>CM021731.1:35582388-35615670 GCA_011075105.1 Heteronetta atricapilla
AGAATAGAATAGAATAGAATAGAATAGAATAGAATAGAATAGAATAGTTCAGTTAGAAGGGAACTACAAATGCCATCTGCTGATTCTGCAGCTGTAGCAGCAGATTTGGACAATTGGGGCTATAGTGACTGAGCTCATCAGTCTTCATTCTCCAGCATTTTCCAGCATAAAATTCACTGAATTCTTTTAAATGTGAAGTGCGTGCAATTATGTTCTTAAATTTCCCTCCTTCCTGACTTGCCCCCATGTCTCTGGTCTCTAAGTACTTTGCCACACAGTGAAGGGTGGAGAGAAGTTGGGTGGAAAAAGACAAGCAATTCTTACGGCAGTCTCTGCACAAATTAATTATTCCCAATAAATATTTCCACTAGCTCATTTCAAAGGAGCAAGAGCTCTTCTGAACTCTGAAGAACATTCCTACAACAGTCCTTGGACAAGCAGCCTCGTTCTTATCGTACCATTTCTCCTCAATGAGATGCTCTGCTAACTGGCTGAGTATTCTCATTCACTGCTTTTTCTCCAGCTTTGCCTACTCATAGCTTAGCTGTGAAGAAATGCAGCTGTCCCTGAGAGATCCTTGTTTGCTTTTTGCTTTTATGGAAAAGCCGTTTCCACTGTGTAAATAAAAGGCTGCTATTTCCCACATAAACAGCTGCTTTCAAAATGGGAAAAAAGAGGGCATATCAAGTGGAGTATCTTCCTGCATCTCTGCTGTATCTAATTAGAGCCTTTGGTCTCCACTCCATACCAATTTTACCCTGGTGTAGTGTCACATAGACCTGAAAGGAGGTTGTTTAAAAAGCCTGGGCTTTCCTAGTCAGAGGGTACCTACAGCTACTACTGAGGCTATGCCTTGTCACACTGCAGCACAAAATGGATGCACAACACATATATTTTTAAGCTCTGTGGCCAGTTCAGAAGATGCATGGCTCTCTTGTGATAATTAAGCTAAATCCATAGCATTCCACCACTAGATTATATCACTGGGTTAAAATAAATAATTGAGATATTAACAGAAGTGACTTCCACTAATGGCCTACTGTCCAAGTTAGCTCATGTATCATCAGAAAAATGTGTCGTCAAAATCCTGTGTCATCAAAAAAATCACCTCTGAAATGGGTCCAGGTCTTGTGATTATGCTGAAGGTTTGTTTATCTAGCTATTATAATCCTGCTAAAGTGATATATTTTCCAGAAGTTCATGCTGAGCATCCATCTTTCATTTGTTGTCTGTTTGTTTGTTTGTTCATTTCCATGCAGCACCAAGCTCGCCCTCCCACTCCCCTTTTAGGACCTTTACCATTGCCCCAGTGCTCTGTACAGCTGATTCAGATTCAGTGTCCCTGGTTTTAAGGCTTGTCATGCATACGCCTATGGCAGTGAACTTGCCTTCTTTTATGAACCATTGCTTCTTATTAGTGTTTTCATCTCCAGCTCAAAAGCTTTGCACTTCCTTTCTTGCTGCCTTGCAAGTCTGAAATGCCCACCCTACATGTGCTCTAGTTACACGGGGCTTCTGCTGTCCCCAGTCTTCCACTGTTTTCTTAAATGAAATTATTAGGCTGGTTTCAATGCAATCAAAAGCTAATAAAAACTTTGTCATATAACAATCACTCTCTTCTCCGGTTTTCCAGACACATCATGGCACAAATCAAATCAGAAAACTTGATCTTTTTTGCTGATTGGGGACCTCTACAGCCAACCCAAACTTTTAACTTGCCAGTAAGGTATATAGACCAAACAGATGTGGTTTCTTTATTTCCTGAAAGGATGTTTTAACCCTTCTCTTGCCATCCTTTGTTTGTGGAAGAAAGAAGAAGAAAGAAGTGTCTGAAAAAGGTCTTTATGTAGCCTATTAAAAATAATGTTAAAGATGAGACATAGGAAAGGACTGTCAAGTTAATGAAGTTCTTTTGGAATTATTATTAAGAGACTGTGATCTTCCATTTTCTTAATTAGAGTCTGAAGACTCTTCTTTCAGATGCCCAATTAAAAATTATATAGACAGTGTCATTCTGGATTTACATCAGACTCTGTAGTAACTGTAGTATGACTATCTCATAGCAGTGAATACAAGAAGTATATACATAAATAATCTGCAATATACATATGATTACTTATAAATAATGCATATGCATAAATATAATGTGTATGCACATAAATAATATGCAATATATTGAAACTAAAACTAAAAAGCACCCACAGAGTTGAGTGCAGTCACTCTGAATTCTCTGAAGCTCTAGGGGTATCTGAAACCCAGGTAAGTCAACTTCTGTCATTTTGCCTAGGATACGCTGGTGGCTCAGACCTGGACTGAATTATGGCAAGTTTGGAAGGGGTATAGAGACCTCAAGAAAACACCTGGCTCTTCATTTCCTATAAATATTTAGCTAGGTACCATTTACATACCAAGAGTATAAGAATAGATGTTCTCTTCTGAGACCTTGCCCAACAATGATGTAAACAATAAACAACACTGCAATGTCTCATTGTCTCAGACTGTCAAGTCTGGGATTTTGCTCAGTTTCACGAAGCACTTCTGAAATTCCAAAGCCATCTCCAAGAGTTAAATGTGTGTGAAACAAGGTATTTGAAGGGAGGGCACAGAACAGTGTCTATTTCTCTCCACAATCTAAAGATGAACATGGGTGAGAGTTGAATACAATTCAAATAGATTGAAAAGTAAAAATTACACTTTTCTAGCTTTTTTATTGTCCCTTATAATTCATTCTTATGTGTTGCTGTCTTGAGTAACATTATGTTAATTAACAATACATAACATCATTTTAGAAATATTTGTAATTATCTTGTCCTGTTGGGTTAATAATTAAGGTTGAGTTATGGCTTTAACCAAGGCTCTAGAGAAATGAATCTCTGCTACATATTCAGACAGGTTTTCTCAAGTTAACCCAGACTGGCACTGCAAGAAAATCTTCATAAAAATCCATATACAAATCGAGGGATGAAGCATAACTTTCCACCCAATAAATGGGGACAAAAGAGTAATATCAGCATTCCCAACAGAGCCCAAACTCCCTTATATGTTGGTTATTACTTGCAGATGGCGGTATTCATGAGCACATAAGTATCCTTATGGGCTAGCGGGAGAAAAGTCCATCCAGAAAGCAGAAAGCTTGGTAAATGCCAGTGCAGTGAGTCAGCCGACATACATTTATTTCTATAAATGTTAAAGGACTAAGGAACCTTGCCAGAAAGAAAGAGGATTTTAAAATAATAGCAGAAATAAATAATAGCAAAGATAAATATAGCAGCATCCCATTACAATAAACCAATTTGCAGACCAGTGACAGAAAATACCTGATGATGGCACAGACACAGCCCTTATAATACTCCTTAGGACTGTCAGTAGGAGAGGGGCAAACCTTTCATTATTCTGTCATTTGCCCTTTCTTGTAAAAAACAAGCAGTTAGGTACTGACAGAGGATGTATTTATATCAAAGATACTCTGAAGGGAACATGAACCTCTATACTCATCCACACCCAAAGACAACCCTCTAAATATTTTAGAGTAGAGTAGTAAAAAAAAAAAAAAAAATTAAAAAAAAAAAAAAAAGGAAAAGGAAGAGAATTTCAGTGAGGCCATAAATGTGGACTTTGGTAGCCAGCAGCTTGTTGGGTCAGGATTTGAATGGTGTTGAGAGGATGAAGGATTTTGAAAATAAAGACTATATTTTCCATGCTAGAACTACTGGACAAATATCCTGGGATTGATATACCCCATTTCTCTAGCACTTCTGTAAATCATTTAACTGCAAACTCAAGAGAGTGAGATGATATAATGAATCAGAATCATTAAGGTTGTTAAAGACCTCCAAGATCATCTGGTCCAACCATACCCCTGCCACCAGTGTCACCCACTAAACCATGTCCCTAAGCACCATATCCAACGTTTCCTTAAACACGTTGGATGTTTAGAGACAGTGACTCCACCACTTCCCTGGGCAACCCGTTCCAATGCCTAATCATCACTGTAGCTGGCATTATTCAGTTGGGAATCGACAGGCTAATTAAATACATATAGTAACATAGGCTGATTAAGATATTTAAAGATATTTTAAAATGTTGTTGTGAATTAAAAAGAAAAAAAAATCCAGGAGAAAATTTTAAGATCCAGAGATAAGAATAAGTTAAAGCAAAAATGTGAAGTATTCTTATTACTAAAGCTGTTCTTCTTGGTAAATGAAACCATAAGCAGAAATGAATATGGTTCCTTCAGTTTTGCTGTTAAGCATCAAAATATGTAGATTCCCAAACTTCATGAGAAAATACTGAAATATGAAGCAAACGGGATCTCTCATGAAACTAAGCCAATGTAAAGAGTGTAAATGAGAGCTTAGGCAGACAACATAAGAAAAAGTCTCATAGGAAGACAACCCCATAGAGATCTGATAACTATCACAGATATGGGAGAGAGTGGGTATCACAGAGTAATACTCAAACCAAGAATAGAAAAGCAATGAAAATTAATACCTCAAAGACCTAACTTTCTTTATTTAAAAACAGAAGATAGACAATTCTGGGTATCTCATACTTCAGGAAAAAAAATAAAAAATAATTTTAAAAAATGAAGTATTTTACAGTATTTTTAATGTGTGCATTCATTTATTTATTTAACAAAATTGAACAATGAAAAGTAGCTTAAGTCCTCTTAAATAGCAGCATGGATGGTTCAGATGCCTAAAGAGGGAAGAAACTGGGCTAGCTGCCTTCAGCATGAGCCGATTTTATTAATAAATGTTGACACAGAGATTCTTGCCAATATGTTTGGCAAATAAAAAAGTGAGTATATCAGGGTTATGTGAAGCCAGATAAACCAGGATTTGTACTTCACTGACTTTCCGCAGCATGCAGTAAGAAGACCCTTGAGCAATACTTAATTTTCAGAAGAAACCTTTCAGGGTATTTTAGGTTCTGTCTACATGACTGCCTATCCTGTTCTCACGCACTGAGGAGAGGGTGATAAGCTGTCTTTGTGGTGTTTGATCCCAGACTTTCAAAAGCATATTGGTATATTCATAGTAAACACAAATGCATTTTTGCCTAAAGCAGATAAAAAATCTTTTGACCAAGTAGAACAGTCTCTGAAGTACACCGACTGCAGAAAAAATATATATATATATATATATATATATATATATATATATATATATGAGGATACATTGAGGATTTTAATTCTACCTTAAGGATTGCAGAACTTCTGTTTTAGAGAGTGAAATGATCTTAAATAGATTCGAGCTCATACCTGGTAGGGTGCTCTCTTTCCCCCACTGGGACATGTATCTGAGCCACAGAAACTCTCATCCTTATTTACTTATTTACGTATTTTACATCCTTCATTACAGAATATTCTAGACCTTCCCGCATATGGAACATGTCAGATCAGACCCAGATCACAGCTTTATGTAGATAATTGCTACCTTTTCTACGATGTTCTCTGTTTTATTTGAAAGTAATAATATATTTGTTAGATCTTGGCTTTGGTTCAGTTCCTATTTCATTGCAGATTCCCCAGTCATCCAACCTAGTGGTGGATTTTCTCAAACCTGGGGTGAACCAGGCAGTCCGTGGCAGGGAAATCTGGTGTTTGAGGGTGAATCTGGTCATGTTTCACTCCTGCCACCTGAGGTTGCCATCTGGTAACATCCCAGCAAATCCTCTGAGTCATTCATCTCCTTGCCATTGGCCAAGGTATAGAAAGCATTTCAGAATTTTTTGGAAGTGAAACAGGAAATCCCAATGTGCTTTACCAATCAAAATATCACATCACAGAATACCTGTAAAATGATCCTTTAAAAGGCATAGTACATAGCAATCCAAGGAATGTGATACTCTTTTGTGTCACCATATAACTAATGCATCTGGTATCTTGAGAATGAATGAGTAAAACCCGATTTGGAAAAAGGAAACAAAAACAAAAAACCCAACCCTGTTCCAGCAACAGCTGAGTATGTGCTTTCTGCTCTAACTTTTCCATGCCTGAGAAATAGGCACAGCTATTCCTTTACTTTACTCTTCTTGAGTAATACTCTATGCCCCTACCACCAAGGCAGCAAAGGTACAATCTATCAACTTACTGAGTTGTTAGTCAAATTTAATTTGTTGATTTCATTTTTTGTAGTCATTTATACCATGACACAGATGATCATTAATTTCTCCTTCTGACAAGTGATGGTTACAAGCACAAGAGTTTATTTAATGATCCAGTCTTCCCCTGTGAATATTCCAGCCATTACTATTCTTGTCAGACCTAGCAAGTACTTTTGACAAATTCAGTGCATCCACAAACAGCTTATTAAATTCTGTGAAAATGACATTTGACATTACCAAAATGTGTTGCTTTCCTTTAAACAATTGTACAGGCCAAGTTCTTTGAGAACAGAGCTCTGCTACTGCATCTATCACTCAAACATCACCCTACTTGAGCCTGGGGATGCTGTGCTCTGCACTCAGTGCACAGAAGTCCCCATGAAGACCAAAGGTGGGGCACGTCTACTTGGCTGGGACATAAAAAAGCAATCTGACATGCTGGGAGCACTATGCTGGAATGCCTGATCTGTGCCCATATGTGGTTCTCAGCTACAGAAGCAGCATCGTTGTGCTCATGAGTGAGACAGCCAAGAAGCACAGTGTCAGCTTAAAGGCAGCACCACACAAAAAACAGGGACTCACCAGCTCAGGTGAGCACGACCCTATTGCCTGGTGTGCACACAGTGCAGTGGTGGAGGTTTGCCTAAATCCACACCAAAAAATCAGAGATGGATCACAAAGTTGAACCAGGTAACTATTGGAAAATCTTAACCCACCAGCCTTTACTTCCTCTTTCAAAGGAGAGTCATAACTCTGAGGGCCATAAACTATCATGAAAGTTGGTGGGTAGAGTAGGGCTTTACAAACAAGGCACTATCATCTTTCTGGGGCTGGGCTGTCCAAAACTGCTTGGGGTTTCGTTCAGTGGCACAACTCAACAACAGTAAGAATAAGATTGGGCCAGTTGTGAGCATTTACAGAAATTTAACTGAGATTTTTAATGCAAAAATTTATAAATATCAGTTAATTCACAGTCAAAGATATTTAGGAAAATAACAAGAATCTGCATGATGAGGTCTTTTCTGAAACTGTCACAAACTGGCCCAAGCTTCCTGGATCATGGTTTGCACCAAAGTTGCTCTGGGTGCTGTGTTATTTCACCAAAAGTTTTTATATGTTTCCACCATAATTTCAAGTTAAACTTTACTGTTAACTTGAGATGAAAACACAGATTTGACAAAAAACTGATTAGGTCATTATACTTACTGAAGCCAGTTCAGATTTCTCCCAGGTATTTTTTAAAATTCTGGTGTCTGCTGTCTGTTATCAGCATCAGAGTAGAAATTTCCCTACTATGCCTGGAGAATATTTAGTTCTTTTATGAGTGTCTGGTCTACCGTATAGTTTACCCAGCTCCATCTACCCCTTTTACTGCTGTATTCTAATGCATTCCAAATGACTTGGGAGATGGAACTAGCAAAAGTAGTATCTTATTTAGCAATTGAATAACAGATAAAAATTGCAGTCATTTTAAATCTTTTTATTTAAGTGCAAAAATGTGTGGAATCCTTTGCTTTTCAGTGAAGATTTCTTCTGACTCTCATTTTAGAAATGTTCTACTTATTTCATTTTAAATCATATTCAGTCTGTATAAAATACAGCCCTGAAAGCTTCATTTAAAATAGGTGTGTTCATCTGAAGCATTTGCTTTGATTGTGACCAATGTCGGTAATAAAATTAAGAAAAACTCTTTATAAATTGACACTACTTGTAAAATCATGATTGCTAAAGCAGAGAAGCAGGTCCCCCTGCTTCCTTCCCCTTCTCAGCAGTGTTACTCCTCAGGTAGGAGGTGTGAAGCATTTTTTGAACTGTTCTTCCCAGTTACACTAAGAGGAGGTAATTAAAAATAAGTGGCACTTTCATGATCATATTATTCTGGATTCACATTCCAAGAAAGAAATCTAGAAAATTCTTCAGTCCAGGCTACATACAAATAAACAATATATGTAAGATATATGAGAAACACCCAGAAACAAGCCAGAACCGTTTTATGTCAGAACATTTTTATTAATGTGGTGTACAAACATTTCTCTTTCCCATCATGATCTCACATCATTCCAATACTATAAAGCAACACATAAAAATGACTATCAGAAAGAAACACTGGGGGGAATAAAACCTTTTTGGGATGATATCCTACCTACTCCACCAACCCCATTTCTCCGGGTTTGGTGTGGTATGTGTGGTATGCGTGCAAAGGAGTCTTTTCCTTGATGCGACCCCAGGAGGGGTGTCAGACAGTGATAAATCTGCCCAGGGTCAAAGCAGGAGGCCCATTTCTGGCACACACAAAGGGAGAAAGCACGCAGTTGAGTCCAGGAGTCACCACAGTCTGCTGGTCCAGTTTCTTCCACCAGTCAGGGCTGCATCTGCTCCCCTAGAGCTCCCACTGCTTGGAGTAGGTCAACAAAGAGAAGACTTCAATCTTTTTTCTAATGGTGGCTTCTTTGTCATCCTGCAGGAGTGGAGTTCTTTCCCTGAGGAATGTGTACAGAAGGGATGACCTGCACCATCCTGGTGCTACCCTAAAAATACATACCTGCTGTCTACTGATGACCCCATGGAATAAAACCCAATGAGTCTGAGAGGTCTCCAATGGCTGATCGTGATAATTAGGTGTGAATTCTGGATGAAGACTTCCATTACGTGTGCAACAGGATCAACTGATAGCAGGACAATCTCCCTGCAACAGTTCAAAGAAAAATATTTATTTTGACCAATTATTGTTGAGGGTCAGAAGAAAGATGCTTTGGATTTCATTGTTTTCATCAGCTATCTGGGTTCATAGGCAGGTAACACAACAGAATAAGTTCATCTAGCATCAGAAGGATCCAGATTTTCCTCAAGAGAATTAAATAGCCATCACTCATAAAAATGTTACACTCAAGAAGCAGCCCAATCTGGGATTTGCAATGGTTTGTCTGACTGTGGGCACACTGGAATGCACTAATGTTTATGTTGGATTTAATAGCCCCAGTAATCAAGAAGAAGATTAAATTAATCCACTGAGGAGGAAATGAAGCAGCCAATACATTTCAAGATATTGTTAATAGAATAGACCTCTTCAGAATCTTGCAAATTTGTCCTTGATATGGTGTAGGGAACTGTTCAGATATTCCAAAAAATTCCATGAACTCAGTACGTAGTTTTGTATAGAATGTTCTGAAATGCCAAAAAATGATTTAGGACCTGTTTCTCAAGAACAACGCTTGTAATTTCAACAGTGTGGTTGCTTTAAGCTGGTATTTTGCTGAAAACAAGACCATCCATCTAATGAATGGGACTATTTGTGTGATAGGAGTAGGATTTGGTTTCAAAAATAGTCTTGAGCTATAAGCAAACTGGTTTAGTTACAATTAACAGCAAGTTTTGAAACTGAAAAGAAGCAGATGATGAAACCCAAGCAAAAACTAATGTACATTTCATCTGATTAATTATCAATTCATTCTTATATTTAGACACATTTTAATACTTTACTGTATTGTGGTGGTGTGGTCGAACCCAACAGGCAGCTAAGGAGCTGGTTGCTCACTCCCCTCTGTCTCTTCCAGTGGGATGAAAGTGAATGTCAAAGAAGATAAAAGTGCAAGAACTTATGTGTTGAAATAAGGACAGTTCAGTAAGAAAGAGGAAAAACAAAACAGAAAATAATAATTAATAATAGTAATAGTAATGAAGATGCACAATGCAATCCACCACCAGATGACAGATGCCCAGCCAATCCCCAAGAAACAGCAGCCCCCTGGCCAACTGCCCCCAGTTTTATTGTCCAGCAGGATGCCATCTGGTATGGGACATCCCTTTGGTCAGCCTGGGCCAGCTGTCCTGGCTGTGTCCCTTCCCAGATCCTTTTGCATCCCCAGCCTCCTTGCTGGCAGAGCAGCATGGGAAGCCCTGAAGTCCTTGACTCAAAGCATGCACTGCTCAGTAACAGCTAAAGCATCAGTGTTGTCAACATTATCTTCAACCTAAATCCAAAACACAGCACCAAAACAGCTACTACGAAGAAAATTAACTCTATTCCATCTGAAACCAGGATTATTTGGGGTTATTTGGGTTCATGTTTTCTTACAGCTTCTGGTTTTGCAAGACAGTCTGTCTGCTGACAGCTATACCATAGCTGTTCCAAACTGATCTGTAGTTAAATATGAAATAACCATTTTTGTTTATAAGTGTGATAAACATAAAGGTAGTTTTCAGTTTGTTCTATGTTCATCTGTAAGCACCACCAAGAGACAAAGAAATGTGAAGATTTTGAGAAACTGTAGGTGACATGAAAACAGGGCAGAAAAGTGGTGAGACAGAACACTAACAGAGATTCTAGTTCAGAAAGGGACATAAGCGCTTAGTTTTGTGGACTTAACTGGGGTTATACAAGTGCTTAAATTTAGGCATATTTTTAATATATTTCTGGATGTACCAGAATGGGGACTTTTTCTGTATGAAAGTTACATTTCAGACACTTATATAAAAATATTACCACCCATAAACTGCTAGGTATTGCAGCTTAATGTTTTCTCTTCTCTTTGAAATACAGCTAATGTGTCTCATGTCTAGACACTCCTTGGAGAATCTGGTCTTTGATAAGGACCCCACACTGAAATTCACATCCCCAGGACCCAGCTCGATACTGCCGCAGAAGTGAACTCTTCTTGCTGGAGTCTCTGGGCAAAGCCACAGCTGAAATACAGATGTTTATGCCAACATTAAAGTTTACAGTTCTGATTTATAGCAAAGTAGTTCTTTTACAATCAAAACAATAGTTCATGAGCTAGTACAGATACCACTCTCCTTTGCGCTACAGTTTTCATTGGATTATTCACAGCACTGTTTCAGGGTATATTCTGAAAGGCTTTTTGCTGCTGCTCCTGCTTACATATGTGAAAATATTACTTAAGGTTGTTTTGACTACCCACCCTTAGAAGCTTCCATATGGAAAAGAACAAGAGGGTGTTAGCATAGTTAGCTGAGATGTCTAGACATAGATGTCTAGTCTAATGACTAGAAGGCCTGCTATTATTTACTGAGCCATGAAATCAGTGAATAAAAAATGAAAAAAAAAAAAAAAAAGCACAAAAGCAAGGGCAATATGCAAAATGTATATACTCTTCATTCATTTTGACAAGTGATTTCATTAATCCTACTATAGCAGACTGATCTGGACAATGTATTGTGGAAATACAAGGACCACGCTAAAGCTGTGTGCTTAAAATTGAATCTGAAGAGTAGTAACCAACAGCAATAGATTCTACTGAAAATCCTGGAGGATCTGTGAAAAGAAGGTGTCAGCCCAGGCTGCTGCAGACAGCAGTTCTGTAGGTCTGGCATCCATCCTGCCCATCACCAGAGAAGCCCCAGGACAGAGGGGACCAGGAGCAACATGCCCATATTACTGAGCTGCAGCAGCCTCTTCCCGGCCACCCACCCTCCACAGACCAGCCAGTGCAAAAGAAAACCATGCTGCAAACACAGCTCTTTCAGGTAGCCCCTGTCCTGCCTCACTGGCACGAGGCACCCCAGCCAGGCAGCCCAGAGCACCAAGGAAGGGTGGCAGCAGGGCTCTGCTGGAGCCAGCGAGCTCCTCTGCACAGGGACCCTGCTCCTGATGCAGAGGGGACAACAGATGGGCATGTGGCTCTTTTCTACCTCTCAGAAACATCAATACACTCCTGGCCCAAAAGGTTAGCTGCCGTAGACCATAACAATTTTCCACTCGTGTGTAAAACATGCAATTTAATTATTGATTATGTCTTTATAAACCATTCATAACCTTAATATCCCAAAACCCTACCACTAAATTCATGTCACCAAAAGAGGAGAAACTGCTTAGGTTGGAATTCACAAGAGAAAACAAAAACAACAACAACAAAGAACAACTCTGCCTAGAATTTTTTGGGCATCATCATCTTACTTGTGCTGGTGTCAGACTATCTTTTCAATAATATCAGAAAAGTCAGTATGTGTACAGGCTGTAACCAGTTATATAGAATGCCACTGAACTCTAGTACATCTCTTGTTTTGTTTGGAAGGTAAAACACATCAAATAGAAAAACAGAATATTTACAAAAATTAGAAATCTTTATGTTACAAAAGTTCCTGTGGATGGCCAGCTCTGTGAGGTTTCACAACGTTTTGTTATTGAACCTACAAAATAATGCTAATATTATCATTTACCAACTTAAAAGTTCAAAGAACTTCTGAGGGAGGGTGAAGGTAGTTTGCAGGAGATATCACTAAGATCTGTGACTATTTTTAGGACCAAACAATTGTAATTTTGCTCAGTTCTATTTCAATCGGATCTGACAAACAGATGTTTCCAAGACTTGCTGTGTCTAAATATAAATATATATATATTTTTTTCATTCTGCTTTATATTTCATTACAATAATGGTAGGAAAGACTTTCAGTGTTTAACATGAACCATCTCATGTGAAATATATTAATGTCTGGTCTGGTCTGTTTGTAATAAATAAGCATCTGTAGATTCAAATTCAAATAACCCCGATTTGCTTTACATAAGCAGAGTATATGCCTTGTTCTTCTGAGCAGTTTCTGAAAGTAGAATCTGTAAAGCCATAAAACCTTCTCTGTCCCCTTCTTAATTTATATCTCATTGGTCTAGTTTTTGCAACACAATTTCTTTCAGAGTACCTTCAATCCAACCACCAAATCAACCTCCTTGTAACTGACTTGAACCTCTGGTTCAGTCTCTTACAAAACATTATGCTGCATTATTCTTTTGGTGTACAGACACACACAAAGAAACCTTCTGAGGCTTTCTGCAACAACTATTTTTGCATTAAAGAACACTAAAAAGAAAAATAAAAAGAAAAATAACAGAACTTTTTGGAACAATCATTTGGACCATTTGTGCTCCAGTGTGATACCCAAAGGAATAAAACATTGGCTTCTTTTAAACAAGTCCTTGAAGCTCAGTTCATCCAGGAGTCATAAAAGAAAAATAGTATTAGAGAATTTTCTGTGTATAGGGACTATCATAAACTCTCTTGTCCATCAAATTCTGTGTTGCAGGGTGATCAATAAATTTGATTACTACATTCTGATTGCTTCTGAGTTTGGACAGAATCAATGAGGAATAGCAGCTAACTGGCTGCCAGTGATGCTCTGAAGTATTCTTCTGAGGGGAAAAAATAACAGAGAAGAACTTGGAGAGCTCAGTAGCAGCAAACAAATATTATTTCTTACCGGATATAATCTTGCTGAATCTGCCTGTGGTCACTGCCAGTAAAACAGCTTCATTTCTGAGACTGCAAATGAACGTCTCTGCAGCATCAGTGCCGTACACAGGGTGCTACATTCTGCAGTGAGCCCACCATGCTGGCACCCAGGCCCTGTGTCGTGGGGACCAGAGCCCACTGCCCAGCAAAGCTGCAGCCCAGGGACGTGATGATGGCACGAGCATGGGGCTTTCTGGAACAAAGTTACTGTACACTGATAAAAATAAGGAGCAGTTTTGATGAAAACCCTTGCAAAAAAACTCAGTGGAGAAGTCCATGTAAGTGATAATGTTCCAAAAAGAGGGTAGGAACAAAATTGTGTTGCAGCAGTGACAGTTTGTTGCCCTACTCATCATTTGTTGCCTACTCAACCATTTCCACCATGGCAATCTATTAAGCTGCTGTTGTCTGCATGCAGGGCTGTACAACAAGGCTACATAAGGCCTGGCAATGCATGAGTCCCAACAGGAGTGAAAATGTTTGGGAAAATAGTCTGAAAAATCAGTCCACTTATTTTCTCAGTACCTGCAGGCAGCCCTACTGCAGAGCTACAGCTTGTAGTTCAGTAACATGAGCAAAGAATGGAGATCATTCGTTGTTGAACCAAAGAGCATTTGCTGAGCTGAGACAAGGTGTTGAAGAATGTTCCTGAGTCACACCAATGAGGGCTGATCCTGCTTTGTCCCCAGACTACCACCATGGGTGGCAGCTCCCCCAATAGTGCAAACCAAGATGACTTCAGAAAACCCTGATGACAGAAATTTCTTAAATTTTGTTATTCTCCTCCTCAGTCTTCTGCTGCAATTTAAAGTGCTGAACTGTTCCTTCATTGACCTTCATTGGCCTTCTCATTTACTGAATATGTACAAGTCAAACTGGTTGAGGTTGTCATACCACTAAGGACCATGTGTGTCTTGGAGAACTAAAAACAGAGGCACATGCCTCTGGAAGGTTTCCATACCTTAATAAAAAGTGGTACAATACCTCTACAGATTTGCCCAAATCTGTAAAAGGCAAAAGACAAGTATATTAACATTCCTTCCAATAAAACTTTTTCCTGGTTCAAATAGGAAAATAATTTTTAACTCTGAAAACAAAACTATTATTTTTGATCAATAGGTTTTGCATTAGTATCCTAACTATAATAGATAAGCTACCTCTTTCAGTAGATCATTTGTTTAATAAACAGATCTTTTAGAAAACTAATTACTTCATTATGATGCTGTTAATCTTTCAGTTTGATGTCTATAATGACCTCAGCTCTGGCATTAGGAGGAAAATATTTGTGAACTCCTAGCTATAAGCCATTTCTCTTTATTTTCAAATTTTATTAAAACTAAGCAAAGGTTACGGTGTTTAGTTTGGAAATATTAAACCCAGAGGAGAAGCTTTAGCAGCAAGAACAAAAGCACCAGGGTGCAAGCTAAACAAAGTTATTCTTAAAAACAGGTGATATATTACTTTACCGCAACCAAAATATAGTTATGCAATAGTAATTTGTCTTTACAAGTAAGTTCATAGGGCAAAAATATCAACCAGACTGTGAGTCATCAAGTGAACACTGAGCACAATGACTACAGGGACTTCCACTGAATTAATCTGTATTAAGTTCTTAGGAAACTTTCACTAAGTTGCTCTCAAAAAAAAAAAAAAAAAAAAAAAATCCTGTGGAAAAGTGATATTAAGTAACTGCTTTCTTTTGTTGATCCTGGATTATATGCAGAGGGCTAAAGCAAACGCTTTCATCAATGAGATACAGAAGAATTGCAGAGAATCTTGGACTCATTGACCCACAGAGCAGTGCTCCAAATGGCCAAACGCATTGCCCTCCTGCTGGGGCCATTCAGGACAAAGCCAGGCTGAGCTGGCCAGGTGCTCCAAAGAAACCGTCAACAGACAGAGAGACTTATGAAGCAACATCAGGTGACATCTAAAGAAATCGCAGAGGACATTGAAATATATATATATTGTGTATATATTGCCTATATACTATATATATATATACATATATATATATATATTCTTTCTTCTATGAGGAGAGCTTCCCTGAACAAATCAACTGCTTTTGTCTTGTCTTGACAGGTCACCCTGGACATTGATCAGGCATTCTTACCATGGCCCAAACAGCCTGATCTCCCCAGTTATCACCCTCAGAAAGCAAATGAAAAAACAGTTTCTTTGCACAGTCATAGCAAGTGCACCAGACTCTCAATGGCATGATTGCAGTATGGATTTAGTTGGCAGCCGTTAAGACAGAGATGGCTAAAGCTTCGTGGAAGTCAGTCACTGAACAGTTACAACATTTTACAACCAATACATTGCTACATCCACTATTATTCTGAGGTGAGGCCTTTTTGTTTTTAATTCCTTATGTAAATTTAATTACTAAGTTCACTTTATTTTATATATTCATAGTTCTATGTAACTACTTGTTAGGAAGGAGATTCTTCACATGGAGATATCAAATAAAAATGATCTGAATTAATTTTTAGAACAGTCTGATTAAACTGCACCAATTCCTCTTAGGAGGCCATGCTTTTACTGGGAGTTACAGCAGATTGAATTAATTTGCTTTTTGTTTTGGAAACAGAATATAGATGTTTCATTTCTGTATGGCAGGATACCCAAGAGCATAATGTAGTGTAACTGATCCTCTGTAAATTCAGATTGTTACTTAATGCAGGGAAAAATTTCTAAGTTCCATCAAGTGATAGGACTGAAGCACCTGTTCTCTGTGTCATTAATCACCAAAAAGCTGTGTAGTACTAAATTCAACACACGGGCACTTTGTTAATAGATCACCTTTTGTTTTAAAAAGGCAGTAAGTAGTACTAAAAAGACTGACATTTTTCTTTTCATTCATTGATTTGTCTAAAAAAAATGACCATATTTCATGCTGCTTGTCAAACTCTTCAGAATCTGGCTTTATTTCTCTGCTAGATGTAGGAGCTTAGTTTTTCAGTGACTAAACAAACCATCAAATATTGACTGCACCCAGTTATTTTGTGGGATAACTCTAAATATAATCTTTACTGATTTTTATTATCTCTCACCCACTAATACTATTCAGTGTAGTTACTTAGATGTATTGAATTTTAAAAGTCACTATTTCCTAATTCACAGAATCACAGAACGGTTGAGGTTCGAAGGCATCTCTAGAAGCCATCTGGCCCAACCCCCTGCTCAGCAGGTCACCTAGAGGAGATTGCTCAGGACCATGCCCAAGTGGTTTTTGAAGATATCCAAGGAGGAGATTCCACAACCTCTCTGGGCAGCCTGTGCCAGTGCTCAGACACTAGCACAGTAAATAAGTGCTTTCTGATGTTTAGATGGAATATCCTCTGCTCCACGTTGTGCCTTTTGCCTCTTGTCCTGGCACGGGGCACCACTGAAAAGAGCTTGGTTCTGTCTTCTTTGCACCCTCGCTTCAGGTATTTATGGATATTGACGAGATCCCCTATGAGCCTTCTCTTTTCCAGGCTGAACAGGCCCAGCTCTCAGCCTCTCCTCACAGTAAAGGTGCTCCAGTCCCTTTATTGCCTTGGTGGCCCTTTGTTGGACTCTCTCCAGTTTGTCCAGGTCTCTCTTGTACTGGGGGGCCCAGAACTGGACATGGCACTCAATGTATCCAAACGCCAGTGCTCAATAGAGGAGAAGGATCACCTCTATTGACCTGCTGGTAATACCTTGCCTAAGGCAGACAAGAATACTGTTAACCTTCTAAGCAGTAACAGCACGCTGCTCCCTTGTGTTCAACTTCATGTCAACCAAGACCCCCAGGTCCTTTTCTGCCAAGCTGCTTTCCATCTGGGTGTCCCCCAGTGTGTACTGGTGCCTGGGGTTGTTCCTCCCCTGACACAGGATTTGGCACGTCTTATTGAACTTCATGAGATCCTTGTCTGCTCACCCCTCTGGCCTGTCAAGGACACTCTGGATGGCCATGCGGCCCTCTAGTGAATCAGCCACTGTCCCCAGTTTTGTGTTGTCTGTGAATTTACTGACAGTGCACTCTACCCCATCATCCAGATCATTAAGGAAGATGCTAAGGAGTACTGCTTATTGCTACCTATACTGTTATGTCAGCCATTACGGTTGCTTTCTTACCTAATTACAGAGAGAAACCTTATCATATCCCACACAGTATTTAGAAATTGTAAGAAAATATTAATATTCAAGCAATTGATACTGTATATGGAACTGACTGGTTTGTTAACCCAGGCTGAGCCATTTTTACAGTAAATATAAATGAGGTTGGTACTTTCCCCTCTTATATTGATTTAGCATATTAGTAGGTTCTTCTGGGAAGATAAGCTGTCACCCTTGGAATGTCAGAAATAAATACAGCAAATAACCAAATGACATACTGTCTGTCCTCATCAATACTCTGACTCACTTGCTCCCAGTGCTTAGATCAAATCAAATCGCAATTCATATTCTAAATTTTGTATCCAATGGGACTGTGCTCACAGGACAGCCACTTGACCTTTCCATTATAAATGTCAGACTGAATTATATCTCCCACAGGTAGATACACCCAGGAGCTCTACTAGGCCACTGAGCATTCACAGGAGTCCACATAAACCTAAGAATGTTTCTGCCTTAGCTACTGAGGTAAAACACCATGGCAAAAACAAATCATTACAGATTCTAGAAGTCTCCTATGAATTTATGGAACCTTTCCTAAAACATATTCTTTTATTCTTTGAATAATTAGAGTCCTAGTAATTTCAGTCAGCCTTTCTTGTAGATGAGAAGACTGAACAAAATCAGTAGGTCAGCCCACAGGAATGCTCCTCTGGAGAAATGTCCTCCCAGTAGAGATGATGCCCAGAGGCAGGGACATCCAGAGCCTCCCCCAGCTAGAAGCAACAGTGGAAATATTTAGTTGAAAGGTACTTGTCCTCACAAGGCACAGCCTTCTACTTCTCAGAAACATGCCCTACTCTTCACTTGTCAGCTTAAACCCTGTGGTTTTCTCCACAACAATGACATATAGCATCGTGCTCATGAGGGGAACAGGGTGACAGAATTCACTTCATGTTTTTAATTGGAAGTTGCTCTAAACCCTCAGTACAGCCCAGATAAAGGACTTTAAAGAAGCATTTAATTGATTTGGTGTCTCAGCTAAGAAGCCTTCCCTTGAGTGTCCAGATAAATTTTACTCCATTCATCCTCAGTTTTCTACATACGGTGAAAGGCTGTGGAGCAGGTTGTAAAGTCCTGACAGCAAATGAACAATTAGATGATTTTACAGATTTGCAGATCTTGTGGCCTTTTCTGAAATTTCCGGAATTATTGCCTAATGGTATTATTTGACAAGCCCAGAAATTATCAGAGAGCATTTTATTCAAAAATGGAGTTGGCTTTTCTGGTACTTCTTTGACAGTGCTTGGCACTTTGCAGCCTCAGGTAGCTGGAAGTTCTGCTGTTAGATCAGTGGCAACAGAGAACAAAAATCAATGGTGCTATAGAGACATTTTCTACATGTCACCTCATGGATTGCTCTAAACTTCCATCTGACCTATGTTACATCCTATGGTACACCTGGCAGGAGCCAGGAAAGATCACTGATTAATTGTCTGAACTTTCCACAGTTTCCTCTGCTCCATTAAAGCAGCTTACAGCTAGTTTCTGTCCTCATAACTGCACCCAAAATAAATATGCACTTCTTATATATATGTACTTTTTTCTATATAGAAAGCCATTGGGTCACGATATATTTTTGGATGGAAGGGATAAAAGTTGCATTACTATCTGCTCTTTTTTATTTTGCCCATGAAAACACACAAGAACACTTAACTTAAAAATAAGAAGTTTCTATTTCCCCATTAATTTTTCCTCAATTCAGGGTGTAGATTACAACTGGATACCTATGAGAAGCCTCTACAATTAGTAGACAAGTCCTCCCTTTAGAAAGAGAAAGCCACGAGCACAAGGAAGATGGGTATTGCATTATTTCAGCTAATTCACATGGAGAAACTGTTTGGTATCACAAAATGAGGGCCAAGAGAGTGTCAGAAGAAGAGAAATGGTCTCCAATATCCTTTACTGAGTGTTATTTTATTTATGCGTGGCCAATTTCCAAGGTGGGAACATAAAGTACATAGCAATCTGTTGCAGGAACTAGGACAACAGCACAAAACTTTCTTAATATCTTGAGAAAATTAAAGGCAGAAAACCCCATTCCTCTAAAGCAATTTCTCAACATGGAGGAATCAAGCTGCCACTACAGATTTTTTTAAGCAGTGTTTCTCAATCACTAGGCTGGTTTGAAGAAACATATTCCATCTCTGCTTTTGTCTTCCTGTTATTGTTTTATTTATCTTCTCCATCTGAAGCTTTGTGTCTCCAATTTTAATTTGCTCAGCCTTCCTTGTGAAGCAAAAAATAGACTGTAACTTTCCCCAGACATCTCATGACAATATAAGAGTAGGGAAGCCCTGGAGACAGCAATGCCTATGACGCTGGTGGCATAAGGAGGCTGGAACTTGATCCAATGCCTTTGTTCTATTCCCAGCACATGAGCAGGAACAGTCAGGGCCTCAAACTGTCCTTCAGCTGCTACCCAGATGTTGAGCATCCATCCGGTAAGATGTGGCTATAGCAGTTGGTCTCAAGCACAACCTTCCCAACCCTCTGCTTCTAGTATTTCCCTACAGGGAAACAGAGCTGCCTGTCTCATAGCTATTTTGCGTAGATACCCACTAAACCAGCTTGACTCACGCTTGCTTACCAAAGCTAGTCTCTGTCAGATTTGTTGGAGAAGGGAAGCCTATGTAGATGGGTTGTGGGGCACCTAGAGCACCTGAACTGCCCTCTCTCCATCTAGGATGGAGGTGAGGAAACCCTTTCCTCTCTTGCCTTGCACTTGCATCAGCCTGGATGTCTCCCTAGAACTTCCATGGCCTTTGCCAACTTAAACCCCACATGGAAAGGAAGCAAAGAGAGGTCTGTAGACACAACTTTCCAAAAAAATTCCCCGTAGTTTCAGGATTTGGCTGGGCATTAGACAAAATCTTGAACTCAATATTAACCTTAATATTACTAACAGTGTTTGATATTTTCCTCAGAAAGCCTTTGTAACAGCAGAAATTGGTGAAGCTGGCAGCCATGGGGGATGGAGGAGGCAAAGGTTCACTTATGTTGGCTGCCAGATGTTCTGTCTTCAGCTGCAGGAGTATTTAAGGCCATGGAAACACCTACATACTGCCTTTTTTCCTGTGCCTCACTATTCTGAGCTTCCTTTGGTATTTGGTACTAAAGTACAAACATATACGTACACAAATGTACCCTGTAAGACCTTGTCCTGGTTTCAGTTGGGACAGAGTTGTTTTTCCTCCTAATGGCTGGTGAGGTACTATGTTTTGGATTAGGATGAGAAGAGTGCTGATAACATGCTGGTGTTTTAATTGCTGCAGAGCAGTGCTTACACTAAGCCAAGGACTTTTCAGCTCCTCGCTCTGTCCTGCCAGCGGGCAGGCTGGGGGGGCAGCAAGAGCTGGGAGGGGACAGCCCCAGGACAGCTGACCCAAACTGGCCAAAGGGGTATTCCATACCATCTGACGTCATGCTGAACAATATATAGGGGTGGCTAGCCAGGGTGGGGGGCCGGCTGCTCGGGGTTGGGCTGGGCATCGGTCAGCGGGTGGTGAGCAATTGCATTGTGCATCACTTGTTTGTACATATTATTATTATTATTATTATTATTATTATTATTATTATTTTCTCTCTTAAATAAACTGTCTTTATCTCAACCTACAGGCTTCACTTTCCCGTTTCTCTCCCCCATCCCAGAGAGGGAGGGGGGAGGGTGAGCGAACGGCTGTGTGGTGTTTAGCTGCCAGCCGGGTTAAACCACAACAGACCTCGAGGAAGAAAGGAACATAGTAATCTGTAGTTCTCTTTGGAGTTGAGGACAGAGCAGACATCCTGGATTTCACATCTTTAGTAACTATCTGATGACACTCATCTTTGGTCATGAAAATTTCTGCTTTATGGTCCTCTCTGCTTCAGTTTTCTGTGTTGTCCTCTTGCTTTGTGTTTGCATCTGATAGTATCTTTGCATCTGCATTTTATTCCATCTGCAGTATAAGGAGGGTAATCTGCAAAGGAAAAGTTATTCATGAATTTTCAGCATGCAGCAAGAGCAGTTTACATGCTTATCAAGAAAATAAGGCTTTCTCAGCTCTCATGCATATTATGTTTTCACCCTTTATAACAAACCCTACTAACCAGATAGGGCTGAGTGGTTTCAAAGAGCTACAAAATATTGCCTTAAAAATGCAAAGTATTGTCTTTCGGCATCATATTTGGGTTGTCAAGAGAACCACAATTTCATCCAAACAGCAATATTTTGAAGACTTTTTGTACCTTTTTTTTTTTTCCTTTTAGATTGTTTTTTATTTCAAAAATGGCACAAGCAAAGAGAACAAGATGGTGGAGAAGGATGCCAGAATGGGTGCTGAAGGATCTATATCTGAAGTTCAATGCCTTTCAAGTGGCACTAAATAGCACTAGTCCATGCCAGTAACTAAAAATCACGGATATTTAACTGCTTTTGTGGAATTCTGCTTTCACTTGCAACAATAAGAGTACAGGCTTAGTCAGGAAAGATTCTTGCAAATATGTGTTGCTAAATACAGTTTTAAATCTTTTGTCCCATCACAATTATTTTCTTTAATTTCATTTAAAACTTGAAATTATTCTATCTTTTACTAGGAGCTTCAAAGATTTCATGATTTCATGTGGCAAACTTGTATACATTTTTGGTTTTGTTTTTAATTGAAAAGAAGTCCATAGAGTTCTAGTTTGCTTATTTCTTATTTTGTCTATCAGTATTTTGAAGACACTGTATTTTTACATACAGGACTCTCCAAGTAATCTAATGAATGTATGAGTTTTGATGAAAGTCTTTAAGGACTATTAAAAATCCTAACCTGGTGTCAGAGCAGACCAAATACTGATGATTAAATTTTCCTGGCAAAAGAACAAATTTAATTTCATAATACATTGAACTTCTAATCATCATTAGCATACACAAGAAGAACTACAATGGGTAGATAACTAACATAGAGTTACAGGATTTTATTCCTGTTACAATACGTATAGACCAAGAACAAGGCAAAAATAGAACAGACCCAATGACCGTTGTGGGGTTTTTAATTATTATTTCTAAGGAGTTGTTTCTGTAGGTAGCATCTTTATTCTTTCAACAACAGCACATAGTCTTCATAAAGCCTCAGCTGTTGATTTAAAAGACTGCCTGAGGAGAAAAATATACCCAGAAAATAATATATTACCAGTTCTTTTCTTTTGTGTGTGTAAAGATCATAATATTTGAATGGAGGTAATTTGCAAATATTACCATATTATACTCTATTGTCTCAGAAACCTAAGCAAACAAAATGAACCCATCTTTTTTTTTTCTGTTTCTGACTCTTAATTTTTTATGTATATCACCTCATTTGGAGCATGGTTTATGATTTTTCCACTTCTAGGGTTAAAAACCCTCTAAATCTTGACACTATCCCTAACCATTTAGCCCATCTTTGAAATTCCCATCCATTATTAAGATGGTAGATGACACTTGTATGAGGACATTAATCTGTGTTTGCGTCTTCTGAGTTTAGCAATATACCATTTTTATTTAGTTCTGCATTAAACAAATCATGTACAGCTATTTCAGCTTCTTAATGTGACTGAAGTATTGCTTTAAGAAAAAAGATATCTGGCTATGCTTGAAAAATGTGATTTAAAATTTCTTTGAACATGAAAATGCCTCATTAGCTTTGAAAAGTGTTTCCAAATAACAATGATTAAGCAGTAAATCACCGTTTGAAGTCAGCTGATTCTCAAAGATAATAATTAAATACAATATATTTTCCTTTGTGGAGAAATTTAGATATATTTGAGCATAACTATTACATTAAAAATCATCCCCTTCTCAGTAGGGTATATAAGGCCTAACTCTTGCTCCATTTAAATCTGTAGCTAAACTTCATTAAACTTGACAAGTGCAAGACTAATTTTACAACATATTACAATGTTTGATTCTTCACTTTTTAGTATTTTTTATGTGCCTGGATTCACTCCATAAAAATATAAAAAAAAGAATATTCTAATAAACTGAATAGCTTTCCTCTAATTAATTAGAATCGCTGCTTCACTTCAACAATACTGCTGCTAGGTGGAGGAAGGATTTGCAGAATTTTCGTGTGCCATCAACAGATACAACTTTATAAAAAGGATGAAAGTTTCAGGTTTAATTTGGCTTGAATGGAACCTCCCTGATCATGTCCATTTAGTTCAATTGTTTCATTCAAAAGATAATCTGACTGAACTCTTCATCATTCAGAATAGATAATTAAACATTAACAAGTATAGCATGAAGGGAAAGTCTCATCTCTTCTCTGACTAAGGCTCTCTGAAGCAAGGTAAGTCTTAGTTAAGATGTCTCGAAGCTCATTTCTATGCTTAACCACAAACTGGATGCAACTCAGACTCCAAAAGAACGTGATGTCCACCACCAGGCCAGCAAGCATTATATTTAGTGTTTCTTATAAACAAAATGACCAAATGTGACAGCTGTGAGTTTGGGTTGTATTTTTGGCTTGTGGAGGTTTTGCTTTTTGTGTTTTGTTGTTGTTTTGTTTTGTTTTTGGAGGGGGGTTGTTCGTTTAATTGATTTGTTTTATTTTGTTTCTTTAAAGATGTGTATGGTGCATGTTTTGATCTTATTAACTAAAAATCACATAGAGTTGAAGTTGGGGAAAATTATCTTGTGGCTGGAAACAGGAAAGGAAAGATCCTACTCCTACCAGTACCTAGCTGAGGAACACGTCTCAGATTAATCAGCCGTACTCCAGGGTTAGGGTGAATCAGTCAAAACACTTAAGACTGGAAAAACACAGAAGTTGTGACTGACAGAAGTGTTTGGTGTCTGTCCTGGCAACTTGCAGAGGCCATCCAGCAGCTTGCCCTATCTGGAAACAACCAGTGATGAGGAAATTTCCAGTTCTGCCCCACCTCTACAAATCCCTCCAACCTCAAGACTGGATTCAGGGAGCCTGAAATGCTACGGTTTTGTCTCTCATCTCTTCTCTCTTCTCAGATATCCAGTTACCAGGCAGCCTCTCTGGGTTTCAGCTACAGGCTAGAAACGGACTCCACATTTACGAAAAAAAAAAAAAAAGCAAGTTTAGTAAACAGAAAAGATTACTTATACTATCTGCACCTTAAGTGCTGTATTCAATGTTCCAGGAAAGGTCACCTAAAACTTGCAGTCCAACACCAGCACTATAGTTAGGTGGAATTTTACTGCATTTAATCATGGAGTGTATAAAATTTACACCATCCTACTTCATATGTACAAGACCCTTTTTCACTGTTATTTGTCAGAAATCTCAACATGAGACTTTCGCTACTGTAAAGTCAAATTATTTTTATCACTGATGTGTAGAATAAATGCTGTCTGGTGGTTCTTCAGAGCTAGTGTGTTTCCTTATCAACATTTTGCCAGTGTTAGCTCCACGAAAGTCAGAGTGTAACTCCTGAGTGAATCCAAATATGCTGTATGGTCTCTTTAGCAGAGGTAAATTTTGAAATGCACTGTAAGGTGGGACAGAGGTTTACAGGTTGTCCCTGTAAAGTGTGTTTCATACTAACTTTCCATGAAAGTTACAGGAAAATGCATGAAGTTGAAGAAAAGGATTTGATGTTTTATTATTCAGGAACATTTTAAGAGGATAACAGGTATGGAACATATATTTTTTTTTTCTGCATAAAGCTTTACAGGCTAACATTGAATGTGTGTGTAGTCTATGGAAAACATATGTAACAAATAGTCTACACACTAGTCTATCGCTATCTCTGGCACTTTGTGGAAAGCATAGTGGAAACCAATACAAAAATGTATTTTGAAATTTCATTTTTATATTTTCATATGCAGTCCACAGGGATACTTCTTATGTAGCCTCATTGGTCATAATATGAAGAATCCAACCACAAGATGATAAAATAGGACATTCAAATGGAAATGAGAAACATAATTTTAATTTGTGAATGATGCCATTAGCATATTTTATCAGGCAATAACATGTTTAATCTCTTTCAACCTCAAGCTACTAGGCTCACGTAATTTACTTTCTGAGAACAGCAAAATGATTTCAAGTGCTGCATGTGCTCCTGTTGGAAATTTTGTTGTCCCTACAAATGTATGTACACTTGCTGGATGACAATGTGATCTTTTAAAATCAATGCATGTAAACTCCTCAGTGCCATCAAAATAATCACTGAGACCTTTAGGCGTTACCTTAATAAAATAAAACTATTTACAGAGTATATACAGAAAAATGTCACTATAAGAAAGAAGATCTCAAAGAAATATCCAAGAGGGACTGGAGGAAATAATATATTCAGATATGAAATCTCTGATCTAACACCTACTGAACTCAATAAAAAGTAGGGAAAATTAGATGTATATGAAAGGTGATAAACCACCATAATCTCTACATACAATATTGTGTCCTTATAATTCTACATTAGACTTGCGAAAGCGTAACTGCCAGAGTTTGTTATTTAATTATATGTTCTCCCAGATGCCAAGTAAAGAAATTTGCATTCCTTTCCTCTATTTTTAATGGAAACTTTGCTAAATTTTCAGTCATCTCCACATATCGTCACATTGCACATTTTTCTTCATAACAGCGTTGGTGACTGAGCAATGTTAAGAAATCAAATGAAAGTAAGGAACTCAACATAAGTAGAGCCAATATATCAACATAATTACTGATAACAATGACACCAGATATACCACATCGGTTATCACCAAAAAGCACTGTTCTGAACCATGCCATCTAGGGCACAGTAGATAAATTGTTCTTTTATTCTTATAATTAGGAAAAAGAAAATTAGAATAAACAAACACAAACCAAAACAACAGAAAGGAACATTTCCACTAAGCTGAAAGTATTCCAAAACTGTGTACATTATTCCTGAATGTACACAAAAATCTTCTGTAAGAGTTGCTAAATATCCCATCCCTTGCACAGCATCAGAACACCAAATAGCCATGCTCTTGTGCATTTAAGTCTGTGTTCTCCACTCCAAATTATCTGCCAGATGGAAGAACCAATCTTCAACTTGGATGTTCCCCTACAATCTCTATCACCCCGCAGAATAAGAAACAGTATCTTGAAAATTAGAGGCAAAAAAAAAAAAAAAAAAAAAAGAAAAAGAAAAAAAAAAAAGAAAAGGAAGGGCGAGTGCTGTGCCATGAATGTGGAACAGTGAAGGAGCAGCACCCTGGAACACCTGCTGTCAGAGTTTTAGCACACATATGCACAGGCAGACAATATTAGTGAGGCAATGACTGCTGGGCAGGGCTGGGAAGGCCACTAAACCTCACAGGCTTTGAGAGGGATTACCATACCAATTGCTTTTCTGAGAGCTGCCCAGGCAAGCCATCTAATCCAGTCTCAGCTGCAACTTCACTCAGCCAAGAGAATTATCCCTGGGGCAAACCCCTCGGCCATCCCTGTGGCAAGCAGCTGCTGCCTAGGTAGCAGCACCCAGGAACGAGGTGAGGTTGGAGGGAGAGGTATTTAAGAACAGAGAGAATGAAGATAATTTAACAAATCTTTATTCTAAATGTCTTCTGCCTAAATTTGTGTTTTCCTTTAATTAATCAGGTTTGTTGTGCTGAATTAATATTGGCAAGAGTATTCCTTCCTTCTTCTTTCAGAAAAAAAAATATATACATACATATAATATTCATATATATATACACATAGTGTAATGATGTTGAGTCCCCAAGCTGAAAATACCACATCGCTCAATATTTTGAGAGGGCACCTCTTTGGTGTGAGGCCAACAGAGCACTGGAACAGGTTGCCCACAGAGGTTGTGGAGTCTCCTTCTCCGGAGATATTCAAAACCAGCCTGGATGCCATCCTGCGCAACGTGCTCTAGGTGACCCTGTTCGGCAGGGGGTTGGACTAGATGGTCTTCAGAGGTCCCTTCCAACCCTGTCCGATCTGTAATTACTTGATCTCAGCCTGAACTCTGGTCTAGGCCTGCATCCTTCTTTAGTGTGGCAGAGCGCAAAGTCATAGAGGTCTGAGAGGTCATAGAGGTCATCATCAACTGCTAGTTTAATTTGTCTTTCGTTTCGTAGCATGATTCTCACGAAAGTACCATGTGAAAACACACTCGGGATTTAAGTGCAGTAATGGATGTAAATAAAGGCATTAGTAATTTTGCATGAGTCATGCAGGAATTTACCCAACAAAATTCAAATGAAGAACATTTATTGTCCAGTACTGGAAAGATACCCTATAAATACTAAAAACTGCCCATTTAAAATATGGTCAGGAGTAGAAAATCATTTAAAGGACTGATATTTTATAGGACTTTCAAATACAAGTGGTGAAGAACTCCTCTCAGCTCATTCTGCAGTTGCAGAATTGATAATATAGTTGCTAATTGATATCCAGGGACCACCTAGCTAAAGGAGAGGTTTATTCTCAGTAAATCTGGGATAATCCAGAACACCTTATGGCATGACATTATTAACTGAATGTGTTTGTTTGAAAAGAGTTCTTTGCAGCTAAATATATTAAATCCACGACATTCAGCCCAAAGCTATTAATTTAATTTTAATGTGTGCTTACCAAAAATACAGCAAGGCAGGTACATGCTGGAGGTTTTTGTTTGTTTGGAAGTTGTGAGGGTTGCAAGGGGGTTGTCAGGTTTTCTTTTTATCCTCCCTAATAACAATCAAATGAGGGTTAGAGGCACATTATAAATAGCAGCAGAAAAGTATTTGATCATGGCATCAACTAGCTAAAATGCTGGTTTGTTTGTCTTGGGTGATGACAAGATCATTCTTTTAAAAGCACAAGCTTTAATTATTCAGTTGCAAAACAGTCAGTTTTACTGAATTTCTCCTGGCACTCTCCAAAGACATATGCTGTGAAACTGGTGGAGAAAGTATCCCCTCACTTTGAACACTCCCATGCAATATGCCCAACAGCAATACATGCGGTTGGTTATGTTCTTCAAGTATGTTAGAGTATGTATTTCATGCACTACATATCTATTTTTAGAAGCAAAGTTAGTTGTTGTTGTAGTTGTTGTTGTGTTTTCCTTAGGGATACATCAAAACCTACATCCAAATGAAAAAGGGCTTGTATGCCAAAAGTCTTTTTTTTTTTTTTTTCCAACGGTATGAGATGACTTAATAAAAGATATTACTTCCCCTTGCAACCTAAAACCCACAAACCATATGATAAACACACTTTTTGAAGTCATCTCCTTATCTCTAAAAATCCTTACATTTTACAACTAACGACATATGCTAAGGCTATTCCTGAGAGTACCTTTTTTGGGCTGGCTGGTATCTGTAACAGACAAAATAAAGAGCGAAGGGGAGGCAGGACTCAAAAGGCACTGTTAGGCAGTGCTCCCTGACCATCACCTCAGCAGCAATGTTTGTCATTTCTGAATGTCAGTCTGGCACAGAGTTAATTATTCATCAGCCAGACAGTGCAGGTTGGCGTATGTGGACTGGTGTGCTGATCACTTTTAAGTATTATTTTGTGAGATACTTCCCCACTCCCAAATTCATTTGAAGCATCGCTTTTAGGGTGTTATTCACAGTAAGTCTGCAGGGGAAGTGCACTTTACAGGCTGCAAAGTTCAGTAAAATCATCAGACCCAAACAATTTCATAAAGTCTGTTTCTGTGCACAAGTGGTAAGACTCATTTCTAAAACATTTTCCACTGAAATATATATGCCTGACAAGAAAATGATATATTCATTAATAACGGTGGATGAATGATCCTTGATCTTCTTTCCATGCCATGTTTCTTCAATGGCTGAGGAAGGGGGAAGCAGCATGAAGAGAAGTGCAGCTACTTGGTGCTATCTGATGCTTTCTATAGCCAGGGTGGACATTGGCAGCCTGAATGTAATATTTCAAAAAAAGTTAGAAGAATATTCTCAGGAAGAGTCTCTGCACTGCACACCCTAGTTCTTTGTCTTGCTAATGAATGTTGCAGGAGCTGGAAATTGGCATGCAGTTAAGACAGTGAGGTGCACTTTTGTTGGAAAGGCTTCAGAAAGTGCTCATCGCTATCATGGTCAGAAGTGCATGTTTTGTGGGTCTCACAAGCCTGCCTGACAGTATAGCCATTCAAACTTCCATCTTTTTAATTAGTTTTCACTGTTTTTTATCCATATCACAATGGAAGCTGCCATTGAGGGAATCAGTATGATTGAGGAATGGATTAATTGAACACCAAGAGCAGTATAGCCCGCAAAGTGTACACCTGAACTCTTATGAAGACCTTACCCAAACAGAACAAATGACACTGGACCTGTCCTTTGCCTCCTTTGCCCTGAGAATCAGCTGAGGGCCACGGACAGAGTGAGTGCTGCTTTGCTCTGCTCCAGCAGCCCTGCGCTTGTCTGAACTGGCATGGGAGCCAGCCTGCTTCCAGCTCTTCGTGTTGCCAAAACAAACCCAAATAACTGGAGTGAACGGTTTGCCTTGGCCTCTATTTTATTTACAAACCATGGAGTGAGTGGTTTTCCTAAATTATTTTTTTATTTTTTTTTGCTTACACCGATTTCATGGAGTGAGTGGTTTTCCTTGATTCACTCTGTGTGTAATATACATACACAGAAAAAGCCATGAAATGGCCCTGCTCATCCCACCACTGGGGTGTTGTCACGCACTCAGAAATTGAGCAACACCGGCAAACTGTGGGACTTCAGCACGGCACTGCAGGAAGGCCTCGGCCCAAGCTGCTCAATTAAGTTGCTAAGCACTGTCCTCGTTAATAACTGACCAGTAATGTGAAGAGAGAAGCGGCACGCTTTGTCAGACTTTGACGTATTGTGTGAAGCGGGCGCTGAGTACACAAAGAGCTTTTAGGCCGGGCAGTGCGCTCGCCGCCAGGTTTTCCCCAGCCCCACTGCCCTGCTAATGGATTAAACTGTGGCTGCGGGGCTAAATATAAATACTGTGCAAACGGCAGTGGCTTCGACAGCCAGGGCCTGGAGCCTGAGGCATGGGGAAGGGGGGGACAAGGAAGCCACCAGGCCCTGCCTGCACCCCCTCGGCTGCTGCCTGGCAGCTGGGCCATGCTCTCCAGGCCCCGGCACTGGGCGCTGCTCTGCTCCCCTCTCCCAGCACTGTCCAGACACTTGGGGCCCAGCACACAGCTTCATCAGCCCCATTAGCCTTGCCCACAGCTGTCAGAAGCTACTTGTGTAAAACTGAACGGGCGCAGTGCCTCCCTCACTCGTGAGGAGGTGCCCTTCAGCCCCATTACTCACCAGGCAGTCACAGTGTGCCAAGTGACAGCATAGATAAAAGTCTTATCCCAGGGAAGCAGAACCTACAGGTGTTTATCTCAAGCACAATTAAAGCAAAGCATTATTTCTTCTGGGTATAGAGTGCAATTGACCGTTGCCTTTGGCTGCAGGGCTCCATCTCCTGGTCCTAGAAAGATATTGTACAGCATGAGGAGATGGCTTATATTCCAAAAGCCTAAGAAACAAGGATATTATTGATATACTGGAGAGATACCGATTTCTTGGGTTAAAACCTGTGTCATTCTCTTTTTGAACTAGTGTAAACACTGCCAAAATTTCCTGATAATGTGTGCTGCTCTATGGATCTTCAGTCTTGCTTTTTTTGAGATGAAATGGAAATCCTTTGGCCACGTGGTTTATTCCTGTTGATAACAGAGCAGTGTTTTGAGGCTGGAAGGGACTGCTCTTTTGCCCTAGCCTTTGACTACTTGCTGTAGCTCCCTGCATTGAATAAAATAATCTAGTTGTTATTTTTTTCAGCCCTACAAGAAAATAAAGTGAGCAAAATGCAGGTCACAACACTGGAAAGAGGAGTTTCAATGTCTTTTCCCTTTGATAGGACAGGGTCACTGAGGATGTCACCACAGTGGTGAGGAGTGAAACGGCTCCTTGAGGACGTGCAATTTTCCAGACACCCTTTATATTCCCAAGGCTCCACCTCGCTGTAAACCCCAGCTCTGCCCAGATGTGCTGGAAATACTGGGCTTCAGCATGGGAAATGTCCTCGCTAGCATTCACATACCAAACAACTTTGAAATCCACTCTCTCTGTGATTTTATTTTAATTAAACGAAAAGAATGGGAAAATCCTTTAACGTACTTGTCATCCATATGCTACTCAGAGGCATGTAAACATCAACAGATTTATTTCCTAGGCCTGAAGCTGGTTACCAGCATAAAGATTGCCTTTGTGCAAAGACTGAGCAACTTGAAAAAATAATCACAATGGAATGGATTTGTGCCAACCGCTCTAACAGCAACCACTGAAAGAGAAACAAGACCCATCTTTACTCCAAAATACTACAGTTCAAAATCAGTTTTACACATCCGTAAAACATACCTGAAAGGCAAGGTGAAGGGCAAGCCTTGAAGTGATCTGCAAGGGCAATGTCACTGTAGATAATGTAGCATATGCAGTGAAATGAATAAGACAATCTGGTATATAAGAAAAAGCAAAGTTTAATGAAGATCACCCAATGTAAAATTCTTGCCTATTATTTTTAATTATTAATGAGAAAGATTTTTTTTATTTCAAGGTACATATTATTAATGATGACTCACAGTGCAATATCAGAGGGGGCACTGAGAAAAGTCAGTGCTCATAGCAGTCATTATTTACAAATAATATTTGATCATCAGTCCAAAAGGCAAAGCATGTCAAGCAAATAGCAGATCCCTACATCACAAACCTTGCAGCTTCACTTTCTCTCTTTTCATCTGTCATTCACACAGGCAGAAAATTCTTTCAGTTCTTCCTAGACAATATTCTCCTTATCTTCTCACTTTCTCTGAAGTCAATGGAAATTTACTGCTTTTCAGCAGTGATGCACCTAGTCCCATCTCTTTAAAAATACCACTACCAACAGGAATAATGATTCCTCTTCACAATAGATAATACTCCACATGGATCTGACATTTTCAGAGACTGGGGAGGTAGATAAACAGAACTTAAAAACTTTTGATACAAATTTCATTTTGCCCTCTACTCTTGGTCTCCTTGAACATCACACATTTTTCATACCATCACAGATACAAAAAAAAAAAAAAAAAAAAAAAAAAAATAATTTTCTGTTATGAGGCGCTGTTTTTGCTATGTTGCCAGGCATCTATTTTCCCCAAAGAATATTTTGTATATCAGTGGATGACATAAATATAACTGATGGTGTGATGTTGAAAGGCAATTTCAATGCAAATGAGCTACATGAGAACAAGAAGATTTCAAATGTTCCTGCATGTGTAATGCACGTCAGGTTGCCCTGACCAGTGATGTTAGTATGTGTTGAGGAATATTGTGGCAGTTAAATATGTTGAGATTTCAGGCATTTTGCAACATAGTAAAAGGATCATTAACACATATTTCAATGAACTCTTTTAGCCAGGCTGCGGTACTTTGGACATACAGTGTATTCTGGTGCATCATTGACATTGAGACATAAAAAAAAAAACAATGGAATGAGCCACTACATTTGACCATACTGTATTTTCTTTTCTTTTCTTTTCTTTTCTTTTCTTTTCTTTTCTTTTCTTTTCTTTTCTTTTCTTTTCTTTTCTTTTCTTTTCTTTTCTTTTCTCTTCTCTTCTCTTCTCTTCTTTTATTTTATTTTATTTTATTTTATTTTTTCTTTTCCCTTCTCTTCTCTTCTCTTCTCTTCTCTTCTCTTCTCTTCTCTTCTCTTCTCTTCTCTTCTCTTCTTTTCCCTTTCCTTTCCTTTCCTTTCCTTTCCTTTCCTTTCCTTTCCTTTCCTTTCCTTTCCTTTCCTTTCCTTTCCTTTCCTTTCCTTTCCTTTCCTTTCCTTCCCTTCCCTTCCCTTCCCTTCCCTTCCCTTCCCTTCCC
>CM021731.1:35616070-35626860 GCA_011075105.1 Heteronetta atricapilla
TTTTTTTTTTTTTTTAAATAACTTAGACATAAGACCAAATGGAGACAGAAACTTGATAATACCTTGAAATCAGACCAGCCTTAGATTCACCTACATTTAAAGTGGCATATGAGCCACTGGGAACCAAACCCTCCCAACATTACAATGGTAAAATTTTTATTAACATCACCAGCTATGCAGTTTTCAAATATTACCTAGGGTAATTGAGGGTTTTGTAGAAGACTACCATGTTCCTCTAACTTCTACATTTCATTGTTGCCTAAGGCAATGGCTCTGTCTTCTCATGACTCTCCAGAAATTGTGTCAGGGCTGGCTTCAGCGAACACATCTGAGGACACAGGGACAGGGCACTGCACTGCAGGCTGGCTGTGCCCTTGCCCACCATCCAGGTTGTGCTCTGTATGGATGATTCTAATGGTAAAGTGAGGGGGAGCAGCCCCTACCAGCAGCCCTTTCATTATGAATGTCAGGCAAGCCCAGCTCTCTACTTTAAAATCTCCTTATGGGGGTTGGTATCAGCTTTTGGATGATGTTCTTTATGAACACTTAATACTTCTGTAACCTGCATGTGATGCTACACTGATTCTATTGTGATGTTGGTTTCCCTTCCCTTCCATTCTTTTTTTTTTTTTTTTTTTGGACACATTTTTGCATACATCTTTTATTCTGTGCAAAGTTTTGAAATGCATAACAAGATGCCAAAGTGCAATGAGATCACAGAATTATAACCTCAATTTTCCTGATTTTATTTACTACTGAATTTCAGAATGCGCATTTTCTACTGCCCTGGGAATAATGCAACTCAACAGAACTATTTAAAGAAGCTGGGAAAATCTATATGATGTTTTATTTTGTTCAAAAGGAAAGCTGCATGTGTGAATCACTACTTTTCTGTTATGTCCCCAGAGCATCGTTACTTGCATTTCCTCTCTACTATGTAGTGTTCTTGGGTGTACCCAGGAATCAGTATGTGGTTCCTACAGGCAGGTGTGAATTTTTTTATGCTCTGGTTGAAAGGGGCAGTGTACCATTCATTCCTGCATTATCTAAACCAGTATTTCTCAAACAGTGAACATGGGCTGCTCTCAGGATGCATGTCAGTCTGCAGCGCAGATAGCAGCCCATGGTAGTTGAAGCCTTTGAGTAATCGCTGAATATTTCAAGGCAGACACCAGGCTGCTTTCCCAGGCAGAATCCTCTTTTCCAAGTGTCAGCTGTGGGTTTAGTAAATAAGAAGGACTGGGTCAACCTCTTCACTTTTGTTCCACATTTCCAATAGTGCCGTTACTATGAGAAGGGAGGGGAATATGTTGTATAAATCACACTCTGTTTGTATTTAGTCCTTGCTAAAACAACAGTACAATTGCCTACAAGCAGCTAATTGCACATCTAACATGGTGACTTACAGAGATAAGTGACAAGTTTTCCTTCATTTTTATGGGGCAGCTGATTGCAGACCCCACCAGGCACGGCCGCTTCGCAGGGCAGCCTGTACGAGCGGGCTGTTGCAGGACATGGTGCCACGAGCGTGCAGAGCAGGTCTGGCTCCAAGTCCCCATGTCTCTTCTCCTGCACTCTTCTTCAGTGCTGAAGAAGCACCAAGGAGAGGGGACTGAGAGGAGAACCTGCTGGGGAGGGTGGGGAAAAGTAAGTGTCAACCTGGGCAAGTGTGTGACTTTTGTCTGCTCGTGTCTGCATTGGTAAAAAATGTTAAGCATGCTTCTGACACATATCTTTGATAAAGGAATTATTTTGCTGCTTTTCATTTGACACATATTTTTGCCTGATGTTCTTTTTTGATTAATTTTCTTTACTTTCTAGTGAATACAATATCTTCAGTCAATAAGGGTGAATATTCTGAAGCTATTTTTTGTGGCTAGACTCATGTAAAGTAGTTTTGATGTAATCAGGGCTCCAGCTCCGAGGTCTATTTCCTCGCTCAGTCATGTGGCTTATGGAAAGGGCATGTAACTCACGGACTCAAGACAGATCTTTTTCACATCGCTCCCTTAAGGGCTCATTTCGATGCTGGTGAGTAAACATTAATTTCATAGCTTACTTCTGGCATAGTGCAGAGCTAAAACAAGCCAGAAATTACAATTTTACTTTTATGAGCCCCGAAACATACTGCTTTAAATACAGACGATTTGGCTGTTTCATTATACCACCAAAAAAATTACATAATGGCTTTTGAAACTGATTTAAACTTATTCACATAGGGAACTTAGGTATGAAGGTAAGTTCTCATACCCCTTCCAGCAAAGAAAGAAATGATCACCCCAGAGCGTAGAGAAGTGTAATTTTGCTCTGCACTACCAGACTGGCTCAAGTGTTAAGATGCAAATAAGAAAATCAGAAATATATATATATATATATTTTCTGATTCTGCACCACTCTTGAAGCCTCCCAGAACTTCCAGTGCTTTGTTCAGGTAATTTTGCTTCCTGGAGAAAAGAATGAGACTGTGGGGAGTTACTGGTGCAAGACCAATGGGAATCTCTCTCAGAACTACTTACGTATTTCCACCCTCCTTGGACCAGGATGATTCCAGTCCCCTGACTCTGTCATTCAAATACCAGAAAATACACAGGTAAGCAGTAAACACTGGAGACACTGTGAAGACTTTTATGAGATGGGGTGGTATCCCCTAAATGCCGCAGTAACTATGATGACAGACAGAACATAGCATAATTGAGTTTCAGTTCTACCACAGAACATTTTTTATTCATAGAGTATACTAAATATTTCTTAAAAAAAAAAAAAAAAAAAAAAAAATGCTTCTTGTCATCTACACGGGTTCTGCAGATGAAGACATTATATTTTTTTCACTATCAGTTTATATAGTTGGAAAAAAATGGGCACATTTTCTTGCTCCAAGTTCCTTCATTAGCCATGACAAGTTGCAAGTCCCTGCTACTGCTTGTTCAAATTACTTTCCTTAACAGTGAGTGGGAGGAGAGAAGAAAATGGGGAAAGAGAAAGAAGGGGTCATGGAAAGGTGGCACAAAGAAATATATCTTTATTTCCATTGTGAAAGCTCTTCATTTCTTTATTATTTATCTATCAGAAGCTGTCTTTACCAGTTTTTCTATGTATACATGTTTATTGCAGAAGCTTCAGCAGAATATCCTCGTTTGATTAGAGCTGCATTTAGAGAAGTTATAGAAAAGTGTACAAGAGGAGTTATATGGAAGTATACACAGAATGTATATGGTCTTCTGTCACTCACTCCTAGTTCACACTAAACCTCAGATTTTCAGGAAAACATAGAAAATGCTGTCTTTGGGTTTAATACTATGTATTTCTGGATGCTCAAGTCTTCTCAGACGTCAGAGAGATACACTGGTTATGTGAGCATGCATCACTGCTGTCAGTCAGTTTAGAACTATGGGATATGTCTGAGTTCGTGATCTTCCATTTAGTTGTGAAAAGAATCGTTTCAGTTTTGTTATTCTGCCATCAGTTTGCAGTGTTCAGGTTTTTGAACAACTTATGTTCATGGCAAGATCCATGCTTCTTCTCTAGCCCTCCATGTTACAAAAGAAGGATGCAGATCATAAAGGAGCCCACAGGGAACTTTCCTCTAGCAGGACCCAGTGAAAATCAAGTCTAAAGCTGCCTGCCAAGCACATCCATGGTCCCACAGCACAAAGCACTGCAAAATGTTGTGTACTGCTTCAAGCCAAAGAGACAAAGGTAGCTGCATACCTCACACCATGACCATGTCCAGCTGGAGCTGCCAGCACAGAGGCCCCACTTCTTCCAGTGCTGTGGCTGGATGCTCACCCAGAGCATTTCCAAATGCTAGCATCCTTTTACCTCCTCCAAATAAATATGAAAGGTTTGCACCCTGAGCATGATACAGCATTTGCAGAAGAAAACCAATTGTTTTTCAATTCAGTCCAGTTTAAGGTGGCTATTCTGTCTGGAGGCATTTCCTCCTACACATGAGATACTTCGATTGACGTTCACTTGAATTCAGTGACTGGAACATGCACGGCCTTCTCCATGAGTGAAAGCTGTCAACATTCCTTTCTTTGGACAACAGTGTGAAATTCCTCTTTGCTAACAAAAATGAAGCACTGGCCAAGCTGAACAGAACATTAGGTCTCCCCTGGCTCCACCACTTTCCCAGCTGCTGCATGAACCCAGATTCCCATATAAAATTTCATTGTGCAGCTGCAGAAATTGAGGAGTCAACATGTGGGAGATGATGCCTTTCCCAGTGAACAGCTTCACACAGGTTGTTGTCATTTCCCAAGGCTGACTTTGTGAAAGTCGTCTCTCAGAATAGGAGTTCAAATTTTCAGAGCTTATTCTTGTTTTTTTAAATCCCTAAATGAACACTTATTGACTTCAGTGGGATCGAGACCTAGCCACCAGAGTACACATACACTCACTGTATGTATGTGGTTCTCCAGCTGTAGTTACCCTTGAAGGTAGCATTCTGGGGAGAGGGGGGACAGCCTCATAGCTCCTATATATATTTCCCAGCAATATCATTATGATTATGGATAACAATTTAATGCTGACTGTCAGAGCCTTCAAATCTGGGAATACTTCAAATAGAGGAGAAAACCTGGACTATCGTGAAACTGACCTCATTGAGGTCTCTTATTTATCTCCATCACATTTCAGGAAATCAGAGGTGGGATTTGCCTCTAGTTCCAGCACACAAATGTAAATGTCAGCTTGCAGTTGTCTAAACATCCAGCCTACTCTACGAGGACCTCGTCATTGGGGGCCAGAGGGCAATTCAGCCTTGGGGCCTGCCTCTGCGGCCCAGGCAGAGCCACCCCATGCTCTTTGAGATGCCTGGAGGTGGCTGAGGCCTGTGCCTATGCCTAGGAAAACAAAGGCCCAACCTACACAAGACCTATGATGCTGTGGGGAGGAGGCTGGTGGCCAGCCAGGCCCCCTTGTGCCTTCCCAGGGGCACTAGATGCCCATGAGAGGACATCAGTGGCTCACTACCAGCTGTTGACTGTGTAGGCTGGATCCCAAGGACTACTCTGGGAGTTTTGACACAGATCTACCATCTCCTACCCTGAAGTGTATGATCTCAAACCAAACACTGATTTGGAAGTTTTTATGGAGTGTTTGCCATGTCAACCTTTGCATGATTGCAACTTTCTGGAAAGAGATTATCAGTTTTGATTAAGTTATTAACTCCTTTTTGTTTTATCTGGTCTCATGAGGTAGATAAGGCATTACTGTTACCTCCATCTTTTAATGTTGGAAAATTATAATAAAATATTCCTATCATAGAGCTATCACATACTGACTTCTTAATGCTTAATCCAGCACCATCTTCAAATTACAAAATGAGCTAAAAATATATTGTTCTATAGCTAAAACACAATGGTCCAAGTGTTGGTGTTGTCTCATGGAACAAGACAGCAGTTGCTGTACCACAGGGCTTTCCTCCTCTCATCTGAGCAGTCCACGTTAGCTTCAGCAAGCTAACCCACAGAAAGGCTACTGGGTAGAAACAGTGATCTTGAAATTCCAGCTTCAGTGGAATATTTATAGATTTGTTAATGGGAAAAAGAGAACCTGGTGTGTTTCAAAAGAAGGGATGAGTTTTTGAGAAAACACTGCCCTCCCATAACAATGTGATTGCAGCAAGAGCTTCCTACTTTTTGACAGCTGGTGACATTATAAGGTCAAATCCTCATTTATATTGTAAACTGCTTTGGCTGGGTAATACTTTAAAATGAAATGAATGTTCACAAAATACATTTACTTCTGGCCTTCTTAGCTTTTAAGGTATTAGAAAGTCTATTTATTACATAATTCAGGGTACCATATAAATTCCTGTTACATTAAAATAGCACAGTGTTTTCATTAAAAAGCAACTAGCTTAGCTTTAATTGAATGAAAACAAAACAAAACAAAACAAAACAAAACAAATTCTTCAAAAGTAAATAAAACTGAAAACTCTAAACACCATTATAGCATTTACTTATAGCAGAACCTGAACAAAAAGTAAATAACATACACTGTTATGTTCAAACTAACCCAATGGCTGCTATAAAAATATTGTTAGTGTTTTCTGTTTCATAAAACAGCTACTGTTTTTCTTAAAGATATTTGAGGCATTTTCTTTTTTACTGCATCAATACTGCCTAGACACAGATTAATTAAAATGTAAATAACCTTTCCCCACAGGCTTATTAAAATCTGTGGGAAAATGCTGGTGAGATCGATGCATTTCTGCAATGTAGTGTTACAGATGGTAGATGTATGCTGTGATGGAGAGATCATCTCTGCTAGAACATGAGAAAATGAGCAGCTGCATTTTGTCTGTATCTGAACTTTCCACACCTGAGATGTTAGAGCCCAGGATTTCAGTTCATCCAGAGAGAGGGAAAAATGCCAAGTGAGTACCTCAGCTGCTTGAGTATTCAGGAGTGATGAGATCCATTGTTTTGACCATGACCAAAGCCTAATTTACCACTGGCTGCCAGGTCTTTTATACAAGATCAGGCTTTAGAAGATGAGTATTAGACGTCATGGAGAAGCTATTGTTTCAGTGAAGGCAGGTTCTTCTCACTGTGGAGAAGCCTGCAGCGATAAATAAATATTTATCGCTGCAGGCGATAAATGTTTATTTTGACATTATTTTGACATTATTCATGATTTCAGTTCTTTTTTTCTGAAGCCTGTTGAGGGACTTCTCAAGTAGAAAGCTCTCAGGCCACCCTGATGGTGTATAGCACTTATCTCTGTACACATCTTGGGATCAGGTGCTATGATAATTCTAGTATAAGCAAAATATTGAGATTAGAAAATATGAAATCAGAATCAAATAATCATGGTATCAAAGACTTAATGTAACTCCTCAGCATTCCCTGTCAAAGCTTGAGAATTACAAGTTGTTTTCTCTTGTATTTAAAAGTTTGTGGAAAGCAAGTACTCTTACTCCTACTGACTGCCTTATCTAAACGCAAAAACAGAAAAGTCAGAGATCTGTATACAGACCTTCCCATCATAAACCCTGTTATATGCCTTATGCCATTTATAGACTGATTAGAAGACTATTACATCTAAGCATGTGTAAAGTAGCAATCAATAGCTGAGGTGAAGAACCTGTCGTTCATATTTGAAGGGAAAGAGAAAAAATACATCAAGTTCAAAAATTTTTGTTAAGTTCTTTTGAACTTTATTTTCTCTGATTAAGTTTCATCCAAATCTTAATATATTTACTGCTAGTAGCATTAATTGTCAGGCATGTGAGAAAGATGAGGCCTAATCAATTTCTGTGCCATATCATCCAGCATTCATATGCAAATGTGCCCATTTGGATCACTTCATCAAATGAGATATTGTTCCTTAATCAAGCTACTGAAAACAGGAATCCTGCTTAGAAAAAGGAAATTATGCCCCAGATAAGACAAAGCGAGATCTTTTCAATTCCAAATTCCTTTCTTTCTTGTAAACATTATCAAAGACTTCTTATGAGATATTTTAGGAAAGCTAAAAGCCCACATATTGTATGGCCTCTGGATTTGTTTTCATAACCTTTCTTTTAACCTGACCATTCTTTCCTTTGTCCAACGTTCCTGAATGATCAACTGGAGCGCTGCTGGTCCAACTCTATTCTCTGTGTGCTCTGGGGTTAGAAAGCAAGTAAGGAGCTTATTAGAAACATCATAATTCTGTGGTTAAAATTAATCATGATTAATTAGCTAATCCAGTTGTTAAAGTAAAGAGCTGGTGGATCAACAAATAAAGTGTTGATTTGTAAAGCATTCAAAATTCTTTTTTAGTTTCCATCCAATTTAATTTAATTCTAGACTTCCATTATCAAAATAGGAAAACAAGAATCAGAAAGGAAGTCCATGATATTTGTTTGGGAGTCTTCTCATCTAACCTTGGCTACCTCACAAGAGCATTTACATCTGAGTTTATGGTATAGTCTCTCTCCCTAGGAAGTGGCAAGAAATATGCATTTAGGAAATGCCATACATGTGCATTTACATTCAGATGAGTGAGAGATATCCCCTGAGGAATGCTTATTTTCATCAATTAGGTAGAGTGAAAGACTGCATGACCAGCTCAGTTGTAATCATTTTTAAGCTGGTTAGATGACCCCTGTCTTTTCTGTGTATATCAAAACACACACATGCACACACACACAAAGAAACACCTTATCTTAGAAACATTAGGACTTGTAATCCAGCATCCAAAATGTAGATATATAGGGCATATGATGGTTTCAACATCTTTAATTTGCCCGTTGTACATGAATGCATTGTGATACAGACTTTAATTACAGGACACTATCTCTTTCTCTCAAAAGATGCCTCCTTCATTCTGTGCACAGTTAATGGGCACTCATTCAGTGACTGAGAAAAGGAACAGGGGTTATATGGAATAGACAGAATCCTTTAAACTTGGCATTATTCAGCATTTTGATAATTAAAACAAAAGCAATTTGGTACACAGAAAATGAATTTTAAAAAGGTGTTGACAGGTCTCAAAATAAATGTGTAAACAGTGAAGCCTCATTAAGGGCATGTACCCTTACGGCCACGTTGAGGTCAGTGCTTGGCCTTTGCATTTTGATTAATGATCTGCAGGAAATCAGAGAATTCTTACTGATTAAAGTTTACCTGTGACAGAAAAAGCGTGCACTGAAACAAATAGATTCATAAACTGCTGCAAGAAAAATGATATGTGAATCAATAAGATAATTGTAATTTAACAAATTCAGGAATTATGCACATAATGAGATGTTATGTTGGGAACAGTGACTGAAATGATTGGGGCACCATGTCAGTCAGCTGGAGATGAATTCCTTGTACAGGATGTCAAGGGAATAACAGCAAAACAAAAATCCAGTCCTGGGATAAATGAGCAAAATAATATTGAAAAGTGTTAGAGAGGTTATGTAACCTGGCAAGTCTTCTTCTGAGATGCTGCATGCAGTCCTAGCCCACAGCTCAAGAAGGAATAAATTGGATCTCTTAGTTCAGAGATGAACCAAGAGAAAGATTAAAGGATTGGAAAACCTGTCTTAGTGGAAAAGTGAAGTTCAATCTTTTTCCCTTCACTAAAAGGCTAAAGTGTGCCTTGATCACAGTTTCTAATTGCCTCTAGGGGGAATAGAAATTCAAAAATTTAGGGCTTTTCAGCCTGAAAAGAACAAACATAACAAGATCAAGTGGCTGCAAGTTGAAAGCAGAGATATTCAGAAATAGAAATCACATGCATTAGTATTACAAAAATTAACCACTTCAATAATTTAACAAAAACAATGATAGAATGTCCATATTGCAAATATTTAAGTAGAGATTTAATATCTTTTTAAAAGAGATGCTCTAGTTAAAAAAAATAATAATAATTCAGGGAAGAATTGACCTGTGCTACACTGGAAGTCAGGGTAAACCATCATCTCTGAAATTAGGATCTATGACTGTGTCGCTTCACTTCATTGCTTAGTGGGGGACCCACATCTTATGTACTGTACATTATTCAAAACCTGATATGATTATAAAAATATTCTTTTTTCATATTATTTACGTTATGGTGTTTTGAAGTGACACTGACATTAATTTGTACTACAGGCCAGTTGGAGATGGAGGAGTGGAATTACTGGCATTTTAGGGAACCAAAATGAGATTAAAATTGAAAGCACCTGTTGACTGTGAATGCACAGTTTGAAAGGCTTGTACCTGATCTTTCAAAATACTTTGCATTTCTGCACAGCTCACACATTTAAAATACAGCTGCTCATGGCATCAGCCACAGCACTGCAGACGTGGTTGCTGGACTGGCGTGCGTGGTGGAACCACATACTGGTAGTGCTGTGACACAACTGGGGGACACCAGGCTGCTCTGTCACCATTGCCTGACCTACCCGATACGCTATCTTAACTACTGTGTATTTGGCATAATATTTCAATAGAGTCAAGGTGCCAGGGAGGAAGAGACTTTCTCTGAAATGAAGGGAGTACAATCTGCCTGACTAATTTTATGGGTCCCTATTGACAAAAGGCTTTATCTTTGCTTTCTATCCAATTAACTATAAATCTCTGTATTTGTGAGTTTTGACTCATGAGAACCCACATAATTTAGTTTGATAAATTATTTTGTGTTTTATGATGAAATCTTTTGGTAAGATGTCCTAATTCATTTCCTGGTAACTAATGGGTGACAGACAACAGCACAAAAATAACAGCTGTCAAATCAATGAATAAATCAAGGTGAGACAAAGCCTATACAAGCTTCCGGTTAAGAATTTAAAAGAGCCTTTGTAACAGTGCAAAATCCAACACAAGGTGTAAAAACAAATTATAAACAAATTTTCAGGCATTCTCAGTCCCATATATCTACTGTGGTATCCCCCTTAGACACTTTCTCCTTCTCTGCACAGTGTGGTACCACACACAGTTTGCATGCACCCACTTTCCATTTCCCAGCCACAGTAACTTGATCTTCCCAATATATTATAATCGTCTTGCATCCCCTGAATATTGAAATATTACAATAATGCACTGAAAAAAATGCAATCTTCCATAAAAAACTAACTCCCAAGCGAAGACAGATGGAAGTGAATAATGGAAACATTATGAGTAAGTATCAACTTAAGATAGTTGATTTAATAGTTAGATATTTTAGTTGGTAAGTTGCATATAAGATCTTTAAAAAGTCAAAAAATAGAGTCAATAGAGAAGTAGGCAGCATGTGTCTAAGAAGAAGGAGAAGGAGGAGGAGGAAGAGAAGGAGGAGAAGGAAGAGAAGGAGAAGGAGAAGGAGAAGGAGAAGGAGAAGGAGAAGGAGAA
>CM021731.1:35626870-36011218 GCA_011075105.1 Heteronetta atricapilla
AGAAGGAGAAGGAGAAGGAGAAGGAGAAGGAGAAGGAGAAGGAGAAGCAGACGGGTTTAGGGATAAACAGCTTAAAATCAGAGAAGTCTGTTGCCAGCAGTGCGGCCCAAGTCCGTAGTGACCCAGAGAATAGTGACCATGGTGCAGAGACGTGCAGGGATGTACAGTATTGCAAATGATTGCTTGTTCTGTGTACAGTTCCTTAGGTTACTTTTCTGACACTATTGCATGTCTATGTCATGAAATATGAGGTTAGATGCTCTACCGTAGAAATATTTCTGTGAAATTTACCATCTAATTAATATGCCATTTGACTCCTTACAGGTCCAGAATTTCTAGAAACTTGTATGTCAAACACCAGTTAATGACTGCATGAGTACCAGTCTCACAATTTAGCATCAAAATATTTTTACTTTCTCTATAGAGGCTTTCAAAAAGACAATGTTTCTTAATCTTATTTGTGGAAAGGTCAAAATGGCATCGGAGAGGATCCTGTTGGTATTCTTTATATATTCAGTATGTTTGAAAACAAAAGGTATAAACCATGGCTGACAGTCTAGATAGATCAACAGATGTTGATACCTGTAAATAAAGCAAGTCTTCCATAATTAAACCGTAAAGTATTCAATTGTGAAAATCTGTTTAAAAATACTGAGTGTTTCCCACCCTGTAGATTATGGTAGTTCTACTACGGTTCATTAAAAACGCTAGCTAAAATAAGAAGCAATTTAGGAGCTTTTATTTCTTGCTGCTGGAATATCTCCACAGAGAGTCTCCGCATGATCAGCATACTGATTTGAGATGTGTATATAGCATTCATGAGTAAAGACTTGGTCTGACGTTTCTCGTATATGAAGAGATGCTTCTCACTACAAGCACTTGGTCCCTGTGTTCCATCAGCTGGGCCAGCAGCCGCTTGTATTCTGAATACTACGTAAGATTCCTTAATCCTATCCTTGGATATATTGACCTTTACAATGCACTGTGAGAGAACCTTTCCCATTTATTATTATTATTAATGCTGGAGAACTGGGTGAATTGCATTTGGAAGCAGAGGTCTTACACTAATGCAGATGCCATCAGTGTAAGGGTAGGGCATGTGGTATAAGGGAGATGATGGGAAGTTATGTTTCAAAACCTGTTTGCTGCATTTAAATTGCCTTTGCAATCTTATCAGAATAGCATCTAGACAAAATTAAGACTGACTTTAAACAGAATTAATAAGTAAGCAGTAAGACAACAGTCTGGGGAGTTCACTGTAGGACTGTTATAAAAGGGAAGTGAATGCCTGTGGTGGGACTTGAGTATCTATTAACAAAACTATCAACAGACATTATGTCTCTATCTTTCCTCCCAAGAGTAACAGCTCCTGCTGCTGTGGTCTCTGTCCTCAGCCTTTCTTGGAAGAGGAATGTCAGAAAACACAGGCTGACCCCTAGGAAGCAGTCCCTGGAGTAAAGCCAGACACTCCACTCTGTTTCTGGGGTCTCTTGCAAAATGAACTGCCTCAAGTGGATTGTCAGTCCTTGTATTTGGGAGAACAAGCAAATTAGGCAGGTCCCAATCCTCAAAGTTATGCTTTTCACAGACAATGTTTACAACTGCCTTTTAGTAAACAGAAAATTCATTTAATAGAAGCATCAGAAAGAAAATATTTATCTACCGTCACGCAGGTCTGTGCAAGTGGTCTCAGCATTAATACAGAAAAACTTTCTGCAGTGTTGTTAGCATTGACTCAAGTGAAAAATGAACCTGAGCAATGAAAGTTCAGCAGTCATCTGGATGCTTGTTGTCAACATCTCTTCTGAGGGGCTGACATTTATACGAGCCGGTGTGTGGTTTGGCTCAATGTGATCCCTGACATGAGCACAAGTATTTGCCATTAACAATCCCTATACCTCTTCTGCCAAAGCGTTAACAGGAGTTAACTCCAAGGTCTAAGTAAAAAGAAAACATTTAGGCATTTTATTACCTTTGTAACTGGCTTCAATTATTGAATTCAGATGCTATCCACAAGAGTTTGGATACTTTCATTTATTTCATACAGTTAGCGATGGGGCTGTTTTCATAAACACAGTGCAAACTGCTGCCTCATGTCCTGCCCTGTGGAATGACACTGGCAATGTGCGTCAGAGGGAGAATCATCAGAGGTCTAGAGGGCATCACCTGCAAGACAAGACTGAAAGAGCTCCGATCCTTTAGCCTAATGATGGGTAGTCTAAGGGAAATATTACCCAAAGGTACAGATGTGGAAAAAGATGGTAACACGTAAAGATTGGGGGGAGGGGGGAGAAATGATTTTTTGGCATAAGCAAAAAACTGTCTTGGATGCTGAGAAAACCCTTCTAATGGTGTGAATAATTAAAGATGAATATGTGACCTGAAGTGATCAGATAATCTCCATCTTTAGAAATTTTACAGAATAGATTGAATAAATCTTTGAGTGGTCTGGCTGCCTATGTCTTAGAGACTGATAATGGACTAGATGCTTTCTCAAATTTCCTACCTTATATCTCCTCTTTTCTACAACGTTGTGACCCAGGTATGCTTTTCATAATGCGTTTTCAGAAAATGAATGCATGAATGAATTAATTGACAAGTAAATGAATAAAGGCGAAAGGAATGAAAATGTTTCTCTCCATTAAAGCACCCTAGTTTGACTAATTATGAGCACAAGACAATAAAATCAATGTAACGTACAGGTTAGTAATCTGCTTCAAAAGTTACATTGCAGAGAGCCACCAGCAGCCAGCCCAGATGACTTGCGAGTCTGAAATAGGCAGCCAGGCTCCTGCAGCAGTCAGAGGTAACCAGTTTCCATTCTCTTCTGTGTCTCTACAGAACTGTTTCTCTTTTGAGAAATGGCGGAGGTTCACGTAGCCCTCCCAGTGCACACCGATTATGCTGGTCATGTTAGTGATTCCTGCTGTTGTGGCAGGGGGTGCCACTAAAGAGGTGTCTGAAAATGATGTGGGTAAAAAGGCTAGCAGATGGCTGGAGAGGAATCATGGTACACACCTAGTCCCAGATTTCTCTGCCATTATCTATTGAACTGCGCAGACTCTTCCTGTGAATGTACCATTTATTTATTCAGTGGCATAATGATAGTTTTGCTTTGTTTTCTGTCTCCTCCATAATAATCTCTGATGTGAGGCCTTCTTGACCTTCTCTGAGCATTACATTGATTTTTTTGGAGTACTAGCCATGGTAACTCCAAATCTCCATGAATAATAACTTATTCACAGACAATCACTATGCATCCCTAGTTAGAGAATTTCTGTCTTTTTCAAACCAGAAACATTAACTGCACTCATTGGCACTGAAATCGATCTGCCAGACAGCTATGCAGTTATTCAGAGCACACATTATAGCCATCCAAAGGGCTGAACTGAAACATGATGTAACCCAAGGAAAAATATCTCTCTCTTACTAGCCGGTGGATTTTTCTCTTTCACAGAGTATTCTAGAAGATCATCTCATAACCAAAACCAAACGAGTTTTTATATTCAGTATGACCAAAGGTTCCAGATGTAACATGTGCTGTACTTCTTCAGCTATTTCATATGAACAAGAATTAAAAATAAAACCCTCTCTACTCATTTTATTGTTAGAACGTACATAGGTGGTGTTCATGCTATACCGTATTCGTTAATAACTCTCAACAGGATTCTCAGGAAGCTGCATCTTACTGAATAGTGATAAAAATAGTGTTAATCATAATGGAAATGTTCAGAAGGTTATTCTATTGGTCGCATGAGTTTTTGTGAGCAACTGCTGTCCTGGAAATTGAAGTTTCTCTACATTTAACTGGAAAATAAGGGAACGGGCATTTAAAACAATCAAAGCAATGACTGAAGGATGCTGTCAGCTGATTCTATACTGTAACTTTTCTGTCAGATTCAGGTTGAAATTTTTGAACTGTTTATGGGGCCACTGTTTTCAATCCTAGTAAATAAGTTCATGCCACATGACTTCATGACTTCCAGCTACTATGAAAAAAAAAAAAAAGAGAGAGAAACATAGCATGCCAGATGGTACCTGCTAGGATATCCTGAGAAAAAGTCAGCTGTTGCAGCATCGTTTAACACTAATGATTTCTCTTAGCTCATAGTACCCTCGCAAGCAGATAAGACATGCAGTGATGGGAGTTAAAGCAGTGACTAAGATACAAGATTCTCCCTCTTTCTTTTCTGAGCAGTGTGCACTTTGTATATGGATGTCATTCACCTTCCTGGGGACCTGGCATTACCTGAGCCTTGGGGAAGTTGCCCTTGCAGCACTTCAGTTTCAGCTGTGGAAACTCTCTGCCTCTGAAACCATCTTTGGCAGCAATATTTATGTTTTCGTATCAAATACCATTTATAAGCTTGCATGGACACAGGCAATTTAAGCACTTCCTGAAGTCTGTAAGGAGGCTGTCACAGAGATGTAGTGAACTCTTCTCCTCAAACTGCTAGAAATGCAGTACATCACTTTATTCAATCAGATCGTCTTGTCCATGAAGCCTGAGGGACAAGTCTTACCACAACATGAGATGTGTGCAGAGAAAGTGAGCTGGTTTACCTCTGGTTGAAACAAAAGATGCTGTGTTAAAAAATCAGTGCCCTCATTATGCCAGGATACCTGGGGTTACAGCTTCAGCAAGAGAACAGATCTGACCTCCTGCTGGAGTGTCCCCTGCCTGATGTACATAGAAGACAATCAGAGTCCCATTCACATCATAGGTTTTTCTGTTTCACTGACTTCCATAATGCCCCCTTGAAAGCTATTTCTCCCACCTAAGGAGAAATATTTTGTTCTGATTTAAATAGTTTCTCTTCCCCCATAACTTACTTAATCATTAGGGAACTGTGAGATTGCATAAATAGATGCCATTCAGAATATAAACACTGGAGTCACTTTGATTTGTTCCCTTTGAGCAGAGTACATCTGAAAGGATGATAAGCAAAGATAATGTATCTTGAAATTCCATCCTTAACAAACAATAAATTACCCTGCTGAAAGACGACTTTCAAAGTATAGTTCACACTATTTCTCAGCCCAGCACGCAGTCAGATGCCTTGAGGCCAAGGAAATAAGTCAATGACAGGTCAAGCAAATAGCCAATAATATGAGCGTCACACGAATCTCTGCAAACAATAGCAAATGAATTTCATTACAGATTCATATTCAAAGTTTCAGAAGAGTAGGAATTCTGAAGCTAAAAACCAGTATTATACTATTTTACTATCTATCTAAGGACTCTTTTAGAGTTCACCATATAATTAAGACCTTTCAGTGGGATGAAAGATCTCAATAGAAAAAAAAAAAGTTCAGAAATAAAAAGGTAGCTTCTAAATATAAAATCATAGTTAGTTACAGCTTTCATAATTAGCTATGTTTTTAGCTCTATTAACTCACTTCCTTCTGAGATGCATTCAGAAAGGCTTCCATTATTTCCACGTCTAGCATGAAAAGAATATAAAAATTAGGAAGACAAAATAGACACAAAAGATTTTATTTAGACTGCATACATAAGTAGAAAGGCACAGCTGCATTTCCGTAGGTAATTCTGGAATAAATAACTGAGAGTAATGCTCACAGTCTCAAAAAAAAGATGAGTTAGTGTTTCAAAAAAATGATCTATCTTCTGCTGAGAGCTGCCACTTCTCAGCTAAGAAGCAGTTTCTAACTGATTACATGTGCCTCCTTAAGACTTGTATGATGGAAAAAAGATCCACTTAAGCCACCTTCAGGCTGACCATCAACATGACACCCAAAGAGAGCTGGGCCAGCAACTCCTCTTGGTGCCCAACCCAAGTTGGCATGGAAGACCGGCTCGTGGAAGACTGAAGCAACCATGCTAAAGGAAGAGTTTGTATTGATTCATCTCGAAGCATTTTCTTTTGATTTATTACTACCAAAATCCAGCCAACCACCACCAACAAAAAAGCACAGATACCTTCTATTCAAAATGATTTTATTATTATTATTATTGAGTCCAAAAAAAAAAAAGACTGTGAGCTGGAAAAGAATACGGTTCCCATCTCCTTCCTGGGGGGAGGCAGCAGGGGGCAATCATCATTCTGAGAAAGATGTCAGGAACTAAAAGAGATATTCACAGGTGAGAAGCACACAGCCTCCTAGGATTTAAAGACGAGTGAGAACCTTTGTAGCCTAGAAAAGGAGACAGCCCATGAACCAAGCTGGTAGAAAAGGGCAAAGGGAACAGCAGGAGTGCTACAATCACAGGCTCCCTACTTCCTAAGCCTTTTGACAATTGTATTAGGTGAAGATCCATTCTGTTAAATAATACTATCCAGATCTATCCTTCACAATCCTTTTATGGGTGTTTGCACCTTACTAAGCATATAATCAACCTAGTTCATTCAACCTTGTTCATTCATCCATATAAGTCTTTTAAGTCATTATCTCTATCTACGGGTCTTATGGTTTGGTCTTCTTCCATTATGTTTCTAACTGATGGATGTATTATTGTTTTCTTTGGGATAGTCCTCTGTGTAAAAATTCCTTTCTGTTGGTCATGGAAGTCAATTAAGTTAAGTTATCAATTAAATGTATCATGATTTAATATCATATTTTAAAATAGGAAGATTATGACTGCTTTCACACAAAAAGGATTACATTCAGGTAGAATACTGGTGGCATAACAGTTCCACTTATATATCCATCCTTTCCACTGCGTGGGGGCAGAGGACCAAGGCAGATGCCAAATAATGGCCAAAGCAGGCCAATCCCCAGGTGGTGAAGCCACCTTCTTAAGTGCACTACCAAGCCCTGCAGCAGCAACCATTACACTGGCAGGTAATGTAACGGTTACATGCCTACCTAACTAACTCAGTGAAAGAGCAGGTGTTTCTGGTACCGTAATTTCCAATCAACTGATGAGATGAAGCATGGACAGCTCGGGTAGCCATCTGCATGAGGCTGCACTCCAGCACAGGGATAAATTGTGCAGAGTATAATCTGCTCCAGAGCCAAGAAGGAAACATCATGCTAGGGAATAGGGTGCCTGATCATTATTCTTTTTATTTCCCCTCCCACCAGCTGGCAGGGTCCTACCCTTTTAAGAAATACTCAGTATTGGCAAGCGTAAGGCCATTACTGGGGGCCACAGTGCCTATTTGGGAAGGTACCTAGATCAGTTTTGGGAGACATTCATGGGAGCCATTCTGTTGCCAATGCACAGTTGAACTGTGATGTTAATTCATCCTTTTCTTGGGGTGAGGAAAACTTAGTTTTCCTACATCTAGAGCTGGGCCTGTAAAGAAGTGCTGGTTTTAGGAGTGACAGAACTGCAGTATCAGCACAGTGTACCAAAAATGCCCTTAAACTCTAAGGAGATCAACCTTAACTTAAAGTTGCTGTACATCACATGGGGACATCTTTTTGTTTCCTTGCTCAAACATGAAACAAAACAGCCATCTCTCAGCCTTCCTGGTGAAGGAGGTGCAGCTTGATCTCTGTTGCAGATCCAGTCCAAAGTCTCTAAATGCTCGATGCTCCCAAAGCCTTTATTCAAATTGCATCTGTTGGAAGGTTTTTTGCATGGTGAATGAGCACTGGTGAGAACATCAGTGTTGCGGAATAATCACCCTTCTGAGAAAATAGTCACGTTCAAACACATCTAGTTACACCTGAAACTATATTCTTTCAGACATCGGAAAGGTAATTTCAGGGATAATCTTTCTTCCTGAGATTAATTCAACAATATGTGCTTTAAAAGCAGCATTTTTTAATTCAACAATATGATCTTTAAAAGCAGCTTTCTTTTCCATCTTTCACATCAATTGGGAAAATATGCATTTGTTATAGTACATCATCCCTCAAACCATGGCAGCATGATAGCACCTCTTGATGCTATGTTCTTTGTCATGCTTTAGAGATGTGATGGCTGTCTGAGCACTTCCCCATCCACTGATAAAGGATTATCTCCTGAAAAGATTACACATAATGGGTTTGGATTTATGTGCAATCACATAAAACATTACTTATAAAATGTCCTGCATAAAGTACCCAAGATATGGCTCTGATCTCTGCATACACAAGAGATGGAGCAGAAAAAGCAAAATGGAGTGGTATTCACAGGACTGCTCACATACCAGGAAAGGTCTCCAGCCTCTGCTACTGGTGTCATTTGGGGAAAATTCAAATGAGCCTAACAGTAATCTGAGTTGCTAGGCAAGCAACTAAGATCTGGAAGAAGCCTAAGGAAGATATGGTTCAGACTAGATCAGGTTCAGAAGAGTTTGATTTAAACATAAAGACAGAAACTTAAAGAACATGTTTAAAATAAGGAGGCACAGAGCTACTGACCATCTGATTTTTTCTGTCGGAGACAAGGCATACCAAAATCAAGATGAGTAAAATCAAATCTCTATAGCAGAGCCCCATGCTCAGCATTGAGACTAGCAAAAACACAAACGAGAGACTGTCTTCAGGTCAATAGACTTCAGTTCATTCAACTTTTGGCAGTTTGGGGAATTGAAAAGTTTTCATGGGATTGAAATCACATTCCAGGAACAACAGAGTCTGACCAGTTAGTAACAACTAACTCTTTTGCTTCCCCCAGTATGGAAAACTGACATTATTGAAAGAAATGGTAACCTTGAAGTCACCACATGAAAGAGACCGGCTACTACAGTGACTAGGGTATGCCAGCTAAAGTTTAAACCATATATATTACTTTAATAATAACTGAGGATAATCTTAAAATGTCCCACAGATGTGAATACACCCAACTTCTCTAGTCCCTGACCTACTGCTTATACATTGTCGGCTGTCTCTCTTCTTCTAAGCCAACAGATTTTGCCCACAAAGACTGAAATGAAAAAGTTGTTGAAACACTATTTTCCTTATCATTCATCACCAGATTGTCTCTTCTCCATCTGTCAGTAGACCCTCATTTTCTCCATATTTCTTTTTGCCGCCATGTACGTGGAATCCTTCTGGTTTTCCCCTTACATGTTATTTTTTTTTTTTTCTTCAAATAAGCCTTGGACTTCTTGATTTCAATTTGACACATCTGAGTAGTATTTTTTATACTCAATATTTGTAACCTGGTCAAGTTTACTCTTCTTGAATGCTCCTTTTTTATTTTTTGTTCAATAAGATTTTTTTTCTCAGAAAGAGCAGTCAGGCATTGGAACAGGTTGCCCAGGGAGGTGGTGGAGTCACCGTCACCATCCCTGGGGGTGTTCAAGGAAAGGTTAGATGTGGTGCTTAGGGACATGGTTCAGTGGGTGACATTGGTGGTAAGGGGATGGTTGGACCAGATGATCTTGAAGGTATTTTCCAACCTTAATGACTCTATGATAAAAGACGTCTTTCTATAACTTTTTAGGCAAGAAGGCCTTCTGCTGAATCTTCCAGTCCTCCCACACAACAGGACATTTTTTTTCTGAGTCCTCAGTATGTTTTCTTTAAAAATAAGCTTATCTTAGTGAGGCACCTTCCCACATCATGGCAGCTGCTCAGGTAATTCTGTCCAGAATCTGTACAGAGGCCTACTCTCCTGAAGACCGGAGTCCTAGCTCTACTGCTTAACATTCTGTCCCTCCTCCAGCTTGTAGGTGTATGGGGTTTATGTGGCAAGGGCTTGGTAGCAGGGGGCTGTCAGGGATGGCCTCTGTGAGAAGGTTACAGCAGCTGCTCCATGTTAGGTAAGGGCCAGCTCCAGCCAGCTCTAAAGGCACCTGCCTCTGGCCAGAGCTGTCAGAGAGTGATTCTGGTTGTGCCTCCGGGAGAGCAAATTTAAGAAAGGGAAAAAAGAACTGCTGTGTCACAGCAGCTGGGAGAGAGCAAAGTGGAGAAATGTGAGCAAAACAGCCCAGCAGACCCCAAGGCCAGTGCAGGAGGGCAGGAGGTGCTCCAGGCACCTAACAGCAGTTCCCCTGCGGGCTGTGGAGAGGCCCCTGGTGGAGCAGGCTGTCCCCCTGCAGCCCATGGGTCCCACACGGAGCAGATCTCCACGCTGCAGCCCGTGGAGGAGCCCCCGGTGGAGCAGGTGGATGTGGCCTGGAGGAGGCTGTGGCCCGTGGAGAGCCCCCGCAGGAGCAGGCCCCAGGCCGGAGCTGCAGCCCATGGAGAGGAGCCCACGCAGGAGCAGAGGTCTGGGCGGAGCTGCCGCCCGTGGGGGACCTGTGCTGGAGCAGTTTGCTCCTGGGGGATGGACCCCGTGGTACGGAGCCATACTGAAGGATCCATATTGTCTTTGGGCAGCCCCGCAGGCTCACTTCACGAAGGACAGCATCCTGTGGGAGGGAACCCACGTGGAGCAGCGGCAGAGAGGGAATGGGAAGGAGTGGCAGAGGCAAAGTGTGAGGGACTGACGGCAGCCCCCATCGTTCCTTGTTCCCCTGCATGGCTCGGGGGAAGACATAGTGGAGTGTGGATGGGGGCAAGGTGTTTTTAGTTTGTTTTTAGTTTTTCACTGCTCTAAGTCCACAGTAATAGGAAATAAATTATATGGATCTCCTTACGCTGAGTCTGTTTTGCCCTTGACAATAATTGTTGAGTGATCGCTCTTACCATACGTCAACCCTTGAGCCCTTTTCATTGTATTCTCTCCCCCTTTCACTTTGAGGAGGGGGAGTGAGAGAGTGGTTGTGGTGGAGTTCAGCTGCCCAGCAGGGTAAAACCACTGCAGTAAGCAATTCATTGCTCCAAATAATTATAAAAAGCCATTTAAAAACAACAACAACAAACTAAGCTTAAGAATAGGTTAAATTCTTCAGTACTGAAGTCACAGACAAAGAAGGATTAAATCCCCAAATCCACAAACTTTGACCAAACTGACCAGGTAAGATACAGATATTTCAAAAATTCATCTACTTCACAAAATTTGTTTCCACTTAGAGCTTGCTGATATTTCCAAACCTAAACTGAATGAAGCCTACTGGAAATCTATGATACCCTGCCTGTAAGCCTTCCCTGGCTCCTGGTAAGTCCCAAAATACAAGCATGGAATAAACTGCAGCTCATCTCAATAGTTCAGACAGCACACACTGCTGCCCCTTGCCAAGTGCTCTGTGTTCCTATCCTTATCACTTGTGTAGCTGCCAGATAAATGAGGCACATACATGAATATCACAGGAGATGTACTGATCAAGTGCCAAAAGCATAACAGTTCGTGTCCCAGAGGGAACCACAAAGCACAACACTAAGATTCCTTCATGACAAACTACAATGTTTGCCCTCCAGAAATTCATTTTTAAAGAAATTACAATTTCAAGTGATTTTAAAATGGCCCAACAACCAACTTAATTAACATTGAAGACTTTAAATGATCCTTCTTTCCCATATAGGTCATGTGACAGAGAAATTCAGAGAGACATACACCACGGTGTGATACAACAATGTAGTTTTATTTTAAAATATGGTAAAAATTCCTGTGCATATAATTTAGCTCAGTTCTTCCTACAGGAATAAATGATTTATCTTGTAATCTGTTAGATGGATGTGACATACAAACGTGTTTCTTTATGCTACTAAAACAAGAACGCAGGGAGGAGAGATTATAATCCCTTCTATCCACAAAGCAATCATTTATACTATTCAGAAACCTTCAAGATTTATGCAAATGGAAAATGTACTGGTGTTGGTTTTATAAATATTTTAAATATATTTGTCTTAGATTTGTTCTTAAAATAGTAAATGATTGTACAAACTGTGTTTTCTAAAACAGTTTATTTAGCCTATTGCAATACCAAAAGAGCTATAACACTTTTATCTGGGTCGTAACATCCAAATAAATCTTGACGGATCAGGGAACTGACTTTCATTATATATTAAGTTAACATAGTACTGTAGATACAACAGTTATGAGAACAAGGGAGACCATGGTTGAAAGTGGGCATGGCAAATGCCAAACTCATTTGGTTAGTTGTTGTCTAGCCTGGTCCTGATGTAGATGTTTGTTGTTGTTTAACCCAGCAGGCAGCTCAGCACCACACATCAGCTTGCTCTCACCCCCACACACAGTGGGATGGGGGAGACAGGGGGAAAAAAAAATTAAAAGCTTGTGGGTTGAAATAAGGACAATTTATTACAACAGAAAAGAAAAACAATTAGTAATAATAATAATAAAGCAAGTGATGCACGGTGCAGTTTCTCACCACGCACTGACCAATGCCCATCCCATCCCTGAGCAGCCGTTCCTTAACCCCCCTGGTATAGTGTAAAATGTAATGAACACAACACAGGAGGAAAATCTTTGGGTTTCTAAAAATGTCTCCAGATACGTCTTGCATCTGAGAGAAACATAGGAGATTGGCAGTTAGGTTAGTTAGGTTTGCATTTCATTCAGATGAAAGAACCAAACAAAACCACACCTTTGACATGTCTTCAGTGCATCAGTTTCTCGGGAAGAAGCTGTTCGCATTTTAACTCAGAAACTTCGAGGCCGCGGGTGGACGATTTCTTATTGATCCTGCTGTACCAACAGAAGAGGTCACCGCCCTTAATTTTTCACCACTATTGGCAGTTGCTCACCATCACCTCTCTGCCAGAGGCAATCACCCTATCGAGGTAACAGTTCGGCCAGGTAAAAACGAAGTTAACCTCGGCCAAATTCTGCCTGAAAAGTGATGTTAGGGTGTACGCATACAAAGCACAGCCAGCAGTATTTCCATTAATCTAGCGCTAGGGGCTGTCATTTTTCTCAGCACCAGAGACCTATCCAGAACAAAACCTCTGTAAAGCCCAAGAACAGGCGCTGTGATCTGCAGCCAGCAGAAAGGCCTCTCTCTGGTTACGTTTCTTTAATTGCCTCCTGCAGACTTTTTCCTTTCATTCAGCCTTGTACAATACAGCCTACTAGGAGACTCTGGCCTTTGCAGAATAATAATAATAATAATAATAACAATAATAATAATAATTGCAATATCAGCTGCCTTCTACATTCTGCAAGGAGCACTAGTCTGCAGGGTTTCTGCAGACTTCTTAATTAATGAAAGCAGGACTAACAGAGCAGTAATTACACCCCAAAAGCTTTCTGTAGAGATTCTGGCAAAACTGTCCTCATTCTGTGTTCTGATTTGGTCTCTAACTGACGCTTTCTTTCATTCCAGCTGTGCCCTAAAACCTTGCTCGGGTCTGCCTACTTCACGTATTGATCTATAGAGTTTTCTACAACTTCCTGGTGACATCTATCAATCCATTCCAACCTAACAGCAGAGGCTAAGATAAAACAATTAACACTGTAGAGTTTAACACCAGTATTTGTTTTAAGGGTTTAAAGGAGACGAGAATAATTTATTGTATGCAGTCACGAGAAAAAAAAAAAAAAAAAAAAAAAAAGTAAAGCAGGAGGTATTGTTTTTAGCAGGAAGCATTTTTCAACATGATATGTAGAGCAAAAAAAATACTATTCACTGAAAAGAATAATTTTTTTAAAAGCTTACTTTTACAGCTGGTTACTCAAAATGACCTGGTGTATAGCAGAATGTATTCTGACAGGCTTCCAGCCACGTTCATTACAAGCATTTTAAAACTCCAGGTTAACTTTCATTTGTTGTAATGAATTCTTGAACAGAAACAGGCATTTGTTGAATGTACTTTACACTTCCTCTGTTTTAGGAATGTACTTTACAATGCTGTTGTTTTATGATTTTTCCATTTTTCATTAGCTGCTGCTGTTGGGCTTTTTATCCCCTCTTACACTGCAGGATGCCTGCTTCTTAGCATCACCTAGGAGATTTAAATATCTTGTTTGTGCAAACAGTATCGTGCTAGTCTTTGTCTAGGACATCGCTGATGCTCTCCTCCTCTCTTCTTGGCTTTTGGTCTTCTACAATGTATCTGAAGTTTGTCACAGAGTACTAGAAGTAGTACATGCTATGCCTTTGTAGGCTGCCACAACACTCAGTATGAAGTACAGGCGTCTCCTAAATTTGACATCTGCTGCATGACTTCCCATGATTTCATGAAACTCCATGGTTAAGGTGGTTCCTTCCAGTTTTATGTTCCTGTAAGATTTATCTGTTAACTCCACACTCCCCTGCCCCCCATATATTCTTAACATTAAAGATGTTCTTAAGTCACAGTAGTTTCTGTCATTTGAGTTTGCAATATAGAAAAGGCATCTACTTGAGTCTATACTGAACTGGATGGATATTTTGCACAGGAGCCAAAGCTCTTTTTATGAATTGCATACATTTTTTACACTATTTATAGCTTTTTCCATCTTTTTCTGCCGAAGAAGTAAACAAATGCAACTTGCAAAATGTAAAATGAAATAATATAGGTAGGAAATATAAGATTAAAATTTTATGCTGAGGAAGTAGATGCTGTTCCTTCTCGCAGCTATTTTCGCTATATTTTCTGCATTTGATTTTCTTTCCAAGTGATCAAACATTGTCATTTACTCTGAGGCCAGTCCACTACAGATGCTGTAAGACTGTTCTGAGTCCTTCTTAACTCATTTCTATTGTTCTCTTCTTCTCTTTTGGTTCTACTGTTTAGCATACTTTCATTACTGTATTCTGTTTTAAATTAAATTGTAAACTCTGCACAAGGGTTTCCAATGAAGTTTTGCAGCTCAAAACATGAATCCAGTTACTGATACAATCTGGAAAACAGGCTGCAGTTAAAGCTGAAGATGGTTTATTTTAATATCAATCACTATAGACTCCATGTCCCTGGTCTTCTCAAAGTTTGTGACTATGCCACTTCACTGTGCATTCACACAGCTCTAGGAAAAACTCAGTCATCATTTTGAAAGCATTTATCAGGTGTACTTTTCCAATAAAATTACAAATCACTATAATGAAAGGAAAGTGGTCATGATGCCTAACAGAGAACAAGCCTACTGACCTTCACTTTGGCAACAGATTACCACCAGTCTTGACAAATGCATTACCTGCAGGTTTTAAATGGGCAGAAATACCCAGGGTTAAATTCAGGGCTAGGAGCTGGGCTAGAAAAAAAAAAAAAATGAGTCAAGCTGACACAGACCATCGGAACAGGATACCAGAATAAAGGAATCATTGCTACCACTGCTGGTCATCAGGATGTTTCTAGTTCTGTGTGTGTGTAGGTCATTAAATTAGATTTAAGACTTGGCAGTGGGCTGATTGTAAACCTGTCTCAGAAGGCCTGCTAAGACATCCAGGTACATTTCGTTTTGGAGCAAGCAGAGGTCCATTCAACAAGTTTTAGGTCAGAGTTAGAGCAAAGTTTAGTGTTTGTAAGGATAAATAAATAAATAAGAAGAAAAATGCCCAGATCCAAAACAGGCTGCAAGGTTGTATGCTGCATTATAACCCATGCTGTAGCAGCAGGTGAAGGGCACTATGCTTTGGCTACCATTAGGATCATGGTGTTAGAAAATAGCCTGGTAGCGGCTTTACAGATATTGTAGCATCCAGCTTTAGAGAACTGACGCTTAGTCAAAAATCCTTTTCTCATTTTTGCCTCCTGAAGCCCTCGGGGGGAGGAGGAGAGCACACCGCAGCTACTGCTGCGCCTCGCCTCTGGGGCAGCAGCAGCGGCCCGAAGGACGCGGCCATGGCCCGGCCTCCCCTCGTGAGGAAGGGGACGAGAAGATGGTGCCGGGACTCCCCAGGGCTGCCTGCTGAGCCCGATGGCGGGGGGCGCCTCTAAACCTCCTCGCCAGGGGACGCAGCCCGGTACCCGGCAGCGGGCGGCCCGGAGCCTCGGCCACGGCCCCTCCCGCCGGGCTCTCCGCCCGCGCCGGGCGGGATGCGGGGCGCTCGCAAGCGGCTGTGCTCCGCCTTGCTCCTCGCCTACGGCCTCTTCTCCCTCTACGCGGCCTACACCGTCTTCCTCCGGCCCCGCCGCCCGCCCGCCGCCCGCCCGCCGCACAGGGACCGCCGCGGCTCGCGAGGTGAGAGCGGCGGCCGCCCCCCGCAGCCGCTCCGAGCCGCCCGCCGCGGGCCTGCCCGGCACCAGCGACACGGCCGCGGCACGGCCTCGCTCCGACGAGGCCTGGCGGTGACCGCCGGTCCCGGCCCGGGGAGCCCGGGCAGCGCCGGGGGCTGAGGGGAGAGCAGGGCCGAACCACACCCCCATGCTGGGCCTGCGCTGGCGGCCGCCATTTTGTCGGTGCTGCGGGCGGGCAGGGCGCCGCCTTGGGAAGGGAGGGGAAGGGAAGGGAGGGAGAGGAAGGGATGGAGAGGAAGGGAAGGGAAACCAGAACCCATCCGGGAAGGACGTTCCCCAGTTCTGCCTTTACACCCCTGTTAATGAAAGACTTTGTACACTTCCTAATAAAGATCACATCTCACTTGTTTGTCTGCGGGTCGGTTAGTTCATTTAGCGTTTATAGAGCTACGTCATCAACATAAACGTATTTTAAACAATTTTTCAGGTAAACTACGTTATACTGACTAAGAGAATATTTGAAATTCAGTGCTGACCAGAAAAAAAAAAAATCAATTTTCTAAATTGATAAGCCTAGAGTTTTTACATAAACTTTTTTTTTGGATTTCCTAGATACAGATCATGTTTCTTTGGGAAACGAAGAGTGGAATCCATGGGAAGCCGATGAGAAGAATGAACAGATTGCTTCTCAACAGAGATATGAAAATAATATTAAGATGATAAAAAATGCAAGATCTCACCTAGAACAAACCAGTCTTAGAGTGCAGATTTGGGGAAAAGCAGCAATTGGTAAGCAGATGTAATCTAGGCTTGTTAATCACAACTTCTGATAAATCACTTTGCCTTTTTTTTTCTTTAGTTGACTCTAATATATGTATATGATTAAAATATGTGGACATCTATAAATGAAAAGTGTTAAAGAAGTAGAAGCTGATACTCAAAAATATGTTAATACCAATATAAGAATAGTTAGATGCCAGTTTCTTTATATCAGTTCTTTTGGGAGCTGTTTTTCATTTCTGTCCAGGGAAAGTTACACAAATGGCAGAGAAGCACAGTTACATTTTGAAGCCACTTCATATTGCAACACATAAACGGGGATCTTATTTGGTTAAAAGAGAATAATTGTCACATTTATACTTTATGAACTAAAGCACTGTACAGTGAGAAATAAGGCAATCTGTGTACTGTACTAGTATAACCACTGATGAACTTGAAAAATGTTCTGTTGTAGAAGACACTGAGAGACCTCTACATAAACTGGGGCCAAGGTCCTCATAAGATTTTTAGCTACTGCTGAAGACATCTCATTGTTTGTATTACAGCTTTTTTAGAAATGTAAAATTTCCAGTTTAAGTCAAACTTTTATGTGGTATTGTAGAACACATTGGTATTCTGTCATAAAATTTGTTGTATTTCACTAAAGCTTAGGAGAAGTACAGTTGTCCTTAAAATGGAGATTGATAGTTGGTAATTTTTAAGTGTTAACTGTACCAGAAAGAGATGCTAGCATAAGTGATAGGGTAGTATATCTTCATCTACTGATATTTTGACAGCCAAAGAATCTTTTCAAATGCCTTGATGTTTGAAAAATTCATCATAATTATTAAGTCATACAGAAGGGGGGGGGGCAATGTCTGTATTATATAGGAAGCTTTGACATTTCTTATGCTTTTTTTTTTTGTCTTGCTGGTAGTGTAGAGTAGGCAAGATATGTGCATTCAAATTCACCATCATATCTTCGTCATTTATGTAGGTCTTTACCTTTGGCAACATATTTTTGAAGGGCATCTTGAGCCAGCTGATGTGACTGCACCATGGAGAGAAGGAAGCCAAAAGGCAGGAAAAACATTCTTCAGGTACTAACTTTGTGAAGTTGACTTTACCTGTGCTAAATTTAGCTTTCCAATGCATAGTTTATTAAAGAGCACGATAAGATGCACCGGTGCATTATTTTGTCTATCAGAGTTGCAATTATTTTAGTATTAGTTGCAAGTCCTTTAAGTTTGTAGTGTTTTGGTAACAGAGAAGTATGCACACAATTTCTCCTTTAATATTATCACAAGAAATGGTTACATTAACGTAAAAACATACTTGATAAAAACAAGTATTTTGCAAGGATCTGTGTATTTGATAGAACTGTGAAAAGACACACAATACTGCATAGAAAGGCAGCCAAAGGATCTCATAAGTAGGGAGAAAACAGCCCTGAGAAAAGGCTAAGAACGGGGACTTTGGGCTGGTAGTTAGAATAGAACAGTAGACTGAAAGAAGCTGAAAAGAATTGTGAGGTAAGAAAATTTCTCCTGGTTTATACTGTATTTAGGGTAAAGGGACTTTACTCATTCATTCATAAATAGGATTGTTTCAGAAACATAATTTGTTTCTATTTATAAAAAAAACAACCTGCTAAACCTACCATTCTGGTTAACCACTTAATAAGCAAGTCAAAATTTTGTTTGTGAAGGAAGACGACATTTGAAGCCTTTTTTTCTTTAAAAATCAATTTTGATTTGTGCTCATGCATATTTTAAGGCTATAGTCAAGCATTTAGTATTTCTTAGTGAATTACATGCAACTTTTCTGTAAGGTCCTATTTAATACCAGTTTTGAAGGTTTTTGCTAAAGGTAAAAAAACCTTTTCATCGTTTGGCCAGTTTGCCAGTTTGCCGTGGTAGCTTGCCTACAACATTTAGTCACTGGCACAAGGACCCATCTCTTAAAAAGTTTTCTTTCAAAGCATAAATGACACACTTGAGTGAATGTAACTTTTGAAAAATGTTTTGCTTCAGAAAGGTGTTTTTTCTTCACACAATAAGACAAGGGGTAAACGCTATTGTGAATTGAAATGTTTTATTAAGTGACCACAAAAGTTTTTATCACTCTGAATTGTTTTCCAGTTCATCTGACTATGTACATAGTACAGGTTGTACAATCTTTTCAGTAGTGCCTACATAAAGTTTAAAAGTGCTTACAAAGTCTTCTAGGAGGTTGTATAGGCATGATTTAAACACAGCAATTCTTAAAAAGTCATCTTACTTCAGAGGAAATATATGAAATTGTACTCTTTGTTTTGTTTTGTTTTTTTAAATAGCTGTTTCCTTGTCTGTTTTTCCTTCCTTGGACTGAAGTGATCCTTCTCTCTCTTGTCATTCAGAAGGATGTTTGTAGAGAAGAAAGTGTCAAACTTCATAAAGGAAAAGCATTCCTAAATTTTTGTTCCGTTGAGAGTCACACCCCTCTCTATTTTAACATCCCCAGCTGCTTTCCCCCCGTTTCTGATAGACTCGGTTGTTCAACAGTTTCCTTCTGCGCTGTTCTCCTGTCCTCTTTATGCAAACTGCAGCCATTTGTTGCTGAATGAAAGCATATTGGTCAACAAAACTAACGAGCAAAGACTTCTTTACCTGCCATATGATTTCCCAAAGAATAGCTTGTGGCGATTTAGTTTCCTTAATAGCCTTCACTGATTATTTTTTTTTGGAAAATTCAAATGCACTATTTCTCTTGGATTCCCTTTATCCGTATTCTTACTGACACACTCACAGATCTCCATCAGATCAGTGACTCAGGCTCTATAGGAGCCATGTTTATCTGCGTGTGTGATCAGTGATCTTACCTTCTGATAAGATCCATTGATCTTACTCTTTATTATAGATTCTTCCGCAGAGGGAAGTCATACTGACTGGTCTGTAGCTCCCAGGGTCCTCTCAAGATATTTTTGTAGGAGTGGTGCTGGGAAACCTGCTTTTCATTAGGCACAGTGTCTCTTCATAACAACTGCTCTGTATACCTTTGTCAGAAGTTCTGCAATTTCACATTTGAGTTTCTTCAGAACTCTCAAAACCATCCAGGCCCACGTTCTTCATTTGATGTAATGCTACATGTGTTTACCATTATATTTCTTGCTTCAGGTAATATTGGTGTGGGAATCTTCTCTGCTGTGGCTTTGTCATCTCCAAGTGTCATTTTCAAACCATTGCCTTGAGTGTTCCCACCAGTTCTGTTGTTGCAGGTCTCTTTTACAAGATGGTCTCTGAGGCAACTGCAGATCCAATTCACTCCTTTAGGCATTTTGATGCTCAAGGTGTTTGCTCTTGTGAATCTCAGTGATGAGGGTGTCGCTGTCCCTGTGCCTTACAAAGTCTTTTGTCACTGTATGTTTGCATTTAAGTATTGGCCTGATTTACATTTGATCTGTTGAAAATCTTAATTCCAAGTCGTGTCTCCTGAATCATGGCTCCAAGATGTGCCACTCCCACTGAGGCAGCACCATGACAGCCTAACTCAAGTTTAGAGTATGCTAGCCAAAGGTCAGTCTGTTTCAGGTATCCTCATTGGAGTAGTTTTTATGGATTTTGATGTGAATTTTCTTCTTCTTACAAAACACATTTGAACTGAAACTAGCTGTCAGTCTCAGCATTTAAAGTTCATTCTCAATTAATTAAAATTCTCTTATTCTAAATTAAGTATAGCTGGTAGTTGAAAAAAATATAGTGGTGCTGAAGACATAGAAAGCTAACGCTTCATTGATTCCTGAGGAAAACAAAAATTTGTTTTGTTTTGTTTTGTTTTTTCTCCTCCACTCTTTCCCGAGGTGTGTAATCACTAATCCTTTCAGTTTAGTCAATAGTCTGTTAAAACAGCAGTTAACTGAAAAGCCAGAGCTGGAAAACACTGGTTTGCTTAGTGGCAGTTTATAAAAGTCTGTGTATGTAGTTGTACTTCAGATACTTGTAAATTATCAGTGATGTTATGATTTTGCTACATGATGGAAATTCCTTTGTTAAATATATTGTGATAGATCGCAACGTGCAATTGTATACCTAAAACGTTTGTGCTATAAAACTTGTATCAAAGCCTGAAATTTGACCTGGGTCATACAAGCATGGTAAATTTACCTTTAGGTACCGACCTCTGTGTCACAGGTTTTACTGAATATCAGATGATGCCGTCTCTTTTTTAGTCTAGCATTAGCATAACCAAAATTTCAGAGAAAAATAAAACACCAGACCAGCTAACTGTTCCCCATAAAGACACCTGTTTTAGTAGACTCCTACAAATTTGGGGGAGATCATCTCTCCTTGTTCTAATGCAGTATTAATTGGTTATTACTGGCATGAATAAAAAATTGGACCTGAAGTGATTATCAAAGCAGGGTGGGTTTTTTTTAGGTTGATTAGTTTACCGACATTTTTATGTTTCCACATGATAGTATTTCTGATTTATTGACAAAATACCTTATTTACATTTAAGTCTAAATCTTTTTTGTCCTCAATAAAGCTGAAGGCAATTTTATTTCTCTGCTATAGCTGTATTTAACAACAGAAACGGTTACAGTTGCATAGGGACTTCACAGTATATTGCATTTAGTTTATTGAAGAAAAAAGTCTCTGGAGTGTTGTAAGGATGTGTAGAGGATTAAGGTCAATACTTTGTCTTAAGGTTGTTTACTGTTTGTATTTTGGTTTTCACAGCTTCATCACTGGTCCATCTGTAGTTCCTGGCTACTTCTCAGTTGAAGCTGAAAATGTTGTGCTAGTCCTGAATGGAAGAGAAAAAGCAAAGATCTCTTACGCCACTCAGTGGCTGCATTACGCGCAAACCTTAATGCAGGCTCACAAGATACAGCGTGTAGCTGTTGTGCTGCTGGGAAATGAGCAGTGCAACAACGAATGGATTCAACCATACCTGAAAAGGCACGGAGGATTTGTCAGTCTGCTCTTTGTAACATACGACTATGCGTTGGTAAATGAAGAAGATATTTTCCAGTGGCCTTTAGGAGTAGCTACGTAAGTGCTGTAGACAAAAATTACAATTGAAACTTAATTGTTATATGTGAGGTATGGAAAATACATCTGAATGTTACTGCTGGTTCCCAAAACGATTAAGTAAATTGTAGAACTTGGTCCTAGTAATGTTTTTCTAAATGAAGCAGTGGGATCTCTGGAAATTACATTTAACAATTAAAATAATAACAGAAAAAGAAGGCCAGGATTTTGGGAGCTTAAAAAACAAAAACCAAAACCCTGTGTCTAGTGGGGTTTGTGGTTTGATTATTTCTTCTTCAGTAGATTTGCTCTTGAGATTTATTGCAACTGCTGATGTAATATGTGCGTGAGGATCTAAAAGATATTTATGACATGAGGATTTAAAAGGTATTTATGTAAAAAGGTTCCAACTATTGCTTGTTTAGGACAGGAAAGCGGTGGTACTGGCGTTACTTTTTTAACCCCTGTTTTGGCTCTCAAAAGGAAATTGGATGCCTCCCATTTGGGATTAGTGTACTCCAGTATCACAGTAGCATAAACTGGCTTAACTGCTTACTCACAAAACCTTTTTGTTATACTTAGTGCTCAGATTGTTTATGTGCAGTAAATACCTGTTTGGTTCAGTTAGATGCATTCCTTCCTTGCTTATTCCATATTAACAGACTTAATACTGGTTTTGCTACTTACTGTGGTAATATAAGAAGAAAAGAATTCAGGATTATTTTCATAGCTTGTGTTGTATTTGAATTTAGGATCCTGTAGTCTGCAGCCTGCAAATTGTATGGAGTCGAATAGATAGATTGAACTTGGTCGCAGTGCCACTGAATTATACTAAATCTGGATTCTTGATAGTGTCAGAAAATTGATGGTATTAGAAGCTCATAAGCAAAAAGAAGTTGAGTTTTGAGATGCCAAGATTGAGGAGACAGAGAAGAAAAAGGAACAACAGTTAGAGTAGTAAACTCAGGTGCAAAGCTGGATGGGGTAAGATAGATCAGGTATCAGAATGGAGCTTTGCAGCCCTTGTACACCAACAGTTGCAAAAATTGTCATTAAAGTTATGTAAATGAGCCAGATTTTCCAAGGGAAGAGGGAAAAGAAACATGTAGGAAGCTGCAAAAATATTTGGAATGAAAAAAATGGTTCTCTGAGAGTAGGTAAATTAACATTCATCAGGTAGGATAACTAGGAAACGGCTGTTGGTTAAAAATATGGGATGGTCAGGGAAGTGAGTATGTGTTCAGAACTATTAATGACAGCTACGAAATCAATGTGAAATAGAGACCACCTCTGAAACCACTAACGAGTTGGTATCAGGGTGTATTTTTTCTTCCAAAAAAGAAACAAAAGGGAAGTAAAGAACAGTGATCCCTCTAAAATAATGACTTTGGAAGGGATCTCTCTGTTAATTTGAGAATGTTAAGGAGCAGGAAGAAAGGACTTTTTAACACTCATCTGTTCCAAAAAAAATCTAAAATTAACTTTAATGAAAAAGTTAATGCCAGTCCTTCTGCTGAAGCAGTTTTTCACTAGCTGACCAAAAATAGTGACAAAAGATTTGAAAAATCAGTAAAAAAAAAAAAAAACCTTGACATAATGAAAATGTGTCTAAAAAGATAACATATAGCTCACATTAGATCCCAGAATTTTGCACTGGTTCTGTTGAGTCCTAAAAGCAAAGTTGAATAACTTGTACAGCAAGCTGTTTAGTATCCAAAGATTAATGAATGCAACCAGGTCGCAATGACATTTTTCATTTGAGAGGCTGCCACTGTATTCTCAGCTGATGAACATGCCCAGAGGTTCAGGTAACTGAGACTTCAGCTCCATAATTGCCATTATCTTGGCCTTTTCAGTCAAAACTAGTGGTTACATCCAGAGCAGAGGATTTCAGAAAAGTGTGTCTCTGAATGGTGTTTGTAGCATGCATATGTAATTTCTTTGATGTCAAGAGAGAACAGAAGTCTACAGAGACATTGTGAAGAGAGTGGTTGGGACAGAGGGAATGAAGACCAACTTTTAGGACAGGACTTGCACTGCTTTGCTTACAGATGTGGATTGGTAACAGGTGTTTTTAGTCTTAGAATCTTCTATGGTAAACATGAAATAGCACAAAATGTATTTTCTCTTGACATAAAACATGTCATTATCTAATGTGTACGTTGTTTTTACAGCTACAGAAATTTTCCGGTTGTAGAACCCAGCTGGTCAATGCTACACGATCCACGGTCACACCTATGTAATTTCCTAGGAACCGTTTACAAGAACTCTTCGAGGGAAACTCTAATGGAAATACTGAAGCAGGATGAACTCGATAAGCTTTGCTGGATTGCTGCCAGAGAACAGTAAGACTCTGATTTACTTCATGAAAATACTCTGACATTTTTGCTTAATTCAGTATTAACAATCCTTTCTTGAATTTAAAAAAATATATATGAAAAAAGAAGAGAAAACAGTGCAAATGAAGGTATCCAGTCATAATTAAAAGTAATAATAATAGAGAGAACATTGTCAGCATCCTTTGTATAATCCTTTGTATATCATTACAACCTTTCTGTTGCAATACTTCAAATAAAGTATATTTTCAAATACCTAGAAAGATCTATATATACTGCATAGAAAGACATCTCTTTTTTAATTATTTTTCCTTACATATATTTGATTATGATAGGAGAAGAACTACTTGTCTTGCACCTTGTATGTCTTACTATCTTATTAGAAGAATAAGGCAGCTATATTTTGTTGTGTTCCATGCAAGGGTGATTAAATCTGAACAGTATTGCTCTTCTTTGCTCCAAATAGGTAGAGTAGATGTCTTGAGTAACAGGAATAGCGTTCTGATAGTTTTTCTTAATTTTGCCAAGCAACACCTGCAAAATGATTGATGATGGGAACAGCAGTGCTTAGGAAAACCTCTGCTACCACAATGAAGAGCCTCAGGAGATTAAGAGTGTCTATGGCATAAACCCTTACCTCACAGACATTCTGAGGCACTCTGGGCAGACTGACTGTTAACAGATTGTTTGACATACTAGAGCAGAAGGATGTAAAAAGCAAGCCTGTACTGATTTGAAGGATTTAAGACCAAAAAAATTAATTGGGAAGTCCATCAAGTGTTTCCCTGTATGTCTGCTGTGAAGTAAATTAACATATACATCATCCTGCAAATTATGTAAAACAGAGTTTCAGTTTGCCTCTTATACTTCTAAATATTAATAATTTCCTAAAAGGACTTTATCTAAATTGTGTTGCAATCTGTTTTTAACAGTGACATTTTCAATAAAGTTTTTAGAAGACTCTTTCAGTATAGTTAAGTAAAAAGTAAAAGTATTGCTTGTATGTGTAATAGGAATTTTTTACATTCACAACATTTTTGGTTTTATAAATAACTGAAATGAAAGCATACCTCTACTTTTCATTGTACCGTGTGGGAAAAACATTAATGTTCAACCCCTTTATTTTCCTAGGTGGCAGCCTCAAGAAACAAATCAAAGTTTCAAAAACTATCAGGATGCCTTGCTGCAGAGTGATCTGACGTTGTGCCCAGTGGGAATAAATACAGAATGCTATAGGATTTACGAAGCTTGTTCGTATGGATCGCTGCCTGTTATAGAAGATGTAATGACACCTGGTGATTGCGGAAATTCATCAATGTACCACAGTGCTCCATTACAATTATTAAAAACCATGGGGGCTCCATTTATCTTTATTAAAAACTGGAAAGAGCTTCCTGCTGTTCTAGAAAAAGAAAAAAAAATGAGCTTACAAGAAAAGATTCAAAGGAGAAAAAAGCTTATAGAATGGTATCAAAACTTCAAAGCATGGATGAGACAGCAATTCATTAAAACTTTGGAAAATTCATTTCTGCCCAGTGATAAAGGATAAATTTTCCCTTTTGAAAATCCAGAATAGGTTGAAAGCTTAATTTCCATTAGCCTTTTGAGGAAGCTTTTATTCAAAAAAAGAAACCTGACAAGGCAGGTGCATTCCTTTTGAAGTCAACAGAGCTGGGCTAGCTTAGCCAGGAGCTATGTTCGGCCCTCCATCCGTAACAATTTCCAGAGAGAATGTTAATGTAGAGGGATGGTAGCCTGTAAGGGTGGCAACCATTTTATGACTATTTTTACAATTTCTGTGCTGATGTGTAACGTGGTACATTTCTTTAGGAAAATATCTTTGAGCATGTGAACTTGTTAAAAATCCAACAGGAGAATTTTGAGGAAAAGATAAGAAGGCAAGCTGTATTGTACAGAATAATGTATTATGGAGGCTGAAAAAAAGGTATGGTTATAACAAAATCAGCAGGCTTAGCACAATCGGTAAGGTATCTTCTGGTAAGAGTTGGTTTTGAAAATGTGAACTGTTTACTTGATTGACATGTTTCATTTCCAAGAAAGTGGTCGTCAAACTGATTAAACACTGTGGAATAAAAATGTATATTTCAAGGTGAAACAGAGATCTCTTTCCTAGAAATATGACCTCGCAGTGTGTTTCCCCTTTAATTTCAGATATCAAAATCTTTCATTTCCTTGTAGTTTTAGGACATACCTTTCCAAAGGTCTGCTGAGGGAGCACTCATTACCTGCAGTTAGAGCTGCGCATCCTTAACACTTGGCCTTCAACGTGAACCTGCATGCAGCTTATCTGATTTCTAAAAATCTGCTGAAACTTATCAGCTCCAAAAGATGACAGAAATGCAATACTGCATGTTTATGACAGTTTTCATTAAATGTAGTGAAAGGGATCTGTTGTTGTTCTTGTACATGAGAAATGAGTATGTGCTATTATCTTCTGTGTGTTTGGCTGGGCTGTTTTTCCTGCATACACAACACTGGCATACCAAAAGTGGTGTGGCAGCCGGTTTTGTGTCTTTGAAACTCGGTGTGCCATATGGGTTCGTTCTCAAGTAGGAATCTAAAAGCCAGTGCGACTGTACTGCTTTACTGCTTAGGATTAACTGGTGTAAAAATGCTGTCTAGTTCTGGAATATGGATCATACAAGAGCACTCCATTCATATTTTTTTCATTTTTCTTGCATCCTTTCTGTTAAAAAAAAAAAAAAAGGCATATAAAAACACTGGGTTTTAGTTCACTCACAGCGAATGGCTGTTACATAGTGGCTGTTCTAGACCTGCAATAAGCATTGGCTCAGAACATTTAGATTTTTAGGATCTTGCATTCCCAATGCGGTTAGTAGACAAACAGATGTTCTCAGAAGACAAGTAAGTTAAATTCAGACAAGCTAAGTTGAATGCCTAAGATAGATTTCCTGTGACTGTCCCCCACGGATTCTATCTGAAGCATCATGCAATTGCAATACAGTGCAAATGTATTCCCTTCTGCTGAAGCTGGAAGCACAGCTATTACAATTCAGCCCTCAGTTGATGAACCTTGCTTAGAGGAGGAGCTTGCTGGATCAAATTTACAAGAAATTTCCATCCTGAGGATCGAAAGCCGCCATCTGCACAGGAGTACACAGCATTAAGAGGGTTAGAGAAAGCTCGGCGCTCTGCAGTCATTGCTGTGAAGTGTCATTGCTGTAATTTCCCTCTACTACAATCTTTCTTCCTCCACAAGCTACAGAATGTGGAGCAGTGATCTAGAGCAGTGTTTTTCAATACATAACAGGTGCTCCTGAAGGATTTAGAAAGCTGAGTGTCTCATCAGTCAGCCTAGATTCTTACCTGGGGTTGGTAACTCCTATAAATTTGGTGGTGTGCAAGGTAAAGTTTGAAAAGCAGCTCAGTGTGTTAGTCACCAGGCTGTTCATATGTTCATTTATAAGTAAACGTGTGAGATTATTTCTGAACTTGTGTGGCAATTATATCTTAAGGGGGGAGAACAAGAGGTGCATCAGAGTTTTATCAGAGTTTCACACCGCAGCTACTTGCCTGTTCTTGAAGTTGAAAGAGGAGTAATTCACATTTTATCTATGTTTAGCCAAATCTTGACACTTCAAATTCACCTGCTTCAGTCCAACAGGAATTGGCGCTAGAAGTTTTTTCCTTGCATTCTATTTCTGACGCTAATGGAGCGAAGAGAGTAAACCGCCTGCAAGACAGGGGAAGGTTCTTAGCACTTTGCTCCATTATAACAGCCCCGGGACCTTCTGCCTGTTCTGGTGGGGGCTCTGCAGGGAGCTGGCAGGTGAACGATACCACTGGGTTCTGCGTGCCTGTGCTCGTCACATCCACTGTTGTTTGTGCAGGCAGTTGTGTTTTGTGCAAGTGGGAGCATTACATGTGCTGGAAATGGGCAGAGAGCGAGCTCCCACGATTGTGATTGTTGGTAAGGACCGATACCCCACTCCAAAGTGTGGTTTTCCCTGGAAGAGGGGAAATTTGAAGCAGGAGGAGCAGCTTGTTTTGGTAGCTCTGGTATAACACCAACATGCTACAAATTGCAGAGGAAAGTGAAGTCTGTGCTAGTGCATGTAGGGTGGGAGGATAGAAAACAAGAACGAGAGAGAAGCACGGCATAAGGGACCTTAGCAAAAAAATGTTTTGAAACTGCAGGAAGAAAGAGAGGAAGGAGTGCAAGAAATTATGGATAAAGTCTCATGAGTGGTAGAGGAAACTAGTTTAAAAGAAGGGAAGCAGTTAAGCCACTGGAGAAAAATTTTACCAGCTGCAAGGTGTGTCCTGGTGGGAGTACATGATATCTGCTGGTAGTGAGAAGTTAAATGATTAATTTAGTTGTTTAATATGGAGAGGAAAATTCATGCTTTGTTTTTGCAATTATCCCTCATGTTCAAGGGTGGGATGGCGAAGTAAGGCTTTACAGAGCGTGCCCGCACATCCCACCTGCCAGAGAGGCAGCACTGAGGGGAACCGAGCCTTTCTTGAACCAGGAACGCTGACTCTAACGCCACACGTTGTCTGATTGCCTTGCTGTAAGAGGAACCAGATCTAGGGCCTCACAATTTACTTTTGTCTTTCTTACATGACTCTGAACCTGTTAGGCATGGCAGCGAACGCGTGGTGTGAGCTGGTTAAAAGGCCAGCAATGTATTTCCAGAGAAATGTTACCAGTCTTTGTCGCTGTTGGCAGTCCTGTAGACAAGGCAGGACCTTGCAAAGGGTCAGGCTCTTGATTGTTTATCACTCTTGGACACTAATATTGGTGCATATTCCAATATCTATGTATTTCAGTGTTGTCAGATATCATCCTGCAGTGACTGCAAATGGAAGTTTCGAAGAAGCCTTTCTCAGTATGAATTAGGGCCGCTATATGCTGGTATCAGCAGTTTCTCTCTGGGCCTACTGGCCTTACCAAAACACTTGCAAAACTACAAAAATAAAACCCTGTTACGTCTTGGCAAGCCTTCCATGTTAGTAACAACCTCCAAGCGGGGCAGACTCAGCAGCAGCTTCCATTCGACAGAGCCCTAAAATACTTGCAGGCGTTCCTCCTACTGGGACGAGAGAAATGAAAGACAGTAGAACAAGATTATGTTTATTTTGGCATGTCCTTGAAGACTGATGACGGGAGAAGCAAAAGTATTTCAGATCCAAATCCAATTTGCTTCCAGGAAAATTGCTACCAGAAGGCATGTTGGGACTGCCATTTTCCAAGAGCTAAGAAAGAATCTAATGTTTGCGTAGTGCTCCGAGTCCAATACAAAGGGCTTGATGAATCAGCCAAAAAAAGTAAAGCTGACCTCATGAAAATGTGCCTGAAAGGATGAAAGTCTGTGCTGCATCCCAGGACTTGGTGTTGATTTTGTTGCTTTCTGAGTGCACAAAGGTAAGTGAAGTAGGCTGTGCAATGAGCCGTCCTGGGATCGGTCCAGAAGTGGTGCTGTAAAGCCGTGCTGTGCAGCTAAACCAACAGCACTTCTGTGCTCTTGTTCTTTCTTCTCCTCCCAGAAGCTGATGCAGTCTCCGAGAATTGCTTAGACTTCTCGTTGATCACCAGCCCATAAATCACCACTGCTAATCCTCCTGATAAGGAAACAGCTTGCAAAAGGTCATGCTGCTGATTATCTTTGACACCGTAATTCTCTGGGTGGGTCACATTTCAGGATTTCTTCAGTGTCTCCCAAACAATAAAAACCAGTAAATGGGCAGGTCGTTTTATCTTGCCAGTATAAATACTTTTCTCATCTTTACTACAAATCCGAGCGCAGAGGACTGCTTGAATGTTAGAATCGTGACTAGTTTTAAAGAACTTAAAAGCTGAAAAGATGCTGGAGGTGAAATTCAAGGGCTGAAAGAAATGCCCATCAGCAACAGGTGAATACCTACGTGCAGTCCTGGCGGTCACACCACCAGGCATTTGTGTGGTAACACACCTTGCCCCCTGACGGGCTGATAGCTCCGGCACCCTGTGCCTTGCTGCGCACTTCTCTGAGCGCCCTTGGGACCGGAGTGCAGTTCAGTGGGTGCTGCCATGCCAGCACACGAGGTATTTCTGATCTGTTGTCCTACAGCACAGATGTGCTCAGAGGCAAGCTGTCCTAGCTCATGACTCACTCTCAGCCACTCTTGCACCAGCCTCATCGCAGAAGGATGGTTTTAGGTAAATATCCTCAAATTGCTTCCTATTTGATGTTCTGCACAGCCCAACCTGGCAATCCACACTTTGTGATTTTCAGGTGACATTCCACGATCTTCACATTTTTTTTAACCTTCAGGAAGATGCCATTTTTAGCTTGGGCCGCATTCTTAAAACAAACGGAACAGAACTGAAAGTGTTGTACACAATTTCCATGAAATGAGTGTTTTCAAAACATGAGATGCAAAATAAATGCATCAAACAGAAATGAGTCATTCGCTAAGATCCAGATGAGGACATGGCTCATTGAAATAAAGCAAGTTGTGCAGGTGGCCACAAATAAAGGAAAATGAGTCTCTGAATGACTGAAATTAGCCTGATTCTTCCAAATGAAGTTATTCAAATGGCATAAATCTGTTAGATGTCATATATGAAGTTTGCTACATCTAAGGAGTTTTGTTCAGGGCCCCAAATGCACGATTTCCACATAAGTGATTTCTTATCTTCATTTTTCTTTCTGCAACAGAGTTCTTTCCTGAAGAGTAACAGTAATCCCTGGCCAGGAGAGGAGATCCATCGCAAGCAATATTTATGATGGGCGATGCAATGTTTTCCTCTGTGGCTGCTCATTTAAAATCACAGAATCATCCTGGCTGGAAAAGACCTTCAGGATCAGGAAGTCCTGACCTACCTTTAGTACATTGTAGTATTTGTGTGATCGTGGCACCCGACAACCCTCATCAGCAGGCAGGCTGCCACAGTACTGGATGCTAACACACGAAATACTCTCAGAGGTGGGGTTCACAGGTTCAAGCCCTAGGGCAGGGCCGGGCAGAGCAGGGACAGTGCAGGTTCCTTTTGTCGTGGTGGAAAGCTGGGAATAACAAATCTTGAAATTTTGTGTGAGACATGGAAACAGCCCTATGCTGTAGAAGACAGAGTAAACCATTTCTGCCTAAAGAAACTCAAAAGACATAAAGAAAGCTCCCTGACGTGGGGCTTTAGCACCAAACCAGGTGGTTTTTCTCCTCTCTTTCATTTTTGTTTTCTTTTTCTCATACTGACTGTGCTTTCTGTTGAATGGCATCTCATCTAAATCCCATGACGCTGGAAGCAGCTAAACTGTCTGAACTATCTGAACACTGACCTGCAGTATAAAAGTGCAAGCTGGTAGTGGTGGTGGAACATAGCAGCCCTGTTGGCTGATGGTGAGGGGTTTTACAGGAGAGGCAAGACGTTATATGAATGTCCCATACTGAAGACAGGATTATTTCTCTGTTTAACAACCTTTTATTCATCAAAATGCATGAAACTGTCCATATATTACAAAAGGTACCGTTTCGTTGAAATTTGGACTGTTACCATAGATGTAAGCAAACTTAATAACTGAAATAAACTTCAAGATAAAATGCATAGTCGTTTTTTGATAGCCTTATTACTTGATGTGCTTATAAGTTAAATTAAGCAATTGTTACTTCAGGTGTAGCAGGAAGAGATTTCTTTACATCCTTAGATAAAAATAATTGCATCAGAAAGTAAGCATTTTTTAGCAGTAGCCTGTCGTCTGCCACCACTGGGTACATGGAGAAGCAGGTAGTTTGATTTCAAGACATATTTAAATTCCTCAAACACAGCCCAGTCATCTTCAGCTCATGGATTCTCTTTTTGAATCTCCTGGGGGAAACAGAAAATCAAGGACAGATGTGTTTCACCTGAGAGAGGTGGGAATGTACTGATTAATTGCTTTAGGGATTTAAATTGTGCTTCACACTTCCTTCAAGTGCTAGCAGAAATCTAAGAGTCAGTGACATGCACTCTCTGGTATGCAGCCTTTAATTTCATATTCCTGTTGCTGGAGGGTTCACTTTATTCATTTAATAGCAATTTATCAGCCTCTATCTATGCAGCCCCTCGCTGGTGATTGTACAGGGCATCATGATTACCATGAAAAATAAGTTTTATGAAAAATAGTCTTGCTCAGTCTAAAACTGCAGACAATATACCAGCTGGTGAGTATACATGCAGGAATTTGCAAGTTAGGCCATGTTGTACCAATTTTCCTTACTTCCCCTGTCTAATCAGACTCTGATTGTTTTTTTTCTTGTATGTCTCTCTTATTCTTTTATTTTTTTCCCTGTGCCCTATAAAATGAGCTGAACTGATTTTACCCAGCTGACCCTCTTTTCATGCTGTTATTTTCAGATTATAGCAAATTGCCTTCTATTTAGTAGAAATAACATTTCTTTGTCCCCATGGAGAAGCTCTAGCAGGTACCCAATCTCAGCCCAGACGTAATTAGGATCTTGCTGAATTTCTGCCTTAGCAAAAACTCTTACTGTTACACAGTGTGCTGTCCAAATATCTCTCTGTAGGATATTACATCAGCTGAGAGCTTGATCTTAAACATTTATAGTCTGATGTTTAGGATTTTTGACTGTCAGTCTATTAAAAGTTCAGTGAAATGGATCATGTTTCCAGGAGCAGAAGAGAGCTAACTTCAAGCGTCTCTTTGCTATCCATTTTAAAGCAAGGAATGCTCTTTCCTCCCTGAATGAGACTTCACCTCCAACTACAGATACCTGCACAGATGATGGTGTTTGACACCAGTGTCTTTGACATTGGCTCAGGAATTTTGAAGTCTGACTTCAGTTTCCAGCAAGGTATGTTGCCCAGGGCCAAATCCACCAGAGGATTTTCACATCCCGTCTACGGCTTCAGGCAGCTCAATGCTGCCTCGACTAACTGTCCAAAGGATTGGTCCTTTGAACTCCTTTGAGGCAGTCTGTGGTGCTTGGCTGCCTGTTCCTCAATTTGTTCCTCAATTGCATATTCCCCACATGCATAAATAAAGACATTCCCACTGCTTCCAGTATTTGTGGTAGAAAATGTAACACTTTTCTATCAACAAAGCATTTACAAGTATAAAATACAGTTGTTTTTATATATATATATATATATATATATATATATATTAATATATTAAAGAGATCTATATGGTGAGTATTTAAGTACTATTTCCTCCCTTATCAAAGTACCATGAGGTAAGGTGGAGGACAGTCCCTCTCTCCCCTGTTCCTAGCAGCTGTTTATTCCCTCGATTGCAAGCCCACTTTCATTTTTTTCCATTTTTTTTTTTTAAATTCCAAAGCTCCCACACTTCCACCAGTGGAAATCCCTCCAGTTCTGCTCCTCCAGCTCTGCAAGAGACCCCCACTCAGGTCAGAGATGAGTGACTTCATGCGTTTCTCCAGCCAAATGCCTCTCCTCCAACTCTGCCTTCTCCTGTATATTTCCCTCAGGCTTCATTACATGTCTGCAGCATGCCTAATGCACACCTTTTGCTCTGGATTCTTCAAAAAGAAAAGGTGAACGGTTTTATTCTGAAAGCAGCACCTCTGAAAGAGAGGATTGTACTTGTTCTTTCATGCCATTCATCATCTGGGGTGAGAGCAGTTCCCCAGCGTGTGACTTGGGCTTGGCTCCCTTCTCCACTTGTGAAAACTTGAACCCACATGTTCCAGCTGCCGGAGTAACAAATGCCTGTAGCGTCAGCATAGAGTTGTCCTGTCTCTATTTTAAGTCATCCCACTCACCATGAAACCTTTCAGTATTCACAGGGATAGCAAATACGCATGCGTATGATCCTAGTGTGTGTTGTTGGTCACAGCATTCCCCTAGAGGACAGGCATCCGGGGTTCCTGTCTCTATTCTGGGTGTCTGTGCATTTCATATGGAATAATCATGATGGGAGGATGAGAGCTGCTATATCTATATAGTGTAAAACACTGCGGAGCTATGATCTGTAATGTTATGTCGCTCATACATCTAAATGCAGTGGTGTGTTTGTTCACAGGCTTCTCAGAGGGTTCAAGGAAAGCAGCAGCACAGCGTGCGTGGCTGTTCCCCAGCGAGCACGGGGTGCCACTGGCTCCTGTTCCTGGCACATACCGCAGTGGCAATGTAAATAAGGAACCATTAGGCTGAGGTTAAAAAACATTTGTTTATAAATATTATGGAAAGAAATGGAGCAACACGAGTACTATGCCTGAATGCGTGTAGTCCTGAGTTTTAGCTCTGGCTCCACAGCCCTCCGCCAGTCTTCCTGTATGCAGAACTGCAATACTTCTCTCACTGCCCATGGAAGCAACTACTGTGAAGCTGCATTTATCTGCTGGCGTTTGTTCAGTACGCTGCTGGTTCAGACTGCTGTACACATCTTTGTAGACAATCCTTACATTGGACAAGTACACATTTTTAATCTTTGGGAATGTGAGTATACCTTGCTATCAATGTCTCGTAAACTTTTCCCCTAATTTTGTATTTTCTGATTGAGATTTCATGTACGGTTTACAAATGCATAAAAAAAATATTCTTCTTAAATCTAACAGTGCTATTCTGTTTAATTCTTAAATCAAGCACTTAACTTGCTTCTGTGCCTATAATCACCAAGACATTTCTGCTGAACTACCACTCTCCCCCTTTTCCTCTGTTGCCTTTAATTAGAGTGTTTCAGCTATTGATTGAACCTCCTTCACGCAACATTGGATTGTTTTATCAAAGGATCATTGCCTTTCCCTGCTGAATTCACAACCAACCAGTAACACCCCACTCTCTGTTGTCTTGATTGCTCTGATCTTTCATTAGAGGCAGCTTTTCTCCTCCAGGGCCTCAGTTAATTTTGGTTCCTCTGACTGCAAAGTCATCTTCCCCCCCCCCCCCCCAACCCCTTATGGCTATCCTTCTGCTTACTTCTGCTACAAAAAGAGGTAACATGATTCTGAAGGAAGCCATTATTTTGATTCAGAGCTTCAGAATGAATATCCATCACTTTGATAGACCCAATCTCAGTACAACAACTGTAAATCTTTCAAATGATTTGTTAACAATTTCTCAGCTGCTTAATGTAGCAAGCATAACATAATGTTCATGTGAAGGGTGTGTTAGATGGCAAAATGGAAACGGCCAACTGGTAACGACAGTTCACGAGGCAGAAAAGAGAAAGACAAATACACTCACTGTATATTTTATGAACTTGCAGCAATGCTTGACTAAGAATTATTCAAGTTGCTAAGAAACAAGTGTAACTGCACAAAAATAAATATGAAGTCCTCACCTTCACGTTTTCTCATCTGTCACCCACAACCAAAAAGCAGTCTGAGTTTTGGTGACCTTATTGCTTGCTGGTGTGAATGTTCCTGTTTGTCTGATAATCTTAACTGCGGGGATACATTTGAAAATAAGTGTGGCCACAAGAAGTATGTGCTTGTTGCTGTACTTCTCCTTCTGCACCCTTCTGCTCGCAGGCAGGTGCTGGTTCATACCTGTGAAGAAACACATCCCTCTTCCATTGAAGTGCCCAAACTTTAAAGCTGAGCAGAAAGCACTTGTTCCCAGTCCAGGGAAGGCCAAGTTGGTAAGTGTCCTAAGGTCATGCCAGTCACCAGACTGCAAATGGCTCTGAGAAGGCCTGTCAGGTCAGTTTGAGATCACACGTGACTATGAAGCATCAGTGATGAGAGTAAGGCAGGATCATTTCATTTATCTGCCTTAAGGATGGATCAGCTGATTGCAGAACCGGGAACAAAGCTGTGAAAAGGTAGAATAACAAAATGAATTTGCAGAAGCTTTCCTACAGGCCCAGCAAGAGCCTCTCCTCGGCTTCTTGTAGAAGCTAAAGACAGCGTCCCCAAATGCCTTCCTCTCAGAGCGTGGCTCCACAGACATACCTAGTGAAACGTTGCTGCAGAGACTGCCTTAATTCACAAAGCAGCCTCCTCACAGCATTGCCTAAGTAAAGAAACAACCTCCTGTTCCCCTCCTCCAAACAAGGAGTAATCCAGATTTTCTTTCATTGCAAACGCAGTATTGAAGGATCTTCCTGAGGAACCCCTTCTCCTCATCTCACTCCATTGAAGAAAAAGCATTCCCAGCCAGTCTCACAGTCTTGATGTTTATATAAAGGTAACACTATAAACCCACTTGGAGCATGAGCCAGCACTGACACCAAAAGATAAAACCCCCTGCCGACCCTCACCCCCAGCCTGCTGCTATTTCCCTTCCCAGCCCTAGGGAGTCCTCTCTGCTCCCAGACTGATTCTTCAGGTGGATACACAGAGATCTTTTGCCTGGGCTTTCTGACCCAAATAACCTCATCAGTATGGTGGTTTTACCCTGCTAAGTAAAACACAAACCTGCTCTCACTCCCCCTACTCAAAGGGAAAAAGGGAGAAAATATGATGAAAAGGGCTCGAGGGCTGAAATAAGGACAGGGTGATCACTCAACAAATATCATCAAGGGCAAAACAGACTCAGCACAAGGAGACTAATGTAATTTATTACCTATTACTAACAAGCTAGAGCAGTGAGAAGCTAAAAACAAACTAATAACGCCTTCTCCTCATCCACCCTCTTTGACCTCCTCCCCCCAAGCACCACAGGGGAATGGGGAATAGGGGCTGCGGTCGGTCCCTGACGCTTTGTCTCCACCGCTCCTTCACTGTCACTCTCTGCTCCTGCTCCACGGGCTGCCGTCCTTCCCAAAGTGAGCCTGCGGGGCTGCCCAAAGACAATATGGATCCTTCAATATGGCTCCTTACCACGGGGTCCATCCCCCAGGAGCAAACTGCTCCAGCACGGGTCCCCCACGGGCGGCAGCTCCGCCCAGACCCCTGCTCCTGCGTGGGCTCCTCTCCACGGGCTGCAGCTCCGGCCCGGGGCCTGCTCCTGCGGGGTCTCTCCATGGGCCGCAGCCTCCTCCAGGCCACATCCACCTGCTCCACCGGGGGCTCCTCCACGGGCTGCAGCGTGGAGATCTGCTCCGTGTGGGACCCATGGGCTGCAGGGGGACAGCCTGCTCCACCAGGGGCCTCTCCACAGCCCGCAGGGGAACTGCTGCTGCGTGCCTGGAGCACCTCCTGCCCTCCTCTTGCACTGGCCTTGGGGTCTGCTGGTCTGGTTCTCACTCCTCTCTCCCAGCTGCTGTGACACAGCATTTTTTTTCCCCCTTTCTTGTACCTGTTCTCACAGAAGCACAAACAACATCACTTACTGCCTTGGCTCTGGGCAGTGGCAGGTCCCTTTGGAGCCGCCTGGAGCTGGTACTTACCTAACATGGGGCAGCTGCTGGGCTCTTCTCACATAGGCCACCCCTGCAGCCCCTTGCTACCAAGCCCTTGCCACATAAACCCAATACAACCATTTATAATTCCTTAAAAAATATGCATCTTGGGATACTATACATACACATCTATCTCATAAATATTGCAGTCGTTTGTTTCTTCCCAGTGCCTTATGTTTCATCCATCATCCTACCCTGATGACCAGCAATTTCTGCTCAGTACAGCATGCCAGCATTGAAGGGAATGTATAGCAGTCTGCAAAGGCAGTTAAGTTATTCCCTGTTTCGTAGCTTGCATTTCACATGGATGGAAATGAGGCATGAGGCTGAAAAAGGGGCAGAAGGACAGAAACCTGAGGTTTCAACAGCATGGGAGAAATGAGGTCTGGGGACAGTAGCAGCAAGGTTCACTTCGGAAAGCTTCAAGTATGGTCCAAGACAGCAGCTTCACTTTCCTCTCTAAGTCAGCCATGTGATGCTTCTACTCCCATGTTATTTGTATGTTCTGGAGGCCATTGTTTCAATAGTCACCCGTGAAGTGACTACTATTCAATAACACAGTGTAAATACACTCTTGCCAGAGACAAAAGACTGACTGCAGCTGAGGCACTGAGGATTTGGGTAGATTTTCCCTGGGTTTATCCCAGACATATTTCTATGTTTGGCTTGCTGTAAGCTAAATACATAGGCTTTGAAGAGAGCTGAGATCTCTAAGCAAGTGGGCTTTATTTAAACAATAAATCCATTACATGGTAGTAGAAGTGGAATGAAACCAGAAGCACTTAAGATAAGCGTGAAGACATATGGGTATTGGTAGAGGTCACAAGTTCAGATACTCCTGGATAGATGCAAGACTTGGTATCCATCATTTTCAAGGCTGTTGATGACTGGATGAAGTGGAAAACAAAGTGGGAGCATTTAAGATGAGAACAAGCCCCTGCAGAGCAAAACGGAAGAGGAGCAGTACATCTGATAAGATTACAGGCTAACCTGTAATGCTGTCTTTGATTTTGGTGACTGTAGAAGCAAAATTTTTGTTATTTTCATTAGAAAGTTTGAATAATTTTTTTTTGCTCCCTCTGAAGTATGTTCTACTTTAACTTCACAAGGATTCTGTGCAAAATTTCAGCACAGCTCTCTTTAACATGGTATTGCAACGTTACTGGCATACAGAAATGATGCATGTTAGAAAAGCTACAGCTTGATATTGATCTGACACTTCAGACAGTAGTTGCTATGGCTATGCAAGTGAAGGATGTGAAGACGTAACAAATAAGCTGTGGGGTCCCAGTAATTCCATAGGCAATATTTATGTTACCACCCAATGCTGATCATTAAAGAAACAACAAACATCATTCTGGTAATAACACAGGCATCCTGATATGCCATTAGACATCCCTATGATGAATGCCTTCTAAGAATGCCCCATGGAGCATAAGTCACAAAAGTGAGCCAGAGTCACCAAGGAAGGCCAATTTCATAGTCCAGAGATGACTTCCTTCAACTAGTTCTGGCAGATAGACCTGAGCCAATTCACTGGTCCTTGGACACTGAGACACTTCACTCTCCCTCATTACTGACAGAGGGACAGAAGTTGTGGTGAAGATGTTGCTTGAATCTATTTTGGTTTCTGTTTTATGCTCTGTCCAACTTGAGCACACTCCTGCAGATCATCAGGACATTGGACAAGCAGCTGTAATGTTACGTGTGTGGTCAAAGACCCAATATGATCCCTGTGGAGCTGCAGTCGAAGTGATGAACGAGGCCTGGTTCACACACCAAATCAGGGCAAATCTCTGGGTCACCTTTTATGTCCACAGCACCCTGCAGTTCCATTTCCCGTGGTGAAGGCTGTCAAGAAGCAGCTCCAAGTAATGGTCCACAAGGGAGCTATTTATTCAAGCAGCAGGCCTGATCTCTGATTACAGGCTGTAAAGGGAGCATGGGCAGTAGCCTGTGGTACGAGATGGACCACTGCTGAACAGGGTATGCTTGGCCTGGGTTCTCTGAGGAAAGTTAACTCCATCCCAGCCAGACCCAGTACAACAGTTCATACTGTCAGCCTTCCCTGAGTATCCTTCACCTGAATGGCCACTGCAGTCTTTTCATGGCAGACTGCCATTCATGTTATTTTTGCTAGATAAAGTTTAATAGTTTTTATTTCAATGCAGCTATCACACGTTTCATCTCTGTGAGGTATGACTTCCAAGAGGCTGGTGAGAAGCCATACTTAAATCGTTCTAAAAGTTCCCTCTGTGGATTATAGTAACAGAAGCCTAGTTTTACCCATGTCATTTTCATGCCTTGCATGATACTGAGAACTGAGTTCATCAAGGCCACAGTGCACAAAAAGCCACTCAGAGCAGGCCGGTGATCCAGACAAGGTGATGCTAGCTTGTCCTGTTACACTGCACACAAGTGCCTTTGGCTCAACTCACAACGAAATGCCTCTGCACCACAGGTCCTGCAGGGAGTCTGTTACAGCTCCTACACCCCCCACAGCCACAGGAAGGACAAACAACAAAGGGAGAGTTATATCAGATGTTACACAGCATGAGGCTTCTGTGGACTCCAGTTTAGACTAATCAGTCCAGATTATCAGGAGGTACATTGAACAGATGGACAGTTTGTCACCTGGACAGCTCTGTAGACACCACATGCTTGTATGTCCTTCGCTGCAAGGAGCTGAGGAAGCAATATGGACTCACACAAGACACCAGCTGTGTGCCTGCATCCATTCCGTGTTTGTCTTCTCAGCTTGCTCTTCCTGTTGCACGTCTGACTAGCAATTCTGGTTCATGTTTCTCTTAATGAAGGCTGAATCAGGAATAAGGAAAAAATACTCAGAGACTGCTTTTTCAAAGTCCCATTTCTTTCCTTTCACTGGGGGTAGATGAGCTCTTGCTCACTGTTTTTGGTTGTTTGGTTTTATTTTTCCAGACTTTTCACAGAAAGTACTGGCTTGCTGGAGAAACTGAACAAACACAGGGTGCAGAAAGCAGAGCTGGAGCTCATTTTTATTTAAGCAATGAGAAAGCAATACTGCAATTCTTAAATAAAGGAAATTTGAGGCAATGTGGGTTTTAATGATATGGTAGAGCCTTTTGTCTTAGAAGTGCTACGTTTGGCAAGAATGGAACAATCAGAGAAATATATCTAATTTATCTCACAGCAGAACCAGTCTCACCTCCTGAAATACCAAAGGTTCTCCACTTTAGGAAGCATGTTTTGAGATAGCTTCTCAGTGAGGGGGTTGTTCATACAAGAAGGTCCAAAGACCTAGAGCTAGCATCACCCATTCTGGGGCATTTACTCCCATTATCTCAACCCAGTATTTTAGCCATGCCAGGTAATGAATTGCAGCACTGTAGAAGAGTATTGCAAATAGTATCTGGCAGTTTGGGACTCGTCCAAAGAGTTATTCCTCAAACCTTCCTTTGCTCAACTCTCTGCGGCTCCTAATCCCCTGGGTCATAGATGCATGAGCTTCTACCTAGCAAGACATCCTCTGTGCCACACGGATAATAAATTCTCTGTCTCTGATCTGGGATCTTTCATTGACAGTGACTTGTCTGTAAATGGCAATGGGAAGGGACATGTACAAAAGCACTTGTATCCTACTTTGTCATGAGATCTTCCCTAGACTGCTTTGAGCAGCTATGCATAGCATTATGCTCTGTTGAGATCATCCAGATACATGTGACAACTGCAGCAACACCTTGTGTTCTTAAAGGTTGCTTTGACCACAACTTTAAAAAAGGATTGAATTTGTGCTTTACTTTTTGGTGAGCACGATGCCTTCCTCAAAGCAGCAGGTGGCTCGAGCCATTTAGTCATGTTTGTTCCAGTAATTTTCCTCTGATGATTGCCTTTACTGATGTTTAACTCCTGAGAAGCTAATAAGACACAGGCCCATGGTATTGAGCACTCTGCAAAACATTGGGAGAGATGTTCTGTGCCTCCATATTTCTACGGAGGGCAAATGCAAGCTGGCCCTGACAGTGCTCAGCTCAGATAAGGGGCTTGCTCCTGGAGCCACACGAGCACATGAAGACCATTTTCAGAACTCTTTTATGAATAAGATTTATAATGATAATGAATTACATATCAGGAAGTTTTTTTTTAATGGAAGGGGTCATAGTGTTGTACTGTCCTTTTATTTGTGGGGATCCCAACAACTACTAAGATACGGGCCTACAGGTTTTTCCAACTGGTATGAATAGAAAAAAGTACATTTTCAGTGGTTACAGAATGTTATCAATTAGGAACATTGAAGTGCAGTTGGTATGAGTTTCTTTTTACCTCAAAGCGTGCAAATAGAGCTTTTACATGATGACTATTTACAAAAATTGAGTGTAGCCAGGCTGATATTTATATGGCACTTTTTTGCCAGAGAAAAATAACACTTTATAATATGGTGCTTTTCATTTGAAAATTTACATGTCTTTCTATAGAAATCCTCTTTCAGTACATATTTTGATGTAACCCTTATTTATCTAAAACATTTACATAATTAATTCAAGCAGTTTATTGCTAAAAGCTCTCACAGATAACGACTCATCATGCAGTGGAAAAACAAGACCTGATCAGACCAAATGGAGCAGATCTGTTGGGTGTCTCAGTAATGCCCAGTATTAATCTTTACATCTGAAAATTAAGGAGTTAGATTAAACTAAGCAACACTGAAGTTGAGCACTGGCTGTAACACTCACCCAGTGAACTCATGAACATCTGGTCCATCACTCACCCTGTCTGGGGCTGTGGATGGACCAACCCCATTTGCAGCCCCCATCTCTGATCCAGCTGCCAAGGAATATAAAGGAAAGAAAGGAATTAATTGTGCACCAGTTCTGGGATGCTGGGTGACCAGCAAGAGGAGCTACAACTGTTCCTTTAAATGCTGCCTGCCTGGAGTTTTTTCAGACCTGTGGGATGATTCAGACAATTAGGCTATTAAAACCATGGCTTACAGCCTGCTTAACAAATGCAGGGAGGGCAGAAAGGAGAATGGAGTAGGTCTCTGTGTCAAACGTGTCCCTGTCTCTCTGAGTCACTAGCAACTTGAAAATAAATTGCCATGGTTACATCTGGATGAGTGCTCTGTGGAGGCAGAGAGGGACTTACAAGTTGATATTTGCCACAGACCATCATATCACTTCAGTAAACACAACAACCAGCACATAAACAGCTGTCTGTAATAAGCAGGGAGAAAAATAAATAAAAAATACTGTAATGGATGTCAATACAAGTGATTTAAAAACAAGACTCATAAAACCAGAATGAAATGTCCTTGAAACCCTTCAGTATTACAGATGATGATGTGTTAACTAGAAAAACACCACATCCAATACCAGGGGATTTCAGTCTTGCAAAAACTTATTGAAAAGGAGAAGAGAATGGACTCGACAACAAAGCAGTAGTTGGTTAGCTTACACTGGTCATATTTCAGTCACAAACAGCCTGTTTGCTACAGAGCAGAACCTCAGCCAGCACTGCAGATTTGCCACAGAAACAACTCAGTCCAGGCTTTTGCTTTTGGTTTTGGTATTTTTTGAGGGTGGGGGCAGAGAGGAATATTTTCCAGTACTGGAAATATCTAAACCAACACCTGACCTTGTTCTGAAATAAAACGTTCTGTTTCAGCCTGAACTATTGGACATGAAGCAGACATTAAATCCCCAAATTTATGCTCTGTATAATGCAGATCAACCTAGGCTTTTTTTGTCCTTAATAATTGTGAGCATTAATGTAGGTTAGAGTCATAACTTACTGGATGCCTGATGCCCAGGCACTTGGTATTCTCAGTGTAAACATTATAAGCTAAACTTTAAAAAATAATGTATTAGAATGTTTGATTTTATTTTATTTTTTTTACAATTTTTATCTCCAGTAGGAGGCACTTGTTTACATTTTCCTGTATATGTTATATATTACTTAGACAGGTATCAGCAGTATTTTCTAACATCCAGATAACGTGGAATATCATGGCAAATACAATGAGAACTGTTTTCATGTAACCAAGCCAGAAGAAGGGAATTATTGTCCAGAAAGCCAACGCTCTATCAACAAGTATCCCCCAGGGACCAGGAGCCAGGGTGTTTATGGGAACAGTGGAGGAGCTGGTGTGGTGTCGAGCAGCTCTAGCACCCACACTCATTTCTTGCTTGCTTTTCATTGTCTTCACGCATCTTTATTTTTCTGTTCCTGGTCAAGACAGAATGTCAGGCCTCCTGAGCTATAACTGAACACTTGGAAACTATGCGCTCTGTTACCATAGCTTAATAATAACGAGGAATTATTATTAATAGCAATGATTATGACAATAATAATATTAACTGTGCTAAAATAACGTATAGGAAATTGCATCTTTTTTTTTCCCTAGGAAAAAAAAAAATTACTACAGTCTGACATTGTAGGTTCAGCCCTGTGAAGATGAACTAGTTATCATTCTGGTTTGTCACTGGGACGCCCAGATTTTATAGGATATCATCAAATCAACAACAGGTGAGTTTTCCTGCTAAACATGTAATATTGAAAGGAGCTTGAAAGGTTAGCAGAGTTGTTTTTATTTTGCTGACAAAACATGTCTCTTGTGTCTATCAACGAACCAGATCAGGTCGTCAAAATGTCAAATGGTCTTTCATTTGTCTGTAACTTTTGAACCTTTCTTTGAAAAAATGTAGTTACACTGCTCTGTGTATCCCTCGGTCTATTTGCCATGAGAAATAGTGCCCTTAGTATTCTAAAAATACCATATCCTAGATTTCTCATTAACTGTACATCCTGAGGCTTTTTTACTTTAATATAGTCTCAGAAAAAAAAAAAAAAATACAGCAAGGATTTCTGCAAAATACCCAGGTTGAGCCAGTTTGAAATAACCAGGAGTATGCTGATAAGAGTATAAAGAAACTGAGATTTAAGACAGCAGTGAAGTACATTCAGCCTCAATCCTCGTGCAGCAGGGCCTCCTAAATGACATTTGTGGGAGGAAAACTAAACTCACCCTGAAATGGAAGAAAAAGGATTATGTCCTTTCTGGTAGAAACACTGTTCACAAGCATTTACTGACTCCTAATGATAGTATATTTAACAATGTATTGATTATTAATATTTTTTAATGTTATTTTGCAATTGGTTTCTACAGGCCTCAGCTGATAAGCCTGGGCCTTCCTGCATACACCAAAATTGCTGCTTAGTGTCCAAATCAAACATTTCATTTCCATAAGCAAAATTTACCATATTCCCCCAAGAAAGGCTTGCCACTTGGGCTGCAGAGATGACAAGAAAGGCCTCCCGTGGGTGGAATTACTGGGTGACAGCTGGCTGTGTGTGGAAAGCCAGAGGTAGGGGCAGAGCAGGTCTGCCTCTGGCCTGGCCATGGTGCTCGCAGGAGACTGCTGGTGCTCTGAGCCATGGATATCCACCATGGTCCTCTGCTGTTATGTCTCTGTGGAGGAAAAGGCTGGCCTGTACCTGCACCCGCTGGTGTGGAAGGCAAAGCTCCAGCGTTAATGGTGTTTGCAGAGGAAGCCTTTCAGCTGGAGAGATGTTTTCACACCTCATTTCACAAGCACAGATTTCGATTAAACACAAGTCCAGTGGCTGTTCGTTAAGGTGAGGAAGGCTGGGCTGCTGAAGAGAGCCCAGCCTAAAAACTGAGGGATCTGAGGGCATTTTGAGGTTCTGCCAGAGACTTTCCATGACTTGGATGTACTGAGTATGGTGGCACTGCCAATCCAGGCCTGGGCTTACTTGCTGTAGTGATTCAGCGGTGCCAGCTCTCTCTCTACTTCTATTTTCAAGACAGCTAAATTTGCATTCACACTATAGATGTTGTTTCACGGCACAACTTTCCACATGGCAGGTGGTTTTCTAGTGAGATGACATTTTGTTCTAGTGAGATGACATTTTGTTCCTAATTAATGCATGCAGCTCTTTGCTAAGGCTAGGTGATCAAAACAAGCCCTGCCAAGAAGAAAGGAAAAAATCACCCACAGCTTTCATACTGGGCTAGCTTTCTTAACCACTTCAAACAATTACTTCAGAAGACTCTGTAAAGTAAACCCTTTCTTCCTGTTCCTTTTATGCTCGTTAGATTGTGTTTATATTGCCCTGTGCAAGATCATGGGCAAGGTGAGACCATTGGAGAGCTTGCTGCTCGGGGACATTTAGAAGGGCTGCCAGCCTCTCTGGTATTCCCTGCTCTCCCTCCATGAATTTACATTCCAGTGTAGTGAAAATGAATGCTGAGCTGTTGTTTATCATCAGAGAATTTACAAATCCAGCCGTGGAAAAAAGATTGTGGAAGACAATAACCTTTGCATGGTCATGGTCCCTTCTGGAGAAAAGAAACCATGAGACAGTAGGGGGCAATTGATGTCGACTGAAGCAGCAGAGCTCTGGAAAATCACTGCCCTGGAAACAAGGCTGGGAGTCTGGGTCATTTACAAATTGGGATGGAAGAACTGGTGGAATTGTTTGTTTACCAAATCCTGTCTTCCAGCCCTGATTTTTACGCGAACGCTGCATGGCTAGGAGATGCTCCTGCTCAGCACTTGTGTTCACACCCGTACAGCACAGTGAAGGTTGTTCATCATGAGCAGCACCTTAATGCCTGCATGTTCGTGTTAGCTCAGAGCACGATAGTCCTTTCTGATGCCCAGGTAGAGGCGTAGTGGGCCAGGAAGGGTCAGAAGAACTGAAGTGAGTTTCCAGACTTGGAGTGAACATGTAGAGACTTGGGCTTATCACAGATCTGGAGAAGTGTGTGTCCACAGAGGTGCAGGCACCCATCAAAAGCGAAAACACACAGTGGGTATGGCAGCACAGGAGAAAAGAAACCTGCTCTTGGGAAAAAGAGGAGCTGTTCTTTATCTAACTCATGAAACTCTCCTCAAAGGGTTTTTTTCTTTAACTCAGCCCAGTACAAGGGAAGTTATTAAAATATGAAAAGATGCTGGGATAAAGAACGTCACTGTGTGCTCAGTTGGGAAATCGACACTAATATCCTAATGAACTTTTAGCTAAGACACAGCAGTCTCTTTTTCTTACCTGGTACTGTCAGGAAAATTATCTTATTTGTCCCCACAGTGTGAGTCATCTATAGACAAAATAAAAAGGAGCTTATTGCAGGTGCTTGCAATAATTAATGACACCCACATAAAATGAGACTTTTGCCCCTTCTGTGAGCAAAAGCTTAACTTGCAGAAGGATCCTTTTGAACACAGTGGCACTAAAGTTATCGATGGCTTAGCACAAAGCCTTTTGGTATTGCTTTGAAGCTGTTTATGAGGGTCTTGCAGCAACGGAGAATAAAGTCACCTTTCTCCCCTCCATGTGCCTTCATTACAAGTTCCCTAAGGACCATAGAGAAGCAAGGAAAATATTAAATATTAATTTCAAAAGGTTAACACTTGTGCAAGAAGACTTTCATTGGGTTTATGCAAAATCACATTTGAGACTTTGCTGTGCTTCTGTACATAAATCCTACAACATCACCCACTCAGAAACAGTCATGTCTGTCTCTTTCTCTAGACTGTACCACAAGAGTGTATTCCTCCTCTACTTCATCATTTTATCATCAGACAGCTTTAAAAAATTACAGGGTACGGTGGACTAAATATGACATGCAATAATCCCTAACAGTTTAGTCATAGAACTGAGGGTAGAGCTGCCTCTTTTAAATTGTTTTTATACCTTGAGGAGTTCCATCTTTAAAGCATATGTGTTGACTTCTTCATTAAAGTTAGCAACCATGCCGAATCACATTTCTTTTATAGTTATATATTATGCAAAACGGATTTTAAAAAATGTGACCTTGGCTCACTTAGGATGCTTTACCTCTCTGGGTACAGTCAGCGTGCTGGAGCAGCACAACCGTCTACTTACTCCTTGCTTTTTTCTCAGTGTCACTTCTGGTTTCCTCCTTCTGAGGGATAAAAAAAAAAAATAACAAAATTATAGCTTCTGGTATTCTTAGCTTTTTCTTATTACTTTCAGTAATAAGAGACTTTCAGTTTTCATTATCTAAGCTGCTTTTCTTGCTTGCAAAAAAAATATATATATATATATCAGGCAGAACAGTATTTTGACCTGGGCCTACCCCCATCACCATCACCCCCCTCGTATCCATGAAGTGGTTGCATAGGAAATGCATGGAGCCTCCTGAGGTCCCCAGCTGGAATCTAGCTGTTTGCATCCAGCCCTCCACCTCACTTGCTCCCACACACAGAGGAGCCCTGTCCCTGGCTGCTGGTCCCAGGACCACCACGAGCACTGCCCCGGGCTGCCAGAGCTGGGGGGAGCAGGGGGCTGCAGATACAGAAGGGCAGGTTCAGAAGGCAGGAATCCAGGGGGATAGTGAGATCTTGGTTGCAGGGGTGATTGGCTGGGGAAGGCAGGAAGGTCTAAGGGGATGAGGGCTGTTGCAAGAGCTGTAGAGGTGGGGACTAAACCCTCTGTGCCTATGGAGAAGAATACCAGCGCCAGCAGGGGTGGAAATCCCACTCATGGGCTCTGCTCCTCAACTGGTTGGTGTTAGGAGAAAGAAGAGAGAGATGGATTAGAGCTATGAGAGCTACCTTACCCTTCTGGTTTCCAGGGGAGCTACGCAGTGTTACCTCGGTACAGCAGCAAGGAAGTGCAGTGCTGGGCAAAGGAGACTTGTGTCACTCTTTTCGTTTGCTCTCATCTCACCCACCAGGTATCTGTCTTGAAAAACAAGAATTAAAAAGGCAAACATCTTACTATGATATAAGATTAATTAATTAATTAAATAAATAAATAAATACTTTTTTGTCCATGGAAGACTTTTGAACAATTCCAAAGAGCAATGTGAAAATTTTACCCTTGTGGCAGGGCCCAGGAATGGAGAATGATAAAAGGTCTCGGGTAAGTATGAACTGGAGCTTGCTGGAACCAGAGCTGTGTGCAGCAGAACCACCTCACGAGTGCTGCAGTCCCCTTATTCCAGTCTGACAGTGAGGTTCAGGCAGGATGCTGTGGTTATCATTTAATGTCTGTTTTAGTATCTTAGTGAACAGGCTACTGACAGCAGAGCTGAAGGGGGGAAATCTTCAGAGAACACATAATATTGTCAAGTAGGGAACTGTTCTCACCAGAACACAATTTTCTCCTCACTTTTGAGTCTACTTTCTGTAAAAGACATTAGCTTCATTCTTCTTTGGCAAAGTCAACTGCAACAAATGTGCACAGCTTGAGCTGCACAATATATGAACTTTGAAATGTTCATTTTTAGAATAATAATTCCATGGTCACATTAACATTTCTGTTGTCATACTAAAAACAGTTGATAAGAATGAGATTTCTGGCAGTGAAAGCACTATCTCAGACAAAATGCTTTCTATACACTGCATGTAGATCTATTGAATTCCTTTCTAGAAAGGGATATCAAGTCAGAGTACCTGTCCTGTCTTCCCAGTTCAAGGTAGGGTTTAGCCACTCTTTCAGAGTGTTTCTGGGTTGACTCATCCAAAGGTAACATGCAAACTGCTAAAAAGAAAAGTGACAGAGGTGTTCTTCCCTACCTCCAGCTTTTTTGAAGAGCTAATGGAAGACAAGCTGATTGAAATTCTGCTTGCCCAAGGCAAACATTTTTTTGATGCCTGAGTAAGGTACTGACAGGGTTTTTTCATCATAGAAAACATAGGACAAGTAGGACTGTGTGCCTAGACTTGTAAATTTTCATGACAGCTTTGCATACTGGAATGATTCATATAATGAAATAATGCTGGAAGTTAATAAAAGAAATGCAGCTCCTCACATCATCTAGATACTCACAAAGATACAGAGTCCTACAGCTTCCTCTAGCCAGTGAAATGGTGCCAAATGACTTCAGAAGCTTTGGAACATACACGTAAAGATCAATTCAAATTTTCCTTCCACGTTGGTACCTGCCTTGGGTGGTGATTTATCCAGGGCATTGTTCTAGCAGAAGGTAGGCAAAATACTTGTTTAACACAAAAAATGTCAGAAACACTCTTGTGTTTCATTAGCAAAGTAATGGACATCAGGGAAAAGAGACGGTCTTGCTCTAAATAACAATCTGGGCACAATCCTATCCTAGAAGAGGGTTCAAGCAGACCTCAGATGCCTGTCGCTGTAAGTGTGGTATAAACATCCCTAAATGGTTGGCCAGACACCCATCTTGCTCTGTATACACTTGTCTGCTTGACCTAGCAGTACCCTCAGCTCCCGCTTTTGGGCATGCAGAGGATCAGGCTCATTGGAGCAGCATAACTGCTGTTCTGTAACTAAACAGAGGCTACTTAGCCAGAGAGAGAAGAAAAGGAAACAAAAGGTTTTATGTCTACTATTTATCCAATGAGCTCAAGCTTAGGCTCTGCGGGGCTTAGTGTTGGATGCCCGGGCGCCAAAATGGCATCAGAACTGTGCAAGGGCTTCATGCTGAATGCATGGAGGTGGCCGGGTGCCTCAGCTGTCCCTCGCTGTGAGTCAGCAGGAGAAGCTGAACACAGAGGAGCCTGTGAAAAGCTGCTCCTCTCGGCACCGAGGTGCCACCTTCCAGGCAGGACCCACAGCTCAGCCAGGGCCTTACAACTGCCCTCAGCAAAAGGGAGCCGTGGGTTTGGTTTCCATTGCTGTTTGTGGATTTTAATGTAAGTAACGCTTAGTGATAAACCGTGACCAGCCTTTGGGAGGAAGGGATGTAGGAAAAAAGAGTGGATTTTATCTTGCATCCTGAGCCAACTGGCACTGGCACCAAAATTCTGGTGGTAGCAGCGCACCCGCCCTTCCCATCTCCTGCTAGCGCCTGTTATGTCAGTTTGCACACATATCAGCTTTGTAGCTCTCCGTCCTGATCTGATTCCTTCTCCCCAGGCACTGCGTAGCCTCATACCTGACTTTGTATGAACCTGGGAGACGCCTGACGCAAGCCCTGGGACTCCACTGCGCACGCCAAGCCCTTAAGGGCCATTACCTCATCTGACTGCGGGCACCAGAGTCCTCTGTTGGACTTAGCCAAAGGAAGGAGCAATATAAATCCATTAAAGAAAATTGGATATGAGAAGAAAAGGAAAACTTTAACTGCAGGGGTAATAGTCAATACGCCGTGGGGTGTTTGGGGAAGGTGCAGCTGCTGATGTTCTTGACAAGGCAGCCAAAGCTGCAGCTCAGCAGAGCGAGCCTGATCTGACTTGCTCCCTGCGGCTCCCAGGACTGAGTCATACTGTTCAGCAGGTCCAGTTTGGGTACAAAACCTGTTCGTTACATCACCTCCAGATGCAAGTAGAATGGACCTGGCACTCATTTTTAACTGGCAATGATTGTCTTTACCAACTTTTCCTAATTAGCGCAGATTCTCTCCTATTGTGACCTATTTCAGGAGCTGAGCAGTGCAGTCAGGACTGGCTAATAAGAGCCTGCACTTTTGCTTTTGCAAAATGACAAAAAGCTGGTCTGTAACTTCAGATTTCCCTCTAGCTACTGCAAAAAGGTTGTAGTTATAAAACAGGTGGTTTCAATGTTAAACAGGCAGTCCTCAACACTGAAGTCACTTTTAATCAAAGATTCTCTTCTCTATTTCATTTCCACATTATCCTGCATCTACACAGAGCAGACGGAACCTCGCTTCCTCATCAGACTGCAGAGTAAGGCCTGCTCTCATCGTTTTTCTCTTGTGGTCCTACCTGTTCATCCTCCAGCTAATCTTACCCTCCTCTCTGCCCAGCCACTCGGTTTAGGTGGTGGAGCAGAGACTGCTTCCCCAGCCAGCACTGCCTGCGGTCTAAGGGCTGGACATTTCTTGGGCAGTGAGATGTGGTTAGTGGTATGCGATTAGGGATATGGTTTAGTGGAGGACCTGTTAGTATTAGGTCAGAGGCTGGACTCGGTGATCTTGGAGCTCTCTTCCAACCTGGATGATTCTGTGATTCTGTGACTCTGCGGTGGTGAATCCGCCTGGCTATGGCAAGATTTTTGGTAACGTTCTCTAACCAGTAGGCTGCGACACAGGGGAAAGGTTCAGCTATGCTCCATGATTTAAAAGGATCAGGTATCAGGAGCCATCACCTGCCCCGTGTGGCCAAGACACATGGTCCCATGCCAGGAAGCTGAGGAGGGATCCCAGACTTGCTCCCATGCCCACGTCTCCTGGCCTGCACAAGGCAACTTCCTCACAGCACACAGGATTTTCTGGGCAGTTGCTCCTCCCCACACTCTATACAAAGGAATAAAATAGCTAAGACTGCATTTGGCATTAAGCATTGCAGTGCTTGATTTGTAGGAATTAAAACCGTACACTGGGCCAATATGATGTATCTAAAAACTATCCTCTGAAGTGCACTTTTCACTAACCTTTTCAATAACCCTGTATCAATCCTTCACAGCTCTCTTTATGCAGAGAGATGTAAAATCATCCTAGTTTAACGCAATTTTGGACCAAAGCAAGAAAACCTCCAACAAGAAAATCGTGTGCCAGGTGGCTCTGTCCTGCTCTGCCCTGACTGGTCTGCCCTGACTGCTTTCCAGCTTCTGAGTCACGTCCAATTGCCATGGGTTTGGGTTTGGAGATTATTTTTTTTTTCTCTATGGGTACTTTCAAGTTAGGTGGGAAGGTTTCAGGGAAGGGAGGAGGGACAGACATAACCGAGTCTTCTAATTTGATTCCCTTCACTGTATGTTTAATACCATATGTTCATATTCATGCTAAGTTTAACACATTTCTTTCCCTTTATAAAATTAGGTGAGAAGTCTATACAGACAGCAGGAAAAAATGAGTAACATGAATTTAGTGATAGAAATTCTGGGTATGAAGGAACAATGCCCCAGACGCTTTGGCATTTGTTCTCATGTAACCATACAGAGGAAAAGCTGCAGAGAGCCGAGTATGATATGAAGGAGAACTACTAATGCCATCATCTCTTAGATCATCTCCCAGGGGCTGTTTTCTTAGAAGGAGTGATCTAGCACTCAGTTATTTCCTGAAGCTTCCTAATAGGCAATTAGGTGCAAAGACACCAGAAGAACACTATTGCAGTAGGAACTTGGGCCCATTACTATCCCTCTCCACCCATTCCAGCCCCTGCACACACACACACACATAAAAAAAAAAGGAAAAGAGTACGGTTTTGATAAAATATAGAAATAAGGCAGAATTGAATACCTATGTCCAAGGTTTCAATTCAAAGACCTCTACGCCAGCTGGCTAGTAATGCTGAAGGCACCTTGCCTCACAAGACATTTGTCTGTGTAACTTGAAAATTTTTGTTCGGTGTAGCTGAATTTCCACATCTACCTGGGATTTCTCACCTGTGAGCAACTCAGCATCTCTTTCTGCCTAAAATAAATCAATTTTAGAAAAGAACGGAATTCCTAAGTTCCTTAAAAGGTCCAGACCAAGAGCTGGTCGGTCTCAAAGTCCAAGATGCTTAAACAGGCAGGAATCCGCAAAACAGAAACATGGTGAAATCAGAAGTCTATCACCTACCTTCTGGTTTGAGAATTCACTCCAAAAATAGGGGAGTCCATTAAAGCTCATTTTGACTTCATCAAAATGAACTTGATGAGGGGTAGCTGCCACACTGCTGAGTGTGCTGCCAGTATGCTATCGGGGATTACTGACTTCCAGGTTCTCTCCCCTTCCTGCTGCAGCTGGGTCTGTAAAGATTCATGAGATTTACTATTGCTTCTCAATGTATGATCTTCACAGATGCTAGTGCCCTGAAGACTGTGAACTGGAGTCTGCATCAGGGATGTGATTTTAAAAAGTGTTTTGCTAAAGTGTCCCATTCTTGGCCTTTTAAGATATAGATTTAGTTTACAGAAAGCTAGCAATAGGATATATGTTGTATCTAATTTTACAGGTGTGTTTAGATTTCCTAAATCCGGATGAAGTATGTTGTAAATGACTGACATGCGACAAGATGGTCTACGTATTTGTGGCTTCCCTTACACAGAGTAGAGGTCCAAGTGACGGGAGAACAATTTACCCCAATTTCTTGTCTCTGTGGGTACAAAGAAGAAAGCACAAGCTGGTAGGAAAAAAAAAAAAAAAAAAAAAAAAAAAGAGCAGCATCCTCTGCCTACATGAAGGATGTTTTATAAATCCTGTAAATACTGAAATATTCAAGGAAAAAAACAAACAAACCTGTTTCTGCAAAATTATCCTTGAACTGCAATATTGTAATGTGTTCTTAGGAACACCAGAAGCACAGGATGCTTGATTGAGACAAGGCATATTGATGATTGGGATGCTGGTTGGTTTATTTTTAATAAATGCCATTTTTAAAGTGCTCAGGCAGAGTCAGTTTTCTTAATTCCATGATCATGCAGTATCACAGAGACATAATTAAAAACACTTACTTTGCTGAGCGGGGAGACATGCAGTTGCCAGGCAACATCTTATGTACCTCGAGAATATATAACAATGCACATGATTTATGTAGTGCTGTCCTTCTATCTCCAGCTACTGATACCATTGTGTCTAATGCAGATTCACATAGGCTGAGCCACCACCAAATTATAAGCATCATGCTGAATATTCTCCTTGGTTTACCAGCTCCATCCATCTGCTGCCAGCCCGTGTTTAAATCTACAGCTTGAATCACTACTTAATATTGTCAGCAATGTAAGGATAAGTTGGTTGGAAAGGAGTGTTAAGCTCCATTAATTAATTTTCTTCTAATATAAAATTCTCGATCTTATAATATTACATTATCAATCTAATAATTGTTAATATGCATTATGTTTTTTACTGTATTGGGGAAAATTACCTTATATATAAAATGCATATGTCACAAGGTATCACTTTCCCCAAAATAACAAAGATTTCTGGGATATGAAAGCCACTGAGAGGATTACAGCCAGAATTAGAAATACCGGAGATCTCCGGTATTAATTGTCTTCTCAGCCTTTTGGAAAGAAAGAATCCATTCTTGTTGTGAATGTGTTCCTTAGCCTGGGTTAGACGTTGTCATTCACATGGGCTTGGCTTCACCCCTCGTCACTCCTGAAAGCCCACAAAAGGAGGCACCGGCTCCTGTAGAGGTTCCAAGTACTGCTAATCTGTGTTACGAAAGCAAACCCACACCGATTCACAAATGTTTAAATGAATGACATGTATTTTGTGTTACATTTGCTGCAGTTACTGAATCTCACGGTCATGCTGTAGGATTTTAATATAACAAACCCTCATTACCCTAGCGCATCTCTGATGTCGTGGTTTCGTAATTCATGCCACCCAACTCAACGTGAGCAAATGTAGCCACATGGTTGTCAACAGTAGATAACTATTAAGCCTACAGGAAAATCTGGTCCATGCAGGTTATTTTTCTCAGATTTTATACAAATATTTGATTCAAACAACATTATTTTGTGAGACAAGAAGAGAAAATCTGCTACTGTATTCAGACAAAAACAAAACAAACCAACCAACCAACCAAACAAGTCTGTTATAAACATTTTCTTGTTGAGGTTTGGAAGCTTTGGTTGGTGTCTGTAGAACCTCCTCCTGGCATTAACCCGCCTTCCTCATCTTTCCACTTGAGGGAGCTCTGGCATTTGAAATATTTCAATAGCCTAAATTGGAAACTGCACTGGAGCCCTTCAAGAAAGATTTTCTACATATTTTTTGTCTTCAGCATTTGTGAAAACTACGGATTATGTTAAACAGATATGGTCTTTTACACTAAGCCCTGGGTAAAAAAATAAATAAATAATAATTTGAAGCAGTTGTTAACATAAAGCTTTCAGTCATATGTGTGCATGTGAGAAACAGAGCCGTGACTGAAAATACATTACTCATTCAGAAAAAAGCGTGTGTGTACTTTGCAGTATTTGCACACCCAGTTGTTATGACATTGGTCTGCTGAACACAAATAACAAAAAGAAGCTAACACTAAGAAAACTGCAAAGAAATACACACACAAAGAAAGAAAGGATGGGAAAATAGCTCTTATACTCCTTGCAGATTTTCTTTAATGTAAGACATTTCTTGGACAATGGAAGCAAAACTTGAAAGCTTTACTTTGAAGATCTAGCTGTGAAGCTAAGATCTCTGCATTTTACCTTCAAACCACTGTCTGCCTACTGTTGATGAGAACCAGCAGCTCAAGAGGGTCAGCTTCAACCTGAGGGTATGACAGAAAATTACATCCGATAAAAGATGCAGGTACCCACAGCACCTCCTGCCTCCCCAGCCCCCGCAGAGCAGGGATGTGGCATCGCCTTAGGAAACCACCTCCAAATTCACCCCCCAGCCTTGCATGTTATGCCTGGAGCCTCCTCCAGCCAGGCAATAAGAAAAGCCAAGGACAAAGAAATGTCTGATGTCTCCTGCCAGCCCAGGGCTAGGCATTTCTGGTTTGGAGATGGAGACCACCTTCCCTTTAGGGGATCACGCAAGCATCAAGGTCTTGAAAGAGCAGCGTTTGGGTTACCCTCATCTCTTAAAACCTGGTGGCGGGAGAAGGACGTTGTGTTGCATTTAATTCATGGAGCAGCAGCCCATGAGGTGGGAGGTCTGAATTCAATTCCTTCTACATCCTGAAACCATTCCAGCTGCCACCACCCAGCCCACCCTGGAGTGCTCTCAGACCATGCAGGCAGCTGGGTTTTTGAGTTAAACTGTCATTAACCAAGATATAGACAACCCAGGTCTTCTCAAGAGCAGGTTGGTGCCCATATCCTTTCCTGTCTCCATTTGCAGCACCCCTTCCACACGATTCTGGTTCATCTTTTTGCAACAGCAAAGCCAAAAGTAGCTAGAGGGAAAAAGAACCCAGGAAAGCAGCACATTGCTGCTATCCATAATGAAAAGAAAATTCTACAGAAATTGCCTTTCCTTTTCCACTCTTGTTCCTCTCCGCATATGCCTCGCTCCTGGGGAAGGGCTCAGCCAGAGGGTGGGCCAAGAGGCTGAATCAGAGAAATGGCAGCGTGCTGGGTAGACCATTAATAGCAATGCACTTTTTTAGTCTGCTAGGCTGCAGCTGTTCCCACCCTTCTAGCCCACACTAATGAATAAGCACAGTAGCTAGATGTTTCTGCTAAAATGAACAAGGCTGACATTTGAAGTGTCATTGCTGGGCTTCAAAATTAATGCCCTTTTGAGATAAAATGAAGGCGGTTCATAACCTTTAAACTACTGGCATGGACTGAAGCAGCCCCAAAAGCTGAGATTCTGCAAAATCTGGATGGCCTGCGCAGGTCATCTAAGGACAGCAAGACTAGGAGTTACGTCCCCCTAGCTAAGTGCTGGGGGTGCAATCCAGCAGATTTGTTCACGTAAACATTCTAGTTAACGTCAGGCAGCAACATCATGATGAAGCACACAGCCCTGATTTTAAAAAATATAAAGTTCTCAATTCTCTGATGTTGCCTCGAGTACAGCCTCTTCTCCTTTTAAATTTAATCCAACTTTCAATGTTCTCCAGTCAAAGCCATCAGGATGAGAAGGTCAGCAGTAATGAAGTAGCAGAAATACTTCATTTTTAGCTGAGAAGTGATAGAACAAACATAAACAATGCAAACAGATTTTTTTTAAGCCAAAAGCTAATTATCAGCATTGCAATTATCTGCTCATCAGACTTAAATTCCCACTGACATGGCCCCTCAGGCTCGCTCTCTCAAACGCACCGGTGTTTTCCCACCAGGCTTGGAAAGAAAAGCTAAACCAAAAAAGATCCTAGGACTTCTCTGCACAATACAGCTGTTAAATTTAGGAAGATAAAGATGCAGAAGAACGCTGGTGCATGTGAGCTGGCAGGTGTAAGGCACAGGCAGCTGCCTAAACTGAGGTGCGTGAAGCTTACAGATTGGGTATTCAGATCATTAGGCTGAGAAGAACTGGAGTACCGGAGCCTTAAAGGTTCCCAACAGGATGACAGTAGCCCTATAGAGAATGCAAACCCTGCACTGAGGATGCAATTACCTGGCTGTGTCTTCTTTCTAAACGGCAAGACTGCCTCAATCTCTTCTCATTAAGTGAGAAAGTTATTACCTGGAATTCATTCCTCATAATTACTAATTGGGGAGAGAATAGCAACGCCATATGAAAAGGGATAATATTCTTAATAACAGCAAAAGGCATACAGAAGCCTCATCACTTCCCATGTATTAGTTATGTCATTAGTCCTATTAGCGCTGCTCAAAATGAGCAAGTTAACAAGGAAACATTAAACTGCATTTCATGACAGTAAAGCCAAAGGACTAAATATTGACATACCAATTACTGTTTTAAATCTCATTAATTTCTTCAAACAAAAGAGCAACTAAACTAATGCGAGGAGGTTTGGGTTTGGTGCTTTTCTTTTTGCTTTACAAGAAATACAATGATTTTTCATGTACCAGACAGTACCAGTCCTCCAGGGCTGAAATCCTACCTTACTCAGACAAAAGGCTCTCTTTCATTTCAAGCCGGTGACTTTACCTGGAAGATTTTTTTCCTGTGATGTGAACAATTCCCCAGTGGATCCAGAAGTTGTATGCATTTTGCACTGACAGAGCTACCACGTGCACTTGAACATGGCAGGTTTGGCTGTACACGCAACCATGCACAGATGCACACGCATATATCTAGAAGGTTACCTAAGGGTATTTTTCCTGAACCCTCCTTCAGACAGCAGGCCAACGGGATTCCTTTCCAACGTGACTACAAATAGTAAATGAAAAACAGTCTGCAGATGCTTATCTGAGCATTTTAATCAGGAGCAAGGTATAGAAACTGATAACCGTATTTCTAATGGAGTGTTGTTCACATTCAGCATACTGCTTTCGGGTTTTACAAAGAGAATGTTGCTCCTGTCTGATATGACCCCTGGTTAGGCTAGTGAGGAAAACTGGAACAAAATTCATCCTAAAAGAAATATCTAAAATAAGTGAAGTGTGTTGATCATCACCAAGGGCATGCCCACAACTCCATTGACTTTGGAGAAGGTTAAATGACACGTTTAGGTTAGGCATATGACTTTAGTTGCCTAAATTTAGGTGTGTGAAGCTCACAAAGTGGCCACTCGGATCACTGTGTCCAAAAGAAACCCAGCAATTGCTCAACAAACCAAAACAGAAATCCTAAGAAGTGCACACAGACCCCTAGGGTTTGTCTACACATTAAAATGATTACAGATCCTGGTACAGCATAAATTTAAAGCACATTACCAATTCTATGTACTCCGCCTATAGGCACTCCCATGTGAAGTAAGAATGCCTCTTCTTCCTTTGCTCTGCTTCCAGAAGATGCTGTGCACACAGGCCCTTGCAAGCAATACAGCTATGCCAGTGATCAGAGTACTGCTCCTGGAAATGAAAGATCAGAGACAGCTTAGCCTCTCATAGAAGCTGGGATGAGGGAAACACCTTTCCTGGACTGGCGAAGTTCAGGCAGCTCGCGAGCCTCGTTTCACTGCTGTGGAGGTGCAGCCGAATCCTTTAGAGCCACTCACTTTCAGGTCAGCCAGGGTGAAGCCCCAGCTCTTCTGCAGGCAGCGACAAGCCCCATTATCCCAGATTTTGTCTCCTTGTCTCAGGAGTTTATGAGCACGGAGCAGCATTAAGCGTTGTACTGATTGCGAGGGAGGAAAAAGCCTTGCCGGTTTTATATCTTAGATAAGCAACTGATTTTACTAAAATAATCTAATTCCCAAGCAAATAGATTTGATGCTATAGAAATGTACATCTTATCAGTGACAAATGTTTGAACAAGCTCGTTGAATGGTGCCTCTTACTATTATTATTTTTTTCACTCACAATCAAATGTTTCATTCTTTCAGTTAAAGCTTGGTCGTTCATTTAGAGACTTCCTATCCGACTGTAAAATGACTGATTGACTGCAATTATAAAGCGTGATGAATTATTTCTGTCTCCTTTTCAGCCTGAAGAAAATTAGTGTAGGGTTTTGTTGTTTAAGGGGGCTGATGCATTTCATTATGTGCTCACGGAGAGGTCGGTGATACTCCAGCAATCAGTTATGTGGTCTATTTTTATTAGCAGCACAAGAAAGCAAATACTGCGCAGCTCATCAGTCTGTGTAAGTGAAATACAATAATGAAGTTCTCAAGCAAGCAGAATCCAGCATGCCCGTGTTGTTCCATTTCTGCACTGAGTGCATGAAGTATTGCAGGAACTGCTCTCTGTATAAACACGTTGCTGCTTTATCATACATAATTCAGGATTTCCAATTCCCCGACGGAGTAGATTATCTAACTGCACACTGAGGTACAGTCCACAAGCCCTGCTCCAGTACTGCACAGCTGCAGGACCCTGCTGCCCTGCATTATTGACACAACTCTGCCTCTTGCAACAACATATGTGCTCTCAATCAGCTTTATCCTAGTACTTTTAAACGTCCGCAGCACCCTCCCTGACCAGAGCTGGATATGCTCTACGTGCCATAATTTAGAGTTCACAGAACAACCTTGTAGATAAGCCAGCGTTTTCCAACACCATTCATGGATGCACAGAGGTTCATATAACAAGACTGTTACAGAGCCCTGGCACTTGCTGCTCTTAAAATTGATGGGAAGTCTGCTGGGACCTTTCCGGGAACAGGTCTCAAAAGACAGGAATTTCTGTAATAATCTCTTCCGCCCTGTAAGTCACCTCAAACCTGACACCGCAGAGCCAGGCAGGGGCTGTTCCTGTGCAATTGCCGTCCCCGCGATGGGATTGCAGGCTGTGTAAATCAGTGCGGAATTGAGTCCGGAGACTTGAGCTGCCACGAACATCTTCAAAGAAGATTACACCCATGTAATAATGCACAATCCTTTGGCAATCCCTAAAGAAGGGCAGGGAGTGGTAGGGGGGATGGAAATCAGATTTCTCAGCCAGCTCAGTCCCGGTTGTCCCGGAGGCCAGCCCTAACCCAGGGATCCAGAATACGTGCAGCTCTGAGCCCGGCATGCCCTGCCTGCTGGGGACACGAGTCCTTCCTCGGTCAGTGATCCTGCCACGGATGGGCAGCCCCGAGCCCAGCAGGCTGAACGCAGGGAGACACGCAGGGAGAGCAATTTCCATGGGCAGATGGTTACTGAATCTTCACAGGCGATTGCAGAGAAACTGAAAAGCTCTCTCTGTGGCTTCACAGAGACGGGCACAGCCCCCTGCTGCAGCACCGAGCACACGGGAAGGGGTGCTGCAGACATTCAGCCCCCCCTCTGCGCCCTTCTTCTGGGCAGAAAGGCCTAGGCAGTGCTTCCCATTATGGGCTTGGTGGCAAGATGGGGCTGCATCCTTCGGCCCCCAAGAGAGGAGGAGGCAGGCAACTTCACGTCCATAACCCCAACCACATCTGAGGCACAGTTTGCATGCCCAGCTCCCAGAAAAGTGCCATTGGGACTGGCCTGGACAACCTGCAAAGCTTTACCCAGGGCATGAGGGGACTTGACCACTGTTCTTCATCCTCACCAGCTGCGAAACCACTCTGCTCTGCAAGACAAGGCCAGATTCACAGCTAATCTCCAGTTAGCACCCTGTGTCCCCTGGGAAAGTGGCCTACTGTATTGTAAATCAGTCTGTCCCCGGGCTAACAGATGGACTGGAACAGCCAGGAGGAAAGAAGCAAGCATCAAAGGCTGAGATGAAAATCAGAGTTTGGTGGGATTATGAAGATGATTGCTCTTTTGAGTCAGGGCTTCTTATTCAAGGGATGTAATCTGACCATCCTGCTTGGAGGTAAATTGTCTTCAGACAATAACATCTTGTGCTAAGATTGTTTTAGGTGATCAGAATTGGGATCAGCACTGAGAAGCTGTGCTGGGAGAGCAAGAGGATGAGACATAATAAAATTTTAGAGAATGGCACATGAAGAGGGGGTAAGAAGAAAGGAATCCTGTAGCAGGGGGAGCATGGTACCTAACCAAGCTGAAGGATGTCTTGCAAAAGGGTATATATGTGCTTACTGCTAGAAAGGTGTGGTAGAGGTGTGGAAGCGAGTTAGCTGCAATGCTAAAGCAACGGGTTTGTAAGAATTAAATATAAACACAGGCAAGAAAGTGAGCATTATCTGTGCCATTTCCCCCCAAGGGCCAGATCCCCATTCCACTAAATCTCAAATCCAGCCATGTTACTGGGCAGCTGGCTTAAACCTCCCAGCAGCAGATGATACCAGTGCTCACTCATTTGTCCCAAAGGATCAGGTCCTGGCCGTGTCAGAACTAGCTGTCCAGGACAGGATCTCCAGGGATTTTATTTCTATTGACACTTACATTTGGAAACTCTTTGTGAACAGCCTGCAAGTTTGCTTAATCACTCCTGAACATACCTGAAGTCAGTAGAGCCCTCTGTCTCCAGAAGTCCCCTACCTGCCCTTAACCTCCTCAGAGCTGACCTCCGTGCAGCTCAAAGTCTGCGTCTGCAGCCTCAGAGTTTGATTTTTGGTCTTGACTCCAAGAATGACAGCCACATTCTTTGCCTGACGTTAAGAAGCAATGTCCATCACCCTTTGCTTTTCCCTTGTTTTTATTTGTTCTTGTTTTCTTGTCCAAACCCTTTTTAGAGAAAGGGTGAGTTTCAGTGCCATCAGGGGTCAAGGGGCTGCACAACCTGAACCATGTCTGACTCCTTTCTCAGGTGAGGCCCAAGCTTAGAGTACAGGACCTATGAGAAGTGTGGCTACAGGTTTGGTTAGCTGCTGTGCTCAGCTCCTGGCACACACGGCATCCCCTCAGCCTGCAGAGCTGGCACATCCTCCGCAGCCCTGTAGGGCTGAGTCCGGTGCCAGCTCTGCAGGCAGAGACAGAGGCTGACCTCTCGCTGCTGGCAGTGCCAACAGCAAGGGCATGCCTGGGCCGTGCCTCCCCCAGGTGACTTGCCCCATACTCCTGCCTGCAGCTCTCCCTGCCCTTCTAGACCATCTTCAGCTTATCACAGTGCTTGTCTCACAGCCTTTTCACAAGGAAAGCCATGCACCATCACTCACCGACCTAGGTGTCCATCCTTCTCGTGCTGATGTCCATCTGGGCCATGGCCCCCGTGTGCCAGGCACAACACTTCAAGGCAGCAAGATTTCGGGTGGCCTCCCGCCCTGTTTTGTTTCCTTCCCCCACGAATGGCCACACACAGGGGTGTTGACACCCCTGCCCTCCAGAACCAGCTGTGTCCCGAGGGGGGCTGCATCTTCCCCCCTGTGCCAGCGTGCCCCCATCCCCTACTGGACCCGGTCACACCGGGGCGCTCAGAGGGGCCACCACGAAGCCGTGCCCTGCCCTCGGGGGTACCGGGGAGCCCCACGGGCACCCCACAGATCACACCTTCCCTCCGGCCTCTCCCCCGGCCCCCGCGGGCTCGGTCCCTTCCCTCCTTCCCCTCCGAGGCCTGCTAGGCCTCTGCCCGCGGGGCAGCGGCGGCCGCCGGGGCCTCGGAGCCGGGCGCTGGGCGGCGGCAGCGGCCGGGCGGTGGCGGGGGGGAGGCAGGAAGGGAGGCGGGGAGCAGCTCGATCCCGGAGACACCTCTCCGGGGCGCGGCGGGGCGCCGCCCGCCGCTGGGGCTGCGCTCCCCGCCCCGGCCAGGCAGGGCAGGGGGAAGCGGTGCCTCCGGCGTGCCGAGCGAGCGCGGCCGCCAGGCGGGCAGGCAGCCCGGCAGCCCTCCTCCCTCCCTCCTTCTCTCCCTCCTTCCTTTCCTTCCCTCCCACCGCCCGCTCTCTCCTCTCTTCTTCTTCCCCTTCCCCGGGCAGACAACAATGGTGGGGCGCAGCCGCCGGGCCCTCGCCTAGCGCCCCCCGCAGCCCAGCCCTTCCCTCGGCCGCCCCCAGCCCTGCGGCGGCCCCGGGGCCGCGGAGCGCCTCGCTGCCGCCGGCCGTGCCCTGCCCTGCCCGGGGCGATGGTGCCGGCGCCGGGCTTAGTCTGAGCGCCGCCTCCCGCCTCGCCTCCCCGCCCGGGGCCAGCCGCCCGCCGCCGCGCTCGCCCGGCTCGAGGCAAGTTGCGAGCCCGTCCCGAAAACCTGCTCGTCCCCATCTGACCAGAAGGCGAGCAGAGGAGGAGGAGGAGGGGGAGAGGCGGAAGAAGCGAGCGGATAATGTCAACCCCGAGCAGATTCAAAAAGGACAAAGAGATTATAGCGGAGTATGAGAGCCAAGTGAAAGGTAAGCGCGGGGCGGCGGCTCCCCGGGGCGGCGGGCCCGGCTCGGCTGGGCTCGGCTCGGCGCCTGTTGCCCCAACTTCATGAGCGGCCGCCCCCTTCCCCTCGTCCCCCCGCTCCGGGGGCCCCCGGCCGCAGACAATGGTGAGCCGTGCCCCTGCCTCCGGGCACATGGCCGGTGGCCCCCGCCCAGCCCTCGGCTCGCTGCTGGGCTGGGCTGGTGGCTAGCGAAGCCTCGTCGCTGGCCACCGAGCGAGGCTTTTCGGCCATGCCAGGAAGTGTCTCAGCCCCTTCATCGCCGGGCTGTGCTGCATGCAAGTGTTGTGCCGAGCAGGGGCTGCTTTCCTCGCCCTCGGCGCTTTCCCCCCTCTGCGGATGCCTTGGAGGATGAGAAAGTAGCGGGCTGGGCGGCGGCGTGCGTCCCCCGGCCACCCTTCATATCGCACGAATCGCGATAAACGCGTGCTTGAAGGATGGGTGCGAACCTGAAATGCAGCCCCCCAAGAGCTGTGCCACACCTGAACTCCGATTATTAAAAAGAAAAAGAAAAAAAAAAAAAAAAAAGGTGTGGGTGTGCTCTTCATGCACCTAGGGAGGACCCTCCCTGCGGCCGCTGTGGCGTCCCCACACAGCCCGGGGGCTTCGGCAGACCCTGCCCCGTGAGGGTGAGGGCTGTGGACCTTCAGACCACGGCCGCTCCTCAGCTGCTCAAAGATCTGTTGACTTTCTGTAATCTCACAGTCATTTTTCCTCTTATCTTGACAGCTTGATCTTGCGGGATCGAATGATTCTTGTGGTTTTGTTGTTGTACTTAAAAGGAAGGAGGCAGTTTTTTGGTTTTCTTCTTCCTAAGCTCAACTTTTTTTTTTTTTTTTTCTGTGAAAAATACCTGTCACTGATGAAGGGCTTTGTGGGTCCAGGGTGGGATATAGGTTTAAAATAAATGAGAGACCTGTCAGACGGATGGGCAGGAGGGAGTGCGGGTTCTTGTCTGAGCTGGCAGGCCGAGGTTCGGGTGCCCGTCTGAGATGGACAGAGCCGAGACAGCTCTCACGCTGCTGGTGAATTCAGTGCCATCAAGCCGTCGGAGTACCAGTGCTTCTGCCTCTCTGTGGAGATGGCTCAGATTTGTCTTAATCACTGAGCAGGAAAAATGTCCATAATCTTAATCCCTTTGCAGGGTGTGCAGTCTATTCTTTGCCTACTCCTGACACGATTGTCACAGCCTCGGTGCCGATTAATTATAGCTAGTTGCTATACAAGCCATTCTTTTCTTATGAATAAATAAAAAAAAATGTGCCCTTCAGCTACATGTATTGGCTCATTTCCTAAACAACAAAGATTTAGGTAGCGAGCATCCCTGATAACCAGCCTCTCCTTTGGTGTCACGGTCCCCCGTCATAGCTGCAGGGGGAAGTGGCATTTGTATCCATGGCTTAGCAGGAATTCTGACTTGCTTTGCTCCTTTGTGGGGGTCTGAGTTGTGCACGGTCTGGTCCTGACCGTCTCGCTTGAATTGTTGATGAGCAGCTGTTGGGGAAAGTATGCTGGGCTGGAGATTGTAGCCAGGGCTGCATTTTATTCAACCGGTATCACTGCAATTGTATTCCAGGTGACAAGAACTCTTTGTATTAAGGGTAATTCTGCTCCAGGCTAGCTCAGTGATAGTGTATCAAAGTTGTGATAACCATTGTGTGGTACCTTGAAAATCCTTTTGATACTGGGCAGTCAAGGGCTAAGGAAGCAGCCCTGATTAGCCAGCAAGGTAACTTTAAGGCGCTGTAAATGCAGGGACCTGGGTCCCTACACGCTGCCTGGTGTTTCATGCGCTTGGATAGAAGAAAGGGTGTGGCCAAAATGCTTTTTCTGCCTGGATTTCTGGGGTTGCAGCCGCTATTGGATTGCTTGCTGCTGACACATTTAGTGTCAGTGAAGGATGGGGGTGGCCGGTCAGCAAACTGTCCCCGTGAGGTCCTTGGGACCAGCACCTGCACCGTGCCGGTTGTAGCACCGTGCCTGTCCCTTACCTCGTTGTCAGGCGGTGTTGAGCTCGGCAAGCAGCGTGCCAGCGATTCTGGAACCATCCCCCCAAAGTGTGCGCTTGTAAATCCCTCTGGGAGATGTCTGAATATCGATACTGAAGGAAAAGGGGCCTCTGATGTACGTGGCTAGCAAAGTATGCGTATGGTGCCATTTTTGGACGTGAGGATTTAAGAGTGTCATTCTTCACATAGCTTTTCTGCTCTTAACTCCTCAAATAGGAAGCAGTGACAGATGTTAATTGTTCTGCCTAGTCCCTGGATGGTTTAAACTGACCTCTACTCCATGGGCTGCTTGGATACTCCTCTAGTAATGCCAGCATGTTGGCTGTTGCTTTAGCGGGGGTCATCCAGGAACAGCAAGAGCCTGCAGATGTTACCTGTTTGTCAAGCTGAAGTGGGCAGGGTACTTCTGGCTTGTGGGCAGAACATCTTACTGCACGTTATTGTTCTACAATATCCTTTTTCTTAAGGGTAATTTCTGTCAAGAACTACCCAATTGTAGAAATACGGAAATTGTCTTCACTTCCTCCAACATCATATAGAAGGCGGAAGGGTATTTCTTAAGGGTGCCTTAACACTCAAGTTACACCTGTCTAGATAGATATCTGTAGCCATTGTTTTGGAGGTGGTAAAGATGGATATTATGACAACACAGGTACCTTAATTTGTAAAGACACAAAGGCAGGTGGGAAGTACTGCTTGGCTCTGTACCTCTTACTAGTTGGAAGTGAGCTATCTCGATGCGCTTCTGTTCTAGTATGACCTTGTTGCTTTGTAATCAACAAGCACCTACTTCTCAGTAATGTTTCACTTTTTAATTCAAAAGCTTTAGGAAAGACACCAAGAGCTTGTTTATTGGAGAACATTTTGACAGTTCAGAGGAAGAATTTTACTTATTTTTAAAATGGCTTGGGCAATGTGCAGACTATATTGGGTTACTGAATAAGATAGCTTCGTGTAATATCCCTGATCATCCACTCTGTCAATTGCATGTGGGTTTTTTTTGAGGAAAGTAGTAATTTTACAGGGCCTCTGAAGTCATTAGAGGTTGATTTCCTTCCAACTCCACAGCTGAGTGGCAGAAGGGAGTGGTGGTACAACTAGAGCTAGGGAGGGCAGAGTCCTGTTCAAATGAGCAATAGAGTGGTGGCATAGTAAGGGTTGAGTATTACCCTTCTTGTATGTGGTTGTACCTAGATTTACGTGCAGCACACCTTAGTTCAAAGCTATGTGTTCACTCAGGTGACCGTAGTAACCCGTTATCACACCTTTTGTATTCTGTGGACCAGCCTGATACAGCTGAGGACTAGGGAAGCTGCTCAGTAGCTTTCAGATGATCCAAACGTTAAACTGGCACAACTGGCAGACTTTTCAAGACTTGCAGCTGGCTTTCAGTGCACGAGAAAAATGTGCTTTTCATAGGTAAGCGCTGTGCTCACTGGTTATCTGTACCTGTCTGTTCAGTGAGGCCCTCTGTATCTTTTGAACTGCTGAGGACCTTTGGAGTTTATCTTTTGTGCTTCCTACCCAACTGAATCTTCAACTGAAAAGGAATAAGAGAAGACCTACCAAGATGTTTCCTTTTTCCAACCTTCATTTTTCAGTTGAAAGTGACTGAATAGGAATATATGGCTTTTAAAATGCAAATCCAAAAGCAACTTTGTGAAGGGAAACGCTTCCGTAGGATCGGTACTTATGTGGACATCTTCAAAATCAAATACTCCTATTTTCCACCAGAATCAATGTGTTAGAACTCTGTATTATATAGAATAATTCACTTTTATGGAAAATAAAAATTCTAGTTTGTGAAACTTAATTTCAACTTGCTCCATATTAACACAATCTAGAACTGAAACAATAACAGAAATCTCTTGGATGAAAGGGCTGCGTTGTAAAATAGAAATTGGGTTGAGGTTTTGGTAAAGATACCTAACAACTACTTTGAAAAAAAAACCTTTGTGGTGAAAAATTTGGAATTGAGAATGCCTTGGATGATGTCAGAATTCTCATGTTGTATTTCAGAAAATTCATGAGGATTTGAAAATTCTGGCCAATTTCCAAAGTTCAAGCTTATCAAGCATGGTTCAGTAGATCTTTTTTCTGATCAAAAAACCTGGCCACAATAACTGTTGTCTTGTTCAGAAAGGATATTGCTTTCCATGTTGTTTTTGAATTTGAGTTAAATGTTCTAGAGAGAGGCTACGGGGCAGTTCCTTACCTTTTTTTCCCCCTTTCTACTTCCTGCTCTCTGAACCTTCTCTTCAGAGTACAAATCTTCAGTTGTCTGGGTAAATATCAATGAGTTTGTAGTTGGTTTTGCAGCTGCTAGGAGTATCTGCAGGTTTAAGTAGTTCAGTCATAAACTGAGCATTCTTTATTTTATTTCATTTTTTTATTTTTTTGTGTGGTAGACGAACACCACAGCCTACTTCCCAAAGGTTGTGACTGAAGAACTTCAGAGGTTTGAGCCTCTTAGTCTTTCTAGTAATTAAGGAAAAAATACTTCTTGTGGTACCTGTTTGGAAAATATGGCCAACAGTCAGGAAGTAGATTTTTATTTTTATTTTTTCCTGGTTTAACCGCACAGTGCAGCTGGTGTCTCCAGTTCCTGCAGTGAAACTATTATTTTATTTGAGTTTAAAGGTGGATGAAGTTCTAAGTGCTGTAGCATACATGAAAGGGCAAGCAATGAATGGATTGTCTGACCAGTATTTCTGGCAATACGGTAATCATAATGCATACTTAGTATTTAAGTTTTGTCTATTCCTGCACTTTTTTTTTTTTCCATTACTCTCTAAGAAAGATTTAATGAGTCTCTGAATATATAGCAGTTTGGATGCTTTTATGATTACTTCTCTGGAGCTTTTTCCTTTTCCAAGTGTACTTTCTGTGGAGTTTTAGTATTGCAGAATAAGGTTCTAAATCATGGTAAGGTTCATTTAATTTCCTGCTGTTATCTTTTATTGGTCACTTTTTTATGAACTGAAGTACTGGTTGCTAATAAAATTAAACTTATAGCTTTGAAATGGCTGTGGTAAGACACAATGGGATCTGAATTTCATCTCATTTTCTGCCTCAAACTTTGCTTGGGTTAGCTTCTGCCTTTTGTGCAAATGGGTTTCCCTGCCAGTCAGTGGTGATGGATGGTAGCATTGGAAGGAAGTGGGTCTGAGCTGCTGAGACTGGATAAGAAGTCTCCCGCTGACCATTACACAGCCGATCAGAAATCACTGCCCATGCTCTGTGTGTCTGAGCTCTGTTTGGGCAGGGCTGGATATGGGGGATGCCACGAACGGAGCCGGACAGGTGTCAAAGCAAGCACGTGCTCCTCTGGTGGTACTTCTGCCCTTCGGCTTTTTATCAAGCTGCTGCTACAAGTGGCAGATACGCTATCCCACATCTAGCCTCTCTGGTCTCCATAGTGGAAATTAGTGCTACCTTAACTTGTATTAATCCCTATTAGAGTCTAATCTACTCTTACTGCTTGGCTTTTGTGGAGCGAAATAGGCTTTGGAGCTGGGGGGGGCGGCTTGCTTTCATTCACGAGTGATTAATATAAACGCGTACTGGGCTCCTTGCGCCCCACGTGCTGCCCCCTCTGCTTTCTGGAGCTTTTCTTCTCACAGCAGCGTTTCCTTCATGGCCAGCTTCTCCCACCTCACCAGCTGTCGAGCCGACCTTCAGGGGCCCTTCTGTGCCCTGCTGCGAGCTCTCTGGGCTGGGCCAAGCTCAGGCTGACCACCAGCCCAGGCCGAGCCTCCTGGCCCCGCTCCCGCCGGCCGGTCCCTGAGCAGCCCCTTCCTCCTGGAGTTCCTCTGTGCCTTTTGCCGCCCCACTTCTCATCGCTCTGAGGGTGAGAGGTGCTGGGGCTGTGTATGCGTGTGGAGGAAGGGAAATGTCAGGCCTGGAGGAGGTGGTTGGTGGCGTGGTAGCTGGCATGGCTGCTCGTGTGCCACCGGCGGGATGAGGCCGGCGAGCGTTGGGTTTTTGGGGTGAAGCAGCGAGGGAGACGCTGAGAGCGTGGGGCTGGGCTCTGGGCAGGAGGCAGAGCTGTCAGCGCAGGAAGTCTGCTCACTGCACGTCTTTATGCTACCAAGGCTATGTCTGGCACCAGAACCAAAGGAGTTGGTTATAGCCGCTCTTTTTCCTTTGTTTCCAAGATTTAAACAACCGTAGGCTGTTGTGGCAGTTTGTGTGATGGCTTGGTCCTGTGGGAGTGCTCTGAGGCAAACAATTCACTTTGATCTGTTGTAATGGGAGCCATGATCCTGAGGCAGAGCTTCCTCAGGAATCTGCTGTGTGCTGCTGCCTGTGGGAGTTATCTCCTGGTAGACGCAGGCGTGTCACAAGTTGGTTATGATAGGCTAAAGGCGGTGTATTGCACTGTACCTGTGCTCTGCCCAGTAGTTCATCATGTCCAGGGCAAAATGGTTGTACTCCATACTCCAGAGCCATTCTCCGTTAGCTGGCGTTTAATAACTGGAAAAGGAAAATTTCTTCGGTAGTCCTTTCCCTCTCCACTGGGTGTGTGACTATTTCTCAAGCATACACCTGTATCAAGTTCAAGGTGCAGTGTTCAGTCTTGCATCATGCAACCTACTGGAAACCTGGATTCCACCTTAGGAGAAGAATGAGGTGATCGATAAATGCTGAGATTGCAATGGAATCTCTTTGAGGAAAACACAATGAGACTGTTTCACAAATAACCCCAAGCACATCTCATGCTCTGTTTCCAAGAACTGGTTTGCATATGGGCATGGCCATGGCTTGGTTTTGCTCCCTCTTGTCAGTGAGTACAGGCATTGTCACAAACGGTTTGTCTTCCATAGAAGAAAAAAACGCTTGTTTTATTTCATGGTCAGTGTAATCAAATCATCCCAGCTCCAGGTGCATGTCAGTGATACAGGTGTTGCATGGAGGGAAAGTGCCCTTTGTAACCTTTCACTTAACGCATTTGGGCAAGAAGAGGACCCAGCCTCCTGCCCCGCAAAGAAATCTCTAGGAAATAAGCACCAGCAAGGCTGCTGAGTACTCTCAGAAGGGGCACTGCAGAAAGTGTATGCTTTATGACTCGACTCCGTAATAGTGTCCGTGAGATGAGTTCAGGATGACCTGTGTCACTAACACCTAACTGTCCAACGCAGGACAGCACAGCTGACCTGATTTTAATGAGGTCCCCATGGAGGTGTGGGGGTACTTGGATCTGCATTTACCTTGATCTTAGTGTTTGGGGTTCGGCAGGGCTGAAGGTTGCTTCTAAGTTAGAGTGGCAAGAGGGGAAAAATGCTGTTTATGGCTATTATTCTTCTAGGAAATGTTTCAGTAGAACTTGCTTAGAAGTATGATCAGTTAAAATATCTCCTTAAACTTTGGTAAGTTGTCCGTTATTGACTGATAAAACCTCTTTGAATTCCACTTGGGACCTCCTGAGACTTTTTATTACAGGTGTAAACTGCTGACAAGCAGGCAAGAGAGTTGTACTAGCATATTAACCGAAACATTCTCAAAATATACTAGACTTCTTTTTTTAAGATTGTGAAATAGAAGTGAAGTTACAGAAATTATACAAAAATACTACACTTAAAGAGTAGTATTTCTGGTTAACCATATTGGAAATAAGCAAATGCCGCTGATATAGCGGATGGTGGCTTCCAGGAAGTCATGATTGCAGCCCTGTACCTAATGAGCTGCTCTGGGAACCAGAAATGACTCCTGCACAGTCATGTAAATGCACTGTCCAGACCGCTTAACTGACTCAGTGCTTACTCATCTGAATTACTCCACGTGTAGGAACTACCAGCAGTTCACTGGCGCTGTGTTGTGTCAGGAGTCTTCAGGATGCCGCTTTGACTCGTTTCTTCCAAGAAGCCAGAAGTGGAGTAGTGCATACTTCTTGCTTTGCTCTGTCCTTGTGTTAAGCTAAATAAGGAGATGTGCTGATCCCCTTTCACTTTCCAGCATACATGCTTTCATATGGTCAAAGGCATCAGTCTCTGCTGTGCCAGCCAATTCCAAAGTATCTGCTTCCTGAAAATCAGAGGAGGCTGATCGTGTTTACAGAGTACAGCAGAAGTCTAATAAGATTCAGTGATAGCTCTTGTATGGCTCTGTTCTTTCAACAACCTGTCTTCTTTCAAGCCTTGCTGCTCTCAGCTTTTCCCCTCTGCCTCTTTTTAAGTGAAGAGAGGATAAACAATCTTAAGCGTTAGGTCAGAGGCAAGATTTTTTTAAAAAATGCATTCATTCAGTACCAAGACAAGCAGGCATCTGAACTGCAACTTTCTAACTCAGCAATTAAATTACTGTCTGGGAGGTAGTAAGAACAATGAAAATATCACAATTCAATTACATTGTGCTTTTTTTTTCTTTTTTTTTTTTTTGTTATAGAACAGGAAGACCTAAATTTTGTTTTTTCTTTTTGCTTCCAAACACCTTCAGACTTCCATTCTTAACTTCTTTTATTTTTTTAATTTTTATTTTTTAAGAAGGTGACGGCTGTCCAGTAAATAATCTGTCAGGAGAGATTGTGTGATAGACTTGCCTGTGGTAACAGCAGACTGGTCCTGGTGATCCACACACCGTCCTTTCCTTAAGGTTTTACATTCGTAATAGTTTGGGGTTAGTATTCGTAATAGGGGTGCTGGGTTAGAGAGCTCTCTAGTGCATCCAGCCATAGGTGTCCTTGCTTGCCAGATGCACTGCAATGCAAGCCGCTGTACCAAAATGTCCTGAGGCCAAGCTGAAGGGCTGATAGTTACTTTTACTCCTTTGACAGCTTTTATGGAGACATTTGGAATGAATACTAAAAAGAGAAAGGTTTTACCCATAGTTACAGGATGCCTAACAAACCAAGGTTGTTCTAAGTGTTAGTGTTTAGATGGCACAGCATGCTTTTCCTCTTGCAAATCCCTAATTTGCTGGTTAGTAGAAATGAAAGTACACAAACTCTTGTCTGTAGGTGCCTTGTGCATGTGGCAAATTGGTGTCTCTGCATAAATAATATCAGCTCCACGAAGAATCAGCTATGTAATGGAAAGCTTTCTTGTTCTGTGTTGCGAGCAGAGATATGTCTAAGAAGTTGATTTTTTTTTCCCTAACCTACGCTGGCTTTGCTGCCCAATAGACTACTTGAGGTTAAGAACCAGCGTAATAGGATTGTTTGCATTATGCGCCTTCTTAAGGCTGCCTTCATGCAGTGGTGCCCTCCGAATTTCCCAGCAGCAGTGCACACAACTCGTGAGATGCATCACGTCGTGACAGAAAGCAGAGGGGAAGCATCAGTCTCCCCTGCTACTCAGGTGTTGGAGCTGCAGCGGAGCGTGGAGCAGGAGCAGATCCGCTGTGGGCAATGGGCAGCGGTGCGGGCGGTGGGTCCCCGCCTGCTGCGGCTGCTGGGGGGAGGCCCCTCGGCTGCCACCGATGTCACACAAGCCCTGCCTCAGTTCTTCCCCCGCTGCGAGTGGCCCCGTGCATCCCTGGCTGAGCTCATCGGATTACAGTCATCTCAGCTGTAATCCTTTAATTGCCAGCCACTTCTGGTGCCATGATGTTGTGGCTATGGGTCAAGCCCTGTGCTGCTTAAGCAGTACTCCCGTCTCTGTCGTGAACTTTATCTGAAGGAGGGTGGAACACGCTACCCCGCACAAATGTGAGTGCATGGCTTTGTTGAGAAACAAGCAGCCAGGAGCACCTTGGACTGTCCTGTTCCTTGGACCTGACTGAATTTGCTGAATCGTTTCTTGACTGAAGTCTACGCGGTCAGCTGTCTGTCAACAGACTGCTGCTAAAAACAGAACTTATAAATCGCAGAATCACAGAATGGGTTGGGTGGGAAGGGACCTTAAAGCCCACCCAGCTCCAGCCCCCTGCAGGACACCTCCCACCACACCAGGCTGCCCAAAGCCCCATCCAGCCTGGCCTTGAGCACCTCCAGGGATGGGGCAGCCACAGCTGCTCTGGGCAGCCTGTGCCAGGGCCTCACCACCCTCTGAGTAAAGAATTTCCTCCTTATATCTAATCTAAATCTACCCTTTTTTACCCATTACTCCTTGTCCGATCCTATTACAATCCCTGACAAAGAATCTTTCTCCATCTATCATTTATGCCCTCTTCAAGTATTGAAAGGATGAAATAAGGTCTCTGTGGAACTAATAAACTGTGAATGTGGAGTAAAACGTTACTTTGTCAGGTTTCTGTTGAGCCTGAGAGGTCAGCGGGTGTGAGAGTTGGGGGGTTCATTATTTTTGCACCAATCCTGCTTTGAGATTTGCTGCTTCTGGTGGCTTCTGCCAAGGCTTTAATGCATTATCATAACCATTCTGAATAAAGGCACCTCGGGGAGGCACATTACCTGCTTTTGCAGAGATGTCTCTGGTACTATAAGTAAAGAAAAGTATGAAAAAGTTAATGGCTGTATTGTGGCCAATGAAAAAGTCTGTGTTTGAGCAGAGCTCCTGAACCTCTACCTGCAAACTTAGCGGAACACAGGGTATTGAATTGTGTGTGGCTCTGGCTGGCTGTACCCAGACACAGAAAACTGGAGCATGTTTTCCACTTTTACATGTAAAAAAAATCTAATAAGTTTTTTATTTTTTTTTACACAGCTCAGCTCTGTGCTGATTCCGTGTCGCTTCCTGGTGGCTGCAGGATGCCCTCTGTGGCGTGAGGGAGGTCTTGGCTCAGGCCTGGACAAAGACTTCCAGGCTACCACAGCAGTTTTCGCGCTCTTCCATATGGGCTCCAAGAGGCTTAGGGTGAAAAATACCCCGTGGGATTAAATCTATGTGTTTGCTGTTTCAGATGCCACGTTTAGTTCCCCTTTTAGCTGCTGTCTCACTTCAGAGGTGTCCGTGGGTATGTTTTTGTGACTGCATATACTGGCCTACATGTTTATTCTGCACACTGTTAGCAGGAGGTATAATTTAAAGCACAGCATCTCGCTAGCAGGGTTCCCCTTATTTACAGGCCAGAAGCTGCTTTGCCTTCAGCTGGCAGAGGGAAGAGAGGAGGCTGGCCCCATCCACGCTGATGTAATCTGAGTTGCCACTAGGGAAGACCTGAAATGTTAAAGTTTCTTCTGATGAACCAGGTAGAAATCCACGTGATGCTGCGGTGTTAGGAGTCTGATCAGTGCAGCCTTCCTAGAGATCAGAGCATTTACACGAGGAGCCTGCTTTCACATCTTGCTACCCTGATCTTACCCAAAACTGGGCTTTGAATCCCAGATCTCCCATCTTGCAAGTGACTGCTCTAAGAATGAGGTAATGGAAGATGTGGGGACAAGTCTCCCCCTGTTTTCTTGTCTGTGGAAGCTGTTCTGCTTTTCCCCAGACTTAATGAATATTCAATTATTTACAGAGTGAATATGAATCCATCGCCTGGTGGTTAGAGCAGTCACTGAAGAGACACAGGTTTCACTATGTATTCCAGCAAGCGTGTATTCCTGCTTCTCTGCTTTTCTGAACAACTGAAAAAGGTGGAGAGGGAGGGCTGTAGGACTGAGGTATTTGTGTCACCACTCCAAAGTTAGAATACCGATTTTATCAGTCTGGAAGGGGGAAGTATTCAGAGGATACCTTATTCATTCATTACATGTGGTCACATAGTATACAAAAACACCCTGACCCTTTCCTCTGTATTGATTTTTAATTTTAATGCCCTGCTAGAGTTAAGGCAATTTTTGGAAGACTGCCTCAATGAAAAAAAATGTTTGCTCAGAGTTATCTGAAAGGTTCCTAAATGAATGTGTTGCATGAACCTTTGCTCTGGTTACTCTTTCTGAAGTACTCGGTCCGTACAGCGCATTCAGACATCTGCCGCGTGGTGATTCTGCTTTCTTGTTGCCCGAGTTGCCAACTCGCAACCAGCTTTCATTGCAGTCACCATCATCTTATTCTGGAAACGTTCCTGACTTATTTCATATCCGCAGAGTGGGTTTTTCTGAGGGTGGAAATGTCTCAACTAATGTCTAAGGAGGAAAGAAGGGGAGTGGGTTTGCAGATGTTACTGAGGCAAATCTGCAGTTGCTAATCAAATGACAGTGAATGTGCTGAGGTTTAGGGGCAAGCTGAATGGTTACAGTGCAGTTAATACAGCTGGAAGGAGAAAAAACCTGCATAACTCTTTCTTGGTTTTGACAGTTGATCAGATTATGTCTGCAGAGCAGTTTCACAGGGCAGCAGGCAGCACCGCAGGCAGGCTGGGTGCTTACAGATGTTGGGCTTTGCCCAGGTGTATTAACGTGCCTGCTCTTCCCTTCTGCTACTCAAGTCAGGTTGTTTCAACAGCTGTGTGCAAAGTCCTGTAGCTAAGAATCAGGCAAGAAGATGGAAATGTCCAAATTCTCTCCTACCTGATTTAGAAGGGGGATTTAAGAAGACCATTTGGGTATGTTTCTGAATTTGTACACTGGAGTATTTAGTTTTTGAAAGAACAGTTTGTGTCTAGTTCTCTTCTGCACTCCACCAAGCTGCCAGGTAATTTATCTAGCTATTCATTTGATTACCTTTTTTTTAATTGCAATGGAATGATGTATTACATGAATAGCTAATGCATTACAAATACTGTAAGCAAGGAGATGGAATGTATGTGAAGGCTTACTGGAAAGTTCAGTGCCATAGCTTCATGTGTAATGTGTTATTTTCTGAGTTTTAACATCAGACTTGCAGCACACATGCTTTTTACATTGTGTGGCTTTCTTCGTTGCTTGTGTTAGGGTATTTGAAAGTAAATTTAACTCCAGATACTGGTTTTTTAGGTGCCATCTCTGAAATTATTTTTTTCTCAGTTAATAAGATACCAGTAGGATGTGAGACCATGGCATTTACTATGACAGTTACTTCCACTTCTGCCTTGCTTATGTGCCTATTTGCAAGATGCTTCAAAAAGAGATTTTTAAGTTACGACTCACACCTTATGTAGGGCAGCAGGGATTCGGGACCCTTACTGGGATCATAAGGGTCATTATTCCCACAGTGTATTTATCATGTTGGAATTAACCTTTTGAATCTCATCTTAGCTGTCTGCGATTTTGGGAAGTTACCTCTTTTGTAATTCTTGTGCAAACAAGAATTCTTTGCATGTTTTATTTTTCCAGCAATGGTTAAGATTTTTGTCAACATCTGGTAACTAGTCAGGTCCTGCTTTCGTTAGCCTCGTGGTTTCCTAGCTGGTGGTGTGGGTGCCACTGAAGCCGTTCCCCACACCGATGGGGTGTAGCCTGAGCTGGTATGTGCTGCTCAGACTCCTCCGTGGGGTATAGACCTGTATAGCCGTGGCTGCAGGAAAGCTTGAGACCTCCTGCTGTAAAATTTCAGCCAGTTAAAGCATTAGGCTTCGTACGGCATTCAGTGCTGTGAACAGTTGTTAACGAATGCAGGGCTGGAGGGATGAATGAAGCAGTATTGCTTCTCTAAGCAGTGTAGTAGCTGCCGTGTGTGTCCCGTTATGCACAGCCTTGTTTACTTTATACACATGGATTTGCTGACCTCACCAGGGCTCTTAACCTTCCTAGGGCCACTAATCTCCATAAACGTCTGCAGGATTGGGCTTAATTTTGGCATGGAAATATGCAAATGGAATGAATCAAAGTGTGAGTCATCACTTCATACAGTCAAACGGCCTGACCTAGTCCTGCAGCCTCGTGTCAGGCGGAAGCTTGCTGGGGAGCTGGTGGGACCTGACCCATGCTCTGGGAATCCTGGTTTCGTAAGTCTAGCAGAGAATGTACTGAAACATATGGAAGCGTAACAGAAGATACTGAAGCAAACCAAGAGCTGGTTAGTGAACCTACCAGGGGTGGTGCCCCGCTAGACCTTCTCTTCACAAACAGAGAAGGACTGGTGGAGGACGTGATCGTCGGGAGCTGTCTTGGGCAGAGTGACCACGCAATGGTGGAGTTCACTATTCTTGGCGAGGCCAGGAAGGGGACCAGTAAAACCGCTGTATTGGACTTTCGGAGGGCTGACTTTGAGCTGCTCAGGACACTAGTTGGTGGAGTCCCTTGGGAGGTGGTTCTGAAGGGCAGAGGGGTCCAGGAAGGGTGGGCGCTCTTCAAGAGGGAAGTCTTAATGGCGCAGGAACGGTCTGTCCCCACGTGCCCAAAGACGAGCTGGCGGGGAAGAAGACCGGCCTGGCTCAACAGAGAATTGTGGCTTGATCTTAGGAGGAAAAAGAGGGTTTATAAGCTTTGGAAAAGTGGGCAGGCCACTAAGGAGGACTTTAAAGAAGTAGCGAGGCTGTGCAGGGACAAAATTAGGAAGGCCAAAGCTCATCTGGAGCTAAATCTGGCTACTGCCGTTAAAGATAACAAAAAACGTTTCTATAAATACATCAACACAAAAAGGAGGACTAAGGAGAATCTCCATCCTTTACTGGATGCGGGGGGAAACTTAGTTACAAGAGATGAGGAAAAGGCGGAGGTGCTCAATGCCTTCTTTGCCTCAGTCTTTAGCGGCAATACCGGATGTTCTCTGGATACTCAGTACCCTGAGCTGGTGGAAGGGGATGGGGAGCAGGATGTGGCCCTCATTATCCATGAAGAACTGGTTGGTGACCTGCTACGGCACTTAGATGTGCACAAGTCGATGGGGCCGGATGGGATCCACCCAAGGGTACTGAGGGAACTGGCAGAGGAGCTGGCCAAGCCACTGTCCATCATTATCAGCAGTCCTGGCTATCGGGGGAGGTCCCAATCGACTGGCGGCTAGCAAACGTGACGCCCATCTACAAGAAGGGCCGGAGGGCAGACCCGGGAAACTACAGGCCTGTCAGTTTGACCTCAGTGCCAGGAAAGCTCATGGAGCAGATCCTCCTGAGAGTCATCATGCAGCACTTGCAGGGGAAGCAGGCGATCAGGCCCAGTCAGCATGGGTTTATGAAAGGCAGGTCATGCCTGACGAACCTGATCTCCTTCTATGACAGAGTGACGCGCTGGGTGGATGAGGGAAAGGCTGTGGATGTGGTCTACCTTGACTTCAGCAAGGCTTTTGACACCGTCTCCCACAGCATTCTCCTCAAGAAACTGGCTGCTCTTGGCTTGGACTGGCGCACGCTTCGTTGGGTTAGAAACTGGCTGGATAGCCGGGCCCAAAGAGTCGTGGTGAATGGAGCCAAGTCCAGTTGGAGGCCAGTCACTAGTGGTGTCCCCCAGGGCTCGGTGCTGGGGCCGGTCCTCTTTAATATCTTCATCGATGATCTGGACGAGGGCATCGAGTGCACCATCAGTAAGTTTGCAGATGACACCAAGTTAGGTGCGTGTGTCGATCTGCTTGAGGGTAGGAAGGCTCTGCAGGAGGATCTGGATAGGCTGCACTGATGGGCTGAGGTCAACTGCATGAAGTTTAACAAGGCCAAGTGTTGGGTCCTGCACCTGGGGCGCAATAACCCCAAGCAGAGCTACAGACTGGGAGAGGAATGGTTGGAAAGCTGCCAGGCAGAGAAGGACCTGGGAGTGCTGGTGGATAGTCGGCTGAATATGAGCCAGCAGTGTGCTCAGGTGGCCAAGAAGGCCAACGGCATCCTGGCTTGTATCAGGAACAGCGTGACCAGCAGGGCTAGGGAGGTGATCGTCCCCCTGTACTCAGCTCTGGTGAGGCCGCACCTCGAGTACTGTGTTCAGTTTTGGGCCCCTCGCTACAAGAAGGACATCGAGGTGCTTGAGCGGGTGCAGAGAAGGGTGACGAAGCTGGTGAGGGGCCTGGAGAACAAGTCCTATGAGGAGCGGCTGAGGGAGCTGGGCTTGTTCAGCCTGGAGAAGAGGAGGCTCAGGGGTGACCTTATCGCTCTTTTTAGGTACCTCAAGGGAGGCTGTAGCGAGGTGGGGGTTGGCCTGTTCTCCCACGTGCCTGGTGACAGGACGAGGGGGAATGGGTTTAAGTTGAGCCAGGGGAGTTTTAGGTTAGATGTTAGGAAGAACTTCTTCACTGAAAGGGTTGTGAGGCACTGGAACAGGCTGCCCAGGGAAGTGGTGGAGTCACCATCCCTGGAAGTCTTCAAAAGACGCTTAGATGTAGAGCTTAGGGATATGGTTTAGTGGTGGGCTGTTAGCGTTAGGTTGGAGGTTGGACTCGATGACCTTGAGGTCTCTTCCAACCTGGAAAATTCTGTGATTCTGTGATTCTGTGATTCTGTGATTCAGATTCGACTCTCAAGATAAAATTAATTTAGATTACTGCCAGGATTATACACACGCTACAGTGTGTCTCAGTAGTGTTCAAGATGCCTTTTGAAAATTGTAATGGAGATGTTTTAAATGCACTGAATGTTGTTCTTTTTGAGCATCTAGCTCAACTAAAGTATGGTACAATAAATGGACTTACTTTTAAAACTTATTGCAGGCAGGGAATTGAGGAGCTAAGTGATGTGAATCTCGCTTTCCTGTCTGTGCTATAGAATGCAAAAGCACAAACGTAGTAAGCACAAGGTTCTTGTTGATATTTTAATCTTTTAAACCTTTCAAATGTTGATGTGCTTGAAAGGACTTCTAAATCCATCGGATAGTCTGCACTGTCTCATACTGTGTTCAAAATCGTAGCAGATAAAGGAAGAGTGATCAGAAAGCTTAATGCAGTCAGAGCGTCACGACCTGTTATGTAAAGCAGCATTTGGCAGGGCCTTCCCAGCTGCTGTAAATGAATGTTAACAGCATTTTATCGGCTGCTTTGTCTGCCTTTATTACATAATCTGAATATTTATGACCCTATTAATACGTTTAGCTGTGAAATTGCAATATTGATGGAATGAACGTTCCACGGAAGAGTGAATGAGCAGAATATTTGCATCAGGAACAAAAGTTGTGTAAATATTAAAAAGCTTGGTGCTTATATTTGAAAGAAGTTTGCTGAATTACCGTACAGATGTGGCATGCTGTTTCCCTAAACATTTTTGCTTTGGTGATGGGTAGTGATGCTGAATATTGCACGCGTCTGTGTAAAACTGATCGCTAACCAGGAAGTGGTGATTTGTGTTTGTTTATTTGAAATGCAACTTTCTGAATCCATAATCATGATACTTTGAAGCCTGGAGCAGACATAGGCAACCTGTGGACTTTAGGCCAGACCCCATTCATCAGAATCCCCTCTCTCCAGAGAGCTGCTCCAGGTAAGATTTTGGAGCAGGATGTGGGCCAAGTTACTATTGCAATTTGATTTTGTTTATTTGGTGACAAAGATCTTCCTTTCTGCCTTGTGCTCTACTTCATCTTGGCTCTAAAACCACTTCTTTTGCCATGACCAGGTAGTGTTGTCGTGTGACCTCAAATGCACATCACATCATTAAGGCATATGAGCACCATGTCATATGGCTGGATTCTGCGTGCACGTGCTGTCCCGTTACTGACTGCACACCTGGCCATTACGTGATCATACTTGGAATCTGTGGGAAAGGCATATTCTTGGTCAAGAGATGCACAGGGAGCTGTAAAGTGTTTCCCTCGGGAGCCTCTTAGATTGTATTATGCCCCCCAAATGCCACTATTTCAACAGATAACTGCAAATTTCTGACATGTTTAGAGGCCTGACACTGTTGTGGTCAGTGGCTCACACACGGAATTTACCAATGCCACTGATCTCATGCTTCCTTATCATTCTGCAAGATAAATAGCTCAGGTAGCTGCAGGTTCAGGTGAGCAGCTTGTCTACAGAAAGGTGAGCTGGAAAAGGAACTTCTGGATTTATTTTTAATGGGCTGGGGTTGCTGGTTGTTTTCATTTTGCATGCAAAAGCTGTAGCCTGTCAGGAAGCTGCTGTCCTATGTGTCTTGTCCTCTTGCCACTGAGTACCAGCAGTAAGCTTCTGAGAAATACAGCAGTCGGTGGAAGTCCCATTTGTTTGCAGCAGTCTCCTAGGTGGTAGCACCAGTTCTGCGGTGTATTTTTACACTGTGCCTATATCTGAGTAACTCCATCTCCTACAGTCTCTAGTTTCACCCTCTCCACAACCTCATGAGCTGGTACAGGAAGCAGCTGCACACAAATGTAAATGTTCAAAATGTTAGAAGGGTAAAGATAAGTGGGTATAGAGCATGGAGTGTTAGATTTGAGACCCATAAGGGAAGGCTCCAGGGAGACCTTATAGTGGCTTTCCAGTACCTACAGGGGGCCTACAGGAAAGCTGGAGAGGGACTCTTTGTCAGGGGGCATAGCGATAGGACAAGGGGAAAAAGCTTTAAATTAAAAGAGAGGAGATTTAGATTAGATATTCTTAAGAAATTCTTTACTGTGAAGGTGGTGAGGCCCTGGCACAGGCTGCCCAGAGCAGTTGTGGCTGCCCCATCCCTGGAGGTGCTCAAGGCCAGGCTGGATGGGGCTTTGGGCAGCCTGCTCTGGTGGGAGGTGTCCCTGCCCCTGGCAAGGAGGTTGGAACTGGGTGGGCTTTAAAGTCCCTTCCAACCTGAGCCATTCCGTGATTCAGGAAGAAAGTTTAAATTAACACATTTTTTTAACAGTATTTTGTCCCCAAGCCAGTTATATCTACTGTAGGGCTCCACATGGACTCTCTTCCCATGAGGGGAATTGAGATTTAAATATGTATTGTTCTTCTGGGCAATAGCGTTGAGCAGTCAAGTAAGGTTCTTAATAGAACAAAGAAACCTTTAATTAGAATAGGAGTTTCAATTGCATTCTTCTTTGCTTTGTGCAAGAGAAACTTGCATTAACTCAGATAAATAAAAGAATGGATGGGGTGGAGGAAGTTTGGAAAAAGCACATCTGTTTACAAAGTGAAGTGCCAAGTTTACAATAAACCAGTCATTTTTAGTTTGGAAACTCTTAAAATAAGGTTCCCCTTCTCCATGTCCATGAGTATCTAAGTCAAGTTATTTAAAGGAAATATTTTTCAGCTCTTTCAATGGTTTGGGGTTTTTCTTTAATTTTTCATACATTAAATACCTATACTGTAATGTAAAATTAACGGCAGTCTGCTTTTTCTGTTTTGTTTGTGTTTTTGTTTGTTTATTTGTTTTGGTTTTGTTTGTTTCGGTTTTGGTCTGTGCATGCTTTGAAATTACATTCCTCTTTTACTCATCTTTTTACTGAGCTTGTATGAGCTAAATACAATGTATTTCCTTTAAACATGAACAATGACAAATATTTTCTGGTATGTTCTGAGGGGCATACATTGTTGCACTGTGTTGCAGGGGTTTTGAAGACCTTATGCAGAGTCTCAGCAAATTTTAAAACTGGTAGCTTTAAGAAATAATATTTAGTAGGCTTAAAATTTTCCTAACTTATCTGAAATGACCTTTGGCAAAAATGCCAACTGCAGTGTCCTCTTCCCACCAGACATGGGTAAGAGGAAGCCTAGCAGATGTGAAATAGTTTTTATTTTGTACGTGCTTATGTAATGTTTACTGGCTTATTGTATGCAATTAGACATGGAATAATCTCCTGTCTTAAATTATTTTTTTTAAAGGAATACCTTAAAGAGGGTTGTGGTGAAGCTTTGGCCATCTGTCCTATGCCTGTCCTATGCAGTTCAGATTCCAAATCCAACAGTGACAAAAGGCAGCTGTTTTTTCAAGTCATTGATTCTGCTTCTTGTTTGGGTAGAATTGCTCTGGGACATGGCTTGAGATGCTCCATTTCCCTAATTACCCCTCTCTTCGGGTACTTTGCAGCCTCCTGGTCATTACTATCAAAAGAGTGCTTTCCAGAGCAAAATCCATAATGTCTCCTTAAAGGACCTAATCAAAACTCACTAAATTGAGGGGAAAGCTGCCATTGACTTCAAAGGACTTGTGGTTGGGTTTCTGGAAAGGAAAGTCATAGCGCTTTCTATTAAGTAACTGATACGATCTTCCTCACTTAAAACTTTATTTTGTGGGCTGCCTTAGAAGTATTAACATTCCAGATTTACTGGGTGAATGTCAAACTCCATTTCCAGTGCAGAACACAGTGTGTCTTACTTGCGGAGGCGCAAAGGGTGTATCACAGTAGCACCCTACTGCAAACTTGCTTAAATCTCCTGCTGTCTTGCATCCCCTTTGCTGCATCCCATGCAGGTAATTAATTTGCAGGATAAAGCTCTTGTCCTCGCTCCCCTTGGAACAACCTCAGCTGGCATGTGGGAGCCTTTACCAGGAAGGAGAGACAGAGACAGTTCGTTGCATTTATAGAATGCGCTTCTAAATGACTTCTCCTGTTACCTGGCTTAACCACAACTGGTCCTTGTTTGTCACAGGAATCAGTAAGGTAAATTTCACATAAAGGAGGTACTACTAATTTGAGAGTGAAAATTTTAAAGGTCTTTTTTTTTTTTTTCCCCCTAAATATTGGTTAATGGCCACTGCCTCTTGTCCTTTCCCTGTGTATCAACAAGAAGAGTCTGGTTTCATCATCCATACTGCCCCTCTCCAGCTCCCATCATACATTATTACACATTGGTAAGATTCTTTTAAGTCTTTTTTCCAGGATGAACAATCCCAGCTCTCTCAACCTCACCCTGTTACGTCAGATTTTCTAGTGCTTTAATTGTCCCTTTACAGGACTTGATCTGGTATGCCCACGGTACTGGGGAGTACAGTGCAGGCTGGAGCCAAAGGATCAGCTTGCTGAACCTGCTGGCAAGGTCTTCCTGGCACAGTCTGGGAGACTGGTGGCCTTTTTTGCCATAAGATCACATTGCAGGCTCACGGTCAGCTTGGTGTTTGCCACGACCCTTAAGACTTTTTTTTTTTTTTTTTTTTTTAATAAGCTGCTTTCCAGCTAGTTGGCCCCCAATGTGTACTGGTGCCTGAGGTTATTCCTTCCCAGGTATGGGATTTTGCATTTCCCTTTTTTGTACTTCATGAGGTTCCTGTTTGTCCATTTCTCCAGCCTGATGAAGTACCCCTGAATGGCAGCACCACATGGTGGAATTGCTCTTTGCAATTTTATCTCATCTGCAGACTTGCTGAGGCTGCATTCTGCTAATTGTCCAGGCTATTAATGAAGATGTTGAACAGTACTGGCCACAAAATTACTCCCAGGGGTACACCACTAGTGACTAGCCTCCAGATGAACTTCATATGGGTAATCACAAGCCTTTGAGAGTGATAGTTCAACCAGTTTTCTGTCCACCTCACTGTCTATTCATCTAGCCTCTACTTTTGTTCCATGAGAATATTGTAGAGGACAATGCTGAAAGCCTTACTGAAGTCAAGTTAACATCCACCGTTCTTCCCTCATTTGCCAAGTCAGTCGCCTCATTTTAGAAGACTATCAAGTTGGTCAGGTCTGATTTTTCTTTTATAAATGTATATTGACTACTCACAATCACCTTCTTGTCCTTAGTATGTTTAGAAGTAATTCCCAGAATTATTCTCTCCTTAACGTTCCCCAGGATCAAGGTAAAATTGGCTGAGCTGTAGTTGCCTGGATCATTTTCCTTTTTCTCTTTGAAGATAGGAATCACATTTGCATTTTTTTAGTCCTCAGGAAATTCTCACACTAGCTATGACCTTCCAAAGATAATCAGGAATGTCCTTGTGATCACATTGACCAGCTCAGGCACTCATGAATGCATCCCATCAGGACCAGTGGACTTATGTAAATCCAGTTTGATTGAATGTTTTCTAGCCTGGTCCTCTCGCACCAAAGGTAATTCTTACTTATGACTTTCCCAATGGTCTCTGGAAGCTGAGGTTGCTGAAGACAAGTCTTACCAGTAAAGACTAAGGAGAAGATGACACTGAGTACCTCAGCTTTGTCTCTGTTCTTCATCACCATGTTTCCTGCTCCACTCAGCAGTGGTCTATTTGTCTTGTTCTGTTTTCACAGGATCTTGAATTCCAGCATTTAATGGTCACTGCAGCTGGGACTGTCCCAGCCTTCACATCCCTGGCTTAATTCTTCCTTATTCACGAGGTTCCACAGACCACCTCACCTCACTGCCTCCTTAATCACCCATGTCAGAAAGTTATCATCAATGTACTCGAGAGAATTCCTGAATTGCTTTTGCCATGCAGTGTTGCCTTTCCAGTAGATACCAGGATGGTTATCCTATGAAGTACCCCATGAAGACTAGAGCATTAAACATGATGTTTCTTCCAAATGCCTGAAGAAGGCCTCGTCTTCCACTTCTTTATCAGGCAGTCTGTGGCAGACACTGACCACCAGGTTGCCTGTGTTGGTCTGCCCACTAATACTCACTCATAAGTTTCCAGCTTGGCTCAGCATCTGTCCTGATGCATTCCACTGTTTGCTCATACGAGGGGCAACTCCCTCTCCTTGTTATCTTACCTGTCCTTCACAGGGTCTGCTAATTCCTCATTACATTGTGGGTTGTCTCCCTCCCTTGTTGTTCCAGATTGAAAGCACTCCTCACCAGGTTGGCCAGAGGTGCTTTTGCACCAAAATATTCTTGCCACCAGCTTAAATGAGATTGGGATACGGGAATTCTTCATACATAATGATGATATTATGTGCTTAATGAAGTGAAAATACATTGCATGAGCACATTCAAGGACTCTGTTGAGCTGGAAAATTCTTTTAACTTAGTTACTAAAATTTTCCTAGCCATCTCATGTAAATTTCTTATTCTTCTGCCCCCCTCTCCTTTGGACAAGAGATGGAGGGAAAAAAGGAGGCCTAATTTTGCTTAAACATATGCTTCTATTTTTCACGGAATCATATAATGTCAGTTTGGAAGGCATCTCTGGACTTGATCTGGTCCAACCCCAACGCTGCTCAAGCATGGCCACCTAGATCAGATTGCCCAGGATCGTGTCCAGATGGCTTTAGAACCTGCAAGAGGGAGTCTCCTGAAGAGGGAGACCCTACAGCCTGTCTGGGCAACCTCTTCCATTGCTCAGTGTCATCCACACAGTAAAGCATTTTTAAGAAATAACTTTTTATTCTTTATTTTGGAAATGAAATGCAAATTTGTTCCCATGACCCAAAATGGCTAAAGATTGCCCGAGACTTTTAACTGCTGTCTTAAAACTTCCCTTCCGCCTTGGAAACATTCCTGTGCTAACTGGTACCACTTACTATTCCTACTGGAGAACGAGGAAGATCCAGGAAGCTTTCCTGATGTCCTTTTATATTCATTCAGGGAAGAAGAAAGAGAAAGACCTTGAACATCTTCATTCAAGGTCTGTCAACTTTTCATTGCTCAGCCATCCAAACACACAGGGGGATACAGAGAAAGGGGGTGGCCTACAAATTCAGGGGAACTTAAGAACCGATTGCTGTTATGTCTTGATGTCTCTCTGATGCTCTTCTGGAGACATTTTGTCAGACAAGGGCAGCCCTAATACAAGCTAGCTGTGCTGCTGTTGGATAGTTCCTGAAACTGCTCTGCATCTTTCCAGAGAGACCTGAGAAGAATTAATGTCGCATATAAAACTCCCTGTAACTGCTCTTCAAGTCATCTGTGTGGATTAGGAGATTTTGTCTGTTTGTTTTTCCCTGGCTCTCCAATTTAAAATCAGTTCCTCACGTTGATCCAAATAGGCCAAAATATGTGGTGCAGATGTACCATCTGAGAACATGTGCTTAGGACGCATGGATTTACAGAGCTAATTAACTAAATATAATGCAACTTAGATTACATAATTAAAGCGAACAAGTAAGTACTAGTACATAGCTATTGAAATCTGGACCTGATACTAAAGATTTTGTGAATTAACCTCTTTGGTTAATTTGGTGATATTCCTCAGTAAACTTTTCAAACTGATCTTCCTCTGAATAATTCTGGAATAAGTTCTGCAGGGTAGATTTAGGACAAGAATGTCCCTAGGTCAGTCACACACACTGACTATTGTCTTCACAAGAATTTTCTCTGGGAACAAGAACAACAATAATAAAATAAAAATCTGTGCATCTTCCCTCTTAATTGAACCCTAGAAATTCATGCCTACAAACCAAATGAAAATGGAAACTTTATACATCTTGTCAGCAAATTGCAAGCTATCAGTCACAGCTACAGATGAAAGCTAGCACGACCTACATCTGTCGTGTTGTTACAATGGTGCTGGCGTTACAGTTCCATTGTTTAGATTTAGGGTCAAGCCTGCCCAGACCTCTTTTTATTCAGCTCTGAATGTATCCATTTTCATTAAGTTTTTCAAAGCAGTATGAAAGACTCAGCAGGGCAAGATGTGGCGATGTTGACCCAAAGTTAGTCCTGCAGCTATCGAACTGTCTCGTGGTCACAGATGGTCACTGCAATTGTCCACACCAGTCTACCACCGGAGCTGCTATTGAAAGGGCACAAAACTGCTGGTACAAAGGGGCGCCTTTTCTCCCGCCAGTAAATGAGTCTACTGTTGCTCTGAGCTGGCATTGTCGAAGGTTTTGTGCAGGAGAAGAATAGCTGTCGACAAACCAGTTTCCATGCTGAAAAATGCTACTCTTATTCCTAAACTTAGCGATCTTGCCTTGGGTGAATAACAGTGTCTGACTAATACCAGAGTGGCATTTTGTAAACTATTTTCATTGATTATGTGGATGACGGCTGTACTGGGAGGTCTAATGCTGACAGCAGTAAATGCAAGCTTGTTAACGTGCTAAACAAGGCATGCTTCTGTTCTGTAATTCCATTAGAGGAAAATCTCTTTGACTGTACACTGTTAAAAACATCAGGGGCATTATTTGCTCAGTTTCTAAGTTTAATTCTCAGATGTTAAGGTGTCCTTACACAGATTGGAAGAGTTCAGCCAAGTTGTCTCACTCAGTTCTGTAACTTGATTATCAGGTACCACATGCCTTACTCTTTGTGCTATAAAAATATAAGGTTTTAGAGCTAGTGAGTAAATCTTCCAAATCCTCCTCCTTGGCAACGTGAATGTGTGTTTTGTTTCATCTTTAAAGAGAATCGCTTCTTCCAAGTATTAACTACGATTCTCCTCCTTTTTTGGGATGGTGAGGTGAAAGCCTCCATACAAATGGCCTGCATGTTTGTTGGCAGCCTGATGAAGGTTCTGGTAAGATTAAAATAGTTCGTGCTTGAAAGAACAATGAAGAGCAATAAAGCTGATTTCTGTTGTATAGGATCCTTTGTGGCCTGTGACAGATCAGTTTACCGCTGGCAAGGGAACCCTTAAAATTCAAGTGACCACAGTGAAGAAATGGATGCTTGTTCCTGGACAGGAAATATCAGGCCTTTATGGAGACATGCTGAATGATTCACCCCACAACATTCAGAATTTGTACTTTAGTATTAGGATGTGAGGGTGGTGTGTGTTTTTTTTTTGGTTTGTTTGTTTGTTTTTGTTCTCCTTATCCAACTGAAAGCTATCCGCTGCTTAGCCTCATGTGCTCCAGTGGGATTTTTCTGCCCCCCTTGCTCCCTCAGGGCCCTCCGTGACTTCTCAATGGCCTGTTGCACCACAAATTTCATAGCTCTCTGAGTACATGAATGTTTGTGTGTCCATTTTGTCCCTTCCTCTGGCCCCCGAGTCTGTTGCTACATGAAATGTCTCGGCCAGGCAGGTTTAAGTCAAAAAGAGGCTATCTCTACATGCAAGAGGTAATGAGCTTGGTAATGTACTTTGGCTTGCAATCACTAGAATTAAATATTTCTGTGCCAAAGATGGAACTGAAAAGGAGGGATGATTTTCCCATAAGATGAAAATTTGCAGAGGGAGGGGTCTGACTGTTCCAAAAAAAATTTTCAACTTTCTTCTGCCTGCATTATTCAGTTAATGGGGGAATCTAAAGAATGAAACTTCTTGCCAGAAAAGAGATGAATATTGATGATCTTCATGATGCTGAAAGAACCCAGAGGAATTTGACACTGACCTAAAGCCAGGTCACTCAAGCGACTAGTCATTCTTAATGTCTCCAGTCAATGTCCTCTTGCTTCAGTAGTCATGCTTTCTGCTGCCTTTCTTGGGCTGTGCTCTAGTGAGTTTTATTTTTTCCCTTCCTGCCTTACAGTGTACTGCATGCAAATAATCCCTTGACAAACGTAATGTAAATCATTAAAATTTGTCAGTAGTGACTTCCTGGTAGCTGTGTCCTGTTTGGGCAGTGGGGGCAGTTTCTAGACTGGTAGTTTCCTTTCTCACAGCTACTCTGCATTTATCATGATGTCAGTGTAGCTTATGCTGTATATGACTCAGGCAGAAGCTTTTTCCTCGTTTCACATGTAACAGGTGCTGGTAGACTAAGCAATAGATGTACTTGAGCCAAGCAATACAGACTTCACAATTCAAAAACTTGCACAGAAGTCATCAGCCTCAGCAAGCTGTGGACTGCAGAGCTCTTAGGTCTGGGAGCGAGGAGCTGGGAGTAACACTCGAGTGACTTGAATCAAAGCCTCATCGCTCCACTGCTTGGTGGAAATGGCCTGGGCAAGCACTGAGAGGAGACGTAGCTGCTTCAGCAGCCCTTGTGCCTGGCAGCCCTACAGTGTGTCATATCACTTACCTGCAGAGCTTGGAGTGGTCAGACCATAGGCATGGACGCCTCTTGTATGGAAGGGCTGTTCTGTCCCCGTCATTTCAGTATCTTGGGACCCCCACCACCTACGGAAAATTAGGCCGTCACTGAACCTATCAGGCACTGGTCATATTAAATGCCAAGTAATGCTGGAAGAGAATAGCCTTGGGTTTTCCATAGGCACTGATGGAACAGAAGTACCACCAGCTCAGCCCCCTTTTCAGCTACAATTTAACCTCTTGGATGGAAAGGAATTAAGGTCTCTCTGTCAAATGCATTGGAGTGAGTGGGAGGATCCTATGGACATATCCGTGAGTGTAACCAACACAAGTACTTGCTGAGCCTCATTTTAATGTGCTGTTTTGTGGCTTGCTTTGCACATGTCAAACTTCTAAGGATAAGTAAAATCTAAAGGAAAACATTCTGGAGTACAGTATGCTGTGTTGAGAGACTTGTTCCTGGTACACTTAGATCTGTAGGACACATGGACCAGTTTGAGCACATTGACCTTTCTGTTGCCTAATGTCAGGTATGGCTACTGTTGGATGTAACAACAAATTCAAAAACACTGCTAAAAATCTAAGGGGTTGAGTCTGGCTTGTGTGTTGTTTTCTGTTTTTTAGCTTTAGATTACAATTAAAGGAAAATCTATCCGAATAGCTATCCCACAGGAAATAAGGCATTAAATTAAATGTGCTGGCTTCGTAAATTATATTGAGGTTCAAGGTAACATCAACCTCCTGAAAAAAATGGGTTGGCTGAAGCTTTGGATGCCTGAAGAGCAACCTTCCTTCTTTGTAAGAAAGGACATCAGCTGGGAAGTTGAAGACTACTCTGCACATTAGGGCAAAGCCAATTTGTTGTTATTCGCACTGCAGAATGAACCTCATCTGCATTGCCCTGGTGTCATGGGAATGTTCTGCTGATTACCCACTTAGATGTCCGAAGTGATTCTGTGTGCAATTTCTTACTATTTTAGTGCTTTAAAATGTTACTCTTTTATCCTTTGCAACTCCTATTTTAGAATATGCTTTCAAAATTGAGTTTGCAATTTGATATACAGCAGACTCCATGGTAACTTTTTTTGTAGCTAGTAAAATGGCTTCTGAATGTTTACCAAACCCAGAACAGTATAGGATTTTTATTTTCAAGTTTTCCTTTTCTCTCTGTATCTAGGAAGATCATGGAATAGATCCTCATGGAATTAGTATTAAGGAACATGCAGGACAAGGAACTGATCTGAGACAGACAGCATGTCTTACCAAGGGCAAATCATGCCTGACGAATCAATCTGGTGGCCTTCTGTGATGGAGTGACTGCATCAGCTGACAAGGGAAGACCAACCGATGTTATCTATCTGGACTTCTGTAAGGCCTTAGACATGGTCCCACACGACATCACATCCTGATCTCTTGATTGGAGAGATACAGATTTGAAGGGTGGTCTGTTCTTTGGATAAGGACTTGGCTGGAAGGCTGCATCCTGAGAGTTGTGGTCAATGGCTCTATGTCTAGGTGGAGGCTGCTGAAAAGTGGTGTTCCTCAGGGGTCTGTCTTGGGACCAGTCCTGTTTAATGTCTTTATAACTGACATAGACAGTGGGATCGAGTGCACCCTCAGCAAGTTTGCAGATGACACCCAGCTGAGTGGTGCAGTCAATAAACCAGAAGGAATGGATGCCATCCAAAGGGACCTGGGCAGTCTTGAGAGGGGGGCCCATGTGAACCTAATGAGGTTCAACAAGGACAAGTGCAAGTACAGACTGGGAGAAAAACTGATTGAGAGCAGCCATGTGGAGAAGGACTTGAGGGTTGTGTTGAATGAAAAGCTTGCCGTGAGCTGGCAGTGTGCGCTTGCAGCCCATTAGGCCAACTACACCCAGGGCTGCATCAACAGAGGAGTGGCCAGCAGGTCGAGGAGGGGATTGTGGCCCCCGCTCTGCCCTTGTGAGGCCTCACCTGCATCCAGGTGTTGGGCTCCCAGCATAAGGTTGAGGATCTGTTAGAGCAGGTCCAGAGGAGGGCCATGAAGGTCCAGAGGGCTGGAGCACTTCTCCTATGAAGACAGACAGAGAGCTGGGGATGTTCAAGCCTGAAGAAGAGAAGGCTCCAGTGAGTCTTCATTGCACCTTTTCAGTACTTAAAGGGGACTTATAAAAAAGATGAAGAGCAACTTTTATATAGGCAGATAGTGATAGGACAAGGTAGAATGATTTTAAACTAAAAGGAAGGAGATTTAGATTAGATGTTTACTATGAAGGTGGTGAGGCCCTGGCACAGGCTGCCCAGAGCAGCTGTGGCTGCCCCATCCCTGGAGGTGCTCAAGGCCAGGCTGGATGGGGCTTTGGGCAACCTGCTCTGGTGGGAGGTGTCCCTGCCCATGGCAGGGGGATGGAGCTGGGTGGGCTTTAACCGAAGTCATTCTATGACTGAGTTAAAACATTTATCAGTCTTTCTTTATGCTGATTATTGCCATCATAATTGCCTTCAAGACACCTTTTTCCAGTGACCTTTCTTACATTATTTCTTTTCTTTGGAAGAAAAGGGAGAGATTCTACTCAAAGTAATTCTGTTTGCCCAGATTGTTTCTATACTGTCTAGGAGCCTGAGCGATGCTTTGGCATTCCAGCTTGGCAGGGGGAACACAAGATCCTTGAATTCATCAGCCTGGGGCTGTCACTAGAAGAGAGCTTTCAGTGTCTGAGGACTCCTGGGAGTTTTGAACAACCACTAAGAAAGTCCACAGTCAGAAAAGTAGGAAGACAAAACTGTTGACGTGTGTATGTGTATATATATATACATACATAAATGTATCTCATAGATATATATCTATATGTATCTCTTCTGGAAAATGTTTGTATAGTTGTTCGACTCAAATGGGATTGAAATGCAGTGCAGTCAGGGTGCTGCCTGTCACTGTATGTCTCAACCTACAATTTATTTTAACTGCTGGGACCATTTTTCACTGCTCTGTGATGCTTCCCTTCTTCTGTGTTCATTCAGTGTGCATCCTGTGTCTCAAAGATAGCTGTTGCTAACTTCTTTCCTGAGGAATGCTGGCAGAGCCTCACCTCAGAGCTCTTCCACCGAAATTGTGCATCAAATAGTCTGCACTGTGAGACCAAGCGTGCTGCCTCTGCATCTCTCCCTGCCAAGAACAGTGAATGGATTTGTTTGTCTTTCTGCAGGGGCTGAGCCTTGCCTGCTGTCTGTCTGGTGGCAGTGGAGGGGGGGTGCTAAGCATTTAAGTTTTAAAGGTCTGCCTGTGTTTTGGGGGTGTTTGGTGTGTGTTACCAGTTAGATGGTTCTGACTGACAAACTGCTTCTGCTTTTAAGCTCATTTCACTCCATCCCTTTACTTCCTTTCGGAAATAGGGAACAAATAAACACAAGTATTTCAGGTACTGCATTTATTATCAAGGCAAACCTTTTAAAGCATTCTCCGGAGGGAAATTAGCAATACCTTATTCGTCAGAGTACTTGATGATATTCTCAGCGGGTTGGATTGTTGTCATTTGGTTGCTTTGCACACTGGTACAAAGAATGCAGAAAATTGGTTGCATGATTTCTAAGCAACTGTTTTGTATCAGGAAGAACTGGAATTTACTTTTACTCTTTAAGCATATGATTCCTTCATAAGTTGCTTATTAAGTTCAAGACTATTTACAGTCAGAACTTTAAAGAGCAAGAGACTTCCAATAATACCTCGAAAGGGGTGTGTTGCAGCAGGGCCTAGAATTGGGCCTCATACTTCCTGAAGTGGTAGCCAAACCTCCGTGCTTGTAACTTCGTCTTTCATCACCTTGTCTCAAGAAAGACCTCATTTCTTTCTACACCTTGCTGTGTGGTACTGGCTGTTTGAAGGTAGCTTAACGTTGATTTTTTTTGTTTGTTTGGTGGAGATTAACCTTAAAGCTAACTGAGTGCATTTTTAAAGAAATATTTTTGGAAAGCGTGTGTTACAAAGCTCTCAAAATAAAAAAGCACAAAGGAACTTCTAACTGCTGGAGCTGAATATGCTTGAAGTTTATGAAAAGAGGTATTCAGGGACAGGGTGCAGTGTTGTGTCTTGCATCCTCAACACAGCTGCTTAGCAGCGATAAGGAAGCAATGCTCTATTCATGCTGACCTTGTTTCCAAAGAAGCCTTGTCCTATGAACTACTGAAAATAAGGAAGAATTTCCTGTGACATGCTGCTAATGTTGGCTTTTAAAGGGGAGCAGAATGAAACCTCTGAGCACGACACATACTGTATCTAACCACACAGGATTTCCTGTGCTGGAATGGGAGCTCAGTGGAAGCCACGTTTTTCTCTTCCTCTTAATTCATTCAGAAAAATAGAGGTCAGCGTCACGAATTGATATGGCTGTAGTCACTGTTAAAAGCTTAAATCAGCAATTGCTAATGGATGTATTGTGATGCCAAAAGCACTGCAAGACAAAATTGTTTCCCTTTAATACAATAAGACTGTATGCTCCCGATTACGTTTTTAAACTCTTACTAGAGAAGAGTTGTAGAGTGAACTCCCAAAGATTAAGGGTTAATATGTTACAGTAATTAAAAGTTCTACCTCACTGAAGTTGAGAAAAATAATATATTAAAAATATTTATTTTTCCTTAAATTAAACTTCATAATACTTCAATGAAATAAAATCTCAGATTCCCCCCCCCCTTTTAATATCCCCGTCTATGCTGATTTGCAACATTATCTTCCTGGTAGTGTTTCACTGGGTTTGACCGGTAAAACCAGAGCTTCCTGCCATAACCGCTATGCAGTTTGGGGTTACGCAGCTGATTTTGATACAATAGAGTGCATATCTTTTTAATCTCATTTTAAAACGATTACCTTGTTTGCAGTAAATCCTCAGAGAGTGGGCTAACAACCTGTGTTTTTTATGCAAGTCCTACCTGTAGGAACAAAATAGAATTGAATATCCCAAGTTGAAAGGGAACCACAATGGTCATCGAGTCCAACTCCTGGCTGCACACAGGACCACCTAAATCAAATCTGTCTGAGAGCATTGTCCAAATGCTTCTTGAAGTCTGACAGGCTTTGTGCCATGACCATTCCCCTGGGGAGCCTGTTCCAGTGCCTGACCACTCTCTCAAGGGACTTTGAATCTCCCCTGTCCCAGCTCCATACCGTTCCCTGGGGTCCTGTCGCTGTCCCCAGAGAGCAGAGCTCAGCGCCTGCCCCTCCGCTCCCCACATGAGGAAGCTGCAGGCCGCCATGAGGCCTCCCCTCAGCCTGCTCTGCTCTGGGCTGAGCAGACTCAGGGACCTCAGCTGCTCCTCACATGCCTTGACCTCTAGACCTTCTTTATAGCACCCCTTTGGATGCTTTCTAATAATTTTGTGTCCTTATGTTGTGGCACCCAAACTTCACACGGTACTTGAAGTGAGGCCACACCAGAGCAGAGCGGGACAATCCCTTCCCTCGCCGGCTGGCAGTGCTGGGCCTGATGCACCCCAGGGTGCGGTTTGGCCCTCCTGGCTGCCAGGGCTCGCTGCTGGCTCATGTTCGGCTTGCTGTCAACCAGAACTCCCAGACCCCTTTCTGTGGGGCTACCCTCTTGTCCCCCAGTCCGATGGCCAATGACCTACATTTGCTATGCTATGTAGTGGGAACATGCAAGCATTCACTTTGCCCCAGAGCTGATGAAACAGCATCCTGACTGTCTTGTTATGATGGTTAAGCTGTTCTATAAATTCTAAATTTTCCTAGTACTTGACTTGGTTTTAGTGCTTTTAATTCAGTAACAGATTTTTATTCTTCCTTAGTCCAAATTATGGTCTGGTGTTATCCTGGGACATTGGTAAGAGTGTGCTGACCGACTCTAGTCGGTTGTATGGGCTCTGTGCAAGTCTTCTCCCCAGATATGGCATTCACATGGAGAGGGATTGGTTCATGTATAGTTTTCACTTTTACTCAAGTTATGTGATTTTTTTTATTACTTTTATGCCATCTAGATTTGATTGGGATGGTGATTTTGGGGGGGATCTAGGAAGTAAAAATTTTGTGACACCTGGACTGGTTCTACTTTTCTGTAGTAATTCTGAGAAGTCTGTCATTAGGGGCTGTTTCTCAAAGGGGAATAAGTCATCTTATGGCACACCTACAGTGCTTCTGCTTGGTAGAGTCTCTGTACTTCTTCATTTTCTTCCAAAGTATTCATAGCTTGGTCCTGCAGTCCTTCAGTGTCATTAAAGCCGATGAATGGTATACCCAAAAGGCCTATGTGCATGAACTCGACCTGCTTTTTAGCACAATCCCACTTGACATGTTTTCATGTTAGGCATGCCAACCCAGCGCATCAGCTGTTCCTATACTGTCTCTGCATTTTGATCTTATTGAAGTCAGGACTTCTGTTTGTAAGTTACTGAAGGGAGACTTGTATCTTGTATGTCTCATTTAATCAATTAAATAATTTAATCTCAAAGCAAAATCATAAGAGGCAAGCTATTAAGGAATTCTTGTGTATGTATTACATGAGGACTTCCTTCTGTGCCACTTTACATATATTTTGGTTGTGTATTTATCTTGAAAGAACAGAACAGTACCCTGGAGCCACTACAGACAGATGGGTATGTAAACAGTTTGCAGAAGTAAATAGAACTTGTAGATCAGAACATTTCCACTCAATTGGACAATCTGTTAAATAAGGAAGAATTTAAAGGCACTTCTAAACTAAATGTAGGGTTTCTCTCTCTCTCTTTCTATCTTCCTCTCTTTCCTCAGCTCCTCCCTAGATAATTGTTTGAACGAACATTGTACTTATTGCTGGAATTGGATAGTTAAAGAGGGAATTTGATCCTTTTTTTTTTTCATCTTGAGTTCACTATAACACGAGTGGTCTAACTCAAAAAATACACATTACTCAGAACTCAAGGTATCCGTTTTTTAAAGCGACAACAACTTGAAAATATTATATATCATGCAGCACATTTGAAAAACGAGGTAATGATATCTCATATTTTTACCCAAAAGGACGTACTGTTCACTGTTGATTTTAGCATCCCTACTGCATGTTGCAATCCGGGCAGTGGTAGTAGCATATGCTGCTCAGTCTGAGCAAGGCTGTGTCAGTGCCGCTGGCCTAGAAGGAAGAGTTTGGCAACTCATGGTAAATCTTACAAGTGCTTCAGTGAGAAGTTTTCTCAGATCTTCCAAGGGTCTTACTAGCTTTGGCATTGTTTCCAGTCTCCCTGTTTCTTTGGTCCCCTAAGGCCCCAAATTAATATTTATCAAATTAGTTTCCTCTTCTGAACAATATTTACGAATTTGCACAGCAGATCCAAAACTAAAAATCCAGTGTATATGGGTCTGCTGTTTACTGTTTATCTCACTTTATAATTTACTTTACTTTCCAGTTACTTGTTATAACACAGCTGAATTCTAGTAATGGGGTTTGCCTGGTCTATAGGAAAGTGCCTAGTGCTACATTTTGGGACGTTCACATTTAACTGAAGCTTAGTTGTGCTAAGAGGGCACACATAGCCCACTTTTAAACATAGAGCTCCTGGTCTTCTGCTTGACAGTTCTTATGAAATTCTGCAAGCAGTGGGAGGCATCGCTTGGCATTTTCTTATATGAATTATAATTTGGGTTTAGTGAAGTCTTGAAGCTATGTTCCAAGTAAATGTGTTAATTGTGCTCTGTACATGTCTTTAAGGACATAAAATTGTTTTAAAGTCACGATTTGCTATTGTGACTGTATATGTCTCTTGGCTTAGAGGTAAATTATTCTAATATATTTCTTACTGCGTGCACTAAATTTGTGTAAGTCATCAATGCTCATTACTCTGGTTGTAGGCCTTTCTTTCAGTGCTGCTTAATGAATGAATTACAAAGAACAGCTTTGCATCTGCAGGTTATGAATGAAATATTAGATTGCCTATTAACATGATGGCCTTCCTGTGTGGCATTTTGATTGCTCGGAGACACTAACCACGCTTCCTTTTGATATCTAATTTGAATGCACACATACTTATACGCACAGGGTGAGAATGGCATTTTAAATTCATGTGCTTATCTTCTGCTATGTTTGTGGCAAGCCAGAAAACCAGTTAAAAAAAGTGTAGTGTACTTGAGAACTGTACTCTAACCTTACTCCATCAGCACCTTCTTGATGGCCTTTGCATGAGTGCGTGCTGAAGGCTGCATGCCTGTAGGCTGTGAAGGGGAAGGTGGGATGTCTGCTGACCTTTTGGGGTATCAGAGTGCTGGGTGGTAATGCCGGCTGTGAAGACACTGAAGGACAGATAGAGAAGGGAATTCCAGCTCACCTTTCTGTGTATTTTTCCCCCTCTTATTGGAAGGAAAGCTTTTGGTGGAAGCCCAAGAAGCCAACCTGACTGGGACTTGTCTGCTTGCTTGTTAAGCATTTTATCACTCTTGCCCATCTGGGAAAGGTACACTAGCACAGTTGTCTGCAAGTGAAAGAATTATTCATCAATAGTATAGACATGGCGGGAAGTAGAAAGTAGATATTTTAAAATTCATTTTAAGGCCTTCTAGTTTGAAAATATAAAATCATTACTTTGACTTTCTAGTGGCAATAATTGTTTTATGCTCCCTGTGAACAGAGTCATCGATAAACGTCAACTGGTCTACTAGCAACTGCATTTGTGTCTTGTTGGGGGTACTTTTATACGATAAATGGAAGATAAGAGGATATCCCTTAACTGTCTTATGAAGATTAGTAAGGGCCTATTGCCAGGATTAAAACTGGATAATATATGGTAGAATTAATGTATGAGGTGTGGAAAAGGGAATCTTTTTCTCCATACACCATAATCTGTGTGTCAAACATACTCAGATTTGGAAGAATTATACTGCCAAATGGGAAGTTTTTGATGCAGAAGCACCTGGTAAGTGTTTTAGCACTACCTTGGGTGAACACTTTGTGTTTTCTCTCTACTTTCATTGCTAATGTCAATGAAAAAAAAAAAGCAAAAAAAAAAAAAAAGCTAATCTGCCTAGACTGCCACTATGTTTGGTTTGTTTAAGTAAGCCAGGATCATTTCCTTTTGCCAATTTCCAATTTTGCCACTGGATGCCCCATCAAATTCTGTCTTGCAAAGTGCAGGGTCCTCCCCCAGCACAGACTTTGATAAGCAGCAGGTGCAGCTGGTCACAGATGCTCCCAGCTTTGGCAGCCTGGTCAGGTTGATTATGGTATTCCTCAACCATGACAAGAAGTGTAGCGTTCCCTGTGCCTCTTCAGAGAGCTGATGCCTATCAGATGCCAAAACTTCTTTGGCAGGCTGGAGTCACAAAATACACATGGGCTCTGTAGTGGAAAGAAAGTTGTCATATACATTCAAGGCACGGTATGTGTGAAAGAGGCCCTCATTTGGGCATACGGTAACGACAAGTAACTTCCAGTTGCATGACCAATTGCACTTACTGCCGTGACTGGTGTGTGTCCAGATGCAGGAATGCCGACACGCTGTAGAGCTTAGCGTTTGTTTCTCCAGGAGACCTTCCCTAGCGGAAGAATATCTAGAGCTGATGCTACTCAGGGCAAAAAGTTGGAGGTGTCCTGGAAAAAAAAGTAAACTATTGTTACCCAGGGTTCATTTTCATTCCTAATCCAATGTTGCTACATCAATTACAAAGCTACAGGAACTTTTAGGAAACTTTGTCAAACTGAAGTCACAGAAGCTATTTCAATATCACACTGAGTTACTTTTCATATTTTGACCTATGGCAAGCCTTTAATGTTTTGTAGTCTTGAATACGTTTTACCTGCCCTTCAGGCTCTTGTTTAGTTTCTCATTTTTAAAATGAGACCCCTATTGCAGTCTCTGTGGGCAAAAAAAAAAATCAGGATTAAAGGGAGAGGGAGAATCCTAAACAAAAGAGAAACAGCATTGTGGTAGAAACTTGAATAGACCAGAGGGATGAAGAGGACCTCCTAAACTTTGAGTTTTGAGCTGTTGATACTAACGTATCATTGCATATTATTATTTTTCATATGTTAAAGATGGGGTGGAAAGTGTATTCTCTGCTCTTGCAGAGGACTACGAAACAATAACAACGCTCTTTGCTTTTGGCTTTGCTTTGTGAATCTAATCATAGGAGATAAATATTGTGTTCTTGGCACTTGAGAAGCATCTGGTCTTTGGTAAACTATTTATTCTGCACATTACAATAGTTCATGAAAGTTCTCCAAGTTTTCTGTGTGTTTTCAGTTCAAAAGCACAATTAGTACCTAATCAAAGATGTAGCAGAGCTGGGCATGGTTAATGTTGCCTCCAACTGAACAGATTCGGTCTCATAGTTACCTTCCCTGATGAGAATGCCCTCTTCATCAAAAAAAAAAAAAAAGAAAAAAGTTTTGAGATGAGAGCTTCCTCCTGCCTTCCCTCTGGCAGCCTTTGCCTTTCCATGAAGACCTGTGTTAATCATTAGATGGTGGCGTACATAAGCAAGAGGAAGGAAGAATTAATTTCTGAAACTGTCACTTCTTAGTGGGAATTTTCCTACAAAAATCATACTGATAAGAAGGGACCTTACCTGTTTTCATTTGCTGAAGACTAGGAGCGACCACTAGACTGTGGCCATTGGTTGTTGTTGTTGTTTTTTCCCTTGATCTCTTGAGACAATGAATTTCTGAACCTGTGCAGCATCTAGTGAGGTTTCTCAGGATAGTCCACGTCTTGATTTTTGGGACACCTTGTGTCTCATTTCTTTCAGACAGAAGTTCACCCTAGACTGTGTCATACTTGGTGACCACTCCTCCCAGCAGGCTTCTGAATAGCTGAAAGTCTTCATCCTGGAGTTTGGAAGCAGCAGAACGGTATTTGCATGATACTGCGTTGGAGCAAATAGCTCTTGCTTCTCTATTCAGTTCTCTCCCAGCATAAAGACCTGGACAAATTAGACGAGTGCAGGTGAAGGTGCACTTTAGGATGTGTCTCTTCTGGGGTAAAAAGTATTAAAAAAAATTCTGGGAAGTAAAGGTAGAAGTGTTATTAGTTTGTATCAAGGGACAAACTGCAAAGGTTGCTTCCAACTAAGAGCCTCATTTAAACAGAGCACGTAAAAATAGATAATAAAACCAAGACCAAATTTATAAGTGTTTCTTTACAAATGTCAAAAACATGTAAGCTAATACTGATGTATTGGAGTGTCTGGATATGAATTAGCATACTTTTAATTAGTTAGGATATTTCCTTGTGAAATATTGGTCTTTATGTCAGAATAAGAGTAGGTTATGCCATTAAGATAATGGCTTTGTGCCTGAAGAAAGTGAAACTGGGTAGCATTAATAAGCCAGAGGTATCAACAAGTGACTCAGTCCTTATCAATAGACATTCAGTATATGCATAGAAATGATCCTGGGAATCATCAGTTTCACAGGGTGGTGTTAATGATGTTGAACATAAAAAGGAATGAGGATTGCTGCCATGGCAGAGAATAATAACGACCAGAGACTCCAGTTTCTCCTGTACACACAAGGGAGAAGTCACAAAAGGTATGGCGTGGAAATAGTGGTCAAGTACAGGTGAGTTTCTTGGAGAACGCACAAGAAAAATTCTGACGCTGTCCTGGGGCTTCATTCACAATTTCTCTGCTGAAGAATTGTTGTAGTCAATGTAATGTTTTTACATTGAATTCAGATTTCTCATTAAAAATGAAAAAGCCTCCAAAAAAAACCCAACCTCCTATACTTCCCACTATAATGCTTCAGAACGGAAGTAGATAAAAATGAGGAAACAATCAAAGGCATATTAAAAGGAGCAGCTGAAGGGGTGAAATACATAATAGACTATGAACTAATGCATGGATCAAACTACTAAATCATGGCTCTGGTTTAATGTGGTGGCTTTAAGTGTTCAAAGCGTGCTACATATCGGAAAGAGGCTGCTATATAAATCCATGGCGCAGAACATCTTGATTGCTGTAAGCCATTGTGGTTGCTCCGTCTCAGGGCAGTGTAACTAAAAGAGCACAGAAGACAAACAGAAGCATGCAGGCTCTTTGGTGAGAAGATCATTCCAGATAGCCTGGAAAGAAATGATCAGGGAGGGAGAGGGGAAGTTGCGTGCAGCTGAAGCTGGCAAAATAATGAATGTCATGGAGCAGATGACTAGGAGTGACTGAAGTGGTGAAGCACTGGAGTGTGTTTTCCCTGGAAATTGTGAGGACAAAGTATGCATATGTTTAGGAAGGGATTAGCCCAATTATTATCCTTTGCTGGAGGTGTTCTGCATGCAACATGATGATCTCTAGCTTGGGAGAGATATAATGAATGCAACAGTGTGATTCAGTGACCATTGACCTTGTCATATTAAAAATGTTTGACAGAGCTTTTAATCAAGCCTGGTGGATGTCAAATAGTCATAGTTAACGATCACCACTTTTATTGAACTCATGATATTCTGTAAGGGAGGTCTAAATGTCTTCATAAGTAAATTTGGGGCACAACATTATCAGGTGTTTTTGAGAATGATTATTCTTGTTTCTAAGTAAGTTTAGCATATGAGTTTTGTTCATTTGAACAATTCTTAGTTGTCTAGAGGACTGTCTCGAAGGAACAAAGGAAGAATTCAGTCCAGTTAACTTTTCTTTAACCATAACATTGTAGCAAAAGCATTTATTGCAAATCAGGTATACGTGAATAAGAGTATGTAAATTCACGTTGCTGGTGAACAAGAAGGATATCTTTCCAGTACCTCTATACAATCATGGGGCAATTCAAGTTGGGAGGCACCTCTGGAGGACATCTAGTCTAACCTGCTCAAAGCATCCCATTTGATCAGGTTGCCCAGGGCTGTTTCCATTGACTTTTGCATCTTTCTAAGGCTGGCGATTTCACAGCCTCTCAAGGAAACCTATTTCCACATTTGATCATGGAGAAAAGTTTTTCCTTACAACTAATCAGAATTTCCTGTCTTGCCACTCGTGTCTCTACTGCCTCTCATCCTGTCACTGAGCGCTTCTGGGAACAGTGTGGTCTCTCTTTTCTGTGCCTTTCCGCTAAGTAGTTGAGGACAGCATTGATATCTCCCTTTGTATTTTGGACAGTCATTAAAAGTGGAAAAGAAAATCAAGTTGCTGTTTCGTTTTCATGTGGGAGTTGTAATATGGATGTCTTTTGCCTCAAAAGTCCTCTATTAGCAGAGTTTTCTAATTATAGGATTTCTTCCCTTCCTTTTTAAGGGAGTGTAGTCCAGCTGAACTTGGCAATTAAATGGTAGTGGAAAGTATAAAACGCTTGAATTACATCTCTCTTAGAATTACAGTTCCATTTTGAATCCAGATCCAGCTTAAAGTGTTTTGTTCTTTCAGGCTTTCTTCCAACAAAATATAAAAATCGTGTGTGTGTAAAACAATCTTTTGGAGGAAAAGTGAGAGCTTTGCTATTTGATATAAAATTTGGTTTTGCCAGAAAGCTTTTAAGCAGATGTTTAACGCATCTGGATGTATTTCTGCTGCTACCAGAGGAATTGTACCCTAGTGTTTTCTGAAAATGATGTCCTCAACCATGTTTTCCAAGCCCTCTGAAAGTCCCTTTTTGGTGTATTCAAAATAGTGTCTGTCTCTGATGTTGTAGGGTATAGTAAAGATTTAAAACTTAGCACTAGATGTTTTCTGCTCATTGCATCTTAAGAAATTGTGATAATATGATGCACAATCTTCTCACTTTTTCAGAGCTCTGTGTTTACTGTGTCTTCAGGAAGAGCTGATAGTTTCACTTCATTTATTGAAATCACTTACGCTTCTGATAGGACTTGCAAAGTTTCTCAGGAAAATAAAAAATGGGATAAGACCCCATTTTGATTTGGTTGGAATTGTTGCCTCATTGTAATAACCAATTCTACTTTCCTACCAGAGCAAGAAGCAGAAAATTAGTGCACAGGTAAATTCTGATTTTCCTTTGTGGACTTTTCAGAGACTAAATTTGAACTTCCCTTGGAGTAGCCAGGAAACAGAACAAAAGAAAAAAGGCAGGAGGAGGTGCAAGATTTTGCTATGGTGTTTGGTTCCAACATCTATTCAAATAGTTTTAATTGCTCAGAACACACCAGGCATGAGCAGACACACTAGAGTACCTAAGGCATTTTGGTATCGACACCAGGACCTACTGCACTGGTAATACGGAGCACACGTTAAATGAAATGGTTGTACCTGCTAAGGTTTATGAAGACACATCTGTTGGCTGGAGGTTTATATGGTTTAAAATATACAATGTATTAGTATTTTCAAATTAACAGAAAGAGAAGAGAATCAAATATGAGGTCTTACTGTTGCCGTTCAAACAGTGGAACTCCACGTGTTCAGATGCATATGACAGTAAGTCTTAGGCCCTGATATCTGAAGTTGATGAGCGTAGCCCATGGCTTTAATTTAGTTTGCATCACACCTTGATGTGTTTGAGCCTTTTAAAAAGCCAGGTGAAGTCCCAGCTGCTTGCTTCCCAAGCTCATTCCTTGGAGGGTAAGTTTTGGACATGCCTTCTTGTCTTGGAAGGCCGTACAATGGTTCCTTGTGGCAGGCAAAGGCAAACCCTGCCCATTGCTCAGACGTAGATTCCCAAGGGAAGAAAAATGAGCAAGAAGAATTTTACAGCTTGTTTTATAGAGGTAACAGCACTAATAAAAGTTAATACGGCTAAGATTAGAAGGACTGTGTTAAGACTGAAAATGTCTTTGTCAGTGTTTCTCATGACATACGCTGAAAGTGCTCGTAGCAACTATCACCAGGGAGACCAGTGAAATCCTGAAAAATCCCGAGGTCAGACAAGAGCACCGAGAGACATTCCGTCTCGATTAACAGGTCTGGGGACCTAACAGTCACTTTCCCCCCACGTTTCAATGTTTTTTTAAATGGCTGAGCTACGTCGTAGCTTTGAAGGGCTGCGGGGAAGGCGAGGAAGATGGAATTGCTTTAGAATAAGTTAATTTCTTATTGCACACACACACAAAAAAGTTAAAACAGACACAGTATTATGTAAGGCTAGAATGAGTCTGGCATCGTAATGATATCAAACCTCAGAGTAAGCTGCCAGGCTAACGGGCTGTGAAAAATAGGTGTGATAGACACACGTACTGCGTGGTAGGCACGAGTCCACGCTCTTAACAGCTCACAGCTTCTTTACTTTCTCAATGTATTAATGGCCACCTCACGAAGGTGCTGCCTTTGGTTGTTGTTGTTGTTGTTTGGAATTCAATATGGAATTTTTAGGTAACATCTGCATCTTGACAAGTTTCTGTTTTGGGCACCATGAAGCATAGCTGGTAGATGCAAAGCTTGGTGAGATGCCAAAGGATGTGTTGTTTGTGTTTGTTTTATTCTTAGCTTGTAAACTGGGAGGAAATATTTCACACTGCTCCTGCTAATATTAAGTGAAAAAGCGCATGGGAAATTCAGTAGGTATAGTTGGCAAATTCTGGGACAACTTTTTCATGACTTGCCAAAGGGTGACTGCTGCATACAAATGCCCCGTTTCTCTGGAAACACTTAAAGAGGGGGTATGACATCTCTAGTGGCAGTCCTGTTGCTTTCATTTTTTTACTCTCTTATTGAAAGAGAGAACCTTTGCATCTGCTTCTTCATACCTCTGAGCTGCCTCCTTTCTTTCAGGTTTATCCTGCTGTGTCCAGGACTTCGCTCTGTAGCGTTACAATAGGTCTTAATGTACACTGTTGGCTTGAGATGTATCTGCAGCCTTTGCCAGTGCTTTACTTTGGTTATGAGAAATGCGCGTTGATGGAGGTCACACTGCGCCTCCTTCTCACACCAGCCACCACCCTCCAGTTTTCTGACATACCTTCTGGTTTGTGGCGTTGCTTTTCAAATGGAGAGCAATAAATAGGCCATGTGGGATAAGAAGTGGGGATAGCTGTTTTCTGCCATCGACTACCTCACGCATGACAACACTTTTTAATTTGCATGGATAAACAGAAAGGCAGTGGCACAGCCAGCAGCTCACTCTTATGTAACGTTTGCAAGGGTGCTCTCTGGGCTGCGGCCTCGATGGCTAGGTCGGGGTGGTATTGATGAAACCTCCCATCATGGAAAGACACAGCAGGGTCTGTGTTGTAGCTGTCCTTGCTGCTTTGGGGCTGCTGAGCTCCGCATAACACAGGCGGGCAGAGGTCACTGGGGTTTGCTCTGGGGCAGGGAGGTCTTTGAATACTGCAATAAATCAGTTCTTACGTAGTGACAGCTATTTTTGAGTTTCTCCAAGGTGACCTATTCATTGAGAGCAGCCCTGAGGAGAAAGACTTGGGAGTGTTGGTTGATGAGAAGCTCAGCAGGAGCTGGCAATGTGCACGTGCAGCCCAGAAAGCCAACCGTGTCCTGGGCTGCACCAAAAGCAGCGTGGGCAGCAGGGCAAGGGAGGGGATTGTCCCCCTCTGCTCTGCTCTCATGGAGCACCCCACCTGGGGGGCTGTGTTCAGCTCTGGGGCCTCCAGCACAAAGACGACATGGACCTGTTAGGATGAGTCCAGAGGAGGGCCACGAGGATGCTCAGAGGGCTGGAGCACCTCTCCTGTGGGGACAGGCTGAGGGAGCTGGGGTTGTTCAGCCTGGAGAAGAGAAGGCTCCAGGGAGCCTTACAGCAGCCTGCCAGTGCCTAAAGGGGGCCTGCAGGAAAGCTGGGGAGGTAATGGCTTTAAACTGAAAGAGAATAGGTTTAGATTAGATATAAGGAGGAAATTCTTCACTCAGAGGGTGGTGAGGCACTAGCACTAGGCACTAGGTTGCCCAGAGCAGCTGTGGCTGCCCCATCCCTGGAGGTGCTCAAGGCCAGGCTGGATGGGGCTTTGGGCAACCTGCTCTGGTGGGAGGTGTCCCTGCCCATGGCAGGGGGCTGGAGCTGGGTGGGCTTTGAGGCCCCTTCCAGCCCAAACCATTCTGTGAGTCTGTGATTGTGTGATTCTGTTCACCTGTTAGCAAGCTGTGAGATTGTAGGCTGGTTTTGAATGTTGATTGTTCATAGAACCATAGAGTCATTCAGGTTGGAAAAGATCTCTAAGATCACCTAGCCCAGCCTTTAATGATGTCTGCTGCTTGATGGCTGCTGCTGCCTTCCTGGTCCCTCCACGTATGCCCAGAAGAGCTGGCAGGTGTTTCACGGGGGAAAATCTTTGCAGGAGAAGGTGACTGCCCACACTCTGCTCCTGGAGGGCTGGAAGCTATTTGCCTTGCCTGGGATGACCGTTGTGATGAGAGTAAAACAACAAAGGAAAGCAGAATGCCTTCTTATTACACGGACCAGATCAGTTTTATCATTTGCCCCATGTCAGGATTACATGTAACGCTAAGGAGAAAGAAATACCCGTTTAAGACTACACCCGGCAGTGTCTATAGTTGCAAAGAAAATTTCAAGGGATGGTGGACGTATGGCATTTCCTACTGCACTGCATGCTTGTACTGATACAGCTTTGACAGGACACAAAAAGCTCAGGATAGTTCAGAGATGTCATTGGTTACAGGGCTTGTCTTAGTTCTGACTTGGCAAACTATCTCTAATATTTTGATTTTTGCCTTAAAACTCGTAATTTATTGGCTTTCATGTGGTACTGGCACTGTCCTTGTTGGGTTATGTGCCATCCCTAGCTGCCTGTGTGCTAGTCTTATTTTCGGCTTAGCACAAGGCTGTTATACCCAAACTTTTCACTCAACTTAATGATGCTCTTGCATACACACCACCTTAATTCAAGTTTAATTGATTTGACCTTAAATTTTGATTTATGCAAAACATAAGAAAAAAAAAACCCACATTTTCAGTATCTTTTAAATGATTTGGCAAGGCTTTGGGGTTTGGATGAGAGGACTGTTTGTTTCACTTGACTTGGATATTCATAGTAGAATTGCAAAACACAAGAGTAGGAAAGAAGGAAATACCGTTTCATGCAAGATCTGTAAATACCCATGTCTTCAATTAGTGGTATCCCTGCTCATTTTAAGCATATAAATGTAATTGCATATGCTGAGAAATACATCCTGTACCATTTCATATTTTAGCTTCATAACAAAATCCTTGCAGAAAACATGCTGAGTTGCATAAGAATATAGTGTTTGCACATAAGAATAGGAGGAAATACCTGTGACTTAAGAGATTTTTTTTATTTTTCTAATTGTGGTGGTGGAACTTGTTCTGTGAGATGACAGACTTCTCACAGAACATAGGAAAATAAATCTTTCATTTCAGTAATGTGCTTGTAAGCCATCAGGGTGGTTTTTTTTTGCGGGGGTTATAAGATTCAGTGAGTTTCAAGATGGAAAGAGCTGGTTTGGTTCGTTCACTTTGCCTTTTAGGTATTTGATTCTTTACTGCCTTGATTCTTATGAGGGAAAACAAAATAATTCTGAATTGAAAAAGGAGTGGACTGGCAGTGTCACCTTACTGAGTCATTTATAAACATTATAAATTAATTAATTACATAGCTGATTTATTTGTTCTGAATTCTGATGAGAGCAGGGATGGTGCTGGACTGGGAAAATTCCCTTTGCTGGGATTTACAAGCTGTATCTCAATTCATGTTCTTCACATGGGCCTACTCTGAGAGCTTGCTAGTTAGCTACATCCACGCGTATTTATAGCAGACTTCAGGTTTTGTGCTGGTTTTCCTTGCCTCAGATATTTTAGAGTATGGTGTCTGCCACAGAATGAGTGTCCTTAAAAACCTTGCCGTGGCCAGTGTCTGGGTGAGCGGGTGCGCAGCAGCCCCTCGGTGCCTTGCTGGGATCCCCGGTCCCAGCCGGAGAGCTGGAGCCCTCCCAGCTCCACGCGGGAGCCCGCAGCTCCCCCACTCCTAGGCGGTGCCCTGAGTCTCAGTCCTCCAAATATAGATTGTGGTTTACTCGCCAGGCCTAATTTATTCCCTAGACTGTGTGATTTTGTTCCTTTTGGAGCAAGGGCTCACTGGATTTAGAACAAAACCCATACAAAAATAAGCGTTGGCTTATAAAAGCAGTGGAATGGTTTAAATGCAGTGTATGCTTACAAAATGCTTAGCCAACGCTGAATGAGCTCAGATCCTTCTTTGGAGCTTCCCCCCTTGCTGCCTTGTTTCTTTGAGCGCCGAGCCTCTGAGGAAGCCCTGGCAGCTCACCCTGCCTTTGTAGCAAAGTTGCTGTTCATCCTGCCTGGTAGGAGTCTGTGGTCAGGTCCTGCTGACTCCTGCAAAGCAAGGTTTGCACCTCGTGGGAGACAGGAAATCAATTCCCTGAAGACAACAGCTTGTCCCACTGTACTTCAGGAGTATACTTCCATGTTTTTATCTGGGCACCCCTTGTGTTGCTTCCACTTGTGCTCTTCCCACAGCCCTTCTGAGTTTTGTCATTAAGACATAAACTAACTGTTGTGTTAATGCCGAGTTATGGAGCATCAACAACTTGCTTGTGCTTGCAATGTCTAGCAGCTTTTGTTGTATTTATAGTTTTATTGTTTATCACACCTGTTTCTGTCAGAGTTTATACCATCTATGTTTTGAATCGTGGCTGATATAGAGATGCATTACTCCAGGGGCAGAATATAGGCAGAACATTACCCTGTCATGGCATTGCTAATAAATGTTGATGGAAATAATCAAATAACACAATGTGGTTTTACTTTGCAAAATATGTGGTTCTTACATCTTCAGAAATGGAAAAAGCAATCTCTGGGCAGCTATTGGCATTTTCTAAAGACCTACCTCTAAGGGCAGAAGGCTTCCATCAGCTCCAACGAGCAGGACATCAGTAACCATTAACACAAGCCACAGAACAGACACTTGAGCACTTGCAGCTGGAGCAGAGCATGACAAAATCCCAGTGAAATGTATGATAATGTCAGTGGTAAGTAGGGAAGAATTTAATGAGGCATTCAGACACTTTGAGTCATGCTACTGGTGACTTCAAAATGACAAATACTGAGTGGACAACAAAGACAAAAAGAAACAGGGGACAGCAATACAGGGGCAAAAAGGATGAAGAGGATCATACTTTGTGAGCATTGCTGAGCACTGAGGGTAGACCTCAGTTTGATCCTGACCACAGCCGGAGGCAGACATCGCGTTGTGATCATTGTTTCAGATCTCTGCAGATCTGGATTGCTCTCTCCGTCTCAGCTTTCCTGCATGGTTCGAACAAGTCTCTGTTTTCTTTAGGTCTCCTTCCACAGCACAAAGCAGGGCTGGTACTTTTTGTCCTCCTGAGGGTAAACTTTGGGAGAGTTTAGTTTCTTACTCGGTATTTAAACAGCATTCAGCACAGTGGGGTTCCTTCTCAGCTAAGTTTTCTAGGAGCTTTTATGCTTAAGAAATAGACCAATTTTATCTACCTCAATTATTATGCCATGCATGTCTTCGAAAAAGCAAAGATGACAGCAAACATTTTTATTTTTTTGTGTGCTGTGGAAATAAACTTAATGCACTTCGCTTTCTTACTCATTTAAATATATGCTTGATACTGCAGAACATTAACCTTGCACAGAAATATCCCGTCAAGTCCTTTGCACTAAAAACCTGCTTTGAAAGAAAAGAGTTTGTAGACCTTCAGTGTAGCAAGAGTTAAACTATTAAAAGATATTCAGGAATCTCATTTGAAAAAAATAGCAGCAGGATACCGTAGGTATCAGTGTACTCCCATGGAAGACAATCCTTAGAGGGGGCACTGATCATTCAGGTGAGCTATCAGTTTTTTCCAGTTGACGGACCTAGGCAAAACCTTCTGCCCAATTACAAAACCGTAATCCTCCAGGGGATGCCCTTGACATCCAGCTTCTTGGTTAACGTCCTCTAGAAAAGCCTCTTGCTGATTCGCACCAAGAAGTCCCGTTTCTCCTTGTCTCCCATTTAATAAATGAGATACCAAGCTGGAGCGTGGCACTGCCTAACAGACGTCCCGCATCAAGTTCATCGGTTTGCTGTGGTGTATTCCCATCTTTCCACTTTCTCAGAGTAAAGCCAGGAGCATAGTGCAGGTCGGATTAACCTGTGAAGCAAGCAACCAGCTCTTCCTCCACTGTGTAACAGAAATGAAAACAGCCCTTGTGCTTGGTTGGCATTTATTATTTGGCCTGATGGTAAAGAAGGGAAGGGAACCTTTGTCAGGAAAGATGGGGACAAGGAGCACGTTTCCATCCAAACGTACACCCAGCCTGTAACTGCAGGACACTCAGGAAAAGCAGCAGCTGGGAGGGACCTACACAAATGAGCCCTTTCCCCTGTTAAAATCTGTGTGTCCCACTGCAACAGGAGGATTTGGTGTTACCTAACACCATGCTTTAATAAAGCGAAATAATGGGCTTTGTGATTCTCCAGTTATATCTGAAGCATTCAGAATGTATTAGGCATTCGCTGTGCAGGATCAGCTCCTACCTGGTGAAAATCACAGTGACATCTAGAAGCCATTTGAGTCTGTTTCCTTTTCTGGTTTTAATATCTCTAATTTTATTCAGCAGTTGTCCCAGAGGTGTCTGTGGCTATGCCACTTCCTCATTCTTAAGACGGTAACCACAGGAATAGGACTGTCATACAAATCATCCAGACAATGATTTTTTTTCCTGTTGCTGATGAGCGATGACAGATTTTAACAGTTTAACTTGTATTTATTATGGAGGGAGTGTTCAAGCATAAGCGTATTCTGTTCCTTAGCAAGTTTCGAAGAGAGCATACTGTTGGTTGAAAATAGCTGTCGCAATCACATCTCTGATCCTGAATCTCATTTCTTGTTGCTCTTTGTCTAGGAAAAGAAAGGTATGGACAAATGTCGTGCTGATGGCCATGGACAGGACCTAGTTCTGGGTGCTGTTAGTCCTTATAAAATTAAACTTTTGTCTCTACAAGGCTTGAAGGTGAAGAACATCACGTGAGGAGCTGAGGCCTTGTTCAGCAGCCGGCAGTAGAACTTGCATCTGTTTCATTTATGTAAAACTGGATCTTATGTGAAGTGACCTTTGCATTCCCATGTTTGCTTTGAGTTTAGTTTTCATTGTTTTCTGAACTTAAAACTTCTAATCTAATGAATAATTCATAGTTTTGTTTAAAAAAAGCATCAAAGGCGCACAGAATGGCAAGGACTGTATCCATCCCTGAAATGAGCAGTGTGAAGAATTGAAGAAATGGTGCACGGGGTTTGTGCTGACCCGTCACCGGTGTCTTCTGCAAGACCTGTGTTGCCGATCCATTTACCTTGGGTCTCACACGTGTTTGTGCATACACAAAAGCTGAGAGGCCTCTCAGCTGAACTGAATCCCAGCACACGGAAGCGTTTCCTGTTCCTAAAGGTAATTTTTTGAGGAAAGAACACATTATTGTTTTATTTAGTCTTGTTTTGTCTATGCCACGTTTTATACAAAGCTGTAAGCATTGAGGCACCTGGATGTCGTCATGGATGTCGTACATCAAAGTGACCCGGTTCTGTTAGAAAACCACCTCTGGGTGCAGCCTGAGCACCCCCACCTTGCACCAGATTTTTGGGAGGGCAGGCTCCTGCGTTTTGGGGGAGCTTTTTCTGCGTCATTGGCTTTCTGAAGAGTGAGCGAGTGTTTAGCTGTAAGTGGCGGTCATCCTGCAGCTTCTGATATGACTGCTTGCGTTATTTGTGTTGGAAATGTGTGACTCTTCACAGGGTTGTGGCTGTGGAAGACATTTTTATGTTATGCATGAAAGTTTTTGTTGTGGTAACTGCCAGGAGGTTTTGGCGACGCTGCTGCTAATGAGCATGAGAAATAAATCATGGTTTAGAAGATGTGCATCACTTCAGAGTTTAATTTCATGCTTGCTTTTCTGACTTCCTCAGCACGTTGGGATTTTATGAGCACAGTTGATACTTCGAGAAGCTGTCTTAAAATCGAGAACTCTTAAATAGACAAAACTACACGGCTGTTTCCATTCCTGTTTGCTTCTCTTTTCCAGCCAGCTCCCACTTCCCTCTTAAAAGCCTCAGAAGATAATTTGTTCTCCCTCGGTGTAACAGGAATGTGCTTTTTGTCTTGCTCCGTCCTTCAGATTTCCAACCAGTTTTGCTAAGGAAGCAAGCACCGCGAGCCCCCGCTGGCTGCCCACCTGGCCGCCTGCCCTCCTCCCTCCGGCACCTTCTGAACCTGCGGGCAGATTTCAGCCAAGTTGGTCAGCGGGTCAGCAGTCTGCAAGGCAGGATGCTCCTGCCAGTTTTTAAAACACGCTTAGCTGTCTGGAGGTTTTATTACTCTCCCAGCTGAGGGCTGTGCTGGTTAGCTCATGGTCTATCAGCCGTCAGAAGCCTCCGAAGGCAGGAGGCCGAGGCAAACAGGTTTCATCACTTCCCCTTTTATTTTTTCCTTTCCTCTGTCCTTGCCTCTACTCTTCCCCGTTGACTTCCCCTCTCCGAACAATGCCGCTCTCTGGGGAGAGCCCGTTGTTTGTCATCCTGTTATTTTGACCGATACTCCAGTATTCGCCCCGCAGCTGCTTATCTTTTTAACCCCGCTCGCCTAAAAATTGGTAGAGATGCTGTAGGGAGGCCAGCTGGGAGGCGCAGAACAAAAGGCATCAGAGCTGAGAGGTCTGTCAGGAAACAGGAAACTTGAGGGGCTTTTGGGGGGCTGCTACCACCGTAAAGCCTGATCCTGCCATCCTTTGCTCGGATGAGTAATCCTAGCTGGTGCGCTCAGGCTCTGGGACGTCGGCGGCGTCCGCCCATGTGTGTAAGGAGCTGCTGGAGCGAGTCCTGGTTTTGAGAGCCAGCTGAACTCTTTCTTGCCTTTGAAACAGACGCCAGCAGCAGCAGCTTGCACGCTGAAAGCCCGATGTACTCCAGTGAGTTCATCGCTCGGGTGCTCGACAAATGCCTAAGTGGTAAACTTTGAGCAGATTACGTTTCACTGAGTTGTTTTCCCCGGTTGTTTTTTAAAATGTCAGATATATCACAATGTAATCTACGAAGACGTGCCTCTGAGCAGAACCACAGAGACTTACAGGGACACTTGCTGCAGACAGCATATGGCACAACCTATGAATTATGCACAGCCGACATACGGGGAGTGGAGGCAGCCTAAGGAAATTATTAGGCCTGTTATCGTTGCGGTGACTGTACGTTATTTTCACTTGACTGGAAAAAAAGCAATTTTGCTCTAGATTGGGGCTGTGATTGTTGCTTCCAGGTGCCATATATTAACAATCCGTATGAATATTTAATGGTTGCTAGGAAATGTGGCATTGGGGTTTTGGCTGCCCCGTCGGTTCATTAAAAGCCTGGTTCTCCCCTGTGCTGAGCCCTGGCTTTCCAAAGTAGCTGTTAGAGTCTCTCCGCAAGAGCAGCGGCATAAAAATAGATTTCAATTTTGATAAGTGTATTATTGTAAAACATAAGTTACACACCAGTAGATACCACGCTCCTGATGCACAGCTTTCAGCTTGCACTGTTCCCTGCTTTTCTTGGTCTGAAAAGTACATTTTACGTTTTCACATGCAGATTAATCTCACTGTTGCACCAACAGGATCAGCTCACCCTTCAGTGGAAATGCTATTAGCAAAGTGCTGATAATGCAGAGTTTGGGCTCTTCTGGGGTGAAAGGCCCAAAGGCTTTTAATTAAAATCCTGGCTCTGCTTCTCAGCGTTGTCAGATGTCTTCCATAGCGTTTACTTCCTGGAAAAAGGTCTAAAACTGGCATGTTCCACTGGAGCCTACCCCACAGCGTTTCCTTGCAGCCGTGTAATTGCCTGTGGGTCACTGGGTGTGCAGGACATTTTTGCTTACTGTACCAGTCAGTCCTGGGTGGCCTTGCTGCTCCCAAAACTTCTGCTGTGGTTAAACAAGAAATCAGGACGTGGCATTTTATGTTTAAAAAGCTCACATTAGTGCTGCGGAAGTGAAAAGCTTCTGGAACTTCAACAGTGTGAACTGAGTAAAGCAAATGCAAAGAAAAAGATGTCATGGAAAGGAATAACGTTGGCTTGTGTCTCAGGGTTTATAGTCAGTCCCACTATACAGCGGTAAAAGTTATTTATGTGATTAATTCTCTTTCTGGAAATCCAGGACATCTTCCCTTAAGAGAATTTGGAGTGAACATGACTCTTCTTTTGAAACTGCCAAGATTTAGGGCAGTGCCGCCTTGCTCTGAATAGGTACAGGTTAAGGCAAGTATGCCCGTAAAGAAATACCAGCCCTGATAGATTTGGATGTCACATATGCAGCTGTAAATGTAACACTAAAAGGTATTGGATTTATTCAGCTTTATGCCTCTAAAAATTGAGATCAAAGCCAGATCCCAGTTTTATTGCAAAAGAGTCCAGAATCCTGGATGTTTTCTCATTCATGTCTGTCATACCAACTTCTGTAGAAAGGATTATCCAGCAAGATCGGGCAGTTCTGCTCTGCAGTGGATTGAACAAGATCCTTACACAGTTGGTCAAAATTCAATACAAAATTTATAAGACTTAAAATCAGAACACAGCACTTTGAAAATGTCTCTGAATTAGTCTGTTCCTGTGTTTTGTTTAGCAAGGTGAAGATTTTCTAAGAGGAGATGTAGTCCAAGGTCTTTTCAACCACCTTGGCTTCTGTCTGTTGCTCAAGTGTTCCCGCTGAGCTTTGAGTAGCCTCAGGTTGTGGTTCTCCTGAAAAATAATGGTTTCTAAAATGGGGTTGTGTTTGCTTGGCGATATATAGTATTAGGTAGCCTGCTAATTGAAAGCATACAGATAAGGAAGTAAAAAATGATATAACAACTTCTTGCTATTCAAAAGCACCTTTTAAGTTTCTAGAACTAGAATCTTAGACTTGGAACTAAGACTATACAAAGTAGCTAAAACTTCATTTTGGAGCTTTCAAAGATGAGTAATCTTACAAATTATGAGCAAATCCTACCACAAATGTAAATCCATTGAAACGTTGCCAGACGATTTACAGCAGCTTTTCATACTCGAGATATTTTTGCATGACTATAGTCTAGTTGTATCATTCCTTTTTTTTTAAAAAAAAAAAAAATGTTTTTACGAATTATGCCTTCTATAATGGAACCTCTCGTACTCCTACTTCTCAACGGTAACACTTAGTGCCTCTTCTTTTCCCAGCTGCTGGGAGTAGATGGAGACAGCTGTGGAGCTCTCCTGCTTTTGAAGTTGGACAATTAACTGCTTGTGACCACGCAGATGTTTGTTCTGCACGCTGAAGGCAGCACTGCGCACAATTTCCTCTCTTCATCCTAGCTACCGATGTCTGCACATTTGAATTCTCAAAAAGGGTTTCTTGACACCTAGAACAAAATGTTTTCCTTAGGAAGCGGGAGGAAGTTATTAGTATGCAAACCCACAACAGAGCTCTCAAATGAGCTATTTGAGAAGTACTAGTATGTGGGTAAATGTGTCGCATACACGCTCTGTACCAGAATTGTCACTCCTCCTGGATTTCCTTTACCAGCAATGACACACTTGTGCCTACCGGTGTGCATGCACGGGGTCAAACCTGCAGCTGCAGGAGGTGGCAATCTGCTGCCATCCCTTTCCTGCTGCTCAGACATTTCCCAAATGCTGTATTTTCATGTCCAGCTGTGGGACGTCTGACGGGTCCTTCTATCCATATCTGTCTTAGTTTCCCAACTACCACACAGACATAGCAATAGCTGTCGCAATTTATGCAGTGACTTATAATGGGGGTGTTAATTGTGTGTTGTTTTAGTAAGCTCTGCCTCTGTGATCTGTAACAGACCAGCACCTGTAACCTGGAAGCTCACGTTAACTGCAGGGGACTAGAATAGAGCTGTGCTAGGTGAGAGGAGCTGAGGACGGAGAATTGATTGCCAGCTCTGAGAATGAGACGTACATGAATCGCTGTAGCTCTCGGGTCCCCGGTGCCCAACTTTGTTAAGGTCAGGAGAAGGAATGAAGATAGCCTGCTATGTCAACACCTTTCCTCTCAACACTTTTCCTCCCTTATTGCACTGTATGCACAGTGGCGAAAACACTCTCCCCTCCTCAGCATATGATGGCAGCAGGAGGAGAGAGCCCCTACCATCTCTTTTTTGACTCCCCGGCAGTGCGAAGGCAGGCAGAGAAGACATGTAAGCCTTCTCTCACTCCTACAACCATAAGGTTAAAGTGACATAGCCTGGATGGCTCCTACCAATGGCTTGGAGGCTGACTGAGTCGAAGTTGGTGGCATGCCTTTAAAACTGAAAATGATAAGGGAAAGCCAGAGCGGCCAGCTAAGCTCTGCAGAGTGTTTTGGGAAGGTTATCTCCCTGTTAGAGCTTCTCATTCTGCCATAGTTATGGGCTTGCTATTACTATGGTTTTCAGGCTATCATCTTATACCTGGAATGCATTAGCCCAGGATTCAGTTCCTTGTAGAATTCCCTTGAATGTATTTGTTTGTGGAAGTTGTCTGTTGCACTTGATGTGACATTTATAATAGGTATAATTCCTTCTTCCTGAGACAAATCCTCATTCTTCTCTTGTGAATGGCTTTTGCTGTAGCATTTCCTTTCTGCTGTACTTTATAGTTTTAAGTCCCTTTGAACAAGGAGATGTTTGGTTTTGTTTCATATTTCATTGCCATAACCACGCTCTTTCCTGACTAGTATGTTTATAAGAGTTTGTAACTTCTTTTGTGTTAGCATTCCGATATCTGGACTCAGAGGTCCTTACTAAGTGCCTCTGGTCCATGATAAGCACTTGCTATCTTCTTCCATGGTGTTTTTGTGTCAGCAACCGCCTTGGGACATGAAATATATTGTGTTCTGTCTTCCTAATGCAGAAAATATGGAGTGGAAGGAGTGTAGCAGGAAGGGAAGTACTCCCATAGTTAGAAAAGGCATCCCCCTGGTGCAGGAGAGGTTGGCTCAAGTCAGCTTGGTGTGGCACAGAGCGAGAAGGCATGTTTCTACTCCTTAGAAAAGAGCAGTATGTGTCCTTGTCTGGAATGTGCATATTAGCCAGCTGGTGACCTGGCCAAGCTCCTGCTTAGCAAATCTGCCCATTTCATGCACCAATGCACAGGCTGGTGTTGTATCCAGCCCTCTGCAAAAGAGAGAGTCCTGAGCAGTGCCATAGTTTGGTGTCCTATCTCTGGGACTGTTAGTTTTTGGAGAGTCAACTCCTGTCATGGGAGTCCTTTTTCCCTCCCCAGTAAAAATAACCAGACTTACAGGATATTTCCTTTTCCTCGCGAGTGAGTAACATCCTGACACCTCCATGCCTCAGGCTTAACGCACACATGAAGAAGCAATTACATGAAATATACTGTTTCCTCCCTGTCTTCCTCCTTGATTCAACTGCTCCATGTTCCCATGTCCTCACTGCCCTGATGGATCTGTGCCCAGCAAGGGTGTCCAGCCCCCAGGACAGGTAACCTGCATGGGGTGGTGGAGGATCAGGTGTTTATTCCCTTTGGGCATCGTACCTGCCCTGAAGTCCCTGCAGGAGGACTGTTCATAGTCCACTGAGTGAGGAATTAGGTTCCTGAACATAGATACTGTGTTGTGTCTTAGAAATCTAACATACGTACCTGCCCCCTGAGACATGACTTCCTACAGATAGCTCCATACCACTGAAAATCCATTAGTGGGGTGGGCAGGTTAAACAACGGTCTGGGCCGCAAAACCGAGAGGAAAATCCTCCACAGGAAACGAGGTGAAATATGTGGTTGTGTGTGCTGTAGGCTTTAGGCAACGGCATCGTTTATCAGGGAGGAAGCTATATCATCCTTCTTGTTAATGCTTTACACATGGATTTTTACTCAAGTGCTTGACAATACCATTGTACTTTATGGCTGACAGTAATAGAAATCGCCCCCGTGCTGTAGGATTTGGACTGGAAGACAGTGAGCCCTCAGCAGTAGTGCCATTACTCTTGCCAAGGCATCAGAGCATCATTTTTCAGGAAATGTATCCTTGCAAGTGCTTCACCGGGGTGCCTGATGCAGAACTGACAGACAAGACAGCGCCTTTGCCAGGCACTGCAGGGAATAATGGAGCCCGCCATCAGGCGACTACGTATCACGCAGGGCACGGGGAGCTTTCCTCGCCCCGTCCTTCTCCTAACACACGTGGCCACACATCTGAAGTGAATTTTTGTCCTTGTGCTGCTGCCCCAGCCTGCAGTTGTCTGTCTCACCCCGTTCCTCTTGTGCGCATGGGGTGCTTGCGGCCCTGCCGGGCCTCCCTGCGGGTCTCTGCCTGCACCGTCAGGCCCTGCAGCTCTGTTCGCCAGCACAGAAGCAGATTATGCAGGGACTGGTGGCTTATAGTCAGCAAGTCTTCTTGAGAAGGGCTCATTTTCGTGACTGGTTCACCTGAAATATATTCACTGTAATCCCAGTTAGCTGCAGAAATGGGGCCACTGGGAAATGGCAAAGTATTTTGCCTGCTTTGTCCTCAGCCTTGCTCTTTCAGAAAAGCCGCAGATGTGCTGTGAGACTTCAGAGCACCTAACACCTCCAATCTGCACAGGATGGCACTTGAGTGTGTCTCTCGCTGCAGAGGTCAGCCTGTGCTGCTGAAGGCTGGTTTCTCTGGGCTCCTTCCACAGACGGTGCAAAGAGGAACAGCTCCGTGGGGCAGCAGATGAGAGCCCACGGAGCCCAGCTGCTGCTCTGAGTCACTGCCTGAAATGGAGAGGCAGCTTGGATGAGCTTTCCTAGGCCAAGGTGATAAGGCAGCTCTGATGTCTACTGACGTGGATGGAAAACTAACCTTGCCCTCAATTCCCTCACCTGATTTTTTTTTTCTGTTTGGTTTGTGACCCTTCTCTGAGTGATTGCGTGACCTTATCTCACCTTATCTGTGGAGGGAAGGGGGATGTGAACAACCAGGGAGAGGAGGGAAGGTGAGACACCAGGTTTCCACTGCAGCCCGCAGCCAGTCGTCAGACAGAGATCAGCTGAAGCTTCAGTCTGCACTTAGGTCCCATGATCGGTCTGGTCTGCAGTAGCCTTCCTAGTCCCCCGCATCTTCTTGCCTTCTCCTTCCTCGGACACTGGCAGTGGTGTGGTTGCACTGAGAGCTGATATGAAGGATAGTCTCTGTTGCCTGATTAATTTTTAGCTAGATCAAAGCCCTGAGCACTTCATGCACTTCACCACAGCACTTCACCACAGCACTTCATGCACATGTTCTACTGCAGATCCAGCTTAGGTCGGCTTCAGTTGCACCTCTCTGCAGTGTGCAGAGGAAAAAGTCAGACGGAGATCATCATTTTACAGCAAGTATAAAGATGGGCTGTGAAGTTTCACTTATAACACCCAATTTTATACCATATTGCTAACAATTCTGCTTTTGATAGTAGCTGTCATAGATAGGATGGCTGCTGGGGTTTTGTTCTGCTGGACTATCATTTTCCTCAAAGACTTGCTCAGGCCTTGATTTCAGAGAGCAAAGGTGGACTCGTCTTCCCCTTTCATAGTTTCCTGTGAATGCCAGAACTTAGTTTTGCCTCCCTGCTGTTGTCTTGAGTTCAAATAGATTGTAAGCAATCATATGTGGACCGTTGTGAAGAAAGCATGGCTAAGTACAGTCCTATCAAACTGATGTTTTCTGCTTTTATTCACAATGACCACTCCTGCTTCATCAAGAGAGAGTACTCCTTCATTTTAAAATGCTTTTTTTTTTTTTAATAATATCATGAAAGCAGAGGATTGCCTTGTTTAGGTTCTTTGTAGCAACCCAGTTTTGTAGTGGAATGCCTGTTCCCTTGTTAAACAAACAAAAACAAAACGAACAAAAAACCCCACACCAAACAACCTACTTCTTTCTCTTTTTTCTTTTGTCCTTTAAAAAAAAAGAGCCTTAAAATTGCAGATACAAAAAAAGTTCTTCAAAAAGGTGAATAAGTTGCAGAACCACTGTGAATTCTGTCTCAGAAGAAATTAAAACAACTTGGCCCTAGATCACACAAGGATTTTATGAAAGCTGAGACTAATATCCCCATTTCCCAGGTGTTGTGTCTGTACTCTGTCTTCACCCCTAGCCTGTCAGCTTCTGTCTAGTCTGCATGTGTTGAGGCCTGGGACACGTAACGCGGCATGGAAACCACATTGTTCCTGTATGTGCAGCATTTCTCACATGGTTGGAGATTTCTGTGTACATGGCTGATGGAAAGGTCACCAGCACGTAACAGACAGGAGTAAGCACAACCGGGCGTTAGTGCATTTGATCAATGCAGCTGCTGTTGTGAGCTGGAAGTGTCTTCCGTGACCAGATCTCAATAAAAGATCTCTCCTGTTGAAGAGGGTGTGATACTCTTTTAATACGAGAAAGGTACAGCTTCATCAGGTGACCTTGTCTTTAATTTATTTTTGCTCAAGAAGCACACCCATATTCAGATGCTTATGTCTACGGGCTTTAATAAGGAATGCCCTTAACGTTGCAGAACCTCCTTTAGTATTTTTGCTGAAGAATTTTTGAATTAATAGATTTTAAATCTTCTCATAAATTCATCAGGTAGTTTTTTCCATCCTCTTCAGCTTTTCCAAATGCTTCTCATAAAAGCTGCCTGCAACAGAGCAAATGATTCCACTACTCCAAATGTATTCAAATTAAAAACAAAAAAACAAAAACAAGAAAAAAAAACATATGGGAATACAGAAAGAACATATGTGTGCTGAGTAGACCATATTGGTAAATAGAGAGGAGCATCCTGCAAATCAGTATTTTACATGTCTGTCTAGTGCCTGTGTAGAAAGATAGTGGAAGGATTTCTTTTTGCACTTAAGGTTCTGGATATGTCGCTTTCCCTGCATTGAGAGCGTGGAAGAAAGCTCTTGAGCGATGGAGGTAGGTGTTGGGATGTCCTGCTAGAACAGGGGGAATATAGGGAAAGCTATAGGGAAAGCATCCTGAAACCCCTTTCCAAAAGGAGACCAAAACTGATATAGAGGTAGCTTTCAATTCACTTGCCTGGGAGCACCAAACTGAATTTACGTATACACAGAGGAGCCTAAAGGGAGGGCGAAAGTGGGTGTGAATCCAGGCTGCAGCAGAAGCAGATGTATTTGGCATCACACGAGCAGCAGCTGGCTAGCCAGTGTGTCCTCATGCATAGCTAAGGTGTGTGTGAGTGCAGGTTTCTAGCAAGACTGAGCATCTGAGACATGCCACAGTGCCGAGCTGATGACTGTATGCTGACAGACAGTGCCAGGAGCAAGGACTGCACTTCTTGTTAGGAGTTGTATTTTGGGGGACAAACGCTTACAACTGAAGGTGCAAAGTGGGAACAGTCTGGGACTTGTGAGAGAGCAGACACGTTGGCCAGGTGTCCCACCGCCAGGTACAGCCTCTGCGAGGTTGCTGCTTCTCCTGGAGTGCTGGTAGTTTTATTTCTTGCCTTAAATTGTCTTTGGCAGCAGTTGTTTCATTCTTTTAATTTAGAGACTTATATTTTTAAAATTCTGCCTAAATCATACTGACAAATGACATTTTAAGAAAAAAAAAAAAAAAAGAGAGAGAGAGAATTTCTCTCCTGGAGGAAGTGGGAATGTTTGAAGCTTTGCTTACATCTTAATTAGAAGCTTTCAATAAATCAAAAGACTGAAACTCTGCAGAGGAGGTTGGTTTTAATTAAAATGATGAGGTGCCTCAGAAATGGCGCGTATTTGTTGTCTTTTGTTGAATGGAAATGCTTAAGGGCGTTTCTGATCTGTTGAGTTTGGGGTGTTTTGTGCTTTGGATTTTTTTTTAGATGAGCTCTACCTACCCTGTCTGTGCTGCCTCGTGGGGAGCGATAGGCTTCGAATGCATCTTTCCTTCTTCTCCACAAACCTGGCCATGCTGCAGGGGTGCTGACCCGTGGAGGTCAGGAGCGTGGACTTGTCCCCAGAGCTGGCAGTGCCTGGGGGAGGCCAGCCTCCAGCCTCCAGCCTCCAGACACCGCAGAGGCTGGGCTGGGGGCAGCTGTCCGGCCCGCGGTCCCAACAAGGTCCCGGCGGTGGGATAGGGTGAGCAGGCGGGATTTGCTTTTACAAGGAAGGATTCACTTTTCAAAATTATAAATGTCCAACCCTTAAAACAAAATCCATTCCATTCCTGTCAAAATCCATTTTACATGTCTAGCCTTCACCATGATGCAAGAAACAGCGATTCAGAAGAGTTAAACTGTTGCAGATGTGCTGCGCTCCCAGGGGACGGGAGATTTGCCTCCAGTCGTTTCCTCGCGGTGCTCCAGTCGGAGACTACGCTCATTCTGGGTGGCTTTAACACCCACTCTGAGGAGCTCACGCAGCTTGTTTGGCTCGAGTGCAAAGTGCTTGTAGGTCTGCTGGAAAACGTTTTCCTAGCAAGCTGGCTTACGACCAGCATTTACTATTTGAGCTACTGGCTTTTCTGACCTGAAATTTTCTTATCTTCAGTATGTGAGGAGGCTGAAAAGGAAGTAAAGGGAATTTTTAAGAATGGAGTTCCAAAGGGGTTCCCAAAGCAGGCGTATCTGGGCACTGAGCTCGTAGGGCAGTGTGCCTTGAATACAGACACGAGCAGTGTTAAAGCACTCACTGTTTCTAAAACCAATTGGACCAGTGACAACGTTCAGCTTTCCAGCTCGGTGCTGGAACACTTGTCTGGGAAGAGGCAGCTCAGGTTTTTGTTCCCTCAGTAATGGGCGCTTAATAATTTATACAAAAGGAAACGGCTTCAACAGGAGAGGCTGAGAAATCCCGGGTTTCTCAAGGAGTGCTGCACACCTGCATGGTAGGGGTTTCGTTATGGAAAGCACGGGGCTGGTTTGGCAGAGGAGGAAGCTGAGCATGGCTGGTGCCACGTGCAGTCATCTCACACCACATGGGGCTTTTGCCGGCTCCTGTCTCTTAAGCAATTTTGTAAATCTGGCCTTAGAGGGGAAAAAAATAATCTAGTTGCATCTTCTCCGTAAATTTCAGTTATGTTTGCAAATAGTTTCAGTGTGACTGGCACAGTCTAGGGGGTGGTGTGTTCTCCGAGCAAATTTGCTTCCATTTGGAGGTGGGGAGAGGACCTCTCTGGTGGGGGAAGCTGGGCCCCTCTGCAGCAGTGTCTGCTTATTATGGTTCTGTCAAGTTTTCTGAACAGCCTTTCTTCACATGCCAAGATCATTTGTTTTCTCATGGGTCAAAACTAGCGCTAATCTGGGATGAAACTGTGTTTTACAGATAAGGAAAGGATTGTTACCTGGAACAGCATGTCAGAAGGGCTTAACTTGCAGGACTCTCAAATATCATCTGAGCACTTACTGTCTTTGCTTTCCATTATAGAAAAAAACATTTCTTTTTTCTGCTATCAGTAGTTTGTTCCTTCAAAGTAGATAAAAGCAAATTATTTTCAAAGCCCTTCTCAGCATCTACAGGCTGTCTTAGTCTCATTACTCATAACCTGAAAGTCTGAGTGAAAAGCAAGAAAAATGTAAAACCTTTTTGGTGAGACTACTTTCTCCACAATTTTAGGGTTTGAAATGTGCTACATCATTTGGACTTCAGACATTAGGACCTTGTTCTTTGTAATACCATTGTATTTAGAAATGTCAGTGTGAAAGACTAGGACTATGGAGTTTTCAGGCCTGCATGAAGGTGGAACAAATTTACAGTAATAAATAGTCTTATACCTTTCTGAACAGTGCTTGTGCCCATGCTCCCAAATGGGTCACGCTACCCACAAGTGGTGTGTCCTCCAACCACCACCACGGCCTCACCACTAGTATTTGGTAGGTGTTGTGGTACCATCCGCAGTCACATCCAGGCTTGGCTTTGCTCGTCCCTGCAGGGGCACATAGGAAGCTGGCAGTGGGATCTGGGTTATCGATGACTGTCCTAAAAAGGGTGCAGCCAGCAGCGAAAGGGCTGTTGGATGGGTGGTTGGATAGAGAACCTGCAGAGGAAGTCTTTCAGATATGCCCGGTTTGGACATGACTAATGTACAGTTTTAGACTGGTCCAATGTCTGTGTTACACCTATGGAGTCAGCGGGGTTGACTTGTTCTTCATTCAGATGTAGTCTACACTTGTTCAGGGTTTTTAGGTGGCTGGAGTATGACAGCCTGAAATTTGGTGAGCATCCCGAAGTGGTAAAGCAGATTAGTGCTAAGGTGGAAATGTGTATCCACAGGACAGGGCTTCTGTAAACACTCTGTACTTTAACTTTGTATTAGGTGCAGAAAGGGAACTGTGGTCAAAATGCAGGTTTTGCTGTAACTGGGGAGGTTAAATACTTTTTAAAAGCTTTTTTTTTTAAAAAAAAAAAAAAGACATTTCATGCCATATAGGGATTTATTGATAGATTGTAAATAGAATGGGAATGGGATAATTTGAGGCTAAGGACTGACTTGAAACTGAAGGTCACCTGGATTTCATTTTGCCACTATCTGTTGATAAGCTCCAGTAATTCTAAAGCTAGGCACCATACAGCTTTTTTTTTTCCTTTTTTTCCTTCTGCTTTCTTTTTTTTTCATTTTTTATTTTTATTTTTTTCAGACAGTACTGTTTTCTCCTCATCTCTCCATCCACTTTTGTTTCTTAAGCATCTTTGATTAGAGCTTCAGTAATTTGATGCAGAAGTAGTGACTTGCTTGCCTGTGCTTGCCAAGAACGTGCTGACATCTCTCCGCTCCCTGTGCCCTTATCCCCAAAATGCTCTCCAGCCCTTCAGTCACAGGAGGCAGTGTCAGGGAGTGATGTCACATTTTTGCTAGCACTGCAGCCACTGTACTCCTGGGTTTGTCCAGTCTGACGGGACATACACTGTCCAGACCTCATGACTTTCTGCTCCTCGGTTTCTCTTTTCCCAATACATGTGACTGATTCTAGCTCATACTTGTTTCAAAAAAAAAAAAAAAAAAAAAGAGACAGACCTAAGGTAAACATTTGGAAATGTGTCACTGTTGTAAAAACCAGTGCTGTGAGTATTTCAAGTATTCTTCTCTACCATAACTGAGGATAAAGGCTCGTTTGGCGAACTGCCACAAGCCTGTGAGATTCTCTTTGCTTGTTGGTGTATCTGGTTTGTCCTTTTGAGTACCTTTGCTTTTTTACCCAGTTAGTATCCATGTTTACTGCATTTCCCATACAATTTTTTGCCCATGTCTGGAGGACAGGTTTCTACAGGACAGCAATTTCTGCATCATAGGTTTCACATCTCTGACTTCTTCACTAACTGTCTCACTGCTTTCTGTGAATTACCAAACTACATTTTCTTCCCCAGAATAACAAGCTATTTCCTCAGGTTACCATTTTGCCATCCAGCTGCTATGACTGCTGATGTGCTTCTCAGAGCTGGCACTTTATCTGTATGAAAATGCAGCGGCTTGGGTTCAATTTCAGTGTAGCCAAAGGCAGGGCCTGGAAGGGCCTCCTGCCCTGCCCATTGCAACCCTTCTCCTTTATTCGTTCCAGCAGGGGTTTTGTTACCAAAATGTCTGCTTCCAAGTGGAGCCAGGCTAAAAACATAGGCAATAATTGTTTTGTAATGGTGTTTTTCATGACGGGATCCTGAACTAAGTAGCACGTGAAGGATTCATCCCTTGGCCTTTCGCTGAAAGTGCCCATGGCGGCACATCTGTTTCCTGCAGCTGCTCTTGGTGCCGTTGCTTCCATAGAGGAGTCATCGGAGCCCCGCTGGAAGCCATAACCATCCATATGTCTCTTGGAGTGAGACAATTTTCACAACAGATACAGATTAGTGAATTATTGCAGGAAGACGATGCAGATAACGAGTTCTGCAAGTCATCAGCTTTACATTTTGCTGGTTCTGATATTTCAGCTCATAAAAAAATATTTAAAAGTGATTTTTTTAAGTTTCTAACAGCTTGAAGATTGTTTCCAGAGGAGCTGGTAATATACAAATAGTTTTAGCCCAAAGATCGCTTATTAGCAGATGCTTTTCCTCATCTTGGTGTTGAGTGGGTGAGCAACGATTACCTACAAACAGCCTCAGCAGCAGATAGACTTTTTTTCTATTCCCATTAGCATGAACCTCAGGGGGGCTTTCTTCTCCTCGTACTGTAACAACTGAAGCTAAATTTAATTAAATGTGGTCCACAATCCAATTTATACTTCCCCTTAGCAGGAAGATGGAACAAAGAATCTGCTCGGTGACACTAAAGGATTTGTTTTTACCCAGCTGCTGTTAGTGGAAGTTGGGGCTCTGAGTAATTGTGTTCAGTCTTGTCAGAAAGCCTTCCTTTGAGGTAGACAGTTTATTTTCTCACATAGAAATCACATCTTTTATGGGATCTGAGCAGTAAGTAGACAAATGTGTTTGAAGTTTGGTAGAATTTCTATCATCTTATTAGTTCAGTGACATATGAAAATACCTGACTGTTAATGCTGTTTGTTTGATAGTTATAATCAGTCAACACTGTGATTATCATTTTATTGTTTTGTAGGATTCCCACAGAATATTCTTCTGTCATGATAGGGGTTATTGCTTTGTTTAATTTGTAGAAATACTAACTTCTGCGCAAAGTTTGGCACGTGAAACTTTCTTTTAATTCCCAGAATGTGAAGTTTTCCAGTTTCTTAAATCAACTGTTGATTCAAATTCAGTATTATTTGCTACATGAAATTGAGCCAAGACACTGGAACATGTTTTTAGGTAATATCACAGTGGGACTCAGAGGGCCAGTAGTCGCAGACTGGGGGTTGCCTCTCACAGACACTCAGGTCACATCTCCACTACAAACGGATGTAGATCAAGGCCTGCCACAGGTCTGACAGGCCCTATCACCCAGCAGGGCTTGCGTTTGTACAGATAAATCCCTACAAGAAGCATGAGGCTTGGTGATACGCTTTAGTTCAAAGGTTCCTTGGGTCACAGCGCTGCGTGGGTGAGGCTGGAGCTCCGGTCCCCAGCTGCCATGGGGACACCTCGCTGATGCCGGGAGGTGAGGACAGACCCCGGTTCTTGCTGGTGAAGATAAAGGAACAGCGTGAAAGTATTTTGCTGTGTGCCAGGCAGATTGGGCTGAAAAGGTATGTGGGTACATCTTGGCACATAGAGCACGAATTGTGGTTTCCCTTTTGTCCTTAACTGGGTGGTGACTTCACCTTGGGACTTAAAAAGCTGTCACTGAGAGTCATGGCTGGGTCAAATGCGTGGTCTGATTTATGGCATGCAGTGGAGCACGTGTCATACTAAAAATGTTTTACTGACCTCACGAAGATGTGCCATGCATGAAGAGTCATTTTCAGAGGGTGCAGAGAGGGCATTTTCTGTAGTTATTAATTCCCAAGCCTTATCACAGTGATAGTAATCAAAGTACAGGAAAGGCCGTGCACAGCACACTGATGGATACGCAGATAGTGACTTTGGATTTCATGGCCTTCCTGGTCCTTCGCTGCTCAGAAATTCCTGCCTTGCACTGCTACCAGCATGATTGTCATTTTAACAGCCATGTCACCTGCCAGAGGCTCAGAATAATTTGTTCTTTGTCAAGAAAAGACATCTCTCAACATTTAATTTATAGAAAAAGCCATCAGACATCTTGCTTACAAGCTGTCCACCTGAGATACTAAGAAGGAAGAGTTTTATTGTTGTAGAGTTCAACAAAATAACACAGTGGTCTTTTCTGTGCAGTGGGGAGGTTTCTGCTTCCCCCCGGGTGAAGGCTGTGTGTCAGCACCAAGCCTGGTGGCATTGCAGGAGGTGTCAGCGGACGGATGGCGCAGTGCCTGTGGTGGCAAGGACACTGCTGCGCTGCCTGGGGTCGGCTCCGTACTCGGCCGTGCAGCAGCCAGGGCAGAGCTTTCACCAGGCTTCACCCCACCTGGGAATAAGGAAGCTGATTAAAGTCAGGTTTTCAATACTGTTCTGATCTTGACAAACCACTATAGATATTTTTTTCTGCCGCATACTTGCCTGCATACTGTGTTCTGCTCTCTGAAGAAAAGTTAGAAGAACCTTTTGAAAGCAGATGCTGCAGCTACCAAATGTCCTGTGTTTATTGCACAGCAAGGGCATATATACATTGCATGTTGAAGTACTCATTCAGCACCTGGTAGTTGACTACTTTTTTCTGCTTGATCTCAGCTAAGGCAAAATGACAGAAAATGCTCTTTGAATTGTCACATTACAACTCTCAAGAAAATGAACTTTTGGGAGTTGGGTAAACAGGAAGCAGGAGGGGCCTCTAAAACTAAGGCACTGAAGGAGCGGAGTTGCCTTCAATTATTTCAAGGGTAACTGAGAACATGCTTTCACTACAAGTCTTATTTTTTCACCTGCAATTGGATATTATTGTGAAAAGTCATAGCAGTTATAAAAGTCTGAAATCGATATTAGATTTTTCTTCCATCTAAATTTAATTAGAGGAGGAATTAGTTAGCAGAAGCACTAAAATAATTTCTGAGCTCTGGAGAGGGGTGGAAAAAGCAGACTTAAATTTGTCGCGTTGAGAAAATAAATCAGCGTCAGGCAGGAGGCAAGGGTTCGCCAGTGCTTCATTGGCTTCTGCCTGTTCAGTGCTGTCTCTGAAGTGGAAGGAAGGAAGGAAGGAAGGAAGGAAGGAAGGAAGGAAGGAAGGAAGGAAGGAAGGAAGGAAAGGAAAGAAATAAAGAAAAATAAAGAAAGAAAAAAAATAAAGGAAAAAATAAAGGAAAGAAAAAGAAAGAGAAAGAAAGAAAGAAGGAAAGAAGGAAGGAAGGAAGGAAGGAAGGAAAGAAAGAAAGAAAGAAAGAAAGAAAGAAAGAAAGAAAAGAAGGAAAGAAAGAAGGAAAGAAGAAAAGAAAAAGAAGGAAAGAAGGAAAGAAAGAAAGAAGGAAAGAAAAAAAGAAGGAAAGAAAAGAGAAAGGGACTACAGTGTCTTCTGTCTGCCTTATAATTTCCTCCTCCTTGCTCCTTCTTACAGGGGAAATTACTAAAACCCATATAATAATGACCAGACGTGGCTGTGTTTGGGAAAAAAAAAAAAAAAAAAAAAAAGATTATACAGAAATCTTCCATGGCAACATGGCAAGAATGAGACTTTTTTAACAAAAGTGCTTACCTTTATTTTATTACAAAGTCAATAATGGTGATCCAGAAGTGTGTAAACCTGCATACATCCAGCATTCATTTTTAAGTCATACCATCAGTTTTAAGACTACCAGCTACTGCCCCTTTTGTTCTCCCTTTCTTTGCATTCGTGGCTGTTGCCAGACCAGTGCATCACTTACCTCAGCAATGCCCTTTGGGTGGCAGCAGCCCCCAGAACAATGTGAAGAGCCTCTACGGCCATTTGGCCACCTGTGTCCTCGAGTCTGTTCTGGCTTTAAAAGAAACAAAATGCAACCACTGATAAATTCTTACAGTAATTGTAAAAAAGCAAGTATTGTGCATTCTTCATTAACGTAGTCGGATGATTCCATAGAATCAGAGTCAGATAATGATTCCAAAGAATCTCTACAACACTAAGGAGATCCCTTCTGAAAGTTCCAGGTGAACTGAAATAAGTGCATACAGATACATGGTATTTGTACAGAAAGATAAAACGTGCCATCATTTATCTGTAAAGAGCAACATAATTGAGTGTCATCCAGAAAAATGATACCTCGTAGTCTGATTTAATTTGTAAACCACATACGGTTCTTTAGGAGCGGTAAAATCACCCAGCCTGTGCAGCAGTGCTGTATGTTCATTCAGAAGTGCTTCCCTGCCAATCTCTGAAGCAGGATCATCCCACTTATAAGGCTGACTTTATCTTGCAGTCCCCGTCCCGTGGCGCTGGTGTCAGTGTGCCAAGACTGCATTGTGGTGGTTGTTAGGAATTGTTAATTACTACAGACAGAGCCTCCAATTGTCTGTGACAAGTTTAATGTGGGAATTGGTTCATTCCTGCAAGATTCAGATCAGCCTCTCCAGAGTTCTTGCCTGCTCCTGACAAGCCTGGTGGGAAACTCATATTTCATTCCTCAATGTAAACTTCTGCTGGGAACCAAACTTTGCTGCAGCTACCAACCTTTGGCAAGGGTTTGAAAGACAGTGAGGCTGATCAGTAGCGGCACTGACATACATGAGTGGTCTGAGCTATGCCTTCCGTTCTCTTCTTTGGTCTGACAATACCTCTGGAGTATTAGTATTCTATAGCTGGCAGAAGACATTTCTTTTCTCCCCACGGGGTAGTTGTTCTGTCTGCAGAAGTGCCAGTACTGAGGCACGATGATTGGGAAGGTTTGTGTAGCCAGGATGTAAAGAGGAAGAAGACTGCCTTCTTTGAGAGCAGCATGCCTGCTAGGTGAGTGTGAGCTTCTTGTAAATTCAAGCAAAGAGGTAGATAGTAATCTCAGCATGAAAAAAGTTAGTAGCAAAACTCTATCGATTTCAGGGAGGTCAGAATTTAGCTTAGAAGCCATGATCTTTTGCTGACATGAATTTTCTGGGAGATGTAAGTTGACCATCAGTTGACACTAAAACAGCTTTTAAAGCTCTAGGAATAAAGGGGTTCTTTTGTCCACTTTATGAAGTGGCATTGCTGAAATAACATTCCCTGGATGCTAGTTAAAATGTAGAATTTGCAATCTAAACACAGAAGAGCAAGTATGTAACAAGAATATAGTATAATGAATGAATTCTGTTTGAATAGTTGAGAGGGAGTCTGTGTTCTGTAAAGAGAGAACTTTCTGTACAGAGAAAATAAGCAGAAGGAAGGATACATTTCATCTGCTGATTAGAGCAATCACAGCAGCCTATAATAACCAAATTAAATAATAGACCTATAGAAATCTGTGGCCAGGAAGGGGTATGTTTTTTTTTTTTTTTTTTTTTTTTTTTTTTTTTCTTGTGGAGTGCCCGTGTCAATCCAGCATTCCAGACATTGCTGCAAAGAATTATTGAAAGGAAAGTCATGAATAATTTTTTTATTCTGCTGGCAGATACCTCACTGTAAGGAAAGGAGAAAGATTTGGGCAGATTGAGCTTTCCTTCAATATTCTCATGTGCCCGAAATTTAAGTCTGCAGGGAAGGGTTCGTGGTATCTTTAACAAGCATTAAAAACATATATATTAAAAAAGAACCTGGATGGTTGAAACCCTTTGGAACAGTCAAAATGAGTTGGCACACAGATCTTGACAGTTTAGATGGCCTAAATGGGTTTTTAGACACCTGCTGCCTGATAGCCTGTCTGCTTAGCAGACAAAGATGCCCACAGACTTCTTGTCTGTCTCTCTCGCTTTTTTTTTCCTTTCCTTTTTAATGTTGCAGGCCTTTGCTGTGAATGCCGTGGTTGGGGAAGCTTCTGGTTTGTTCTGTTCTTCTGAACTGTGTCTTGGGGCTTGTTTGACATGGATCCTTCACTCTCCTGGTGGAGCTGATTTATTTGGCTGGAGGTGGATGGCAGGACAGTGGGGAGGCACGGGCCGCAGGAGGCTGCTGCAAGGCCCAGCACCAGGCCTCTGAGGCCATGAGGTGCCTCGTGCTTTGCTCTCTTTTCTGGATGGCACTGTTTTGGGATGAGCTGGGCTTTCACTGTTGAGCAAAACAGGGAGCAAAGCTTTTGTTCTTAGAGTCCCAGCTATGGTCAGACAGCGATGAGGAGGCCAACGCAGGCCGTGCTCAGGTCTGGGTAGGCTGCGGGGCCAGAGCCTTGCTGCGGGTGCAAAGGAGCAGCTGGTGCCGAAGCGGTGGCACTCGAGAGGTGGTGCAGGCAGCCTGCCTGCTTCAACCCATGGCCATTTGGCAGCAGCGCCGGGGCAGAAGCACCCAGCCAAGCCGTGAGCTGGCAGGCTGCCCTCCATTCAGGCTCCGGCTGTAGGCAGCCAAGTGACCAGCAGCTGTGGCTGTGAATAGCAGGAGGGCGTTATTCCAAGAACAACAAGAGGAGAAGTTTCTTCAGCTACATCTAGGGGCTTTCGTGGCTCTTACAGATGTGTCTTCTCATTCCAGTGGGAACTGGAACGTGGAAGGTGCCCAAATGCAGCCACCCCTTTTGGATCCCATCCACTGGGATCCCCCAGTTGTGTGAATCTGGTTGAGGGCATGTTGCTGCTCCATCTGTGGCCGCAGTAAACAGGACTGGGGCAGTATTTGCTTGAATATGTTGCTTAAAGTCTGCAGTTGCAGCAAGGAGAAAATCCGTTCTTCCTCTGTTCTTTGTTTCGGCATGATATCCAAAAGCAATTGTGTGCGTTGTGAAAATGGTTTCTACAGCAGCAATCCTGCTAGTGGCCACACAAGGACTGTTCTTATCTGAAAGCATACTGAAGTGCTTGAATGAATCAGTTTTACAGGGGATGGGAACACAGATGTCAACAGGGACTTCAGTCCTGACCCGTGGTGCAGCCCTTCAGATGCCAGGCATGGCTCTCACTCTGTTCCACGTCCACAGGCTCCTACAGCCTGGAGCTGTGTTCAGTAGAAGGCAACCTCAGACACATCCCTAAAAACCACCAAGCACACAAAAAGCCTGAAATGGATTCTCTGGGAAATGGCACGTAGCCAAACAATAAATTTACAGCTGGGGTGTGTGTTGGAGAGATTTCATTTTAAGTGGAAGCATGCATAAGTCATATACTGAGTGTCCTAAGTGAAGTCAGCCAGGGAATAGAAGAAAGTCCCCAAAAATCCTGCCTTCAAAGCTCCAGGGCATCACCATCTATGCAGCCACATTTATTGTGTACGTGTTGAAGATAAGGAAGTGATTTTCGCTTGTCTGTCACAGAAAGTTAATGTTGTGGAACAGGCTCAAGATCTATTTAAATGGATTTCTGCAGCGGCCTGTGAGATCCTCACCCCAGCACCTCTCTAGCTGTCAGGCACTTGGGATTTCCTGGCTTTGGAAGTGCTTGTGGTCCTAGAAGATGGCAGTAAGGACCTGGAGCAGAGCAGGAGCCAAGCTCCCTGCAGACCACACAGCTTTCCTTGTGATTTGTCACAGAACCACTATGACAGCTTTCTAGTCATGGCTCTGAGAAATAAAAACTTGTCCACCATGAGTACCCTTAGGCTCTCCGTCTCCTGGAGGAGAATCAGCTCCTGGGCCAGAGGATCCACCCCAGGGCTGATAACTCATAATCTTTATCTTCTTGTCTGCTGTGGGACAGGATGACATCCCAAGCAGGCTTGGGAGTGCTGATCCTAGGGGTGACTCAAACCTGACTGTGCAGAAGGGAGCTTCCAGGGCCTTTCAGTGGCTGCTGCTGCTGTTTCTCTGCTGACAGTGTACCTGGCCAGCTGCAGCTAAGTGCTTTCCTGAGAATATCTAAACATGGGAAAAACTGGCTTTGTAAACCAAGTTGTCTGATTGTGCTTTCACAGGAATAAGGAATGTCTGCACTGATGCAGCTGTTGGCCAGCTGTGTGCAGCTAGACCAAAGCTCTGCTCATCTTGATAGAGAAGCCAAAGGCAGGTCCTCACGAAAGCAGAAGATGAGAATGAACTGGAAAGATCAGTCCCTTGATGTAGCATCCCCGCTTCCAACAACAGACTCAGACATGTGCCATTCTCACATGGAAAAGCCGAGGCACTGTGGGAATCATGTAAGATTGTGTCGTCAGGGAGAAACTGCAAGATGATAAGGCTCCAATATCTACTTAATTGCAAACACATGCCAGTCACCAGATGATATCTAGACTGAATTTAAGCTCTGAAGCTTTTCCTCTGAAACACAATCTGGATATCATAAATGTAAGAATGAGGGATACGTGTATCAATAGGTTACTGGTGTAAAAAAGTGACTGAGGTGTGATGGTTTGGAAATACAACGTATAAAACACCATATATTGTCCTTTGTGCTTTAGATAAGACATTTCCGCGTGTGTTAAAAACTACATTTTTTGTGTGTGTGAATGGGATATTTAAAGAAAGATGGGCAGGTGATACGACAGTCTGAAATAACCAAGCAGATGATGAAGACCTGCAAACGTAAATAGAACCTCGTGAGATCTGTACTCTTAAATAATTTTGATGAGCTGCTTGCTTTTCTAATTGTTAGCAGGATGGGGCCCCGGGGCTCTTTGCATCCTTACCCAGCACTGCTGCTGGCTGGCTGTGTCTGCGTGTTGCAACCATGACGTACGCACAGCTCCCTGCTTGGCAGGCCGAGGCAGCAGGTGGGAGGCGTGCAGTGCCACCGCCTGCCAGCAGCAGCCCCGGGGGTGAACAGGGTCTGGTTCTGCGGCACTTTCCAGGCTTTTGAGCAGACAGCAAAATCTGTGCCGTTCTGCAGGCACAAAAGTTGCCTCCGCCGAGACAGGAGTCATGGGTGGCAGGCCGGAACAGCTCTCAGGGTGGTTCTGGTGGAAGGCAACCCACAGCAAGCCTTGGAACAGAGCTACACATCATTCATTAGCACTGTTTTGGTTGATGGTTTGCTGATGAGGGTTCATGGTGGTCTGGAAGGTCTCCGAGGGCTGATGAGACAAGGCACGGCCCAGCGCAGCGTGGCTGGAGCCTGCCTGTCCGCATGGCTCTGCAGCATTGCCTGGCAAGGGATGCCGGTGTCTTCACACGAACTGACAGTCTGAAAGCTGGGTGGAGAAAAAGTTAGAGTTAATTAGAAAATAATTTCAAATTTAATTTAGAGTTAAGTAGAAAACACTAGGTATCTACAAGGTGTCCAGCTGCTCGCCTTCTGAGGTCAGGAGGGGCTTGCCCATGGCTTTCCAGGATGCTTGATGGAGCCTGTTACTTGGGCGTAGGTAGAAGGTGGCGAGTTCAGTTCCGTGCTGATGTGTGGCCAGCATGATTACCGTGCGCCGCATCGCGGGGTGTTCACGGCGGGTGCCTTCAGATGGGGCACTGGCCTCTTACTGGTTAGCCACAGGGTAACTGGGTGTATTGCTGCAGTGCTGTGTAAGGCATTGCTTGGTGGACTGTACTGTGTGCAAGGAGGTAACCTTGGTGAGTGTATTTCTGTTTGTGATTGGGGTGATGTTTGTAGTTTAGTTTTATCTGCTCTTTACCTCTCTCAGAAACAGCTATAATCTTGTCTCCTTTTGCTATCTGTAGTGCACCACATTAACCTCAGCTCAGAAGGAAATAAAAACGTGTTGAAAGGTTAAAGGTGTATCTTGAAGGCTGCCACAAACAAAACTGTTTCTTCTTAAGGCTTTAATTCTGGAGAATGGTGTAGATCAGGGAATAATTCTGAAATGAGTTTCAATATGGAAAGCTTTAGAATAAAACTTTACTCAGAGGTTATTGATTTAATTACAGTCACATTAACTGCTTCCTCAATTTGGTCATGTGTGCAAATCTCTTAGAAACGTTGGAGGGGGTTTTGCTTGATGTGATTTCAGTCTGTTTTAGCCGCAGTGTAAAGGGATGGGATTCCCTTTGAACCAGGGCTTGGCCAGAACAGCGGTGATTATGGCTCAAAGTCGCAGTGTGGAGAGGGAGAAGGTGTTAATCTGTCTGCCGTTTAAACGTGTCCGTTCCTGGCACAAAGCACCCTGGCAATCATTTCATGTCAGCCACCCCACAGAGCCGGGCAGGACAATGTCATCGTCCCTTACAGCTGGTGCCAGCTCGGCTTTGAACTTGAGTGTGCCAGCAAAACAGGGGAAGGACAGGCACCCCGCTGCTGCCTGCCGCACCTGCTGGTGTCTCTGGAGAGGCCGGGCTCTGCCCCTTTTAACTTGGCACCCTCTCAGTGAGTTGGTTGTTTATTTCTTTGAACACGGTACAATGATACTCCCTGCAGCCCTTCGCAGCTCTAGGGACACACGTGTGGCTTGGTTAAAGATGGGAGCGTTGCCTTGGTGACTTTTTCCCTAACAGGAGGCAACGGACAGCCTATGCTCCATAGCAGCGCTTGGCCAGTTGCTTGGGATCTCATGATGCTCAGCCGCTCAAGCTGGCTGGCTGTTATGCCAATGTTTGTTGGGTTTTTCTTTCTTTTCTTCTTTTTTTTTTTTTTTTTTTAATCCACAGTTGTCTCTTACCAGCAAGTAAAAATCACAACATTTGCTAATCTGTTGTCTTGTTCATTGCCATCTCCCCAGCCTGCCAACGTGGCACCGCACACATTATTAGCAAAAGTAGAATTAAAAAGCAGGACTGGGACGCGAACAGCTCGAACTGCTGCGCCAGAGCCTCTTCCAAACAGACTGGCCTGCTGGCACGAGCAGGACGTGCGTCTCCCGTGCCTCTCCTCCAGCCGGAGGCCGGGGGCACAGCCTGTGGGAAGCAGCGCGTTGTTTCTCCTTGCTGAGATTCAAAAAGCCAGAAATTGCAAGATTTCCTTCATGAAGTCGCAGTCCCACCAACATCCCGCCCTACCCAGAGCTTGGAGACCACCAGCCACTGTCAGCTTTCAAAAGCCATGCTCCAGGTTTGCTTTTGAAAGTGTAAGCTTGAAGGAAGCCACTGCTGCCTACTGGAAATGCAGTCAGACAGCTGGTGTAGATCCTCACACTGTGTCTGTCATCCCTTGGTCATTGTTTTTTGCATCTCTGTTCATACATTCCTTTTTCTAAAACCTTTCTCTTTGCTGTTGCTATGGTAAAAGCCTGCCTAAAAGGAAGACTGAGAGCAGCAACACCCACTGACCTACAACAAAATGAGAGCGGAGCTGCTCTGCACAGAGCTCTGCCCCCGAGGTCACCGGTGGGCAATCTAGAGTGGGAAGGGAGATGACCAAAGTACAGGGACAACGTCTGTGGACACGGTTTTAGTCAAAAGTCCTGCTTCTGATGAGTGAACCTCTACAACTGATTTCCTAAAAGCAGGAATTTTGCATGATTACAATACCAAAAGTAGTGGATGCCCCAAAAAAGTCTTTTTTTTTTTTTTTTTTTCCCTGTTAATAACCTTCCAGCTCCAATGTAAATTTCTCCTCTAGGTACACAAATGTCATTGGTACCGTGTTGTATTACAGTGGCTCAGCCTTGCTGGAGGCACAGTCCTTTTCCAGCGAGCTGATTTGAAATGAAATGAAAACCAGCCCCTGAGTTTTTTGGTTCACCTCCCAGAGTATAAAAATGGATGGTCTCATTAATGATTAACACAGCAGATGGTGGCTCAAAGGAGATTTGGAGGAAAACACTGCAGTAACTCCCTCCTCCAGTAAATATATTGACTTAACAGCTTTCTGCGCTCATCCTACCTTATTTCAGCAGACACGTCTGAATCCCAGCAGGGTGGATCTCTGCCTTCATACCTGCTTTACGATAAGTGAGGGTGCATTAGTTCCTAGTTGCCTCAGATAAGATTTTGCAATGTTGTTACCGCTTGCTGGTTTGCAGTTCCCTGTGATGTCAGCAGTGGTTTTTAGAGAGATTTTCTGCTTCGGCCCAGTGAGGCGTCTGAAGATTTCCGATGTCCTTTTACCCACAGCACGGTTACATCACGAGGACATGAGGAAAGGGCTTCAGGCTGTGCCAGGACAGGTTTGGGTTAGATGTCAGGAAGACTTCACAGACGGGGTGCTTCAGCACCAGAATGAGCTGCTCGGGGAAGTGGCGGAGTCTCCATTCGGGGAGGCATTTAAGAGACATGTGGATGTGGCATTTAGGGACGTTTTACTGATGGGATTTGGTAGTGTCAGGTGATGGCTGGACTTGATGACCGCTGTTAAGGGTCTTTCCTAGTCGCTGTGATTCTGTGATCAAGTAAACATCTGCAACAATTTTGCTTTTACATGACTTCACTTCTGGCATATTATTTTGTTATCAATAAGTCCCTGTTACAGTGTTAATCCACTTTAAATACATATATTATATATGTAATTATATATATTACGGTTGCAAAATGTTTACTCCTATGTTTACTCCACAATATTGGATTACAATGTGCATGGGCAGCTGAAAAAACTCTAATGATCCAGCCTCTCAAAAGAAGCAGAGGGATGTTTTTAGACTGAGCGTTTGCGGAATGTGATTATCAGTTTAGCACTGAAGAAATAAAAGTGCTAAAAACCAGACCTTGAAAAGAAGCCCTGCCACATAGTAATGGTGCATATGGCAAACAGCATGCAGTAGAGTGGTAAGAAATCTGGAGGCTTTTCCCTGTTACTCCAGACTATCATTGTGAACATACATCCTCTTCTAAATTGACTAATTTGGTTTTACATTAATAAATATACCACAATCTCTGAAACCTTGTACACATTGTCAGGTAGCAGCTTCTAAATGCACGTACACTTTTTCCTCTAAGTTCACTGTAGAATATTGGTATATTCATGTATAATATAGCAGTTCTCCCTCTGCTGTTGATGGAAAGCTCATCTGCGCACAGTTGTGGTGGATAATGCCTCCAGAATTTATTGCAAGGTAGTTTCCGTGGTGTACATGATGATTTGAGCTGGCATGGTCCACCTGGCAGTAGGCTGATCCCAGCCCAAAGGGTGCACGCGTAGCCTGACGTTTTTCAGGGTAGCAGAAGGAGCTGCTGCTCAGTTGAACACCGCCCCCCACAAGCAGATTGCTCCGAGCCAGATGCCTGGCTAGTGCCAGAGGCTGTGAAGACAGGGGGAGAGGAAAGGAGAGGCAGATCTGCTTACATGAGCCCAGCAGAGTCCTGAGCCCTTGCCTTGCCATAGCCATTTGTGAGAGAAAGGCAGCGGGTGGGAGGACACTGCACCCTGATGTGTGTGTGTGAGAGCTTCCACTGCTGCATCCCACCACAAGACCTGAAATTTAGGTGCAGCTGCAGAGGCTGAAGTACTCTGGAACATTCGATGTAATTGATAATGCTCAGTTCTTGCTTGTTTTCACTGACTCATATGGCATGTTCTTCTTTTATTAGAGATCCGAGCTCAACTCATAGAGCAGCAGAAATGTCTGGAGCAGCAGACTGAAATGAGAGTGCAGCTCCTTCAGGACCTGCAGGATTTCTTCCGCAAGAAGTCGGAAATAGAGATGGAGTATTCCCGAAACCTGGAAAAATTGGCAGAAAGGTTCATGGCAAAAACAAGAAGTACAAAAGACCATCAGCAGTACAAGTAAGAGATATTTCCTTCCCCCTCATCCCCATGTCTGCCATTCCTGTGTAACTGGAGTGCTACCCCACTCGTTGCTTCTGCTGGTTTTGAGTATTGTTAGGCTGGACCCAGGTCAAAGGCATATTTAAAATTCTCACTCCTGCTTAGCAGCATAGCTGTTCTCATTGCAGCTGAAGGTAGCTGGGTGCCTCAGTACTGTTTTGTAGGTTTGGACCAGTGCAGTTATTCACCTAAACTTTAGAAATTCTTTCAGTTTCTTAAAAGGTAAGTTGCACAAATATGATCCCTCACCTACTAATATTGACTTCAAACATCCAAAATTCATGCAGTATCTAGAAGAGAAGAAGGGCCCTAAAATTGCTTGAAAGGTGTGGGCTGATCTATTGCAGTGGGGCTGATGGGTTTGAAAATGTTTAAATAAAGGTCAGTCACCATCACAAAGACAGAAAAAAAAAAAAGCATAGGAATATTGGCAAAAAAGGTATTGAGAAAGAAAGCTATTTTGACTTGTTGTTGCATATGAACTTCTGGTACCTCTTGGTGACTCTTTTTCCTGGAAATGAAAAAGATGTGAATGTTATGTCTTGCTTACAAGCTAATACATCCCCTTGATGGCTTGGTAACTTCTGTACAGAACAGAAGTGGTCAGGTAGTATTTGTCAAAAAGTGTGTACAGCGTGTTTTATAAAGCATTTCAAATGCATTGCTCACTGGCATAGTGTCATCTGGTTATTTTCCTGACTTGAGCTGATGAGTGAATGCATCTGCCTGGCCCTGTTATGCTTAGGGGTATAAAACAATATTTTGTATTTTTAAAGCTGAAAAATCAGTACTTTTTGCACTGCCTAACTAGTACTGTGCTGTAGATACACAGACAGATTTGTTGTTTTGGGACAAAAGTCTTTTCCAAACACACCCAACAAGATACAGATACAACTTGTACATTTCAAAGAGCAGTGCTATGTATTTCTTAAGATTCAGTTAAGCAACTGGGTGATTCTCTGCAATAACCGAGGTGTGCATGTGTCTCTGCTTCAGAGGCAGCCCAAGCTTTCATTCAGCTTGTGTCAGAATCCTTCTGCCTTGTGCATCTTTTCTCATTCTTAAACGTGTTAAATCCAGACTGGCAGAACTGTACCATCATAGAAGATGTCCTTTCTGCTCTTTGTCTTGTAACTGAACTATCTGTGACTGGCAGGAGCAGAGTATTTATGAATGCTGTGAATTTATGAATGCTGATCATTTTTGTGTATGCTTGTGACATACGTATGCTTGTGTTTGCTGTAATTTTATAGCAGTTATGCAAATCCATTACTGTGAAACAGCCACACCTACAACTTTGCTTATGAAGGATTTGGAATGTGCTTGCTGTTCTTTATTTCTAATGTCAAAAAAAATATATTGTTACTACATTAATACTGTACCCGTGGCCTTTTCAATCTGTAAGCAGCTGCAAGCTTTGTGGCAAGATTTTTAAGCTCTTGGCTGGCTTGCAGTTAGTGTCCTAAATTCTTCTGCTTTTTCTGTGTTTTTGTATCTATGCTTCATGGGATTTGTAACATGTTTCTTAAATGAACCATCTGAATCTTGCCTAACCTGAGTTATTCCAAGAATGGGTAGACTGAGTGTTCAGAAGCAGTCATTTTTACATAAAAAGCTCTAAGTGTAAATGTCAGGGAGATGTTTGTGTTAATTACGTAACTTTTCCATTTCTATATGTGATATGTCCTTAGGAAAGACCAGAACCTCTTGTCACCAGTAAATTGCTGGTACTTACTCCTGAACCAAGTGAGAAGGGAAAGCAAAGACCACGCAACATTGAGTGATATCTACCTGAACAATGTGATCATGCGCTTCATGCAGATAAGCGAAGACTCCACCCGAATGTTCAAGAAGGTAATGTCTCTCCTGCAGTCAGTCCTCCTCCAGTGGGGAGTGCCTCTCGAGGGAGGCGAATGTGTCTTAATAGCATTTGAGGAGAAGATTCAGCACACGTAGCATAAAATCTGTTTTAGCACACTTATAAATTCTTCATGACTGTTCTCACAGAGCAAATCCTCAGTGCTGAAATGTTTGGGAACTCGCTGTGTATGCTGGTGACCTTAAGAAATGAATCGCAAATATCTCAGTGGCAAAGGAAAAAGCCTGTTCTTCTCTCAAAAACACATTTGTCTACCCATGCAGAAAGAAAACAGTTTTCTCTTAGGAATTCCAAAATAGTCATGTTGAATTAATGAAGTATTTGTAAAAACAGTATTTCATTATAACTCTGTCATCAGAAAAACTGTGATTCAAGCCAAATTAAGGGAGTACCTTGCAGCAGTGCCATAGCATATGCTGTGATTCTCCTACAGGAGTTCTTTACGTTCTCAATATGAATATGAACATACGCTTTTGATATCATAACTACTTCTATTAGATCATTAAGCATTATCTCTGTACATGTTTGTACTTGTGCATGTCTGTTACATGTTTTCATAACCCATACAATTAATAAATCCCTCTTTGGCTAAGCGTGCACTCTGAGGCAGCCTTAATTTGAGATCTATGTAACGTGTTTGCAGTCATTGTTGTTATAAACTTCTGGGGAAAAAATAGAATATAAACGCATATCCGTCAGTCACAGCGGGATGCTGGCTGGAAAACGTCACACTTAGTACAAAAGAGAGTTCCAAAAGGTTACAGAACGTAAAGTATGTGACTAAATGCAATGGCATTTCCTGCAGGGGTAGCAGGTTAATACTTCAAAACAGGGAGCTGATTTCACTTATACCTGGCCACAGTCTTAGACAGATAGCAATGTGATGGGAAGAAGAATCCTCATTGTTGTGCATGGGTTGTAGTTGAAGGAAAAGAATTAAAAACATGAATCAGTTTTATTGGTGTGCACTAAAACCTGTGACAGTAGTAGGATCAAAATTTATAGTTCTTCAATCAGTAGTGAGTCATTCATGTAAGATGTGTTTGATACATAAAACTGTAGTTCACCAACCAATAACCTACTAATAAGGAATAGCATTGTGGAAGTTGGAAAGATGAAGGGAAAAGCAATTTGAAAAAGCTCAAGTACAGTCTGTGTGGAGATGTCTCAGACCTGCTTGGAACAGTAGGTTTTTTTCAGCAATGAATCTGGAATAGTTGCTTATGTTTGTTAGTTGCTCAGAAATCTCCTTTTTGCTATATGTGCATTATTAGACTGGGCCCGTAGTTCAGATCTTTAGCACTGGAAATTTTTGCTTTTGCTTCCCTTCTCTCCAGAGTTACTGTACCAAAATATCTACATAAAGTTTTCCATGGAGAAGTACATCTCCTTCTTTATTCACCTATAATTTTTGAATGAGGATTGCTGCAAGCCTACCTTTTAGAAAGAGGAAAATATGTGAAAATATTCAGTGCATTAACAGGAGGCACACTGTCACATCTTCCTGACAGACTTTACTGTTTCCTCCAGATCATGACCAGAAAAGTGTAATGTTTAAGAATTTCTCCTTCTAACATAGCTTGTCAAAGAAGACTAAACAGCTTTTCTTGTTATTTTATTCCTAATCTGGATCTTCTACGGGTGAAATAGGAGAAAGGAAATTGAGTATGCATAACCCAAAGGTCACAGTAGTGGAGCCTGGGTCCTAAACAACTATATACTACCTTTTGGCAGGGTTTTCTGGTTAGCACTCAGTGTGATATTGTCACATCAAATAGCTGTTAGTTAGCTTGGAGCACAGGCTGAGTTTGCTCCCTAAAGGATTCATGAAGAGACCTGAGCAAGACCCCGTGATGTGAAGGGGATGGTAACAAGAATACACATGGCACCATGGACTAGTGCAAATGAGCTTTATGAGCTTGTAGCATCAGTGTGGCAGTGGTTGTTCACCAGTATTAATTGTGATCATTTATTTTTGGGACATCGTTCTGTCAGGAATTAACAGTTGTTGGAGCACAATGGTATTTCCACTGACTCACAAAGTACACAACTCTTGCTGTAGTGCTTGCTGCAGGGTGCTTGTGAGGTGAGCTATTTGCTGTTAGTCCTCAGGTGCAGAACTGAATGATGATGAAGCTCCAGCTCCGGGTAAAAGGGAAAGGAAATACAAAATGAGGTGAGCCACATTGGACAGAGAGAAAACCAAGACCAGTGCGGGAAGTAAAGCTGCTAGCAAATTGTCTTGTTTTATTCATGAAGAACATAAGCTGTCTACATTTATGTTTAGCCCAAATGGGCAGCTTCAACCATAATTTCTGTCAGATGTGAATGAGCAATCTAACTCAAGATGCCTCACAGCTCAGGACTGCTTAATGGGCATCCACTGGGGAACAGAGAGAGATGGGGTGCAAAATGCACGTGTCCTGTACTGCAGTCCACGTTGCAGGCAGAGGTCAGAGGAGCAAATAGGAGATGGGCTTAGAATGAGAAAGGAGACATCCAACACCCTCCTCCGTCAGAGTTGTGTTCTCCCTAGAGAAAATGATAAGAAAGTTGTTGGAGAACTGTAAATGTCGAGTAGAATATTTAACCAATTTCTGTCACTGTCTGTAGATTACATTTTAAAAAGACTGGGTTTGGAATAAAATCCTGTCAAAGAAAATTTTAATCAATCTCAGTGGGTTTTGTCCCTGTGAAAGCATATGGGATTTGTTCACTGTTCAGAGATTTTAGATTAAATAAGACACAAACAATATCCTGCAGATACTCATACATTGGAATCTGGTCATAGCGTTCTTTGAAATATGTACTCTCTCGCTAAGTAATAAATGTAGAGAATAAGAACATAAATCTTAAATATGAAGTTTTAAAAAATAAAGACTGACAAGTGTGTGCTCAATACCTTACTGCAGTCTGTGGTCAAAAGCAGAAATACACCCATGTAACATTTGTTCTCATAGCACTGTACATAGGAACACTTAATGTCTTTCTAAGTAATTTCCAAATACCAGCTAATAAAGCTTCTCCGTATTCAATAATTAAGTTAGTAAATTATATGTCTACCACTTTATTAACCTAATAGTGTTATGCATCTGTTTCCACCTTGTTTTAGTTCTTCCCTGGTCCTGCAACACTGGCAGCTTCTGCATCTTTGGAGGTGCTTTAGGTCCCTCTTTCAGGTCTGGACAGTAACTGCACCAAATCCGTCTCACAAATGATCTCATAGAATCATTAAGGTTGGAAAAGACCTCCAAGATCATCTGGTCCAACCATCCCCATGCCACCACTGTCACCCACTGAACCATGTCCCTAAGCACCACGTCCAGCCTTTCCTTGAACACCCCCAGGGACGGTGACTCCACCACCTCCTGGGCAACCCGTCCCAGTGCCTGACTGCTCTTCTGAGAAGAAATGTCTCCTCATTTCCAACCTGAACCTCTCCCTGCACAACTTGAGGCCATTCCTTCTGGTCCTATCACTAGATACCTGTGAGAGGAGACTGGCTCCCAGCCCCCAACACCTTCCTTTCAGGTAGTTGTAGAGAGCAATAAGTTCTTCATCATTTGGCTCTAAACCCCCAAGTTGCCTGCTGCAGAAAAGGAAGGTGCCTCATGGTGGATTGCGCTCTTTCTTGCTCACAGACAAGTTGCAGGTTGACAACAGCATAGTCGCTCTGAGCTTCTTGGCTCTTTCTGCACACACACACACTCCATTCCCTCCTGCTCCCCAAGGACAACACTGCCCATTCTACTTCTCAATGGTAGCTTTTACTGGCATTATTCAGCTAGCTGGTGGCCACACAGGTCCTCACATGAAACTTTTCCATGAAGTGAGAACATTTCCTGGACATATACTCTTTATATCCTATCCCAAGACTGGCTCCAGCTAGACTTCTGGTAGTGAAAATATCAAACAATATCTTCATTTCCTGGCCATGCTTATCAGTATTGTTTTGTTCCCTTTCCTGCTCGTGCCTGCTACATGTAGAAACCCCTTAGCCCTTCTGAAAAAGATGTGTGTGATACCTGGTGTTGGTCTATATGAAATGTAGTGATGAGGGATGTCTCTGCCCCTTGGTCTTTGTGCCTTCCCTTGGCTCACATTCCTGACCCGTGCAGTATTCTTTCTCATTCGGGTTCTTCCTTTGTGTGCTTATTTACATCTGTCTTAACATTTGGTTATTGCGGTGAAAAGATTTTTATAGGTTCCAGCTTACATGTTGAAAACAAATGGTATTCACACACCTGTTCGTGGCTTTCTTGTCTAGGCTGGTCCACTTAGTATTTGGATACTCATTATTTTTGTTCTCCTGGGAGCAATTTGTCATTCTTTTTTACAGGGGTCAGGATCTAGCTTCTGTTTAAATGTACTAAATGCAGGACAAGGATAGGATCTAGTTTAGAGATTTTAAGGCATTTACCTGATTGTATTATGCCAGGCCTCATACTATCAGGGAGGCACTTAAGCTCTTCTTTTTTTCAGTTGCTGGCATATAAAAGCAGTACAGATTGCTGTTCATGCCTGGCCTTATTGTTGCACATAAAATTACAAACAGAAAGTAGCAGAGTTCAAACCTTGCATGCTTGCACGTCTCTTCAGGCAGATGGGGTAGATGGCCTCATGGGGACAATTAAAGAATAAAGCAATAAGGAAAAATGTCAAGCAGAAGGAAAAAGTATTATGCAGAACATTTCATGCAGCGATTCTGGTTACCCCAGCATTAATAATCAACTGTATAAACACATAACCACAAAATCCTTAAGCAGATTTGTATATTTATAATTTATAAAAATGTATTTTCTTTGGACAGAAACCATAACGAGGCAAGATGAACATATCTTCCAGTGTTTACAGTAAAAGATGCTGGAGAAGCCAAGCACAATAAATATTTTAGTTCCATAATCTGGCTATTAACAGGGACTGAGACTACTTGCCAGATCTCTTTGGAAGTTATAAAAATTGTGGCATAGAGAGAGACTTTTCACATCATTTTCTTAAATGTTTAGAGGTTTAAAAGGATACCGAAGCTATTTGTTGCTATGAACTGGCAAATCTGGGACAGAATGTTACTGTCACACACTGGTTATGTCAGTGTCACAGCAGCTCATGGAAGCTTCTTTTAAGCAATGGTTTGCATACCCCTTCCCCCGGGGACCAGCAGCAGACTCATTTAAAAGAAGCAGTCACAGAATATTTTCCCTAAATGATGCAACTGATAGTAGCATTGTGTGTGCTAAATACAGGCACTAAAGAGTTCCAGGAACAACCTGACTGACTAAAATTTCAATTAAAAAAAAAAAAAAAAGATGAGTAAACTTTGGGTGCCCAATTACACTCTTTCTAAAATGGATGGAAAATTCTTGCAGACTTCACTGAAAGGATATCAATATGGAGTAAAATTTTAAGTTTATCAAGCATTAACCCATAAATACAAATCTTGGTAACATCAGGAGGACCACCGATGTGTTCAAAGTTGAGCATTTCTACTCCAGAAGTCTGTTGGGAAAGCAAAACAGCAGGCTGTAAGCAATCCAGGAGACTTCTGGAGAGTGTTGAGGATAACTTGATGGACAAACCGACCAGAGGAGAGGTGTTACTGGACCTGGTGCTCACCAGCGAGGAGGAACTCATTGAAGAGTTTAAGACTGCAGGCAGTCTGGGCTGCAGCGACCAGGCCCTGGTTGAGTTCACGATTTGGAGCAATATGGGTTTGGAGAATGGTCAAACTTGTTAGTGTCACTGATAAGCACCAGCCTTGGGCAAAGGGGAAGTGAGCAGCTTGTTCATGTTTATCTCTTACACAAACTTTGTGGATGGAGGCCCGCACGCTTGGTATGAGAGGCTGCTGAAGGAGGGACTCTTGTGTTGGAGGGATGGCCCTGAATTGGCAGCAGAACAGAATCTTGAGGCCCACAGAGCCTGAGTGAAAACGTTTTCATCATTATGTGCAACATGAATATTAAAGTTCACAACCCTGAATATGATAATGAGCTTAATGAAGTACATGGTAAACATATATGACTACAACTCTACCCAATTCATGGTAAACATCACTCTAGGGAGGGAATAGATAGGATATTAAAAAAAAGGAGTTGGTGGAATTGGTGTAAACATAGAGGAGAATAAGAAAGAAAAAAAAAAAAAAGAGAGAAGATGAAGTTAGAGTGAGGAAAAAAGAAGAGCTGGGGAGTGGAAAGAAGAAATTGGAAACCTAGAAGAGGCTGTGCCCTTTTCTCCTCCACCAAGACAGGGAAACTTTCTACGCCTTCCCTCCTTGGTGAGAAATACCTGGGATAGCATTTTGCTAGCACTATTATCCTCCATTGCAGTAAGTGTATTTATCAATGGCAATTCCAAATTTGATATATCTGTCACCTCATTAAATATGTTCAACTTTGTGAAACTGTCTCAGTGAAAGTCCTTGGCAGGGCTCTGAAAAAAGCAAACGTTGGACTGCAAATGCTTTCAACTCTGTGAAAGCTCTTACCAGGGCTCTGAAACAGGCAAATGCTGGACTCTGGTAAGTCCCCTCTCATGCAACAGTGGGCTTGGCAAAGGGCAAACTCCCAGATGTTTGAAGACCTAGTGGATGAGATCCCCTGGAACACTGTCCTGAGGGACAGAGGAACTGGTCAGAGCTGGTAACTCTTTAATAACGCTTTTCGTAGGGCAGGGAGGGCAGGAAATGCGGATGGCTGAGCAAGGACATGCTGGTCAAACTGAGGCACAAGAAAGAAATGCACAGGCAGTGGAAGCTGGGGCATGTGGCCTCTTAAATTCGAGTGACAGTTTCTTCAAATTGTCTCTTCATGCTTTGAACCAGATTAGTTAAAAATACATTATTTTTAGGAGGAGTTTACATGTACTCTAACATTTTTAGTACAGTCTATGTTCTTTTCATTAATAGATGCTAATACATTTCTCTAGGACATAGGGAATAAGGAAGTGTCTCGCTGATTGTTTCTCAGCTTTTAATGGCCTGACTAGAGCTATAAGTCTAGCTCCAGGAAAATGTGTGTTGCATCTTACATCCTGTCGTTTGGCTCCCCTGCAGAGAGCCTCCTAGAGGAGCGCACTGCTCAGACATGTTGAACTACTGCCGAGAATAGGTAGCATCAAAGAGAAATAGGAGAGCCATTAACCACTGAAAATAAATGCACTCCTTATCTGGTGCTCTACCACACTGTATATTGCACACTAAAAGCCATTTCACTAGCCACTCAAAGTCAGTATTTCTTGATTTTAAATGGCAATGTAAAATTTGTTGGTTCTTGAACATAAATCCCTTTTACACTGCTATGGCTAACCAAATTTCCTGATTTTTATTGGACGGTTCCTACGCAATATTTCATCGGAAAAAGAAACTGACATATCTACATCTACAGGGTCCCTTACAAGCCACAGGCAGTAAGGCTGAAATCCCCAGATGAATTGGTGGAAGGATGACTCATCTGTGACCATGTGGCATTGCTAAGATGTGTCTCCCTGTTTTTTACAGTTTTGCTTTGTTTTGTTTTTATGCAAAAGAATCTGTGAAGGGTATAAAGAAAATGGACTTTTCAGTCTCACTTTCTGAAGAAAAAAAGGCAACTTTTGTGCTGCCTCGTTAAGTCGTGCTGCCTTTAAACCAACCTTGCTGTACTCAGGGCTTGTGCTGTCATCAGCTTCGAGATGGCAGTGACCAACAGTTGAAGGGGATTAATTGACTGGAGCTGGAGTTCATCTCTACAGTTTTTTTCCCATGTGTGTATGTTGTCATCTAACAGTTGTAATGTCTACCGTCTTATTTGTACGTTTTGTCCTTCTTTCTGCTAAAATGATTTATAAAGTAGACCGCTCATATTCAACAGTATGGAAGCAGCTTTCCGAGAGAAAACAGGTGGCCTCCAGTTCTTGGATCTTTTAGGAGATGTGTAAGCTGTGTCAGAGCTGCACTGTTGACTTCTGAAGGCAGGGTGCCAATGTAAAGCAATGAAAAGCAATTCAGAGTTTTGGTTAAAGCTTTTACTGCATTTCTCTACAGCAGTTTGCAAATCTTCAATCCTTCTCCAATCCTTTGCAATCATTCACATGCAGTCTATGCATTGTTCTGCATTTGATTTTTTTTTCCTTAACGTTAGATGAAAATAATGTGATATTTGCAAAGAAATTGAAGATATAAGCCTTGTTTTCTAGGTACTAGAGAAGCAGAGCACAGCTCTTGAAAAATACCAAACTTTTAGAAGTTTGTTGAGAGCCCAGAAAGCCATCCATATCCTGAGCTGTATCAAATGCAGCGTGGACAATAGTTGAGGGAGGTGATTGTCCCCCTCTGCTCTGCTCTCGTGAGACCCCACCTGGAGCACTGCGTTCAGCCCTGGGGCCCCCAGCACCAGAAGGACATGGATGTATTAGAACAAGTCCAGAGGAGGGCCACAAGGATGCTCAGAGGGCTGGAGCACCTCTCCTGTGGAGACAGGCTGAGGGAGCTGGGGTTGTTCAGCCTGGAGAAGAGAAGGCTCCTGGGAGACCTCATTGTAGCCTTCTAGTACCTAAAGGGGGCTACAGGAAAGCTGGGGAGGGACTCTTTGTCAGGGAGTGTGGTGATTACAAGGAGTAATGGCTTCAAACTAAAAGAGGATAGATTTAAATTAGATATTTGGAAGAGATTCCTCACCGTGAGGGTGGTGAGGCCCTGGCACAGGCTGCCCAGAGCAGCTGTGGCTGCCCCATCCCTGGAGGTGCTCAAGGCCAGGCTGGATGGGGCTTTGGGCAACCTGCTCTGGTGGGAGGTGTCCCTGCCCACGGCAGGGGGCTGGAGGTGGGTGGGCTTTAAGGTCCCTTCTAACCCAAGGCATTCTATGACTGTGATTCTATGATTATATTTCTAGTTTCTAGTGAGTTAAAATCATCTTGCATGTAAGGATTGGAGTGAATGCTGGTAAGTGGTGAGGCACATTCCTTAAATACTGCCCAGAGTTAGGGGTATGATAGTAGGGATAGGAGGAAAATATGCAAAGTGTTCTGTTCCAGCTACTGATGTGTTGGTTTCATCCTTCTGAGAGACAAAATGGGTGGGATTTGTGCTGTGGTTCCTTCTCGTATGTGGGTGTTGCACTGGAAATTCTCATTCAGAAACCATTATTCCTGCAGGTGTTTTAGTGATGGCCAAGTAAGTGTTAGCAGCCTTGGAGATAAATTGCCCCAGAAGACATTCCTTTGGCTTCTGTACAAATACAAAGTACTTCTCATAGCTAAGGCCATTATCTGTTATGAAGTTGGCATTTTTTAGATGCTGGGCTAATTATCAATTTATTCACAGAAAAAGAAAAAAAAAGCTGACATTTCTAGAATGTATGTTATGATGATACAGATTGCAGAAGAAAAGTAGCCAGGCTTTTTGCCAAATCCTATAGTTCTATTCTATAGTTGTTTTCCAAAGGCTGTGGTACAAATGCCTTCAACTCTTGCACAGTTGCCACAATTTTCATCTGATTAAACTGCTATGGTCAACTAACAAAGGAATATATCTGAATGAGACTCCAGTTAAATACTCTTATTTTGACATACTTGATTTCTGTAATAACCACTGCCAAGTATTTCTTTTTTTCTGGGTCAGAATGAAAGTAAAGCCAGAGTCCAGAAAAGCTAAACAAAGCTGTTTCAGCAGCCCACTCTGTGGAGTATTATGTTATGTAGTTGAGTATCTGTTTCAAAGAGGAGCCACAATTATTTCTTGCATAAATATTTAGATAGTTGCATGTGCTGAGAAACAAAGACTATTCTAGATCTGAAATTGTGAGGGACGTCCATCTAGAATTTTACATTCCACATGGTTTAGTTTATGTATATACCGTAGCAGTTGTAAGACAGTACACAGTTTGTTCCATTAAAAAGCTTTGTAACATTAATCCTGACCTTCACCCTTTCTGTTGGCACCTAATTTCCCGATGCTTCATGAGAATCTCCCTCTTAAACTACTTCTGAGTTTCCTTTTCTAAGTGTTCTGTCCAGATGTTGTCTGTCTACCTCTGCCTTCCCAAAGGATTATTTTTAGTGCACTGTAATTCCGACAGAACGTTGTCTTTGTGAGCTGCATTGCATTCACTATCTAGGACGAGCAATTAACACAAATAGTATGTTACAGTTTTGGGGTGCCTTTTTCTAATGATTTCTTTTTAATTACAGAGCAAAGAGATTGCATTTCAGCTTCATGAAGACTTAATGAAAGTTCTTAATGAGCTTTACACGGTAAGTACAGTTGCTTACTTAGCTTATCTTATACAAATTCCATATCAGACTTCTTCTGTAAGCTTTAAGTATCCTTTTATCTAGCAAGTTACCCCCAGTGGAGGTTCTTATTTTTGTCTCTTTACATAAGTCCAAATTATCTCTTTTGGAAAGACCACTCCACTCACTTGTTTAGGTTTCATTTGCTAATACTTTCAGGATTACTCTCTACTTTCAACTCTTTTTCCCCACAGACCTTGCTAAACAAGTTTCTAAGTTTTGTTGGTTATTCATAAGAGCTTACCAGAACAAAGCTTTTCTGCTTTTTTTATTTATTTTTCTCTGTGTTGCCATCTACTTAGTTTGAATCATTGACTAGACTCAGTAAAAGTCATAGTTGCTTGCAGATCCAGTGCTGTGGTGTCTAAATGTTTCCTATGTGCACTGCCCTATCCTTGAAAAGTAAGTAATGAAAAGAAAAATGGAGGGTTGTGTAGACTTTCCATACCATTCTGAAAGGTCAAGAAGAGAAAAAGCAAAACATAGAGCATTCTGGCAAGCTGCTGATAACTGTTTGGAAATTCTGAAAGAAGGGAAATCTGAACTTTTTTTCCTCTTTGAAACTCATCTACATATCTCATTACTGCAGGATGAGATCCTGTCTACCTGAAAGCCATTTCTCAAAATATTCTGGGGATAGGTACCAACAATATTTTCTAAGAAAGAACAAAGTGAGAATTACTTTTTGTTTTGTTTTGTTTAAACATAGCTACGTAATGGAAAGGAACTGGTGAGATCCACCTCCTGCAAGTCTGTTGATTCCTGCTGGTTGAGGAAGTAGTATATCTAAATTTTATCTTGTATCTGAAAGAGATGAAAGTTCTGCACTCTGATACCTTACATAACAGTCCCTAGACTGATCCCTTCCCTATCCTCAATATTTGGGGGACCAGAAAAACAAAACAAAACCCAACAACAACAGTGAAAAAACAATACAATATTTATATTGAGAAACAATTTGTGATTTTAAGGAAGTTTAGGAAGACAGCAGAGGCTAGCTCTCCTCACGCTGAGATCAGTCAAGCATTACTTGTGTCTCATCTGTTTTTATTTTGACCTAGGAAAAATTGTGCACCATCTGCAGATGGGCTGAGGAGCATTTGAACTCAAGAACAACTTGGGTGGTGAAAAAGAATTCCAAATAAATATAGACCTGTATCACTGCCCTAGATTCTTCTGGATTGTAGTTAAGGATGCAAGTTCCTAAAACTTGCCTTAAAAATTTTTTATCCTCTTTTTTTTTGAGGGCTTTTCTTATTTTTTTTTCTCCTGAAATTACTATTGATTTTCTAAAACATGATACTGCAAATGCTTGTTGCCTCAGGCCTGTAGTCTCTTAAATATGCTGGGATCAGCTTCTCTAAAGTGATGGTAGCCTCAGACAATTCACACAGCTGCAGGGAATCAGCAACTGCAGGAGCAATTGCACAAGCAGGACTTCAGTGATGAGTAAGCCCTGAAGATACAGCCTTGTTCCAATTAAACCGTTATGTAACTGGAGAGCCTAGTGAGGTGCAGGATTAGTGCTTGTGCTCCCAGGACAGGAAAACACCAAAGCCTGTGCTGAAATACTTGGCTGAATCACCAGTGAAAATCCACAGGACTGGGCTTTAGTATTTTCAGTCTTTTTCGTCACGTTAGTGCTTATGTCTTCCCACTGAGAGCTGCAGAAGTTTATTCAGGTACTAACTTCTGTGTTATGCCTTCCAGGGAGTGCCACTTCCTTTCTCAGAATTTAAAATTTTTGTTAACTTGGATTTTTTTTAAAGCTGCTGGAATAGAATATATGCACCATTTAAATTAAATTACTGCTGTACAATACTTTTTTGGGGATGAAATAAACTTCACCTAATTTTTAGGCATCTGCAATGTATGTACAAATATCCTAGCCTGCCATTGGCGCTCCAGTTACAGTCATTGGAAATCTAATATGTGGAGATCAGAACCCTTCATCTGATCAGATGTAAGCATGTGCTTCAGATGAAATTAACTACACTGATAACTCTGCTGTCCAGCTTTTCATTGATTGCAAAGGACTTCATCAGCTGTAGGTGCCCATATGTAGCCAGAAACAAGCCACACTTAGTGAAGTGACAATATGGTGCAGAATAGCACCTGTTCCACTACTTGCAGCATTAGAATGATCATCAGCTTATCTGTGTAGTATATACCCGTGTGTACGTAAAGGTAGAAAGATACCTAGACAGATGGACGCCCCATACATAGGTTTTTAATTCTGTGTAATATTTACTGTTTACAGAATAAGATCATGTCATAGTGTCTTCACATAAACGAGTATCTACATTTTTTAATTCTGGGAGGCATGTTTCTCAGTCATTTACAAAAGGGAAAAGTCATCTTTCTGCTATTCCCATGATTTATGGGAAAAAAAAGTAAGATTAATTTCAATCTTACTGTTGTGAAGTAAATCTTTGTGTCCAAAAGAAATTGAATGAATTTCAAGTCGGTAAAAAACTGAAGTCTCTCCCTGTTAATCTTTTTTTGTTTTTGAAAGAATGGTACTTTCATGAAATGTAAATACTAAAATGTAAAAGCCTTACTGGAGTTTAAATACCCCTAAAGCCTCCATGTGAGGGGGCAAATATCAGAGTTTCTAAACAAACTGAGTATGTGCATGAACGTGGGTTTAATAATCTGCTTACTGCTTATGGTATCATCCTTTAGTTTACAAGAAAGATCTGTAAAATGAGGTCACCTTCCAGAATTAAAAAAAAAAAAAAGGTTGTGAAAGTGCAGTGAAAAGAATGAGAGAATTAAAATCATTAAAAGCTAAAATAGTGAGAAGAACTTGTTTTGAGGCATGGATATAGTCGTTACAAAAAAGTTGCGTGTTTTATTTGTTACTCCTTAAACTTTTCAGATAAGGATTGGGTCCCTTAGGCAGGCACGCAAGTATTAAGTATTTTTGCAGCTCCACAATACCTCTTTCAAGCAAACATCATGTTGTTTGCTCCACTGACAAGATGTAAGACATTATGTGCCTAGATTTCCCTGATGTTTTGGGGTGAAGGGCTGGATTAAGTAATTGTTTCAAACCCAGATGATTAGAGGCTTTAGCACCCATCTCTAGCCAGACATCAGGCCTTACCCCGACTGTGTTCAGACTTCTCAAGCACAAGGTACCTCAAACCCAATTAGAATGATCCAGAATAAATGGGATGTTTAAATGAATTGCTACTGATTTGGTCCAGATATTTTTAATGGATGAGTTCAGACACAACCTACTTAGTATCAGAACAATAACTGACTTTGTTCTGGTGATATTGTATCCCAGTCATCTCTATCACAGCCGGTGTCAGAAATAAAAGGTAATTTCAGGACCCTTCTCTGAAAATATAAGCTTCGCTTTTGCCTCAGAAAATCCTTTTTAACCTGTTCATAGGATCAGATTTAGCTACTGCTCTAGTTAGGGACTTCTGTTCATTGGTGTTGATTGTTTTTAAATCAAATTCTTCAAATCAATAAGTAGTGCTATAGATTTTTCAAAGGAGAAACTGTTCCAAGAGAAGAAAAAATTAAAGCACTGAGGAATTGAAGAGACTTGCCACCTTCCACTAAGAATGCAGTCTGAAGGTTTCCAATTAAAAAACCTCTTTCTGCGCAGATATATTCTTAAGACCATCTAAGTCTGAATCTCTGCTTTTTGAGAGACTGTAAAGCTATTTGGCTGCATCTTGAATGTGGAGAATCTCAGAACAGCAGTGAAATGTCCAAAAAAATAAAGTCAGACATTTTAGAATATTAAATGCCCTTTCTTTAAAAAATCACTCCATTAAGAGATCTTTCGCCTTGCTTACACTTTATGTAACTCCTTTCACCCACTTGCATCACTAGGAATTATCCTGAAAATTGGAGATGTGTACAATAGGTCTTCTGTTTATTCCCTGAGAGTTGTTTAGCTTGTATTCGCTTTGTCTTATGCCATCCTAATTACAATTATGCATCATGTACAGGAGTGAGGAAAAAATAAAAACAGAAGCAGGTGAAGTAAGGCTCCAGAAGATGTTCTGAGAACCTGTGAGTGAAGCAGGCTTATTTTATTGGAGTAATCAAAATTTTGTAAGGTGAACTTTCCTTTTTGTTTTTCATCTCTTTTCCATAGAGAAGGTTTACTTGAATGTTACAATAAATATTTGTCTGTTTTGTGCATGTTCCAGAAATCTGGATGAGGACATGGTGGAGAAAAGTAGTGCACATTGGAGGGAAAACGCCACTTCACATAAATACAGCATGTTGAACTTTAAACTGACTGGTCACAGTCAGTAGTAGATAATTCTAGGAAAATATACCATGCAACTTTAAAGAGTGGGGGGATCAGCAACTGGAAGCAATTAGGAAAAGAACAGAGAGCAAGACAGAAAGCATAATCAGATGCATGTGTAATTATGGCCCGTGCATACTCACATCTTTCAGTACTGTGTTACAGCTCTGATCTCCTCACTTTGAGGGAATGGACAAGTACTTGGAAGAAAGATCCATTGAGGATTTTCTTAGGTGTCCTACATCTACGCTTCATGACATTTCTTCCCTTTAGGGAGAAATTACTAATGTCCACTTCAGAAGAGGGGCTAAGTAAAACAGACAATGATCATATGGGGAACTATAAATGAAAAGTTCAAAAGAAAGGAGTTGAGAGCCACAAGAATAAAAACAGGAAACTGATAGGAATTGAAGTGAACACCGAGCAAAGCAACCATGACAGTGCCAACTGCTTTATAGATACTTTTGAAGACAGGCTACTAAACCTGGGGGGTGGTATGCCTGGAGTGGTACAACTTCAGTGTATGAATTATACACCTATACTTACCTGACTGGATTTATTACACATCAGACTGGAGTCAGTGAAGGAAGATAAGATCTTAGAGGGTCACTGACTGAGAACAGTGCTCTTCTTCTCTTTCCTTTGGCCCTGTACCATGCTGTTTTTTTGTTTTTCTGAGCTGTTTTGCTCAAGAGTCAGAAAGGCCTATGAAAGAGTTCATTAGGTAGGAGCACTAACACGAATCATCTGCAATGTTTAGTGACATTTAGAAATGTGAAAAGTATTTAGCTGCCTCATATATATTTCGTGCAAAATCTCTGCCTCTTACTTTTTGGAATAGAAGCTTGAAAGCATGCTCTGAGTGTAAGGGAGCAGAACTGTAGATACCTTCTACCATCAAAGCAGATCTAAGGCAGCTGAAGAATAGAAAAGTGACAGTCTAGTCAGTCTGTTAACCTGTATTTGTAATATCTTTTTGTGAGTGTGTGCTCCATTTTGCAAAGGTTGACCGTGATAAAATCCACTGGGTATAGCAAGGAGCAGGATTTTTTTCAAACATCATAAAAATACATCCTCTGGTCTACTACTTGGTTTTCCAAATTTCACCTTCTGTCATCATGCTTTTCCCGAGCAATGCCATTGTAAGGCTTGCAGAAAACTGAAAAGATAGGGACAGTCTAAAGCAAACAATTTAATATTAAATAAGACTAGGTCTGCTGGGCCACTTGCATTTTTCAGTTGCTTTATCTCACTCATTAAAATTGTAGCTGTCTAATTTCTAAGGGTAGTTACAGCCAGATTTTTTTTTTTTTCTTTACTGAAACAACATAGAATCTGGATTCTCTGTAGAAAACGTAAGTCCAATTTACTGTAGTATATCAGAGATCTGAGAGGTGGTGAAATCTCTGATGCAGTAATTCTGTATTGGTAATAATATATCAGAGACTACACCTGGAAACACATCAGAGGCTGGCTTGGAAGTGAAAAAGATGACAAAAACAGCTAATATTAAGCCTGCTTAACTGCTAAAGTCCAATGATGTAGTGATGTTGGTATAAGATATTACTTACTTATTGGGGAAAGCAGTAGCTAACCTGATGTAATGAATCCCTTGCAACTCCAGTTTCTGATAGGAACTCACTACTTAACAGAGAGACAACTCTGAAACAATTTAAACTCACTAATTCCAACAGGAATGAACTTCTGCTCCATTAAATGATTATTTCCTGAAATAGAACTGTGAAAAAGCTATTAATTATGCAGTTTTATTATACAAATAAAGCATGTTCCTTTGACAAACACAAGAAAACTGCAATACATTTTCTCTTTGTAACATTCAGTGTTAATACTTTGGGTTAATATTTTTTTCTAGAAAAGTAGTTTGCTTGTAGAAAATGAAAGCTAGAGCCTTGCTACAGGAATGTTCCTCTCTTGTAGCCCACAGAAGTTCAGTATTAATTGATGTCGTGTTGATGGATTTACCCCAATAATGATTGTGGGTTTAAATAAAATAATTATCTAAGTGATGTCTCGAATGTTCCCTTCACTATGGTAAGTGCTGTGTCCTGCCCTGAGCCCACTTGCTGAGCTCTTACGAATGATGAAAGTTGCCACCACTAAGTGCAATCTGTCACCTACAAGTAAGACGGTGCATAGTTTGTATAGCCTGATCTTTTCCAACTGCTTATATTCTGACTTAGTTTTCTGCCAGAAATCTATATTTTACATCATTGGATCTGTAATAATAGACCTGCTAAATTAGCAGGAGATGAACTCCCGATCTGATTTTAGAAAGGGACTTGTATGTATTTAACAATGCTTGTTCAGTACAGCAGAAAAGTGCAGTATATCCATCATGATGGCAGTTCAGCATCTGCAACATTACAACCTTGCTGTCTTTTCAGTGTATACTTGATAGCTGATCAATAAGCACTTTGGGGGACTAATTAAAGTCAGTTCATTGATTTATGCTCTCACAGGATAGTCTATCAGTTCAACAGTTTGGTGGGCATTTGAGAATCTACATTGCTTACTTCATCAGAGAATTTGTCATTTGAGTAACCGATCTATGGATCTATTGCATGTTCACAGATCTGAGATTTGTGGTTCTCAGATCTCTTAATACCGTAAGGCTATTTTCAAGAATTAGATGAGCCTGTTACTGTCTTTTACAGTACCTAGCAGTCTTTTAAATAATCTTGGGAGAAAAGATGGCATAATGTTAAGGGAAAGATTAATATATATGCAATTTAGCATGCAAATTATGCGCTAATTTGTTGATGAAGTATACACTGAAATACTCGGAAGCCTTGTTTATTCCTATGTATTTTCTGTTTGTATCTATCTAATGCTTTTTCAAGTTTTTGTTTAGCTGCTGCACTATCAGCTCTTAAAAAACTTTGGCAAATCATGAGAAAGACTGGAGCAGTCAACTTGCCCTAGAGGCTTGCAAAGTAATGATGTCACTAGTACATGAGCTAAGCAGTGCTATCAATATATCAAACTAGACAGGAGTAAAAGGCACAGACTGATCACTGCTCTGTACATAGTGTACACTGGTTTCTAAACCAGCATGGCCCAGGTAGGACACACTGACTATTGTCCAGGCCTGAGTATGCTGCCAAAGGGAGGGCTTCTTTTTCAATTTCAGTCATTTGTACTAAGAACTGTGTCATTCTCACACAAACTTGACTTTCAATCAGGGTACGTGGAGGCACTCTGGATTTGGTAGCATGTGCTGTAAGCAGGCAGCGAGAGGAAGAAGTGCTCTTCAGTGATGCGAGCTTAGTGAAGTCAGCCTGGAGGCTTCTGAGCCGGCAGCGAGGCACTTCCACCCCTTCGCTCAACAGCAAGGCAGGCTGAAATGTCATAGCCACTGCAGAAAGATAATTATGCCTAGTATGCTGTGCTACACAGCACTCGGAAAAACTGCTTCTGAAACTTCAGTGTTTACTGCCTTTGTCAAGAAGTGTCAAAGCAAGGATTTTTCCTTACGTCAGATGCTTTGAGATGTGCTGTTAGGAAACTCAGAGAGGTTATTATTGTTCCCTCTTTGTAGGCAAGAACAGAAAGAGTACAAAACAATATAACTTTCCTAGATGGTAAGATAAATAATTTAGCCTTCTCCCACCAACTACAAAGTCTCCAGAGCTGACACTGAATGAAAAATAAAAAATAAAAAGAAATAAACACCTGTAGACTTCTGTAAGGAAGCACAAACAAATTGAGTAAAAAGACCAACAGAGAAGGGTATACAATCATTTTCTTCAATTTCCTTTTCTTGTCATTTTTAAGAGAGACATATAATTTTCTGTGCCTTTTCAGGTTTATTTCACAAAAAAACTTCTTTAAGAAGTGTATTTCTTCTCTTTTCAGTAATTATTTCCATGTGGCTATGTGAGTTAGATACCCCAGGCAGAGGATATTGACAGCTTTAAAAATGCCTTTGGTAACAGTGCAGGATATAGGAAGCTAAACGTGCTGCTAGGTTAAACTGCAAACAGTGCAGATCTCAGCCCTGCAGGCTTGCATCCTCTTGTCAGCTCTTTTGTTTATTTTTGTTTTCACAGTTTTGCCCCATCCATTCATACTGTGGGCACGAGCTGTTCCCTTTGTGCATCCAGTGTTTCCACAGAGAGCTGTGAACGTGTGCTTTTAGAAATAAGACCACAGCTCTTGATGCACATCTCTGACTTTTTTACCTTACTACGAGAAGCTGGTGGAGTCACCTGTTCCATTTTTAGTTTCAAACCTATTCCAGTTATATCAGCGGCCTCAGTACCACAGTGCTGGGCAGTTCCCCAGACTAGCCTCTCCCTTCAGCAGGCTGCACAAAGCCTGAGGGAGGAATGGGGGGACCCTTTGATTCCTCCCCGGCTGTATCCTTGGGAAATGAGAGTGGCTTGGGTAGTCTGGGCTCAAAGATGACATCTGCTGGAGAGAGTGCTCCGGCACCCTGTGAAGAAGAGAGGCCATCGTCTGCCTGAGGATGCCTTCCCACCTTGTTCCTTGCATGAAGATCGCGTGTGTTTGCAGGCCGGCAGCCCACGCTCTCTTGGCCGCACAGCAAGTGTGTGTACAGGAAAGACAGTGGTGTTATGGGGGAAGGGGAAATGTCTTCACAACTTCTCTATCAGACTGCTCTTTCTCCAGCTCATGTTTGGAGAGCTGGCCAGTTCTACATCATGGCTGATCTGCTGGCTGCGTGGTTAGACATAGCTTCTCTCCAGGACTTTGAGAGCAGTTCAGCTGACAAGGGACCTGTCCCCAGACTGAGGCTTCCTGTTGTCTCTGCTTCCTTCCCGTCCTCACAGCGAAGCGTATCCGCCTGTTTTCAAACATTCGGTACCCCCAGCAGAGCCATTAGCTTAGTACTGAGGAAGACAGATATGGCCCTGATATTGATTTAGTTTTATTGCTCATCATTGCAGGCTTTCATACAGAGTCCTGAAGTTTAATAACAAGGATTTGGTTCTTTCCTGTCAGAGCAATGAAAAAAAAGAATCATAGAAAATATTTTCTGCACAACCATTGGCTTAAATATTTGATAGCCTGCTGCCCAATCACCTACCAAATGTTTCTGAGACACAAGGGTCCTTCTGGGCAGAAGTGAGGCAGAATGAGAGACAGTTTCATATGCTTACATGATGACTGGTTCTCCATCATCTTCCTCTTTATTCACAGCGCTTGGTAAAGTACTCTGGACTTTTAGAATTTTATATATATAAACACCCATTTATTTAAAGTGAATAGTGACAATTCCGGCATCATCCAAAGGCCTCACAGAAAGCCAGTCTTTAATAAAACCTATAGGTTCTTGGCATCCCTATTGGGATAGTGTTGAATAAATCAGAAAATAAAAATGCAACTGGAAGTCCTCGGCCTGTGTTGGCAAGGAAACTTATCCAAATTCCATTTTATAAGAGAACATTTTATTCAACGACCCTTTTGTTTTTCTGTATGTACCTTTTTATTTTCATTTTCTCCTAATTCCTTTTTGATTCTGTCTTTTGCAGGTCATGAAAACATACCACATGTATCATGCAGAGAGCATCAGTGCAGAAAGCAAACTGAAGGAGGCAGAGAAGCAAGAAGAAAAACAGATTGGGAGGTCAGGTGACCCTGTTTTTCATATTCGACTAGAAGAAAGGCACCAGAGACGGAGCTCTGTGAAAAAGATTGAAAAAATGAAGGAAAAAGTAAATATTCCTTTTATTTTGCTTCATATGAAGTAAATTCAATGCATTTCTGACATTCTTTAGCATGATATTAGACAGAGAAGTCCAGCTGGGAAATAAAATTAAACAAGGTACACATAATAAACTAGCAGTGGGTTATAGATAACTTGATTTAATTGCAGATCAGAGAAGGGAATACTTTATAATTCTTGCTATAAGGTTTGCTGAATTTGGAATGAAATACTAAGTTATCACTTTGTATTACATTTTTATATGAATAATAGGCTGGCAGTTAAGGATCTTTCTTGTTAATAGGAATGTTTGCTTGAATTGTTTCCATTTTTGCTACATATCATCAATTAAGTAATTCAAATACATTCATATACAATCTCTTTCCTAGCGTCAAGCAAAATATTCTGAAAACAAGCTGAAATCTATTAAGGCCCGTAATGAATACCTGCTCACCCTTGAAGCAACCAATGCTTCTGTTTTCAAGTATTATATTCATGACCTTTCAGATTTAATTGACGTAAGTATTTGCACATTTATTTTTATCTTCATTTTGTATATTATATATAATGCTTTTCATTTTCAAAGGGAATACATTAGTCATACGGGTTGCCCATATGACAATACGTTCACCAGTTATAATTTGTGTGGAATAATTAGCAGATATTCCTTTCAGCTTTATATTTCACAAAATAAAGTGCCAGTAAGATGCTGAACCCCATCTTTTAAAGTTAGAATGGTACATTTCTTCCCTATGTGGCAAGAGCAAATATGACAGGAATAACATAAAAAAGTAGACGATTCCATTTTGTACTATTAAACTATTTTTTGACTACAGTTATTTCTTAGAACATAAATGTCTTAAGTGCAAGTGCACGCTGCCAGCTCACATCCAATTTTTCATCCACCAATATCCCCAAGTCTTTCTCCTCATGGCTACTCTCCATCCCTTCATCCCCCAGTCTGTAGTGATGTTTGGGATTGCCCCAACCCAGTTGCAGCACCTTGGACTTGTTGAACTTCATGAGGTTCACCTGGGATCACGTTACAAGCATGTCCAGGTCCTTCTGGATGGCATCCTTTCCCTCTCTTGTATAAACTGCCCCACTCAGCTTGATGTCATCTGCAAACTTGCTGAGGGTGCACTTAACCCCACTGTCTGTGTCATTAATAAAGATAATAGACAGTACTGGGCCCAGTGCAGACTGCTGTGGGACCCCCAGCCTCTTCAGAGGCTGGAAAGATGCTGATGTAGTCTGCTCTCCTGCCTTCTCTTTTAGAGCTCACATTTCCCAGTGAATGTCACCAGGGTATGTTCCTACTCTGTCAAAACTTCTTCAGAGTGGAAAAGGCTCCTGGTTCTTACCGATTTCAGTGATATTCACAGAGTTTGCCATAGCAATGAATGCTGTAGAAACCACAGCCCTGGAGCTTCACAAAGAATTGTGAGAAGTGAGCTGAAGCTCTCTGTACATATATGCAAAGATAACACTCTTTGGAGTTAGTGTTTGCAAAGATATTTACACAACCATGAAGACTAGAGCTTTCTAACAGCTCTACTCTTTAACAGAAATTTACATTTTGCAATATTTTTTAATGCAGGAAAACAATACCTACTTTGAGTGGCTTTTTCCATGAATAACATTCTTTTGGTGAAATGGTTTTAGAAATTACACTTCTCTAAAGAATTTAAATGGAAAATTTAAATGCCCTTTTCATCACTGTTCTGTAAGAGTTGGCTATAAACGTGTAACCAGAATTTGCTTCAGAGCCAACTCAATCTGTCTGTGAGCTTCTTTAAAGGAAGTGTCTTGCAGACATTTGTATTTAATCAGAATATTCTGTGAAAGCACTGGTATCTAGACGGAGTGTTTACTACTTGACAGAGGAAACACTTTCTGTAAATGCAAGAGTCTTGGCAAGATTTTCGGGTTATATCATTGGAATGTGAGACATACTTCCCACTGACCATATGTTACAACGATCCAGACTACCTCATTCTGTAAATCTACTGATGTAATGGGATGATTTTGAGTTTTCAGAGCAGGGGTGGTTATTTCATTCTTTATCCTCTCTACTTTGTCCTTATTTGCCTGCCTCCCTTTCTGTGCTTCCCTGAACTCTCTCTCTTTGCAGAAGGGGATTACTTCTCCCTTGTGTCTGAATTTCAGTTAACATGGAAGGGATTTAGATCTCCCCGAGCTGTTGATGTTGATCATAAATGAAACTGAATGTTTTCCTACATTACTGATAAATATGTCTGATGAAAATGGGATGAATATATGGAGGAGCACAGTGAACTGTTTGTAACAAAATTGGGGATGGTTGTGTGATTTATTTATTTATTAAAGTGTTTTTTTCCTCTGCAACTTGATTTGTGAGGCTCATACGGAAAATCCTAAGTTGCAGTTCCTTAGATGAACTCAATCTGAACTGTTCAACTCGTTCATTTCATTAACAAAGCTCAGGGCTTCTGACTTAAAATGATGATGTGGTGTTCATCTTAAGCCCTTGTGATAAAAGCAAGATAAAATATTACTGGAGTCTTAGCTGGATGTTTAATGCATTTCATGAGCTGAAGGCTGGGACCAACATTTGCAGAGAAGTGAGGGGATAAGCAGGATTTGATATGTACAGTGTATTTCTGTTCTCACCATACAGTTCTAGAGAAATCTGAATTTTCTGTTGAATATTTCTTCTCTTTTGAATATGTATTAGGATCTTGTTCAAGTGAAGGACAGGATTAATTTTTCTCCTTATGTGTATCACGTAGGAAGTAGCAGAGTGCTTTTTAGCTAAATTAAATAAGCTTTGTCTGATACATAGATTTTTTTAAGATTGTTGATTTCTGAGGAATGGTAGCATACACACCCCTGCTCAGCTGACTGTTAGTACCAACATCGGTCCATGTGGCACAAATTATTACTCATTTATTTGAAGAGTTCCATGTATTTGTGTTTATTAGGTTTATCTAAGTATAAGAGAAAGGTAAGGAACTTTTTTCAGACTTAGCATGCATTCTTGTGATCTGAAGGTAAGTGCTAGGAAATAGTGATCAACACTAATTTCACTGTAGTTCTGCTACTGGAATAAATACAATGTTAATGTGTTGATCTTCCTTAAAGTGGAGTTTCCAAATATCTAATTGCAGTCTACATGCTTTGGATGGTTAAGAAGTTAGAGAGCATTTAGCTGTTACAAACTTAATTTATTCTGTAAAAGTTCTTTGTTAATCATTCATAGAAGCAAGTTTAAAAGGAGGCTAGAGCGTGTGCAGCTCACAGTTTTTATTATAAGTTCTCATAAATATGATATGTACAGTCTGATCCCTTTGATTTGAATGTTGATGTCTGTGTACCAGGGATGATTAGAACATGACTTATTTAGAGGTTAAGGCATTTTTATGAATTTCTGTCTCCATTGGCATTAGAATTTTATTATTGTTCCTGAAATGAAATGAAGATTAGCTTGGTTGTTTGGTTGCAGCTCTGTGCTAAGCACTGCAGTTTGTTTTGTTCAAGCCGAAGTATACTCTGGGGTGCAATAAAGAAAGTAAATGCTCTTGAGACTGCTTCAGATTAAATTCCAAATAAGAATAAAATGCAAATTACAAAATTAATTTTTCACACATATCCCAAATGCATCACTCATCTCCCTCTACTTTGCCCAACCAGAAGTCTTTACAAATCCTGAAAGGCAATAAAACTCATGGTCTATGATTTCATTCTCTCCTTTCTCATCTTCATGTCTTACTGCACCAACTGACATCTCATCTCTCTAGCCCTTAGATTGATAGCAGGTCTTACTAGCCATCCAGGCTGTCACCTTAGTGTGCTGATTAGCAAACCTCAAGGGCTCATATTTCTTTTGGCTAACAGTGTGGCTGCTCATTTGAGCTTCACAAGTCTTTAGGGTCTACATTTTTTTCTTCCTGAAAATCATGTATACGTGCATGAATGTCTAAGTGCATACATACCTACCTTTTTGCAATACATGAAAAGTTGCTGTGTGGTTGTTTTTTTCTTCCAGTGTTGGGGGGGCAGCAGTTTAGTAGCAATACCTTGCATTATTAGTTTCAATAATAAGCAAGTGCACCAAGTGCAGTCTCCACTGTAGGCATCTCTCTAAACCATTACTAGTACTAGCAGATTAAAGCAGAGCTCTACTCTCTGAATAGCTGTGAGTTGGTATCGTGGCAGAGCTGTTTCCAGGTTAAGAATATCTTTGTCTCTCAGTTTTCTGCCAGTCTGGCAGAACAAAGAGTTGCAATGCCTTATAATTTTTAATTTTGCTTTTAAAAATATAGTATTACTTATACAAATTCTACGTTTACTTTTTTTTTAAGTAAAAATCTAAATCCAGGCATTTTAAATTGCACTCATAAGGCATTAGTTCAGGTTCTGAATTTCGTTCCTGTTTGCTCTGCTGGCATTAGCGCTGAAAAAAAAAAGGGGGGGTAAAAAAAGCCTTAGTCTGGCAGGATATTCTGATTCACTGGAGGAAGCCTTGTTCTTGGCTGGGAAGCAGTATTTGTTACACTGTACAGCTGTTATCACCTGCAAATAATAACTAACCATGGCTTTCATTCATGGTCAGATGGTAGTTACTGAGTAGATTAGGGGTTAAACAGTGCAGGTCTTACATAAAGCTGCAAGGCTGCAGTGTTATATTCCAACTTGTAAAACAGCTGTATCAAAACCCCCCACTTCTATAATAGTAAATCAGTGAGGTTTCTCTTATTCCTCCAAAATACAGGCTCTAAATGCCTGTAGTTTTATAACACATGGATAGTTGGCCATGCTAAATGTAGCATTGCCCTCCATTTCTTATTTCCTCTCAATTTAGTCTTCCTTGAGGTCTCTCAAACTAATGCACATGAAATAAAGCAGCTTTCCTGATGCACTTTCTTATCATCACTTTTAGTCTGTCTTTTTCATCCACAGTAGTGAATTAAATATGAGATCTGATTTGACGCAGAACAAGAGAAAAACACCATGAGATTTTTCCTTTTAGAAATAATATTTTTGGGACTGGGTATCCTTGAAATATGGATGGGCTTTAATATAAAAATTGAGTGTTACAGTACATGAAACACACTTCCACTGTATAATGCAAAATAAAGAGGTTAAGCTCTGAGAGTTTGACTGAACATGACAGCTTTTTTCCTTTTCCTTTAAATAGTTCAAGAGCTAGTTTTTAGGTAGTGGTTTGTATCTATTGTACACACAGGTTTAGGTATGGTAAATAGGTTGAAAACTCTCTTTCCTACGCTAGTGCATGTGTCTGTCTTTCTGTCTCTCTGTCTTTTTTCTCTTTTATTAAATAAGAAAGAGGAAAGGGAAGGGAACATGATTCCTAATAAGTCGTAAGAGTTTGTAATAAGCTCTGAGGGAGGGATGCATATAAACGTGGTACACAGTCAACTGAATTCAAACTGCTTCTTTACCCAAATGCATCACTGTGCTCTTGAGTCCTGCAGGGAAGGATTTTAAGTTGTGGCTGGGCACCCAGGAGGGATGAAGGCAGGCAGAGGCAGTGTGCTCCCTGACTGCCCTGGACATGCATTGTCTTCTGCCTGGGACAAATCTCTCCTAAAACTGCAGCAATTTTGTGCAGACACCCTATGAGATGAGAAATTTTGGGTATTTTCATCTGCTGCAGACTGTTTGCCAACAGATTTTTGGTCAGCTTGACCCTGGACTGAGTCAAGCCTGAATACACTTTTCAAATAAAGCACATTGTTTTGTACGCAGCTGTTAGCGGACTGATGTTCGAGTGTGGGGGTGCCAGAGAGGTTTGCAGTGCTCCTGCCATTACCTGGAAGCTCACCAAGTACATGCTAAAGATGCTGTTATCTTTAATAGTATCTCTACTATTAAGATGCTATTAAATGGCGGGAAGGGAGGATTAAGAAAACAACTTGATACACTTCTGCTGCAACGTCTTAAAAATATATTCAGCCATTCCGTTAAACTATTAACTGATAATGAATAATGCAAATGTAGGGTGTTTAAAATTCAGGAACAAACACAATTTACATTTTACCAATTAGACTTCAATTATATTCCAGGGTTATTCTCATCCCTAGAAATGAAAGAGATAAATTATGACTCTGCATTTAGTAACAATGTGTATTGCTGGCTCTGTCTGAGCATGGGAAATAAGGTGTTTACAGTAAGTACGCTTGTACTGTCAGGGGGAAGGATGTTAAACTGTTGTCATTGCATCGATGGCAATGATTTCACCCGGCGTTCTGTGTTCAGCCCTGGGGCCTTCAGCACCAGAAGGACATGGATGTATTAGAACAAGTCCAGACGAGGGCCACAAAGGTGATCAGAGGAGTGGAGCACCTCTCCTGGGGAGACAGGCTGAGGGAGCTGGGGTTGTTCAGCCTGGAAAAGGCTCCGGGGAGACCACATTGTAGCCTTCTAGTACCTGAAGGGGGCCTGCAGGAAAGCTGGGGAGGGACTCTGTTCAGGGAGTGTGTTGACTACAAGGAGTAATGGCTTCAAACTAAAAGAGGATAGATTTAAATTGCATATTCGGGAGAAATTGTTTACTGTGAGGGTGGTGAGGCCCTGGCACAGGCTGCCCAGAGCAGCTGTGGCTGCCCCATCCCTGGAGGTGCTCAAGGCCAGGCTGGATGGGGCTTTGGGCAACCTGCTCTGGTGGGAGGTGTCCCTGCCCATGGCAGGGGGTTGGAGCTGGATGGGCTTTGAGGTCCCTTCCAGCCCAAAACGTTCTGTGATTCTATCAAAAAGCATCACAGATGGGTCACTAATGTGGGAAGCAGTTGCGCTTTTTTGTTTTGTTTTGCTTGTTTTTGTCATGGCACAGACATGGTTAGCAAGAACTGATTCATTATCAGTCAGGTGCTAGCACTGATTTATATGCTTATATATAAGCATATATAAGGTATATCAAGATATATTGAAATAGATTATCTGAGGTTTACATATGACAATAATACTGTAAAGCCCACTTCTTGTTGGATTCCCAGAACTTTTCTGTGTAAATGCAGCCATTGCACATCTGTATCAAATAAACAAATGGAAACATATTGCTGTACTTGTACACTTGATCTATTTTCTAAAACCGTCCTTTAATTTTTGCAATAAAATGAGGATACTAAATGCTTGCTGTTTTGACCCTAGTACCGTGTTTTGAGGTACGAGATATTTTGTAAAATACGTTGAAGACAGAAAAAATTCTGGACACAAAATTTTAGTGATAATTTATGGTTTGGTGTTCTTGCCTTTTAACTGGTTTTCTTCTCCTTTTTTTCTGTTATTAGTGTTGTGATCTTGGATACCACGCAAGTCTGAACAGAGCCCTAAGAACATATCTTTCTGCGGAATATAACCTTGAAACTTCCAGGCATGAGGGACTAGACATCATTGAAAATGCAGTTGACAGCTTGGAGCCACGAAGTGACAAGCAGAGATTCATGGAAATGTACCCCACTGCTTTTTGTCCACCAATGAAATTTGAGTTCCAGTCTCATATGGGTGATGAGGTCTGTATAGTGACAAATATCCCCACAGTGGTTATTTCTCTTCCTATATACCGGGATAGAAATTTTATCCCCTTTAACAAAGACACAGAATGGCAACAGCTGCTATTGCTACTCAAAATCAAGTAGATCAGCAATAAACTTTTGCAAAACTTACAGCACTGTTCTGAGCTTCTTCAGAGTTCCCAAATAAAAGGTGTTGTGTGTTATTATATTTTATATTACCCATTATGACATATCCAGAAGATTTGCTGGCCAGCCTGTGCTCAGTCCAGCGCCAGTGTAAGTAGTGACTTTATGTTTTTATTACCTCTCTCTCCTGTAACAGCACTTGTGATTGTTATTTGAGAGCAGCTGCAGATCTCCAAGCTGTGCCCACTGAAATGCAGCCCTTTCCCTTTGTTCTCCATTTTATCATCTGGAGATTTCAAGAGTATGGGTACCCAGCTGTGCTGTGTTCTTGTATTCCACAGGCCAGTATCAAAGCAGAATGCAGAATCACCTGTGTACATCTTTATGGGAAGGTAACTCCAGGGTTTGCATTTCTGTATGACAGAGAAGCAACACAAAGCAGCCGTACAAACAGGGCTGTGCTCTGCAGTGCTCAGATGGGGTGTGTAGTTCCACACCTTGTAGCATATAAATGCATTAAATGTAGATGGTTACATTTTATTGTCTGCTTTATTACATTTTAGTGGCAGTGGTGGGAAATTCACCTCATGTTAAGGGTGCAACCAAAGACTTGATTTTTTTTCTTCTTTGTAACTCAAAGCTCTTTCTGATTCATTACTAGGTTTGTCAAGTCACTGCCCAGCAACCTGTGCAAGCAGAGCTTATGCTTAGGTATCAGCAGCTACAGTCACGGCTGGCCACTCTCAAAATTGAAAATGAGGAGGTAAGGTCTGTGTATGCATGGGCTATGCATCGGACACCATTTTCAGGAAGATGCGGTGTTCTCTACCTTGTCAGAACCACGTAAATGACACCAAAATGGCTTCAATCTATATGAGCTGTCCTAATTTTAAAAACAAATACTGGCAAATATGCTGTGTGAGAACCATGACAGAAAAAGCTTCTTATATACCCTTTTTTTTTTCTGTTGGAGACACTTCAGGGGATGTAAAAGAATGCAGGATTTGGCTTGCAGTAAGCATGGCTGTTTGCCTGAGCCAAGTATACTAACAAACCAGAACGAAATAGCAACATGTGTTGGCTACATATGTATTGTTCATTGTCCTTTTCAGGAGAGGTTTGAGGTAATTCAGTTTCAGCTAAAACATATGTATATTAATATGCTTCTATACATCTGTCTCCAAAATTGTTTTAGTCTGTTTTCACACTTTTATTTGTCAAACGTGAATAATTATATGAACATATGAAAATAAATTTACTGTGTAAATAACTCTCAATAGAGAGAAAAATACCTCATCTTTTTTTTCCTAATGTTTGTATTTCTTTACCCACATATTTCATCCAATAGTTCTGATTCTTAAAGAATCTCTTGTATTTTAGATGGTGCTTTTTTCTTCCTTTTTTTTCTTTTAACCAAATGTTTGCTTCCAGACACTCAAATGTTAAATAGTAGTGCTCTTTTGAATTATTGAAATCACTGGGTTCTTCTGATAACTGTTCAGTCCAGTTTTAGAGAACCATTGAACTGAAAAGAGTTGAAAGATTTGAAAGAGGCTGATATTTTTTCCCGTATTCATATGCCCATCACCTCACGCTACTTCTTGAGACCCATTTACCCTGGTGTAGAAGTTAATTTTGAAGATCACTGGCAAAGTACTATGTAGAGGCTCCTTTGGTAGTCAACTTTGTGGATGTGATAAACATGGAAAACCACAGAATTTGCACTTAGCCTTTTCTTAGGAGATTAAATATGCATCAGATACAAAACTACCACTTTTCATGCCTGTTACAAAATAGTCAAATGGTTTGAATTTGGAGATGTTCCAGAGATGTTCCAGAGATGTTACAAGAAGTACCATTTAGGAATTAACATCAAGTGTCTCAAAGGTCTACGTTTCTGGAAGTCTTACTTGTTCAGCTGTTTTGGTGTTGTATGTTTAACTACCTACAGATATTGATGTGTGTATGAATGCTTCACTTGTCCAGAGTACAGAATTTCCTTTAGCTTCTTTTAAGGCATGTAGAGCCTTGCCTGCTTTATAGATGTCTGGAAACTTCATCTTTTACCTGTCCGTGTGGTTATAGTACTAAGTTCTATATTTTGTGAGTGCTTCAGTGAAAACTTGTAGGGCATATATTTTTTTGGCACGTTATAGCATATAGCTTTGTGGCAGAAAGCCACTGAGCACACTTACTGTCTTCTGTGACCACCCTCTGTCCAGTCCCCAAATTGCTACTTCTGAAGGTCAAAGGAATTTGGACTGTCTTTTGTGGTAGCTGAGTCAAAATCTGTTATGCTTTCAGCTGCAGCTATTTATAAACAGGAGTACTGAACGCCTGTCATGGGAATAGCTCACCTAGCAAAATACATTTTTTGTAAACTACGGAAATACAATGCCGTTCTCTTTCTTCTGCTCCAGCAGTAGAGAGAGGCCCCATCGTGGGTATAAATTGAACTTTTATCCAATTTAAGGCAGTGTTAAAAGCCTTCAGTTTAAATGAGTATCTGTTCCTAAATTAAAGTACAGGGATGTTTTTGTGTGTGTGCTTTTTTGATAAGCTTTTGGGATTTGATTTGAGTTTTTCTCATTCTATGTCATGTCTTGAATGCCTAGAACAAAGTAATCGTGCCTGTTAGATTTGTACGGTAGTCTTAAAAAAAAAAAAAAAAAGAATTCAGAAAGCATCTTAAGGTAGCAAAGACAAAAGGAACAAGAAAGATATTTTTCACCAGTAAGTGCAAGGACATAGAGGGAGAAATCATGTTGGCAGGCACAAGAAGGTTATTTTCCTGCACTGGAAGTGTGTGTAGAAGTGTGCGTGATTCAGTTGACTCTACTAAAGAGAGTCTTGAAAAGCAGAACTTGGAGGTATATTACATCCTTGTCAATCTTGCCAGTTACTTTTATTCCACTACTAGTGGAAACACTGCGTCCTCTGTTCCAAGGCATCCATCCCCAGGTTTCCATCATGACTGTGCTCCATAGGAAGTGCTGTGAGACTGGTGTAAAATATTCTTTCTCCAGCTCTGTCCTCCAGCTCTGTCCAGACATGATTGCGTTTCATACCGCAGCACTCCACAGCACAGTCCCGTTGATTTTTAACATGGAAGAACATGTTCTGTTAGCCAGATCCTTTAACATACAAGTTGAATCCAGCAGATTCAGACATATGCTGAAGAGTTAACTCTTCAGCACAGCCTGTCATCTGTTTCCTGTTGCCCCAATTAGGGACCATAATCAAATCACATCACATTTCTCTCACATAGAGTCAACAGAAGAGTACATCAATGTTTATGGATTGTACGATGGTAAAGCAGAGAACTAGATGTGAAACCTAATCATGTTATTTTTGTGTTACATAGATATCTCTTATAGTACATCTAATTTTTCACATTTACACAACACCAGTTGGGTGAGTGTGCCAGAGAATTAGTTTAAGTAATGAGCTTCCATTCTAAGCTGTTCTGGTACATATTTATCTTTCCATTTGCTAAGATGTGCTTTTTAAAACCAGGTTAAGAAAACAACAGAGGCAACCTTGCAGACAATACAAGATATGGTCACCATTGAAGACTATGATGTGTCAGAATGTTTCCAGCACAGTCGCTCAACAGAGTCTGTGAAGTCCACAGTCTCTGAGACATATCTGAGTAAGCCTAGCATCGCAAAAAGAAGAGCTAACCAGCAGGAAACCGAGCAATTCTATTTCATGGTATGTTGGTTGCTTCCTCATTCACATGATAACAGATCAAACACCTGAAGTAAACAATGTGCAGAAATCCCTGGGATTTAAGTCACATACATAATAATGGATTGATCTTCATCTCTACAGAAATTCAGAGAATATTTGGAAGGTAGTAATCTCATCACAAAACTTCAAGCAAAGCATGACTTGCTGCAGAGGACACTTGGAGAAGGTAAATATCACACAATAAACCTAAAAGTGATCCCAGACTATACAGTGAACCCACTGAAATTCAGGACATGTGCTGGAGAAAGTGACAGTGCTTAAAGCTTAATTGTCCACTAAGCATAGATTTGATTTTTAACCAGTCATAGTTTTGATGAAGTAATAAGACTGCACACCCTAAATCAAATTTATTTCTTCAACAGATATTTATTTCCACTGTGCATATGTTTAGACAAGTGACTATATTTGGAGATGGAACTGTTGAATGAAAAATCTCATGTCTGAAAGGAGAGCTGACACAGTCAATGCAGGGTGATTTGAGAGCTGTGATGAATGCACTATTTCTACTTCCCGATGATTTCTGATGACTTGTTGTTTTTTTTAAGAGTTAGAGGAAAGTGATATTTTTAAGCATGCAAAATTATCCAGGATACATATCTCACAGTGGACCCACTAGTGCAACATTTGTGACACATGGACACGAATGTCCTTCTTGCAGTGTTACAGCTCAGTGGAGCATTTATGAAAGGTAATAGGGTAAATCCTGACCTGACTGTAGTTCCTCACCTACTTCCAGTAGTGAGACTCTTACAGACTTAATGAGGGATTCTACAAAGTATTTTCTCATTGTAAATTGGAATGAATGAAAACTTAATGCATAGCTCTATACTTGTTGATTGTCATTATTGCATGGACAGTTATTTGATTTTTTACAAATTATGACAGGGAATTATCCATTGTCCTGAACACACTCCATAATTTTTAAAAAATACATCTTAAAATGCAAACCAAATGAGCAGATTCCCATAATGAAAAGGAAGTAAAACTGAATTGGGACAGTAATGAATCAAGCACTGTGCATAGTTCCAGCCCACCTCTTAGCAGCCCTCCCAGCAGGCACTTCCTTATGGACCAAAGGAAAAGGAGAATCATACCACATGCCACACAGAGTGCTACAGACTTGAGAGGAAGTGTATTACACCACAAAGAATAAAAATCCTCTCCTGAAGGTTAAATACTGTAATTCAAAGTTCAGACATGAGAAAGGAAACTTTTTCTCTGAAGAGTAACAGCATATGTCAATTTATTTTCTTTTTACTGCCAAAAAAATGTGTTGTTAATCAGATCTCATCTTGCTTTTAATATAAAACACCAGATCCAAAAATCCAGTTGTGGAGGTGCCTAAAGAGCTATTAACATTTCTTTGGCTGTGACCCAAACAAAGCCCTTGTCCAGGGAGTGACTAAGCATGAAATAAGCAGTGTTTTCTTGCAGGGCTGGACTGTAGAAGAGAACTGTTTTCAGACAGCTAATGATATTATATTCTTTCTCATAGAAGTTTTCATTTAGTAGGATTGGGTTCCAAGTGCTGAGAAGTTTATACCCACAAAAAAAATATGCACCTATGTTGGTCAAAAATGAGGAAATTTTTCTCCAAATGCTCACAAAAATGTATTTGGAAAAATAAAGTAAATATTTTTATTTGGAGGCCCAGTAAAATACATGATCATTTACTGAAAGAAGAAGAATAAAAAGCAGTAGAATCCTTTGTGTAATGCATGTTGGAAAAAAATAAGGAAAGAACAGTATCAAAGGAAATCCAAAGAAAAACTGCTCAGCAGGATGTCTTAAGTGATAAATTGCTGTCAGACGCTGGGCCGTTCTGCTCGGGCGCGCTTGGGCCATTCTGTTTGAAGCTTTCCCTTTGACCCAGCCAGCTGTAACCCCAAGTCGTTTATTTATGTTGTCCACAGTGTTTTTGAACATAGTCGTTATTCTATCATCATGCCACAGAAATAGTATCCCAAATGTATAAACGCACATTCAAAGCTATATATATTTGGAGCAAAAGCCACCAGTCCTATAAGTTAAAAATTTGGGGTACCCCACTTTATTGAGGTATGTCTTGCATGACAGCACACATGCCTGGGAAGGAAGACCTGGCTTCTGTGCATGCCTTGAATAGGGATAATTGAAAGGGTAGAGAATTGAAAGGGTAGTAAAATTACAAATATTATTACTAGTAACTAGTATAGAAAATGATTTTTTTAGGAAGTGAACTAACTGCTCCACTCAAACTGCCTCTTCTGGAACCTTTCATGTCAGCAGGACAGCTGACACATAACACAGGGTGCCAAATTAAATAATGCAAGGGGAATGGGGGGAGATGGAGGGGAGCGGAGAAAGAGGAGAGAAGCAGGATAAAAGAGTAGAGGGAGAGGATGGTCTGAACAGTAATTTTCTTTGGCACCCTCTCTTGCTTTTATTCAGAAACGTGTGGTGCCCACAGCACTGACAGTATTTGGATTCTGTTCCAGCTGATCATCTAGCTACTCCAATCCATTGCTGTTCATGGACACTGCAGATGCATTTTCATGATCTGCACAAGGAAGATAGATAAAATGCTCTGTGCTGAGTATGCATGTGCAAATTTGGAACAGTAAATGAGGAATACTCAAACAAAATTGATACTATACATAGGAAGCACACTTATATCCATGTTAATTTAGACCCAAGGCACATCTATTGAACCAAGCAAACAGAAATGCAAGAAGAGAATAAGCAGTTGTAAAAGAAATGGACTCCCTGTCCCAGATAGTTTTTACCCTCATTTATTAAATATCAGAGATGTGTTTAAAGCCTCCAGACTTGGGATTTGGAACATCTTTTGTTTAACAAGCACTTATTACTGGAATTCTTAGTCTCAGTGAATTTCTCTTGGTTGTATGAGCAGGGAGAAGTTCCTGATTTTCCCTTTCCATGTCATTGATTATTTAACATACTCATCTTTATCCCTCTTTTTCACTTCTGTAAAATATGTGCCAACAAACTTTACACATCTTATCAATGCCAGAGATTTTTTTCCAAGAGCTTAATATATTTTCAAAGGTGGGTATTCAGTACTGTGCAGTATTTCATGTGCACCAGAAGATTGCCAGATAATATTATTTTTGCATATCACTGATTTTTGTTCATTTTGCAGTATTACAAGTTTTTTTGGTGTCACTTTCAAACTGAACAGGGATCTTAGAGCTAGTCCAAGTGATGCTCAGAGTGATTTTCAGAGTCAGTATAGTTATCTGTAGTTCTACTAGCTGCACAGGTATTTAATTCTTCCTTCCCTGATATCTGTTATTTGAACCTGAAATACTGACTTCAATTTGCCATTGTGTGTCTGTTTTCTTCCCTAACATTGATAAACACTTCTGAAGGGCTTCACAGTTTTGTCAGGATGTGATAAAAAAGTATTTTAGCTATTTGCACAATTTTCTGCCTCCTTAGCTGCCGTGGTATCCCTAAGACTTCACTAAATGTATTACATAAGTGGTTCTGATGGGAAGGCTTGAGTAAATAACCATTACACTTTGTCATGATGAAAATAGACCATTTAATTCCATTCAGTTTCCCTTTTCTTGACTAATTTTTGATCAGTGATAATATTTTGCTATTCAATCCATAGCTGTTTAGTTACTTGTTAGCCTCTTGTGAAGACATTTATCAGAGGACTTTGGGTTTCTGAATAAGTTAATTCCACTGATTCCCCTTTACCCAGTATATTACTGACACGTTCAAAGAATTCTAGTAAATTCACAGGGTGCGATCTCCCTTTGGGAAAACAAGACTGGTGCAAACTTACCATACTATGACCGTTCCTACTGTTTGATTATTTTGTTTTTCATTATCATGCAATTTACATGGGACACATGCCTGACTTACTAGTCTGTTGTTCTGCATATGTTATCCATGAACCTTTCTGGAGTACAGCATTTGCTTCTGTACAATTCCATGCAATCGTCACTCTTCCTATGTCTGTGTTGCATAATTTCCCAGTGATAGTGCTGTATTTTTTTTTCCTGCAGTCACACAAATGAAAAGGAGTCTTTCAGCAGCAAGCCACTGATGTCCAGAGCTTTGTATTTTCTGCACTGAACAGGTTTAGGCACAAGGCATCAAGGGAAATGTGATCTAATATTGGTGCAGCTCTATCTCTGTACTGATTTAGCCAAAGTAAATACATTTGTAAAACCAATAGGCATTGTTTGGAGTTTTGCTTCAAATTATTTACAGTATCAAATGATCCTTTATAGTGAGCAGGCTTCTTGGGAGTTGTTCCATAACATGGATTGTGTTTGGATTTTAAATGCAGCTGTGGAGATGGTCGATAACCACATTGCGTTATTAGTTGTATAATTATCTATCTTTTGCTGGTAATGTGAACGTTAGGGTTAAAAGCAATTTACCATGCATAATTTAGTTACAAACATCTGAAAATCTACCTAAAACATGCACATTTTTGTTTCCTGTTTATTCAACTTTTCTAGGTCACAGGGCTGAATACATGACAACAAGGTAAGACATTTTTATTTAACTTGGTTTAGAGAGCTACAAATGGAAAATAACATAGAAATCACAGACTTGAAAGCAAGTTCCTAATGATGTGTAACATTATTGTTGTTGTTACTTAAATTGTGTACAGGCACTGTGTGTTTTAACATTCAGCATTTTAACATTTCATTCTTGTGAGCTGCTTAGGCCAATGTCAGTGGTGGGAGAAGCAGGGAAATCATTGAAAATATTTGTGAATTTGGACATTGCAGGTGGATTTTTGGTGCTAGGAAAAAGAATCTTTATTGAGCAGAATGTACAGTTCAGAAGAAAATACCTGTTTCCCTCAGTATCCATGTGTTTGATACGTAAATGGGTCTACACCTTCACAGAAGAGAATGGAGACTGTGTTAGGTCTCCCCGCTTTGTTCAGGACATACATTTTGGTTGTGTAATGCCACACCTGTGAGGCTGCTTCCAGACATAAACATAGACGAGCATGCTGCAACCCCGAGGGTATCCGTCTGTGAGTTTGCAGCTGCCACTTTCCTGTACTGCTGCTTCTGGGCACCACCTTTCCCACACTGCTGGGAGCAGGAACATCCAGACCTTCCTGGTCTCTCTCTTCCCTGCCCTTTCCAGTCAATACATCCTTGCTCAATGCCTTCTCTTTCTACTTTTTGTTTCCTGGATAGGAGTGATTTTGTTGCCACCCCTTATCTTGAATTAAAAACAATGCAAAGCAAAACAAAACAACAACAACAAAATGAACAGAAGTTTTGCCCTTCTAGCCAAAAATTTTGGATCAGGCTCTGGCTCTGCATTTGCTAGACCACTTGGTTTTGTATAATTTCTTCTGTTTGGCCCCATATTCCTGGGAACATCTCTACAGACTTCAGAGCTCCCTTCTGCCTCTTCCCACTGATTCATGGTTCATTTCAGCTCCATCAGCTGGACTTACTCATCTTCCTTCCTTACATGACCCCAGCTGAAAAGTGGTGACAAATTGTAGCATTCTTCCCAATTGCTGACATTAATTTTGAGACTTAAACTCTGACCCCAGATACTACCGGCAGTACATGGAAGTCAGCAAGCTTATGCCTAATGAGAAAAATGTTCTTCCCTGACTCCAAATTAGGTGACTCATGGGGCTCACCTCATCCTATATTCCTTGTTCTGTAAGCAGAAAGAAAACAATGGATCTAGGTACTGATTTTACCTTAGTGAAGTGGAGAACAGCTTGAAGCCTTCTTAACTCCTGTCTTCTCACACCTGGTTACTTAGAAAAAAGCTCTGAGGGAGAAGGTCCTCCCCACCTGATCCTTGGGACCAGTTTCCCCAGTCTGGGTAGGACCTATCTGTTACCCCGGGGTTTGGTTAAGTTTCCAGCCTGTAAGACACGCGAGTGATAGTGCTCTTCAAAGTCAAAGTGTAGAAGGGAAGAGGGTATTCTTAAAGTTGAGTTTAAAATAAATAACAGGTAATACAAGACTGGACCAGAGTCCCACCACTTTATGTTTTGTGATTTAAAGTAGTGTTCCTTACTAATTCCCTAAAACATTTTAATTTTTTACTGAATCCTGAGGAAGCCATAGAAACATTGGGCTGCAGATCTGCAGATGCAGGGGAACTAGAGAAGCTGTTGGCATATGGAGTGCCATGACACTCACAAAATAAATTGTGACCTAGAGAAGAAATTTATTTTCTGTAATCTCTTTCAGTCGTAGTCATCATATGCATAACATGTAACATGCGAGGTGAATATTTTGCAGACCAAAGTTTTGTGGGTTCTTTCTTTTCTTTTTTGTCTGCAATGCTGGTTTTATTTATTTGTTCTATGTTGATAGCATCCTTTTAATTCCTCTAGCTAATTTGCAAAGTGTTTCTTTCCCTGTGTAAAGATGCTGATGGTTGTACGTGGAAGGTTAAAGCTGTGTACTGTTACTGGCTCGAGTTGAAAATGCAGAGTTTGGTTTTGAAGCATCTTAGGAGTGTGCTGAGCAGCTTCAGTTTGAATCTGAAGCTGCTCCGGCAGGTAGCAACTTTTCTGCTTGAGGTGCTTCGAGCGCCCCATGTCCTGCCGCAGCTGGCAGCACGAATTCCAGCATTGGCTGCACATTTCATGCATGACAGCGACAAGAAATGGCCATTCCAGTTGTGCACTGTTTGGAATAGACATGTATGGTAAAACTGTAAAACGGGTATTCATAAAGAATGACAGTATTTATCCATAAGTAATGCATTTTTAATGGGGGAGTTCTTCACTCTTTAATCATTGTGTTACAGTTCAATTTGATGGAAAGTCTTTGCTTGATAAGTAATGTGTTTATTTCTCCCTTTACAATGCTCTGTTGTTTTGCCGTGACTTTACAGACATTTCGTTTTATTGTATGACTTAATTCTACTTGCTCAGTAATCATATTCCCTTCCCTTAGGCCTCCAAATCTTCCCCCTAAGCCCCAGAAACACAGGAAGCCCAGACCCCGATCACAGTATAGTGCTAAGTTGTTTAATGGTGATTTGGAGTCATTCATCAAGGTACTGGCACCAGCCACTGGAGTGGCTGATCTCAACACTTCCTGCTATAATGGTCACGGCCTCACGTGAGCTGAGGCAGATCATTATGTTTAAGTCTGTCCTGGGGCTCTTTTCTTTCCCAGTTGATCAATATAATACTTCCTGAAGTCAGAGGGAAAGAGGAGGATTCCTTTCTCACAACAGTCTCCCTACAGTTCTGTTAATCAAGTAGGGATAGGATTGGCAGCCTGGTTTTATTAGGAAACAGCATCATTTAGAAGATAGGGTATATAGTGGTGTACCCCATGACTTGGCACAGTTTCTGGCTTGCCATTTCAGTTACACCCAATATTCAAAGTCTATGAAGAAGCAGTATTATCCTGGGTTTGATATCCAGCTTTTGATTTCCTTTGACTTTAGGAATTTATTATATTGCGTGAAATTGTGATCACCACTATTATGGATCTTATATCTTTGCTGTATTTACTATCTTCTTCTTTCTCATACTTTTATTTCTAATAATGCTTCTAGCCGAGGCCGAAGGAACTCTCACACAAGACATCAGGTATAGTTCTGGTGAAAAGAGAACCATCTCTGCCTCACTCTCGGGTTTCATTCACGCCTGGCTCAAAATTAGTTCTTTCACTAAGCTGAAGGGGGAAGTTTGCATTAAGAAGTGATACTACAAGTACAGCAGGCAAAACTGAACCGTGGCATAACTGTGGAGTGATTGTAGTCTTAAATGATGGATATTCCCTTATTCATTAACAAACACCTCCCCATCACAGTCAGTCAGTGGTTTTGGACACCGGCTGACAAAGATAAAAGAAAGCAAGCTTCAAAAAATATGTAGCAATACACTTATAAGTGCAATGAATGGAATTCCTGACTGCAAGCTCTGTGAACTGAATATGAATGTTATATGTGTGTTTTTTTTCTTTATGTGCAGCATAGTTAGCAGCAAATGTTTTGCAGAACAAATTCTGTGCTCAGTGGCACCATAATAGTTTAGCTGTCTTTGAACTGAGCTTTCAAGCAGCCTCAGTATAACTATATGGAAAAACTATTTTTTATTATTATGCTGGTGGTGCTGTGTTGTGCAAAGACTCAGGAAATCATCACATGGTGCCAGAGATTAATATCATGAATGCTTTCTTGCTCAAGGGAGAAAGTAAGAAAAAAAATCCACAGCAAAAAGCCCCTGGGTTAGGGAAGAACAGAGGAAATTTGGAGAAATGCTACCCTGTCATTTTCTCTCCCATTGGAGAGGGCTGTACAACGCAGCAGTGTGAGTGACAGAGCTTACTTGCAAGAGGAGAGAGTTCTATGTAGTCTTTCAAAAGGAAAAGGTAGGTAGCCTTATGACAGATTTGGCAGTGTGGGAGCTAACCTAGGAAGTCATCCCTGCACAAAGAACGGGTCATTCCTCATAGGGATGTGTCCTTCTGACGTGCAAGAAGGGGTTACAGCTAGTGGAATACAGTATCACAGCAAACTGCTTTTTGTTCCATTTTTGCATCATCAGATACAATAATTAGTCCCAAACATGCAGTCACTGACTACACACATCACATTAAATTCACAGCGGCAGTAGGGTCATTGTTCTTGAATTTCACCAACACAGATTGTTACTTCAAACTTTTTCTTGTCATTAGATCCCAAATCCAAAGATTTTGGTTTACGTTACTTAAAAGAATCTCTTAACTATGAAGTTGTATGTGGTTCTGACCTGATTCCCCCCCAAACAAAAAAGTAATATATTTGTAATTTCTTACTGCAAACACCATCTCTTCGGAGGCTTTACATTTATTGCATGAACCAGTGTACTAACAGGAGGTACGGGTGCATGTTGGGCATGTTTTCTAATACTCTGCTTTTGTGGAGGGCCAGAGTGCTCAGTGTCTGTGAAGATGACTGTGTATTTCTCATTGAGCAACTGACCTGTTCCATGTTTGTTTGTTTTTTTATTCAGCTCTTACTGAATAATGATACTACTCAAAAAGAAAGTGCTCATCCAGACATTATTGGTTCTTGGCTAACCAGTGTTTGCTAGGTTTTGATCTAAAAGATAAACAAGCCACAACTTAAATAGCATAATTACTGTTACAGTCTTTCGTAAACCCCACTAAAACAATATGCAGTACACAGAAAATCAGCAATTAGGTTGCCTCAGGAATTGCATTGTTTCACTGCTTCAGTGTGTGTTATTTTTCAAACGCTTTTTTTTAGCAGTAGGCTTTTCATCTGCTTGGGCTTAATTCATAAACTTCCTGTTAGTGTAATTTAGCATGAAAATGAGAAGGAATAGTAAGAAGAAATGTGTGTTCTGAGTTACAGGGTGCCTTTGAATTCATGATTTTATAATAGAGACTGGTTTTATATTAAACTTTCAAATGAATTAGTCAATTCTCTCAGCGCTTACATATTTGAAATTCATTTGGAAAGAAAAATTATAGCTTCTAAGATGAGAAGTTTGAAGGTAGCTATTATTTATGAAGCAGTATTTTTTTCCAACACAAGCATAATTTTAATCATATGATTTGTGTCTCTAATAGATATTTGATGACTTGTAGTCATTAATGTGCATAGGGTAAACCAGCCATTTTTTAAAGTGCCAAAATAACTGAAGGACCATAATGGTTCTTTTGGAAAATCAGCAGTTTGAAGGAAAAACACAGTTCGCTGAAAATTAGTGTGTAGTCATCCTCTCCCCCTACCACAACAATCATTTTTTCTCCTTTGTTAAAAACACCTCTGTTTAACTGAAGATGTACCTATAAACTGGCTGCTGGACCACGACTGAGACCAAGAGCTTTGATTCATTAAGGGTCTGTTCTCCCACGTGGCCGGTGACAGGATGAGGGGGAATGGGCTAAAGTTGCACCAGGGGAGTTTTAGGTTGGATGTTAGGAAGAACTTCTTTACCAAAAGGGTTGTTAGGCACTGGAATAGGCTGCCCAGGGAAGTGGTTGAGTCACCATCCCTGGAGGTCTTTAAAAGACGTTTAGACGTAGAGCTTAGGGATATGGTTTAGCGGAGGACTTGTTAGTGTTAGGTCAGAGGTTGGACTCGGTGATCTTGGAGGTCTCTTCCAGCCTAGATGACTCTGTGATTCTGTGATTCTGTGAGCTCTGCCTGTTGAAGGTGGAGAGGAGCAGGCTGTGACCTCTCTTTCCCAATGCCTTTGTGCTGACCAATGTTCCTAACTCAAAGTGCCTGCAGTTCTCCGTGCAGTGTATTACCACAGTTAGGGCAGCTTGAAATAATGTGCCCAGACATCATCTGCTATATTTTAGGATACACAAATCAGGAGGAAGGTCAGGAACGAGACAGCTAGTAAGTACCCCATGCAATGTCGTTGGGTAGCTCATCTCCAAGAACTTTTCCAATAGTCCAGCAGGTCCAGGAAAGACTTTGTAATCTGTTTATTGTCAATAACTTTTAGCTAAAAAAAAAAAAAAAAGAGCACCTCCAGGAATTAGACCCTGTGTAATTAGGGCCATGTAAGATTTTCTCCCCTAGAGAAAAAAAGGGGGAAGTTAAATGATTGCAGAAGGATCGTCTTCATCATGGAGTATTATTGTTAATAATAAACTAAAGGCAACTTCACTGCTTTAACTCATTTTGCTTCAAAAATCTAAAATAAATGCATGAGCTTAGATGTCACATACAGTGTTAGCCAGATACAGTGGCAGAGTTAGAGAATGAAGTTTGTGAATTTCCTGATTCAATGGTTTTCATTGAGAACCTTAATCCTTTCTCTTCACCTGTTCCTTTCCCTCTGTCCCTAAATGGGATGAGAATTCTGTTAGAAATTATATATTTTCTTATGTGTTTTTTTGGCAGCACTGTATGTCCATCTGGATTGACCAAGAAAACCCATTTTCACATTCATTCCAGAGTAGGGAGGTTTCCTTTTTCACATCTGCAGTACACTCTTTCTGCTCTTGTTTTTCTAGGATTCAGGACAAGTCATTCCTCTCATTGTGGAAAGCTGTATCAGATTTATCAATTTATATGGTAAGCAATGAAACGTGTTATGTCATTGCATTACTGAACTTAGCTGGGTATGTTTTGCATGATGTGTTTACAGCTGCAGCTTTGTTTTAAAACTAGAGATGAAAAGTATTTTGAAAATAGAATAATTTCCCACCGTTGTCTCCCATCTTTGCTGCAGGTCTTCAGCATCAAGGAATTTTTAGAGTGTCTGGTTCCCAGGTGGAAGTCAATGATATTAAAAATTCATTTGAGAGAGGTAATTGCATTTTCACTTATTCAAGCACCCTAACATCTGACACTTAAAATGTTTTAAATTCTATTTACTTTCTTGTCTAAGAATTTTTGTTCACTTTTTGTACTTGTCCTGGTTTCAGTTGGGACAGAGTTGTTTTTCCTCCTAATGGCTGGTGAAGTACTGTGTTTTGGATTGGGATGAGAAGAGTGCTGATAACATGCTGGTGTTTTAATTGCTGCAGAGCAGTGCTTACACTAAGCCAAGGACTTTTCAGCTCCTCGCTCTGTCCTGCCAGCGGGCAGGCTGGGGGGGCAGCAAGAGCTGGGAGGGGACAGACCCAGGACAGCTGACCCAAACTGGCCAAAGGGGTATTCCATACCATCTGGGGTCATGCTGAACAATATATAGGGGTGGCTAGCCAGGGTGGGGGGGGCCGGCTGCTCGGGGTTGGGCTGGGCATCGGTCAGCGGGTGGTGAGCAATTGCATTGTGCATCACTTGTTTGTACATATTACTATTATTATTATTATTATTATTATTTTCTCTCTTAAATAAACTGTCTTTATCTCAACCCACAGGCTTCACTTTCCCGTTTCTCTCCCCCATCCCAGAGAGGGAGGGGGGAGGGTGAGCGAACGGCTGTGTGGTGTTTAGCTGCCAGCCGGGTTAAACCACAACAGTACTGCACCTTAAACTTTGCACTGTGATATCCTTAAAGATGAAGTATAACGATGACACGTACATGTTTTTCCCACACTGTCCCAGGAGCTTGGGGTTGGTTTTGTGTAGATGTTCATGTGTCTCTTGGATTAGTCTTTTGTTATGGTAAACTGCAAGGAATAGTTAGTCTTTATTTTATTTTAAAGATCCTCAAAAAGGAAAGATTATGTTTTTAATTACATTCAAGAGACTACTTAATGCAATTTGAGAATGCTGTTACTTGATCTTCTGGAACACGAGTGCTCTAGTTCCTAGTCCCTCTGCCAAAGTGACATCATGATGAGTGCAAATACAGGATCAATGCAAATATAGGCTGTGAAAGAGCTGTTCCATTTTTAACCACGGTTTTCATTCCTCAAGGAAACTTCAGCCCCAGAGGTGGAATTATGGGAAAGATATCAGGAATTTAAAATAATTTTTTACACACGAATGTAAAATGCAACAGCAAACCTAGGATTCTCTGCTAGGGGAGACAGGGTCCAGGGCATTTCCAGTCCAATCCCCTAATTACATTAAAGCAACACTAGTTACTTAGGTTTTTGTTTGTTTGTTTAATCTTACATTCTCTTTTCTTGGGTTTTGGAACCTTTTTTTTTTTCTTATTAGTTTCCAGAAGAAACTTTTGCAGATCATCTGCTAATGAGAAAACCCCTTGAGGAATAAATCTTATGACTAAAAGCATGAAAAACGATGCCCAGTATTTTTCTCCCTAGTGTTAGTTGCATATCTGGTTAAACTTGATCTGGTCCTTGACAAGATAGGTGAAGTAGCTGTTTTTACACACTAAGCGAAGGCATCTCCTCCTGCTCTCTCTTGGGCATCTGCCTTGTTGTTCAGTGCTTCTCCTAGGTAGTGTTAGTCTGGAAGATGCATACATTTTAAAATGTTTCAAAATAAAGATTAAGTCTTTAAAATTACACGTAAGTCAGTCATGAGCCTTAGGTTTTCAGTTTCCATAAAGTGTTTTCAATAAATGGTTCTAAATATTCCCGAATACTTTAGTTTTAACAATGAAGACAAATTTGTGATTCAAAGAGTTAGATAATCCATTTGTATTATGTAAGCTCCCAAAGAATAGTTTCAGAAACTCTCCTTAGTTAAGAACATACAGCTTTTTTATTTCACTACTAGTAAATCATAACATGTTCATAAATACTTGGTTGGAAGTTCAGGACTTAAGAGATAACTACATTATGTAATGTAAAGGAAGCTTTATTTAGGCTACTGTTTTCAGTGTAATTTCTACAGTGAAAGGCCTGGGATTTCTAAAGCAATGTTTATTATCTTAGTTGAATGCTTGCCTTGTCACCTCCCACATAGTAAAAACAAAAACAAAACAAAAAAAAGTCATTCATTTATAAAAATGTTGCATGCAAGAATGCTCCTTCATGTGTTTCATTCACTTTATTTACTTTTTAAGGTGAAAATCCTTTGGCAGATGACCAAAGTAACCACGACATTAACTCAGTTGCTGGAGTACTGAAGCTCTATTTCCGAGGGCTGGAAAATCCTGTCTTTCCTAAGGAAAGATTTAATGATCTTATTTCTTGTATCAGTAAGTAGAAATCTCTATTTATTTCTCGATAGAATTTTACTTTCATATATACAATAGCAGCCTGAAAAAGGAGCTATCTTCACAGATTTTTCTGAGACAATTTGTTTGCCATCTGTAACAGTCTGGGTCAGTTATTAGTCATACTTGCAGCTGTGGTTGTTCCCTTTTTCCAGTGGGATTAATGTACAGTGCAACTCTTTGTTTAATACAGCAGGAAGAAAACCTTCTGGTATACAGGAGATAGTTAAATTTATATGCATTATTATTTTCCTCTGTGCACTGAGGCAGACGGAAGGGGATGAAGTCATGACCATGCAAACAGTGTATGTTACATTTCACAAAGCTTTTCATGCCCTACATCTTGGAGTCAGTGCTAGTGAATAAGTAACTAGTTGCTCGGCATTGTGTGGTTCCTTTGTTGTGCTTAGCTTAAAAACCCAGGTACAACTGGCAGGAAAACTATTCAGTGCAAGAACAGAAGGAAGCAGCTGAATGTTGTCTGCAGAAGAGCCCAGCCTGCCTTCCAACACACAAGAATTGCCAAGTTGTAATAGGATGCCCAAGAGGAGCAGCGTATGGGTCTGTGTGCTGCTGGTGTTCGTAGCTGGATGCTGAAAGGTTGTAGTAATTTAGGAAGTTCTCAGTGGATGGCTGAATTGCTCTGGCATGCACAAAACCTTTTCCAGTTCACAGATCCCTGCAGATGTTCGGGAGGTGTGAGGCCAAACCAAGCATCAGTAGGCTTAATGTTCCCTGCGGGTCCATCAGAAGTAGTCAGAGGTGGAAGAAATTCCTCCTCTGAACCTTTCCTTTGTAAATTGCTTATTTCAGCCAAATGGAGCCAATGGACAGTTTCACAGGTAACAAGGGCCAGTCCTTTTGGAATACTAATCAGGACAGGCTCTCTGAACTGTGTGATTTTGGCAAAGGAGACAGCCCCGCAGTCAGGACAGCAGACGGATGTGTTCCCAGTGTCCTGGGCTGGCGAGCAGATGGGCTTTTCTGCTCCATGCCAAGGGAAACCCCACGCATGAGGTTTCCTTCCCAGATAGGGAGGATTGCAGTAATTCAGCCTGGAGATTACAAATGTGTGGATTGCTGGGATCCATTTTGTGTGCAATGTTAAGATTTTTGTCCAACAGACCAGCATGATTTTCTGCAGCCGTTACTATTCACAGCCTCAGTGGTTCTGAAGTGTCCTGAAGGACCTTAACACTATGGTTTAATAGTCTGATACCACACTGAGGAGGATGCTGAGACAGGCACCCTCTTTTTAAAAAGCATAATCTTGGTACTGCCTGAGCTCAGCTTTAGCTAACCATAATGTCACAGCCCAGAAAATGTCTGTGAGTCACAGAAAGTGAAATCTAAAGTGGGATCGTTTTGACTGAGTGATTTTCTGCACGACAGGGGTGACGGAACTTTACCTAATAATTCTGTGCTGATTTCCATAACTTGTGGATGAATTAAAGCATGTCTGCTGGTAAAATGTATTGATTTAATGGCTTCAGTTGACAGAGAATCTACCGCATCCTTAGATAAGCTGTTCAAAAGATTAATCACTTTCATCGTTAACATTTGTACAAGATTTTATTTTCAAAATTTCTGCTATCAGACTCTACCCTTTGGATCTTTTTATGACTCTATTATTTTGACAAAGCAATAGGAAAATTGAAATAGTGATTCTTCTATGTGGAGGTACTATATGTGTTATTACAGGCGATATAGTCAGTGGAGTTGCATAGAACTGGAGTTGCACTGTGTTCATAGAATCATCATAGAACAGGCTAGGTTAGAAGGGGCCTTAAAGCCCACCCAGCTCCAGCCCCCTGCCATGGGCAGGGACACCTCCCACCAGAGCAGGTTGCCCAAAGCCCCATCCAGCCTGGCCTTGAGCACCTCCAGGGATGGGGCAGCCACAGCTGCTCTGGGCAGCCTGTGCCAGGGCCTCACCACCCTCACAGTAAAGAATTTCCTCTTAATATCTAATCTAAACCTGCCCTCTTTTAGTTTAAAGCCATTACCTCTTGTCCTAGCACTATACTCCCTGACAAAGAGTCCCTCCCCAGCTAGGAGGACTGTAGGACCGTTTAGGCACTGGCAGGCTGCTATGAGGTCTCCCAGGAGCCTTCTCTTCTGCAGGCTGAACAACCCCAGCTCCCTCAGCCTGTCTCCATAGGAGAGGTTCTCCAGCCCTCTAAGCATCTTCATGTCCGTCCTCTGGACCATTACAGGGCAAGAGGTGTCGCCATCTGATTCTGGTTTAGACTGCCTGTTCTCTGAGGCTCTCCTAAGCCTGGATTATCAGCTCTGTTGTAGCTCATCAAAACAAGGTGTAGCGACTGAGTAGTTCTGCTGGATTTGGCTTGTACTGTTGCTCTTGCAAAAGAAAGAAATTTTGTTCATGATAACTTTTGCTCTGAGTCCCAGATACATTTCTGACAGGTTTTGGAGGAAGACAGATATCAATATAAGAGAGAGCAGGATTGTGTTGTTTGGTTTGGTTTCCACAAGGTTATCTTTAGGGGTTCTCCGAAACAACATGTCAGTGCCTCCCTTCAGCGGAGGGAGAAGACATTAACCTGGAATTTGGCTGGACAAAAGGGATTTTTGTTTTGAACATATTGGGGTGGTTTTACTTTGTGTTGTCACAGTGGCACAGTGGGAGTTTTGAATGTGGTGTGATCAGAGGAAGAAACAGCTCTTGTACCTTGTATCCACAGCCAGCCCCAGAATCACACTGAGAATAGTGAGCTGTGTGTCCGCATCTTCGGATTATCTGAGAGGAGCCTGGGGTGGACTGTTTTTACAGCTGTGTACCTAGTCTGTGTGCTTCGCTAAGTGGTCCACTACTTCCAGGGAATAAAAGATGCTTTTTATTTGGAAAAAAAACAACAGCAAGCATTTCAGAATATACTACCTGTCACCATTCAATTTAAGTAGGTCCTGTGTGGTACATAATATTAGAAACAGTCTGTCTCAAAGACTCTTTCCATTGCTCTCTTTCAACTCTAACACTTCATATCTCTTGCAAAAAGGAAGACAGTCGAGGCAATTTTTTTTCTCCAACTACAGACTTTGAACCTGTCATAGTTGTGTTGGTTTCTTTTTCTGTGCTCACACAGCCCTCGAACACCAAACAGTTCCCTCACCTACGAAGAGTCTTGGTCTCCATTTCTGTGGGAGCAGGGAGAGATTCCATTTCCCTTGTGAGAACAGAGGTTACCACAACTTCTTTAGGTCACAACTGAATGTGTTAAGACCAGAAAGCATTCACATTTTTATTTAGGTACTCTTAATGCTTATTGCATTCACTTTCTGTGAATGTGAGAAAAATAGTAAACATTAAGTTATTTTCAGATGTGTTTTTTTAGATAAATACCAGTGTGTTTTTGTTAATTGGTGGCAGAAATTGTTATAAAAAGAGGGACGGAAAAAAAAAATAATAAAGTTAATCTTCATGTAAAACTTTAAGAGGGCAGAATGTCATGCATTTTATATGGAAACAAAATGTTGCCAGTGAAAAACCTCTTGAAACTGAAATACTTAGTTATGGATGTCAAGCATAATTGAGGTTACAGCTGCAAAATGAACCTTTCCTCAGTACAGCCACTGAGGAATTCCTTTACATTTATGCATATATTTTCAATGAGATAGAGCATTGTGATTTAATGCTTTCCTTTTTGGAAATACACTGGAAGCAGTGCAAAACGACAGACTTTTAGTACAATTTGTTTTAATTAGACTCATGAGAACAGTGTTACTCTGTTGGGGTTTATGAACTGTTTTAGCAAAAATTGGGTCCAAATTCTGACTTCTCCAGAGCAAGCATTAAAGGTTGGACAGAACATAAAGAATCCATTTCATTATGGGTCATAAGTCTACATTCCCAGCAAAGTAGTGGCCACTATTGCTCAGAGCAGCACTCTGCAATCCAGCAGGTAAAATGGGGTGGTGGAGAAGGGAGGAGAGTTGTGCTGTGCTTCTTTTCTGCCCTGTTGTAGAAACAGGTTGGGCCAAACATACACAAATATTTGTAACAGGAGTTGCATGTAGGCAGAGAGTACTGAAGCTGTGCTGAACACTTGCCATAGTTCACCTTCACTGCTTGAGGTCTGCAGTTCTTCTCCTGGTGTGAGTTCTTATACGTGTTAATTGTAGTGGATTTCTATATACATACCTGTGCAATTGCGGCTGCAGAATCACCTCAGCTGCCCAGACTGTTTATATTCTGCTGGGATTATTAAAATTCCTCTTGGTTTCTTCTCCCTTGCCTTAAATTTGATACAGTAAGATGCCAGGGTGGATGAAAATTTACATATTTCTTCCTTCTAATGTTCATCATTTTGATCCCTTGCGGCCAGCAGTGTGCATTTTCCTCCAGACATAAACATTATGTAAGAAATTGATTTTACTGCTTTTCCAGACTATTACTTTAAAAGTTAAAAACTGTATTATGAGTTGTCAGCTCTTCCTGAAAAAGTTTCTACAACATGACAACTGTTTCTTTCCCCAAGTGACAGTGGATACCATTGTGTTTGTCCTCCTGCAATGCCTTGATAAATAGATATGAAGCAGCAGTAAATGGCATTGCTGAGTTAATATATACACATCTTTGAGTTGTATTGGACTCATCTACCAAAGTGGAAAGAGGCACAAATTGCTAAGTTCAGCACTAATTCATATTCTCGTAGATTACCTGTCAGCTACAAATTGACCATAAAAATTGCATCTGCAAGTGTAACTCATTCCCATTTGGTGTTCAATCTGTGTGTAAAGAAAGCATTAGGCGCTCATTCTGTTACTAGTAGGTGCCACTCCAAGTCAAAGGAGTGAGTCACCCCCACACAGCAACACCACACTGGATTGTATCCTTCAAATCAGTGATCCTAACGGAGAGATCTTACATTACCATTGTTTGCTTTCTTCTTCCTCCTTTATACCACCCTTGCCTGTGAAATATGCTTAGCTTGCACAGTACTGGCTACTAGGTTAGCACAGGTCATTCCTTGCTGAGAACAGTTTTCTCCTTCCACATGTTCTGATCAATATTATCTTCCCTTTTGCAAAATGTTTGCTTTTCTTTTGTTACTACTGAGATTGGCGCAGGAAGGATATCAACAGAGGATGGTTAAGCAAGCATAGATCAGAATCCGTGTTTCTGTTTTCTGAGCTGTGACTGCTCGGGATCAAGGATCTTCTCCTTGTTGAGTAACTGTTTCACCACCAGTGCAGGAGAGGCCGTATGTAGGACCATGACCATGGCCAGTGCACTTGTAGTATCTTCAGCTAAACTAGATGATAAAGGCTTGTAGCTGTCCAGTTGGCCCAAAGTATTTGGGAGCAACTGCAATTGCTGTCTTGCAGAAGTCTTTTGTTCTCCATCGCCAAAGCATTGAATTAATATATGTTTGAATATTTATTGTCTTTTACATGCTCCACTACTTCATGATTATTGCTTAATTAAACTTCAATTTGACTTACATTCTCTTAATGTTATTTAGAATGAATGTATCCCTGTCTTCATTTATGAGTTGGTCTTGTTTTATTTGCATTTGGGGACTTCTGTTAGTAATTATGTTTTCTTCCCTCTCAAGCTTCCTTTACTCTTCAGAGGCAGATTGTTCACTTCTAATCTGTTTCACGTTAGAGTGTCTGCCTTGGCAAAAACCTCATCATGAGTCAACTCATCATCAGTCAGGTGGTTAAAATATGTTATTTCTCAAGCAAGAGGAAAGCGCACATTCATTGACTCAGTGTAACTCTGTAGTAAGCAAAGGTGGCACCACCTCTCCAAAACGGGTTCCAGTGTTTCATCTTTCCTGGAGGTTGAAAATCACACCTTTTGCAGGAGGGTTGAGTAGCTAGGATTTATGTCTATCTCATGCTGCTGGGAAGTGGACCTTAGCCTATGGCTGATAAAGAGGTAGCTAGCTGATTTTTTTTTTTTTTCATTTATGCAGTTTCATGAATAAGCTGGATTCCTTCTTCTGGTTGTGGACTTGACCCTCATGGCTCTGACAGGTCTGGATGTAGGTGTGTCAGGCGAGCTCCAAAAAATTTGCTCTGCTCTGAGACATGGGAACTAGAAAATAAATAATTGTCTCTATTTTTTTTATTTTTAACTGCTGGTAGTCTTGATTTGAGGTTGGTATCTGTGTGTCCTTCACACAGATCTCCCTTTCCTGACATAGTCAGAGAAAACACAATCGTTCTGTGTTTGGCCTTGCCAGAGGCTTATCCCATTGCTTGTGTTTGAGAATGGGAATCAAATCATATCATTGGAGTAATGAACCAGTTTTCAAGTTCCCTGATTTCTATTTCTGTTTGGCAACTATTGCATTATTTGGACAAGTCATGTAATATCAGTACTTCCACTTCCTTAGCTGAAAAATGGGAGATACCTTCCTGTGTGCTGAGGTAGGAGTAACTGCAGTTCTTGAAAATCAGAGTAATACAGAGGGCCTCCAACAGGAGCACTGTGAGAGGGAAGGCACAGTGTTATATACGCTTTGGTACTAGGAGGACACAGGGGTAATACACTTCAGTACTGGGACTGCCAGTGGTTCCTTGCAGCAACCAGTTTGTAGCCGGGATGGCCATTTAGTCTTGAGGTCCTCTTTGGCCATTCAGGCAGTGTAGGCAAAGCAGTGCTTTCTCTTTCCTCTGCATGGGAAACTGCAGAGCAGCAAATTCTTTCTGTCTGGATGCAGAAAGAACTCTCTGTATTCATTCCTTCTTTCCCACATATCCAAATACTCATGCACTGCATGCACACAAGCAACTATAAAATTTGGCTCCTCGTTTAAAAGCAGCATGCAAATACATTATGTTACTCCGTATCTCCTTTAAACAGAGTCAGTGCTAAGAAAGATAAACAAGCCTTTTGAAATAGTGCGGAAAGCACACAAACTTACCACTTGGCAGAGGTTTGGGTTTGCAATAAAGGGGCTTTCACAGAAACTGGGACTGGGTTACCAGGAAGGTATCAGCAATACACACACCTCGTTCTCGCATCTGCAGCTTGTAGCAGCCTCCACGTAGAGGTGACCTGCTAGTACCAGTAATGCCCCTGCCAGGGCAACTGGGATAGCTCAACACATGGACACACGTCCAAATTCTCTGTGCCTCCTGGTTCCTGACTCCAACATCCTGTCAACCATGTCTGGGAGCTGCTTGAGGAGTTGCAGTTGGCACAGACACGAAGCGGAGACTCCCTTTCAGAGCGTGTGACACTTTCTATGCGGTACCTGCCTGCCCATGTTCGAGGCTGTGTGCCGTGCTGGTTTTTGTTCATTAGTTCTGACAAAGCTGTCACAGCCAGGTAGGCAGCACGCTGCTGGAACGAGCCACCGGGCCCACCTGGGAGTCAGGCCAGTGCATTTCTCAGTCCAGTGCTGGTCTGGATTCAGTGATGACTGATCTTGGGTCAGGGCAGGTCTCCAGAACTGGTTGGAAGAGGCAGGGCTGCAGCACGAGGAATCAGCCTGGAGAGGTTTTGATGCAGAAAGCAGATCTGTGTCACAGCTTTGCTCCAGCTTCCCGTGTTCAGCACACATGGTGGAAAGGCTCAGGAGAAGATGAACCACGTCCCTGTGCAGACGTGCTGCTGAGGCAGGAGTGTTGAAAGAAGCAACTAAAGCACGTTCCTACCTGAACCCCATTCCATAGAAAATCCACATACACGCAGGCTCAGAACCACCAAAACCTACACAGATTGACAAACGGGCTTGGCAGGGGGAAGGTCAGGTGAATTGGAGACCACAAGACATCGCTAGCAGTAACAACTGCTGCTTCTGCTGGAGGATTGGGAACTGGAGATACAGTCAGGCTCCTTCCACTGGGATCTGCTGGGTTCATGGAGTTGGAGAAAGGCCTTGTGCTAAAAACAGTGACCACGAGCAGTGCAGAAGAGTTACGTGGCATTCCAGAGCAGAAGTGAAGGTGCATAGCATTAGCATGTCTGAGATGTGACATGCCCTGGGAAGAGAGAGAGGAGAATTTCAATTGCTCTGCGGACCTTATCCGTGCAAACAGCTCCCAGGCATAGCAGGTCCCTGCCAAGGACTCCTGTTCTTAACCAGTAAGCAGAAATATTTCTTTCTGATTTATATAGTTCAAGTTTAACAGAAACATAAAAATAAATTTCAAGTCCTGTATTCCACTTGAGAAAATGTAATGTCTTGAAGTGATTTTCAGCTAGAGCTTTGGTTCAGTGTGACTCATTAGGTAATAAATTACACAACTTGACAGCAGTCTTTTTCCCCATGAGCTTCGATGCAGTCAGTGGTAGCTCACCAGCGTCGGTATTCCAGTGTTCACCCACAGCTCTATAGGTTTTTTTCCTCCTGCAAGTGCTTCTCTTTGCTATTTCTGTGCTGAACGCCACAATCCAAATGGATTTCCTTTATACCAGCAATGGTGGACTGGTTTGCTTCTGCAGAAACTCCCAAGAAGCTGTTTCACCCCATCCCCAAATCTTCTCTACCCCAGCACATTAGTGGTGCTGAGCCAGTGCGATCTCCCGTAAACACAGATGTAGGAACAACTTTTGCCCCTCAGTTTCATACAGTGGCATTTCCTAATGAAGTGCAGCACTGCTATGTGGTAGGCAGAAGTCTCACACCTGATACTCTTCTTATGCTTCGTTCTTGGTACCAAAATACTAATTACTAGACACCGGTAGGTCTTCTAAGAAACGTAAGTCAACACACACTTTGCATCTACAGATAAATGTTGACTGGGAGAAATAGCCATACCAGAGAGCAGGAATAAACACCAAGCACTCTGATTACAGTTAGCACATTTTTACACAATTACAGCTATTGGCATCAGCTCCTGTTTCTCATTGCCAAATTTTTGAATATCCATGTCAATGGCGCTGGACAGTATTTCTCATCTAGTCTACTATGATTTTCCCTTGACATTGTTAACTGTAACATTCTTTCTTGGTTAACAGAAGGAGCAATACTGAAATTTTAGGTTGTTTCTAACAATGACATTTATGTAGAAGACACATTGAGTAAAAACTTTAGCGATTGCTTGTTTTGAACAATAATTTCTTTTGTCCCATCATTACTCCACTTGCAGTCACATAATCTTTCTGACCAGAATAGAAAAGAGTGCACCCATGTTACAAAACATTAAGAACTGGTGCTTTTATTAAGATGACATTGTTCTGCATGCTTCAGAAGAATTTTGGTGGACTGCTATAAAATCAGTCGGGAAGGTACACGGGATCTTTGTATTTGTTATCTACAACCCAGATAACTTAAGACCTTTCTCCTACTTTGTCTACTTAAAATGAATAGAGTTATAGCCAGACAGTTCATTAAGAAAACTAATTAGACAAGCTCACAGATAAGAATATTGTATCCGATATCCATATTCTAATGAATGAATTCAATGAGAATTAATCTGTATTCAAAACCGATGGCAAGCATGTTCCCTCAGGTTATTTATGTTCTGATATTTTGGTTTCATGAGCTGTCTAAGTCAGCAAACGATACAGGGTTTGGGAGATTTGCCACTTCTCATAATTAAAGACACTACTTGGGTATTGTGTGATTTTAATAAGAGGAGGGAAGACTTTCAGGTATTATTTTTCTAATAATACAAAATGAGAAGATACTGTCCAGGGACATGTTGAGTCAAGAGTCAAATTAAGTAAAATGACTAAATGTTATTTTAGACCATAATATGAAAGGGAATGTAAAATACTCTCTTCTGTTTACAGGAATAGACAATCTCTATGAGAGGGCTCTTCACATCCGCAAACTCCTCCTCACTTTGCCCAGGTCGGTCCTTATAGTGATGAGATACCTCTTTGCCTTCCTCAACCAGTAAGTGCTTTATAATTCCTGGAGGTACAGTACCTTTATCCGCCTTCCTCTGCTGGGATCAACATTCTTTGCATTTACTCATGTTCTATGTATTGTTTACATTGAAGCTCCATTTAACACAAAAGATGATCTTCTAATTGGCAATGAAAACAGATGGAAAATGCCAGTTTTCATTCAAATTAAAATTCCATTTGTCCAACAGTGAGCAAGGTTGTAATAAGACGGATTAAAGTGATATCTGAAATGGGGAGTGCAGGCTACAGCAATAAAGCAAGAAAAACAACAAATACGAGTTGTAGTTAAATTTAAAATAATTTAAAACATTTATTTATTTATTTTATCTGAAGATGATTGTAATTTCCTGATGGAAACATTAAACAGTATATTCCGGCAAAACAGGCACTACAATCTAGCCATTTGATGCTAGGCACTGCCAGGGTGAGATATGTATTGCTTCTTCTGTTCCCTGGTAGTGGGGCTACCAGTACAGTGAACATGTATCCCTGTGTATGCTTTGGTGTAAACTGGGTGGATCCTGGCACTGCAAAACACAGGCAGCTGCTGGAAGGAGGGGTGTGTAAGAAAGGGAAAGAGGTGTTTGTGTCTTTATGACACCAAAAAAACTATTTCATTCTCAGACAGAAAATAGAAGACAGTTTGGGTGACTGCACTGTGTTTCTCCCTCCAGCCCTTCATAGTCCTCTCTGTTTTTGCTGAGGCTGGTATTTTCACTGCAAACTTTTCTTCCTGTGCACTTTGCCCTGATTCTGGCTCTTTTCTTTCTGCTGTCCTGTTGTCTGTTTCCCCTTATATCTATTTGTGTATTGCCTTTTTCCTTTTTCTTTTTTTTTTTTTCCTGAATTTTTCCCCTGCTGATTCATTCTGTCTTTGCTACCTTCCCCATTTCATCCTCTCTCTTCCTATAGAAACAGGGTCTTTTCAGCCAGGTTATGTGTGTGTGCCTGCATTCACAGCTGTTCCTATTTCCCTTCTTCTAATAATTCATAAACCGCTTTCAGTCAATATTTAAAAGAGAGGCAGAGATCCAAAGTTTTGTGAAAGTAACTATTCACTGAAAACGTTAATTCATCCCTCAGTAGTGACACCATGTAAATAGCTCAAATGCTTACATTGCAGCTTCTTCTCCACTTAGACATATCAGTTACACAAGGTTGTACTTAGTACATGGTTACGTTAGCTACATCTATGCTCTCTACCCAGGAATGCAATTCAGAAAGAAGGTTAAATCTCTTTCTGCATCCAGACTGCCTCTGGTGCAGCCACAGAAAAAAAACATTCCCATAGTCTGACTTCTTGCAAATGTCCATTTCTGCTTTTTGCAAATGTTCATGTGACCTGCTTGGCCACATGAAGTCATCACACCCCATGGCTTGAAGTCATCTGGTCTAGCCCCCTGCTCAAAGCTTCTAAAGTTAGATCAAGTTGCTCAAGGCTTTATCCAGCCAAGTATCTCAAAGGACAAAGAACACACAGCTTCTCTGGGTAGTCTGAGCCAGTGCTTGGTCACACTTATACTGAAGAATCTTCTTCCTGCTTTCAGTTGGAATATCCCTTGCTGTGACTGGCAGCTGTTGCCTCTCATCCCTTTGCTGTGTGCCTCCAAGAAGAGTCTGTCTCTCTCGTGTTTGTAATTTTGGTGGTCGAAGATTGCAGCTCGATTCCCCTTCCCTTCTTAAGGCTGAACAAACCCAGTGCTGTTGACCTCATTTTGTACACCAGATGCTCCAGGTCCCTAACCACCCCAGTGGGCCTTTTCTGGACTTGCACCAGTTTGTCAGTTTCTCAAAACTAGGCTCAGTATCTCATGTACAGAATTATGAGTGCCAAGTGGAGCAGAGTCAGTTCCCTTGACCTGCTGGTTTTGCTTTTCCTAATGCAGCCATGTATGCAACTAGCCTTCATCACCAGAGGATGCACTTCTAAATCACAAGTAACTTCTTGTACAAGACTCCAGTGTTTTTCACTGGGAGCTGCTACTCAGCAGTCAGCTCCAGACTGTAGTAAAGTACCTTTCACTCCTTTATATTCATCCTTGTTGAACTTGATGAAGTCCCTGTTAATCCAGCCATCCATTTTGTCAATGTCCTTCTAAACAACAACCCTGCCCTTTAGTGTATCTGCTGCTCCCCACAGCATGGCATCATCTGCAAGTTGGCTGAGTGTGCACCCGTCCCACTGCCCACATCATTCATGAAGATGTTGAACCAGCACCAGCCCCACCAATGACCCCAGAAGAGTATTGAATGTCGGCAGTCACCAGCAGCACTTCCCGATGATAGCTGCCATGTTTTTACACAATCACCTTGTACACGTATAAGGCGGAACAACCTTACATATCAGTAGAACAACGTCTCCAGCCAACGCACAGGATATGATAACATCATGGCATAAAAATGACAGACCATGGTTAATTTTACAAAATAGTTATGAAAGGAGTCATTTAAAGGTTTGCCTCTTCAGTTTGTATTGTTACATGGCACTCTCTAAAATTCCCTTTCTAAAGGAAATGTACTGCTGCATTTAAATGCAACCAGACATACCAATGCATATGCTGCTTCAGAGTGCAGAATGGCACTGAAGTAAAGGGTATCCCAGCAATTCAGGTTCTCTTAAACTGGTCCTGCACAGAACCACACAAAAGCCAGAATTTCCACTAGAAATTTCAGTGTTTTCAAACAGAGGAATAAAGATCAACTTGTCAAACTTGTCATTCAAAATCAAAATTGAAAACTAGCCATGTTGAATTTTCTGTAGCAAAGGATAGCTGGCAAAAGTTGATTAATAAGAACAATCAAAGAATTCTGTTTGGTTGCTTCCAAAATGAAACTCCTGTGGGAGTTTCTGAGCAAAAGGCAAGATGCTCAGGGCTTTTAGGTTCCATAGTAAAAATGGAAACTAGAAGTCACAAGAGACTTTGCAAGATCCAAGAACTTAGTTACCTCCAGAAGACAATTCAGTCTTCCTAAGTTACATACTGAGTTGGTGGAAGACTTTCATCAAGGCCAGATGAGAAATGATGAGCATGTAATACCCACTTAAGATGCATTCCACTTGGGCCTCCAAGGATACGCATCGATGAGATAGCAGCAGCAGCAGTTGATGCATTTTATACTAGCCCATTAGGTCTGCGTATGCTAAATACACTAGCGTAGGAACACATACATATACATACAGATATGTGGTATAATGTACATAACCTATTGAAGAAATCCCCTTTTATGTTTTGTTACGTAGGGTTGTGTCAAAGAGAACAGGAAATCTCTGAATGGGAATGGAAAATGAAGTTTCTCCAGTTTTCCAAAGAAGGTTAGTTACAGTGGAAAAGTCAATTTTTCTTGATTTTTCTTTTATAACAGCCTTTCGCAGTACAGTGATGAAAACATGATGGATCCGTACAACCTGGCCATTTGTTTTGGGCCAACCCTGATGCCTGTTCCAGACATACAAGACCAGGTGTCTTGTCAGGCACACGTGAATGAGATAATCAAAACTATCATCATCCATCATGAGGCTATTTTTCCAGACGCCAAGGAACTTGATGGCCCAGTGTACGAAAAATGCATGGCTGGAGATGACTACTGGTAAGTCAGAATATTATCCTTCTTTCTCCTTAATGCAATCATTAGACTGATTGTCTGGACACTCCTGTGATAAAGAATAGCTGTCACACACAGTAGAAGTATGGCAATAAATGAGAAGAGCATTTAGGTTCACATAGAAAAGTGTTAGCTGTAAAACACATGAAGTAAAGGCAATTACGGTGAGATTCCCTACAATATTTTCTGGAAGAAGATACACTTGTATTCAGCCAGATAGTGCCAGAATTCCCAGTGTACTACACAAAGTCCATAGCCAGATAGGAAACTGGCTGTCTGACTGAAAACCACCAGTTCACAAGAGACGTGAACAACTTAAATTTCAGTTTGTGATGCTTTCCCCCTGCTCCTTTCCTCTCTGAGCCACACACACTTTTCATAAATGAAGGGATTCCAAGGTTCTGATAATCTCTTAATAACAGAAGATGTTATCTGAAGGAGAGGTATGTAGACTTCCTCATCAATTATGTATCCATCACATGTCATGCAAACTATGTTGTATATAACTTTATAACATTACAAGAATAATATTAAGTAAATGGCATGGGAGTGGCATGTCTTTGATATGCATGGAAAACATCAGTTACCCCCCGTGGACTGCAAAGGAAAGGCGCTGGGGTTTAATGCCCACTGAAGCATCCTTTTCATGCTCTGGTTTCTCTTTCTGCTTGACCTTTTGTTTCCCTCCAGTGACAGCCCGTACAGCGAACATGGTACATTAGAGGAAGTGGACCAGGATGCTAGTACAGAGCCCCATACCAGTGAGGATGGTATGTGCATTACGTTATTGTGTATTTGATAGAAGTCTTACAGGTGTTTTATGTAGACCTTCTTCCTTTCCTATTTGTGTCTTACTTGAAGCACAAGGATTTCAGTCCCGGTGCGCTGTAGCAAAACCAGCACTTTTAATCTCTTGTGTTCTCTTTCACTCTGATGCATCTGTGCTTGGCCAGCTGTTTCCTTGTCATCTGGTTTGTCCAGTCACAGGAAGGGCAAGACAGAAACTATTTCAGTCAGCACATACTATTTTCTGATATAAAGTTACTTTTAGTGACTCTTTATCTTTTGTCTACAAAAGCTGAACTTATCAAAATATGTCTTTGAATATTTTAATGGATATTTGTCATTCAACATACTCTATTTTGATATAATTGTAAAAGCTGCTGCCACCTAAAGGGTTTTCAACTATTGAAAAACACACGTTTACCCCACCCACCCCCAGTAAAACTTCTGAGAGAATCATTTGCTATAAATATCGATAATAGACACTGCAACAGTTCTAGGTACTGTAGATATCCATGAAAATCTTGATGCACCTCTGTTATATTAGCTCTTTTCAGCTAGGTTTGCTAAACCATGAAGGTCTGTTTGGCTGTGACGTATTTCAGTTAGGCCATCCTTCAGATGTACCTCCCGGTAACTTTTGCTGGGTTTTAAACAAATGTAACAGAGGGAAGGAAGCATCAAAATTGTTAAATACCTGTTAAAGAACTACTACGTTTTCCTGACAATTAGTAGCCAGTTAGAGGAAAAAGATGGAAAATAAAGTTTTCTGTAGAGAAGAGCTGCAGTGTGAGCTCACTGAATGTCTGGCCAGCAGGCGACTCAAAGAGAGCAACCAGCACACGTGTGCTTACAGCCAGCAGAAACAAAAGCTGCCTCGTGTCCGTCTCAGAGGATGCATGGAGGGAGGAAGAGGAAGAGACAGAGAGGGGGAGAGGGGAGGAAGGGAGCTGCAGCAGAGAAGGAAAATTAAAAATAAAAATAAAAGTATGTCATCAGTAGCAGCTGGGATGGCTGCCATAGGGAAGGGGAACAGGAAGGTGTTCCTATAGGAAACCTAGCTGCCTTGGTCCTAATGCACACAAAGCAATGTAAGCAATTGTTCAGTGTAGCTGCACCCGTCTGCTTTGTCACGTAGACATGCCGACGGTGACAGATTGCCTGTCTCTTCCCCTTTCCCGGGGTGAGGAGGGGCAGGCAGAGTCTATCACTGCAGCTGCCTGGAGAGGAGGCACACTGGGGAGGGCAAGCATCACAGAAGGGTGAAAAAAATAAGGGAGGAGAGAGGTCTCTGTTAATTTTATGCCTGAGGTCTATACCCATGCCTGTACTTACTATAGGGAATATTGTTTTACAAGACAGCCTGGACATATTTTTGTCTTGACCAGCTCTGTAGAGCTAACTGCACCTTCTTTCTCCAGTGCCACTAAATCGTGTGAAGAAATTCTGAATTACACCTTATTTTTCCAAGACAGTACAGCTACGCTTTATAGGAAGTCCTTCTTCTATTGGAGGTGTCAAGCCAGAGTAGTAGCCGAAGAAGTCTGTCTGCCTCTCCTTTAGAGCATAAATAAGGTAGTGAAATGCAGGCGACGCACCAGTGCTATACATGAAGGCCAGCTGTGGGGACCTGGGACCAAAATGAGAGAGAAAATGCTGAGTGGACATGGAAGAGAAGCGCAGCTTTTCATCAGCAGTCAAAGGTGGTTCCTTCAAAACCATTCCTAGGAAAGATTAAAACATCAGAGGAGCAAAAGCATGCACATTCTGGCCATGGAAATGGCACTGTGTGTGTCACCTGTGCCTCGTTTTACACTGCTGTTGTAGTGCCTGTATCACTTACACCTGTGTCCTTGATGGAGACAAACCCTGAAGAGAAGAGCTGTCAACAGAAGGGTGTTCTGTTAAAAGATGCTCAATACATGTTTTTTTGTTCACCAGATTACCCAGCAATTTAATTGCAGTTGCCCCATCACACCTTTTTAATCAATTCAGTGCTGAAAGGAAGCAGACATTTGTGTTTACAACAAAATAATCATGAGCCCAAAAATATTTGTAATCTAGGGAAATACTGTTGCAAAGATAACAGTGAGCAAGCCTGGACTGCATACAAAGCTCTGTTGGCCTTCAGTTCTCAGTCTGCAAGCTTTAACCCATTATTTTCCATGGACAGGAGCTTTCTGTTATAACAGCTCACTTTGCTAACATTGTCTGTAGATGTTAAATTAAATGCATTCACCATCTCACATATATTCCAACGCATATATTCATGTGATTTGTTGGACAATTCCTTTTAGAAAATGCTGTTGGTACCAGAAGTGAAAATAGGTGAGAATTGTGCAGTCTGCATGCGTATTGAATCTCCTGGGAGTCACTGACTGACCTGTGATGGGCAAAAAGAAAGCTTCCACTAAAGGGTCTGGAGTATTTTGGGGGTTTAATGTGACTGATTCGCTGGTTATAAGCTGGATGCATCACTGCCAGTTCTATGTGGAGAGAGAGAAAGGGAGATGCTGTCGCTGTACTGATTGCACACACAGTACTTACGCATTTCACCCTGTTAGGAGATGGAAGAAGCAGATTGTGTAAATTTCTTTTAATGTTGAAAGTCTGATTTCAACATTTATCGTTTATGCTAAAATGCTCTGTACATAACCACGATCAAACAGCTAGCCCTGTAGGAATTACAGGGCTATTGAAACATAATCCAGAGGTTATGATCAAAAGCTAAAGGATTTATTTTTCTGCTTTACTTATTGTATAGATTTACTTGCTGCATAAACTTAAATTGCAAGTGACTCTCTCTGTGCCTACTAGAATAAACCCATCTGTATTTTCTGTTTAAGTAGTGCTAGGAATGTTTCATTACAATTTACAAAACAAACAGAGTTTTTAAAAATTAAAAAATGTATTATGTCTACAGAGGTAACATCTGGAAGTTTGGGGAAAAGACAACTGGAACTTGCTATTGAGCATGTAAATACTTCATAACTCTTTAATTTTATTCATATAAGTTGTCTTTTCTTTCCTAAGGCTATTTGTTTTCGTGTATTTGTTGATCACTGGAAATGGAAGAGGGAAGGAGAAGATGATACATTTTACTGTGTTTACAGGCTTTTTTCAATATGCAGAAAGTATCCCTATTTAGAAAAACAGTTTCCTTTTTCTCCTAAATCTGGAAATGAAATTTGATTTGTAAAGTTCAGAGCATTTGTACTCAAGCTGAGGCACAAATATATATATCTGTAATTTTGCTACAGAACATTACCTGAAAGTGCCGCTTCAGGAAAGATTCAACGGATGAAGGATGTTGTTTATGTTTTGCTCAAGGAGTTTTTAGAATATTTCCTTTGCCTTTAATTTGCTGGAGGATTTTTATTCTTATTGGAGGCATATGAGAAAGGGTGACCAGATTTGTTTTCAAAGGAAGTAAATGAGAATTTCCTGAGGAAGTTAAACAGATGGGTCATTTCTCTTGGGAAAACATACACACAATTACTGTCAGACTGTTCATAGATAGCTCATAAACATAGGGTAAAAACTGAGAGGGTGGTTCTGCTGCAAGCAAAAATTACAGGGACGTGGAAGGGTATAAGTTACAGCCGTGTCTCTAGCACACAGTATTTCACTGCTTTTCAGCAGCACGTGCTGCGATCGACAAATCTGTTCTGTCAACGCCTCGCAACATTGCTTTGCTTTTGTAGTTCCCCAGTCAGAGAATTGCTGTCCTGAGGACAGGACTCGGATATTGCAAAGCTGCTGCTCTTTGATGGGGTGCAGAAGAGGCTAAACTGATCGGGAGACAGCTTCTTCCTGGGGGATTTCAGGATGTGCTTTATTCTCAACAGGCAGCCTGCGTCTGGGGTAACTGAGGAAGTGTGACAGCAACAGCAACCCCAATGAAAAGCGCAGGGGGATATCTCCCCTCCCAGCCTCTGCTCCTTGTGCCCGAAGTGCTGAGGGCAGCCTCGTGCCACCTTAATGCAGTCACCTCTGGTGGGAGGCTAATACTACATCTGGCACTCCAGCTGCAACGTTAAAAGTAGCCCTTCGGTGTCCTATGTCCTTCCTGCTCTCCCGGGCTGTTGGATCAGGACAGCTCTACTTGCAGTCCGACCTTGATTTTTAAGCCCACTACAATGCAATGTATCATCAAATGGTGGAAATAATCATAACAAAACTCAGGGGCATCAGTGAAAAGTGAGAACAAAGCTGGTTGATTAACAGAGTCCCTGAAGCTTTTCCTACACTTCTTCAATTTGTCCTAATTTTTCTCTTCCATTCCTGTGCCTGAATCACTAGAGAGGAGAGCTGGTGAGATCATATATGTCACCAAATACTCCTTGTTGTCGTAGGCAAATGCCCCCAGGTATGGACAGAGCAGTGCAATTACATTTCCCTCCAAGCTTTCAATTTTTCTGTCAGACATTACAATTCAGTACCACGCAGAATTTGAGATACAGATCCTAAAATTAGCTTTCATCACTTTTGGCTTTTATGAAAAATGCTCGTCTGTCATTCAGTAACCTTGATATTAAGTGGCTTAGCTTTTCAAAATGCATTTATTTCTAGGAGTAACTGTCATGGTACTTTGGTTTTAACCATTCAGGCTTGACCTATAAAAAGGTGAATTGCTATTTAAGATGTAAAATCTGAGTACTGTTTGCTACAGGAAAGTTCTGTCAGGAACGTTCAAGCAAGGAGAATGCCCCTTTCAATAGTAAAACCCATATTTTTGGTTCCATTAATAAAACCGTGTAAGATTTACTGAGCGTTCCTCCGCGAAGAAGCAGGATTTGTTGCCAAAATCTAACAAACGTCTCAAAAATACCATCATTATCCATACAGAACCGGCTCATACAGCTGTTTCCAATGGGGAGACTTCCCTCAGACATCTGAGAAAATACCTGAGTCTGTACTGAGGTACGGGCAATGGGGCATGCAGCAGGCAGATTCCCATCCTGTGCCAAACTTACATTTGTGTAATACTACCGAGAGACAGAGAGATCTATTTCTACTTTAGTCTGTTAGTTTGTAAATAAAAAGACATTTAGACCTGAATGCTCAAGTGTGGGACGCTGTATGGCCTGTTTAAATTAGCGGAGTAACAGGAGGTGCCGTGAGGAGTCAGCTCGGTCCAGTGTTCATGGCCATCGTCAGTTAACTTCAGAGAGTGCCAAAGGAAAACAGGTCTGGGCACCTTGGGGTTTTCTTGCTGGAAAGTGGGATTTCTGTGGTGGTTTTTTGTTTTCTTTTGTTTGGTGTTTGGTTGGTTTTTTTTTTGTTTGTTTGTTTTTTCCATTTTGAAGTATTACCCTTCAGTGAGTGACTGGCGCTCTGAAAGCAGGGAGCTTATGCTTCTGAATTTGTGGCCCGCTTTTCCATAGCCTGTAACATACCCAAACCAGGGTGTTCATCCAAAGGTCTTGTCCTTCTGAATTCTACCTGATCTCAGTAATACCTTCCTATAAAGAGTTCCACCAGCAGCATGCACGATATATGTAAAAACAGCATGTCCTTTTAGCAGTATTAGATTATTGCGATTCGATGTAATATTTCTCTCTTAAAACATAATGCAAGATAAACAGGCATGCTTATTTTACTTTATCTTCCCGTGGCAATAATGTCTTTCCATACCTGTAACTGCTTTGTCACACCTGTACTTTCTGTTAGAGAGATACCACAGACCAAATAGCTAGAAATGAAAACAAGATATTAGAATAAATCACTAATATATACACCAGCATTAAGGTTTTCCAAGTTTTCCAGAATGTCTCCATCTGTGTCATCTTTACACTGCCTTTGCTTAAAAATACTTAAATAAATAAATAGAAACTGTCACCGCCACCGCACCCCGGGGAATATCTGTCCGTGAGCCAGCCAGCAGTGGTGCATTTTGAAGAATTAGTACTGGTATGACTGGAATAGTTGCATTTATGTAATTAAAGTCATTTCTTCCAATGTGCTTTGTATTTGCACGTGTGCCAATGAATTCTCCATACCCCTGTGTGCCACCTCTGGAAAGTTTCTGGTTTTATAGCTCCTGGCTAACCTAAACCCCCTGCAGTTCATCACTAACAGGAGCTCTTACCACGGCTGCACAAGCAGCAAACCACCAGACAGCCTTCTGCAGGCTGGGAAAGTTATTAAAACAAAAAACAAACAACAAAAAAAAAAAAACAGCTGCAAACTATGGCCTCAATAAAGGTGTTGTCATTATATTTGCATACTGCAGGACGAAGTTAATTTTAAAAAGACGTTCCTGCACAAATGTTGTCATAAAGGGACAGTGGCTGTTATTGCACGCCTGGCTCTTCAGGGAATTACAGCCTCAGTGATTTTAATTTGCACCAGACAGAAAGTTGCTATGCTGGTCATTAGCCCAGATGTTAATTTCCACCTAAATATTGCTCTGGTTACGTAAAGAAATTTGTCATTTCAGGGGCTCTACTTTGAGTTATTCAAACCACCAGTGTATGCAAATTGTAGGACAGTATTTTGAAGGTTTTTCTTTATATGGTGAGACTGTGATAACAAATCATAATCTGTTTGGGCCCAAGTGGTTTTGGTGTTTTGTGTAAAATACTAGACATTAATGCTACAGCCATTTTACTGGTGTCTGGGGACAGCTCTGAACACACCTGCACTTCCCTGGCATCAGTGGGTTTCCGAACCAAGGACAGGCTGCGGGACAGGGCCCATTACCACGATCAGGATGAATTCGCTAGAACACCGAAGGAAGAAATCTTTTGTTGGTGGTGGTTTTGTCCTGTTTTTATCCTTTAAACCAAGCTTTAAGAAAAAGTACTGCTGTATTACTTCTCAGTGGAGAGGCTTTGCCACAGTGTGTGGAGATGGGCCAGGACTGCTGAAATCCATGTTTGTTTTTAGAAAATACCAAACTCCCTTGCAGACACCAGAGGGACTTGGGATGTTGGAGCAGGCAGAGCTGCCTGGAGCAGCTTCCAGCCACGCCGGGGCTGCCCCTGCATCCTTAGGCAGTCTGGTGCCGTTCACCTTGCTCAACAGGGTGCCAAAAGCAGCTAATGCAGATTCAAATACAAGGTCTCAGCGTTTTGCAAAACAGTAGGTGTTCACTAGGCCTGCACGCTTGTCATGTAAAAGACAGAAATCTCATCGGTTTAAGAATTTAAAGCCTTTAACACAGCCCAACACAGCAGCACATCCTTACTCATGCAGAGGGAAATCCTGTCTTCCTTCCTTTACTGCTGCAGATGTTAAAGGCACTCCCGTTTACTTTTCTTTTATCGCACCGCTTCCTCCAGTTATTCATCTGAGTTCGTTCATCTTATTTTCAGGTCTTCATTGCCTTGCCTCCATCCCACTCCAGGCCCTTCCAGCAGGAGGCAGAGGCCCCTCTCCCGGCAGCAGCTACGGGAGCGTTTGGGTCTGCTGCTTTGTTTTCTGCAGCTTCCAAAGCAGCCCAGATGTTTCACACTTGGGGCACAGACTGTGTTTCTTTGCAAGGGACGTATTATAACTACTGCTTGAAGTCAGCCTTAGCTCAGTTGATCTGCCAGTTCTGCTCAATAAGGGTGAACACAGAAAATGCGATCGATGGGTTTTATGAGGCCAAAATGTACAGATAAGCCTGTGTGGGATCTGGTGACCACTCTTTTTCCCTCTCCACCCAGAGTGCGAGCCCATAGAAGCTATAGCCAAGTTTGACTACGTCGGAAGATCTGCACGAGAACTCTCTTTCAAAAAAGGAGCTTCCCTTCTCCTGTACCATCGAGCCTCTGAAGACTGGTGGGAAGGAAGGCACAACGGCATTGACGGACTTGTCCCTCACCAGTACATCGTGGTGCAGGATATGTAAGCAGGGTCTCGCACGACAAGGTTCTCGGGGGGTGTAAAAGCATACTGAAGGAATTAACAAGTAATTTCCAAAGGGGACAGTGCTTTGAGGGCTCAGATAGGTTAAAATTTTGCCTTCTAAGCAGGTTGGCTTCATCCTTTTGTCCTTGATTGGTGTCTCTTAATCAAAAGTCACTAGTAGGTTAAACTGTGTTGTTTATGGACATGTTCCCATGAACATTAAGAGATGGCTGCTGCTGCCGCACCTCTTCTCATTGGGCTATCTCTTTGCAGCAACTGCTGACAGTTAACTTCAGAATAGCAAGGACTGGAGAAATGCAACCCTATACTCTTGTTTTACGGTATTAAACTGTATTAAATGTGTGCTTTGCCAAGGATGACAAAGTCCTTGTTTACCTAAAGGTTTCATGTAAACAGAAATGTAAAGATCTCGATAAACAGAAGGACTTCAAGTGATTTCTGGAGACCTGGAGAGGCTGCAGTGCATTGTAATATGCTTGCTTTTCTTAAGGAAATTCCCTAAAGGGGATTAAAATCTGGGAGTGCCAAAATACTCTCTGTCACACCTAACTCACTGACCTCTTATCTCACCATGTGTCTTCTGTTCAGGGATGATACTTTCTCCGATACACTGAGCCAAAAAGCAGACAGTGAGGCCAGCAGCGGACCCATAACTGAGGACAAGTCGTCATCAAAGGACATGAATTCTCCCACTGACCGTCACTCCGACGTGTATTTAGCAAGGTAAGCTTGAGGACGGCAGGTCTTCAGTAGTACTACCCACAGCTCAGGTAACACAGCAATTACTTCTCCACGTGCTTGTGGCGGGTCACTACCACTTGTACTATGCTCATTTCTTCATTCGTGCAGGCAAAGAAAGCGATCAGAACCTCCACCTCCCCTAAGACGCCCCGGCAGAAGCAGTGACGGTCACTGCCCCGTACACCCGCCGCACCCCCTCTCTAATTCGTCCGTGGAGCTGGGTTCCCCCAACCTGGCGACTCACTGCAGCCCCAGGACCCTCCTTCAAAACCGCAACCTCAATGCAGACAGCCCTGAAAGGAGGCGTAGGCCTGGGCACGGCAGTCTCACTAACATCAGCAGGCACGACTCTCTGAAGAAGATTGATAGCCCTCCGATCAGAAGATCGACGTCCTCTGGTCAGTACACTGGCTTCAATGACCATAAGCCCCTGGACCCGGAGTCAATAGCTCAGGTTTGTGTCTTTGTTTTTTTTCTGCTCTCTCTGCTTTTCTGAGGGGCAAACCGCAGTGAACAGCATAGCACAGAGGACAGGCAGTAGGAGGACTGTGTGTGTGCAGGAGAATATCCTACTTAGCTCTGTAAACAGAGTGCCTGTGAAAGAAAATGCATTAAGGAATTCTGGAGAGAAGCACAAGGGGAACAGACATTGCAGAAGCAATAAAAATAAATTATTTCCTCTTATACCATAATGAAATTGTCTCTGCCACACACACCACTAGGATGATATATGATTACAACAGTTATGTAAATCTGTGCGCTCTGATGAAGACAGGCCTAATCTAACATGCATGTAATTAGTGTTCAATTATTTCTGAATATTATGGTGTGCAGACGAGTGCTTTGACTGGCTAGTAACAGCCTTTGACATTCAAAGCGCAGATTTACATTCCAGGGTCTTTTGGATATTTAGTTTTCATGTAGTTCATACGTAGTTCATACAGTATGTTGATTCGATGCTTGTAGTTGTTCCTAAGAACATAAAATGCAAGAATTTGTACCAGCATAAATCATGGGCAATACTGTCCCTGTGTGAGCACCAAAACAGTCTCATTCCTGGCAGCAAATTGATGAGAAGAATGGAATAGGGAGCACCGTGGTCATCAAATTGGTTGGTTGTACAGAGCTGGTAACAGTGAGCTCTTGAACAAATTGATGCCACTGTCTTCAAAACTCAGGCTTTGTCTAGGTAGCGTAACATGATTACTGGGGGCACCCTGAGGGTACAGTATGATTGCAAAAGTATTTTCCAATAACGCTGGCACTCATGTTTTAAAATTTAATGTACTGGCAATGCTTGGTTTGAGACCTTCCAATGAGGGCCATAAGGGGCGTGGTTGGGTCAGAAAGCTGAACCATGTACCAGAGAGTTAGGAAATCCAAGTGTTGTTACTGTTTTGTTTTACTCTAAGTTGTTTATTTATTTTCTCAAACCACACACAGCGCTGTTTGGCTCAAGCTATTTTTTTGTCATGCCTAAACTAGCGATAATTTGGCAGTGTAAGAATCTGAACTTTGTTTAACCTACATGAAAGTTACTGTGAGCAAGCAGGGAACACCAGATACTCAACCTCAGTCGTATCTCAGCTCCACTGAAAAGTAATAAACTGGTCTTGGTGCTTTTGTTCATCCTTTGTCCTGATAGAAAAAAAAACAGTTTCTTAGCAAAGCTCACTGAACAATGATACCTTAAATTTTTTTCTGCTTAAAATTTAGGTCAGAAACAGGAGAGAAGAGCTGATAGACACACAAGCCTGACTTCCTTACAAAACCTGGCTCATAATCCCTATGAGGCAGTACAGATCCTGAACACCCGAGGAAGTAGATGAGGGTTGCAATCAACTAAGAGATAACAAATGGACTAAAATCTTTAAAACTGTCATTACCCAAGAGATGACAGAAATATTCACAGTTAAAAATGCTGAAAAACGAATATCCATTGTCCTACCAGTCACTAAATAAAATGGCTTCCAGGTCTTGGCTTACCTGATTTTTTAACTCCTTAGATGAATGTTGACTCTCTAGTGCCACATAAACAGGTTACATCTTTGTAATGTTAAGCGAAAGTTGCAGTCTTGTTAATTGCAGTGTCTTATACGGTGCAAACTGGCTTTAGCACTCTAATATTCATTGAAAAGAGGATGGTTGGCAAATTAACTCTTGCATTTTCCACGCCCTCCCCTGCTCCTCCTGCTCTTTGCAATCAGTAGCAATTGCGGTGACTTGCTGCTCTCTCTGTGTTCTGCCCCAGGACATCGAGGAGACGATGAACACGGCGCTGAACGAGCTCCGCGAGCTGGAGCGGCAGAGCTCTGCGAAGCACGCCCCGGACGTTGTGCTGGACACCTTGGAGCAGATGAAGAACAGCCCCACCCCTGCCACCTCCACGGAGTCACTGAGCCCTCTCCATAGTGTAGTTTTACGGAGCTCTGAGCCCCAGATTCGCCGTAGCACTAGTTCTTCCAGTGACACCATGAGTACTTTCAAGCCCATGGTGGCCCCTAGAATGGGAGTGCAGCTGAAACCTCCTGCTCTTAGGCCAAAACCTATTGTTCTTCCAAAAACAAATCCTAGCATAGGGCCTTCCCCTCCTTCCCAGGGTCCAGCAGACAAATCTTGCACAATGTAGAAAGCTCAGCCACCCACAGGGCCCGGCTGGGCTATGCTAGGGAAAGGAATGGATTAACGATAGAAGTCAGGGCTCCGTAACACCATTTGGTTCATGTTTATAACTGGAGAGGCTTTGTTTTTCAGTGTTTTTGAATGTATTGTCTGAAACTAGCTACATTAACATGGGCATTTGTATTTTGTATGGTTTCAATTAAAAGAAAAACTGGACAATTGTGCATCATTAAAAAAAGAAAAAACACAACGTAGACTTACTTGAAAACTTGATGCTGCACCATTTGTAATAAAATCAACACGGATCACAAACAGCTTGCCACGTTGTACCATATTTCACAGTCTTACTATAATCACGTAATACCAAATCCTGCACAAAACCAAGGGGCGGGGAGGGGGCATCGGGGGAAGTGGAAACTCTCATTTCTAGGTCACCAAACCAAATCTCAAGCAGGTTAGTAAGAGCATGTGAGGATTAAGTGTCTGTGTGGAACGTCTAAGTCATCTCAGGCCACGTCTTATTTAAGACACACACACACACAAAAATAATAATAAAAGCCCTCACAACTCTCACAAGTGGCACCAAGTTTTAGCTTTCTTGTTGGCAGTCTCACCAGAGACGAGCGCTGAATAGATCTGGAGATCACATTGCTTTCACTGATCAAAAAGCATAATTTCAGGTCACAGCTAAAGCACATCTCCAGGATAGTATCCAGAAACTCCTCTTGCCATCCGCTGTAATAGCTTTTTCCACAAAGATAGACCCTCATTCCCTGGTACACAAAAGCTAAATTCATTTAAAGTTCATAGTTCAGTGAGCCAGACTCTGGGAGTATGTGAATCTGTTGGTCCATTAGGTAGGCTGATGGGCGATTAAAAGGATCAACTACACAGTAATTCAGCGAAGTTTCCCATTGACTTTACCGCGCAGTGTCCAATTAAAAGCGTGATTTGAGTTGTAATAGAGTTTCGAGCTGACCCAGCTCTGCAGGTTGCCTTACGCAGCGCAAACACCGTGCGTGTTCCCTGGGTTGTGCTGACTGCAGCAAGAAGGGGGCTCTCCGAAGATGGATGGCCTCCTGCCAGCTGGGCAGGGGTCAGTCGCAGGACAGGCAGCTGATTTTCTACCACCTAGATTCAAGCTGACTCAAGTTTTCCATAACCTTTTTCCCCTTCATTTTAATGACCGGAATAAATGCCCTCCTTGTGTCTGTGTGTGAGTGAGGGCTGTCCGCCTTGCTTAGCACGCTGCTGTTGAGCTGTTACACGTGAACTAAACGTACGTTGCAACAGTAAGCCATAACATTTCTGTCAATATATTTTCCAGCATCCAACCCATAAAATAAGTTTTGGTGAAGAAGATGGGGGAAGAAAAATCCATTGTGGTTCAGCAAGAGGAGCACAACAGGCTTTGAGTAAGATCTGTCTTTCCGCAGGTTATTTAAGATCTCACCATCGCAAAGCTTTAAGTCATCCCCCTCACTATACGTAAACAATTATGTTTGGGAGGGGAGGAGTAGTGATGACATTTGACAGACATAATTACTGAGGTGCTGAGACTTACGAGCAACTTACACCTGCTGTGGTTTACTCTCTGTAGAGAGGTAATTCAAAGCCCCAGGTGTGAAAAGCATCCCAGGAGCTGCACCGGTGAGCCAACCTGTCAGGGCTCTTCCCCCCCTTCCTGGCATTTGCAAACCCATCAGCCCCCAGCTGCAGGCTGTAATCTACTGAGATTAGCTGCAAAATCCTAATCCCCCAGCGTGGTCTGTGTAGCTCGAGCAGCGCATCTCCAGCCCAGTTAGAGCTGGTCTGTAGGGTCTGCTCACTTCTTCGGGACCAGAAGATACATGCGAGTAGTTCCCCCCTCTCCACAAATCAGTGGAACAAACTGGAATTTCAGCTGTCATTTGAGTGCAGTTTTAGTCTAGCGTTCCTAAAATTACGTACCTGGCATAATTGAGATGGATACCTGTATCTTTAAATTGCATAGGGAATTTTGTATGTTTAAATAACTGTACTGGACTCCATAATGCTTATATTAGAAATTGTTTAGCAGAAAAAAAAAATATTAGAAGCAGTGCATTTAGTGAATGCATCCACTTTAGTGCATTCACACAGTTAAATGTGTAGTTTGATGGTTATTATAGATACTTAAAAGTATAGTAGGTGGATATGTAACAGGAAAGACCGATACAACTACAGACGTACTAAAGGGTAACTCCTGCACACCTAATCAAATCAGTATTGTCCTCTACTGTCAAGTTTGATAAATCGCAGTACTGGTAGCTTCCTGCTTGTTGACTGTTACCTAATTGTGTCAATGTACATCTGTAGTATGTACATGTGAAAGTGCCTTTAAATTTTAGAGGAGCTTTAGCCTTGCTCTTGTACTGTTGCATTTCCATTGCATCCTTCCCTGATTGTGTATGGCTGCATTCCCATTGCATTCCTTCCATCCTCAAAGAACAAACGAAAACATGGATACTTCATGGTTCTGGAAGAGAAATGTACTGTTAATCTGTTGTGACAATGCACTTTTATGTATAGTACTGTACATTTTGGCATGTACCATTACAAGCTTCAGTATACATTCAGGTTTGTTCCTCATAGTGTATCTTTATAATAAAGAAGATAGTTCTGTCTGTGCGTGTAGTTTCGATGGGTAAACCTCCATACTGCCTAGTGTGGATTTCCGATTTACCTTCACCTTCCACATAAAGAGAAAATGACCAGCATCTCTCACCCCACCCCATCAGGTCTCAGCACCATCCTGGCCTGAGGAGGTGCTTGTTCCCACACAGGCTGCTCCCCAGCTCACAGAGCACCATCCCAAGCTCACCCAAGCCCCTCCATTTCTGAAGCCCACCTCTGCAAAGAGCCCCCAACCTTGCACAGCAGGGGGAAAAAAAGCCATCATGGATGGCCATGCCCTGTCCCCATGCCTGCCTGCAGGGACCCCCCCACCACCACCACCACCTCTCATTGGGTTCACCCAGCACCCCAACACCACTTGCCCACTCCCCAGAGGGAAAACAAGGAGATGGAAAAGCACTTCCAAATCTTGCTTAAAAGAAATAATAATAATAATAATTAAAAAAAAAAAAAAAAAAGGAGGACCACCGCCTGCCTGCCCAGCGGGAAGGGAGGAGAAGCAGGGGACACACCTCGGCCACCACTGCTTGGAGCAAAGCTTTCCCTCCTGGTGCTGCTGGAAAACCCGCAGGAACATGAGTCCTTGGTGGGCTCGTCTGCCAGCCCATGGTGCCAGCCTTTGTATCCCGTGTCCAGTGACCTACTTTAGGTATTTTGCCTTGTCCTCTGCCACACAACAGGCGGCTGAGAGCCGCAGGAAGGGGAGGCACAGGCCAGGCCTCCTTCAAGGTCCTGCATAGCCCAGAGGAAGCGTAACCTGATTTTCACAGTCAGCCCTTGGTCTGCTGGGGAGAGAGGCTTCTCTGGCAGCTTTCAATCTATTTTAAAACAAATGGGAAATCACAAGAAGGGCAGCGTGCTCCTGTTGTTTATCTTGACAGTGGAGTTCTGCTGTTGTGCTGTTCTCATTTCCTAGTTTGCTCCCAGGTTTTGCAGTGAAAGCAAGCCCTGCCGTCAGGGGACAGAGGGTTTTGGGGGGGGACAGGGAGCTGCTGGCCCTAATAGCACTCAGCGAAGCAACAGCAGTGACGGTTTGTTGCTCAGAGAAAAGTTTATTAATGGGACAGAAAATGAGCAGCACTGGAAGTGGTGCGTTGAGCTCACCAGGTTGCCCCTGAAAACGCCTCCTTTGGGCCATGTGCAGCTCCAGGACTCAAAACTCCTGGTCAGCCAGCCCCAGGAAAACACTGAACTGCTCAAAAGCCTAGCACCCTTTCCCAGTTCTCCTTGTAGAGATGTGCAGTTTGTTCCTTCGTGGCCACGGCTGGGCTGGTGAAGGCCCCGCTGCTCAGAGGGACAAGCCCCTTCCCTTTGTCCGGGTGGCGTGGATCCACGGGGAGCAGCTGAGACCAGGCCAGCATTAACCAGCAACGCTGCAGGAAAGCGCCATTCCTCTTGGTAGGAATATCACACCTCCCACGAAATTACAAAGAAACCTTAACTTTGCCTAGGTTAAGAATGCCAGGACACGAATGCGGGCGCACAAAGGGCAGCTGGCAGGAGGGTTTCCTCTCGAGGCTGCAGCGGGCCCAAGGCAGGCGCACCCCGCGCTGGGGCAGGAGCAGCACAAGCTGCTTCTTGGCTTGGGGGCCGTGCCTGGATGGTTTTCAATTAACAAACTGTAGAAGTGAAATAACAGTGGGAAGCACAAGGTGAAACAAATTCGGCTGTAAAATATGAAGACAGAAAAACCGTGCTGCGCAAAGGAGGCTGCGGGCTTGCGGGACTGGAATCAATATTGGCTGCTCTCGAGATGGCAGCACGGCTTCACCACAAGCCGGCGCTGCCTGTTTTATTTCCATGGAGCACACTGACTTCCCGATCAGTGCCTGCCATGTGCATGTTCTGTAGCGTGTACTGAAAGCTAGCAGCATTGGCCCAACAGCGCAAAAAGGTGATTTACATTTATTTGAATGAATTACTGTCCAGGAGAGCCAAATCACTGAGACCAGCTCTGCCCTACAAGGGAACAAAATAGGCATTGAAGTAGTCGCTTTTCTAACAATGGCTTTTTGATTGCAATGAAACATTAACAAGGAGACTGTCATCAGAGTCATGAAGTGTACGTTTAAAGTGTGATAAAGGTGGAAAATATCAGAAATCCTTCACAGCCTTGGCCAAGAAACGCTGCGTGCTGTGGGAGTTGCACTGGTCAGTGTAACACATCCGATAGGTTCTCACCCCTTTTTTCCTGACTGGAATGTCTACAGAGATACCCACTGCGATCATGCACCAATGCCACAGTGAAGGACCAGCGAGCTGAATAAACGGCGTTCCCACCAGGACTCACGGGTAAGCTGAACTTCACTGCAACATTTTTCTCAGCTCTTGGGATGTTTTTTCTTAATCACTGCTCCAAGAGCATGTCAAAACACAATTTCAGACGTATCATCCAGACTATTTTTTAAAATTGTTATGTACAGCAAAAAGCTAATTTTATGGTTAAATCCCATTTATCATGAATAAAATCCGTTTATACACAAGATTACAGTCAGGAATTGACACGTGGCTAATCTGAGGCTGGCAATTCACAGAGTTAATTCCAAATTCCCTTCTATTCTCCTTCAAAAACAACAATAACAACGACAAAACGCGTATATGTACGCACCATCACTCAGCAGCAAAGAGCTGGATACACTCTGAAATTCCTGCTTCACTTTTTACTTTTTACTCTGTTTCCCTTTGGGGTGAGAAAATGGGGCGCTGCGGTCAGCCCTGCCCGCCCTGCACACCCTGCCAGCTGAGAGGAGTGTGTCGGTGGGCAGCAGTGCTGGGTCGCCCCCACCCCCAGGACCACCCCACCCTTGTGCCCAGCTTTCTCCAGCCAGACGTGGTCCCACCTGCAGCCCCACGAGTGGGGGTGCTGCTGGAGCCACCCGAGGGCTGCTCCTGGACCTGGAGCTGCAGCCACCGCACCACTGGAAATCAGTACAGCGCAGGAGCACGGCTGAGGTCTTGCTTCTCTTCTGCTGTCCAGATGCGTGGAGGAGTGCAGAAGAAACCCAAGGTCGGGCACAAGGAGCAACAGTGGGCTTTGGAACCTCCCCAGCTCTGCTTGGTACGGGTTTGGGAAAGCTGCAGGCAGTGATCCAGAAGCCAGGAGAAACAAAAGCCTGCCAGTGACAGGGCTTTATTTTCTTACCCCTAAAGCAGATCAACAAAACGAGGAACTTTCAGGAGAGACCAAACAGAAGTTTAGGTGAAAAGCCCCGGTGCAACTTGAGTAACCGGCCTGAATAATGTTTGCTTTGATTCACCCCTTACACCTTGGCCCTTCAAAATGCTCCAAGCATCAAAAAAAAAATTACTTTTCCAAAAACCAGAAGTTTAGGAATAAATATATTCCTTACATATGGTAGGCCTAGATGCCTTTTATATCAGTACAAATCCATGACGTGCATTCATGAAAATGTGAATGTTCAGAGAAGCCACAGTCTTTTTTACAAGCTTTTTTACAGAAACCTCAGGGTTTTCCTCTGTATTATGTATTCGTATTGCAACATCAAGTCTCGGCATTGACCTCTACAGAAGGAACTTGGTTTTCTGTTTATTAGTCAGTAGTGTCGGTGTTTGCTATTTCACTATTTTTACCTTTCTTATTTTAGAGCTGTTTCAGCAGGCTCAAGTGTTTAAATATAATTTTTGTGCATGTTTCAGTGCCGTCTCCATTATCAGACACATCCATTGTTACGCTGAACGGAATATAATTCTCCCAGAAACCTAGCTAACCATGGAATAACCTGCTAATCTGTTTTTCGCTCTTAGTTAAATTAAATTGATGCAGAGGCAAGTCCTACAGATAATTTCAATTTTCCCAACATTTCCACTATTTTTGAAAAAAATTCAAAAAAAAAAAAAAAAAGTGCTATCCCAGGCCCTACAGTGTTGCCAGCAGCTGCCCACTGTCCCCAGACGTTGGCCAGGAACCAAACCTGCGCGGGGATGGCGCAGCTCAGGCCAGGGTGGATCCAGGCACCAAGACCTCCATCCAGGGCTCACCTGGAGCTGCTCAAACCGGAGAAGAGAAGGCTCTGGGGAAACCTCACCACAGCCTTCCAGTATATAGAGGGAGCTTATAAGAAAGACGGGGAGAAAGTTTTCACAAGGGCGTGTAGCAGTAGGGGCAATGGTTTTAAACTGAAAGAGGGTAGATTTAGAATAGATATAAGGATGACATTTTTCACTGTCAGCAGGGTGACACATTTGAGTATGTTACTCAAAGAAGCTGTGGAAGCCCCATCCCTGTAAGTGTTCAAGGCCAGGCTGGATGGGGCTTTGGGCAACTGCATCTAGTGGAAAGTGTCACTGGAAAGGGGTTGGAACTAAATGGTATTTAAGGTCCCTTCCAACCCAAGCCATTCTGTGTAGACTGAATCCCAACTGATATGGTCCACAGTACAGCAGCATCTGAATGCTGTAGGAGTCAGACCACACCTTGCTAGCTCAGCAAAGGACTGGATTCAGTTCATAATAGCTGCTCATGGTTCATGTGGGTTTTCTGTAGGGTTTACCTTGTAAAGAGAGCTGGATATTGCACATTTCATGGCAACAGTGCTGGCCTTGGGCCAGGGTTTTGCGTCTCCTGAGCAGGAGGGAAACCTCGTATCCAGCCCAAGCAGTGAGCAAGTTAACCTGTGTAGAAACATGGGGCATAGTCTGTTGGCTTGTGCTCTAAAATACACCATATGGCTTTTGATAAAGCAGAAACATTCCAAAAGGCCTGAAACAAACCATCCAATAACCCCTGACTAGATTCTGCTAAATTTTGCCTGGTATTTCACAAGTGACACCCTCTGTTCCAGACTCAGACACCAAGACCTTCAGGAGACCCAGGAACTGCATCCCTCATTCTTATGTATTAGATATTAACTCTACATTGCATCTTGATGAATGCATTTTACATCTAAAATCTAAATTAGAGAAGGCTGGACTGTGAAGTTATCATACAGGAAATAACTTGAAGCAATCAAAAGGTCAACCTGAAAACTGAGAAAAAAATATTTCTTGCATAGCTGAACACCTAAAACAAAGTATTAAGAAATGCAGAGAGAGAAAACAAAGCTGGCTTGTAACAGACTTTCCCCTTTCACAGCAAATTATACAAGCCAAAATGTTTTCCATAATTAAAAAAAATGGACAAAAGACTCTCTGACACCTCTCCCTGAATTAAAGTTTTGAACTCTGTCTTATTGCATTGTTTTGCGACAATTCTGTCATACTTTCATATGTATGATACATGATACATGTATTTCATTGCAAAAAAAAAAAAAAAAAAAAAAAAGTATTTAAAATACAGCTGCTTAAGCACTTTTTTTCTGTGCTTCCCAGAATGAAATATTCGGGGAATATTATGGATTTCATGAGGTGGCAGCTCCTGGTGGGACAGCATTGTACAGGAACATGGCTGGTCACTTCTAACAGGCTCTGGGGGGGTCTCATAGAATCACAGAGGTTGGAAAAGACCTTCCAGATCATCCAGTCTAATGGTCAACCTGACCTACGGAGTCAGCACTAAACCATGTCCTTTAGCACCCCATAGACATGTCTGTTAAATACCTCCAGGGGTGGGGACTTCACCACTTCCCTGGGCAGCCGGTTCCAACACTTGACTACCCTCTCCATAAAGAAATTTTTCATAATGCTCAATCTAATTCTCCCGTGGTGCGACTTGAGACCATTTCCTCGTGTCCTATTCCTTCTCACCTGAGAAAAGACGGACACCCTCCTTGCTGCAACCTCCTTGCAGGTAGCTGTAGACAGGAATTTTCACAACGGTTACTGTTTCAATACCACTTTCTTTAAATTAATCTGTAAACATCAAGTTTCCTTTGGTGAGCTTGTAGAGTATTTTATAGAGTAATAACCCCTATATTTTAGCCGCCACTTGATTAAATTGCTGCTTCATCATTTTTCACTTCTCCTATTTGCAGCACAATCAATTGCTTTTGAATCCCTGCAAGGATAAGAACAGCAGCTGTGCCAGCTCTCTGATACAGATGCACACACACACAAACTGGTTTCACACCTCTACCCCAGACCTGGAGGACAGACTCTTCCCTGCTCCCACGGCTTTGGGGAAGTTCCCCAACTTCTTTCCTTGATAACAGACCCATAAAGCTGGGATAACACTTCCTAATTGTTTCATTTGCATTTATTTCCACATTTAAGAAGACTGAACGTGAAAATATTGCAAGCTGAAATCCCCCTGGATGCAGAGCATGTCTCCCGCCTTCAGAACCACGCGCCAGCAGCCCAGTTGCCTTCACGTGGGCGCAGAGTTCTCCCCCTTCCTGGACTTTAATCGCATTTGATGAAGCAGCATCCTGTGGTGTGCTCAGAGCAGAGCATCCAGAGTACATCGTCTGATGCTTGACTTGAAGTGGCCTGAGTTCACAGAGGGAAAAAGATTGGGCCACAATGCCAATTTGCTTCGGTACCTCTTTATAGCGTACTGCAACATCTCGTTACACTTCTTGCCACGTAAAGAGTCAGTGGTGTAGATACCAGAGGAGTTTCACTGCTGTTTAATATTGACTCTACTAGTAACTGTAACAGTTTGTTGAACATCTTAGAAAAATCTCCAGGGTGAACATTCACTCATTAGAGCTTGCTCTTAAAATATTTGCAGCAATCTCCTAAAACTTGTTCCTAGCAAGAGAACAAGTTTCTGAACAAATATTGTTCCTGTAAATAAACACTTTCCCAAAAGATCAAGTTTTTTACTGTATCTGTTGGAGCTGGTCTGACATCCCTAAAAGCTCTCGGTGCTTGTAAATCACAACTTTAATCATTAGCAGGTTTCTGTGTTCTCTAATCCTGTGTGCAACCTCAGCAGCAAGAAGTGACTGCCACGACTTCGAGCAGTATCCTTCCTCTCAATGAGCTTTCAAGTTTTTCAGCAGTTGAACACAGTTAAATCTACCTCTCTTGAGATATGGTGACAGATATTGTGTCAGATCTTTCTGTCTCTGGAGAAGGGAGAGAGCCCTCAAGAAGTCTGTGCATACATCTCCCAATCTGTACCAGCGTCACTCCAGAGATACCCATGATTTCAACAGCCAGTTTTCCTTTATCATCTGAAAGACTGATAAGGTAGGAGAGAACACTATGTTATGAGGTTTCTTGAAGTGACTTGCCAAAAATTGCTGACAACAACACATCTGAAGAACAACAGTGCAGATTACCAACCTTCCCTCACTGGTATCACCTGATCTGGAACCCAGCTGATTTACATCACAGCTTATGCCCACATAAATCTAAAAAAAAAAGGTCCTGTAAAGTCTTTCATACTTCATTTGTTTGTGGTTACACTGTGGCCCCAACACAAGCAGACTGAGCAGGGAACAGCTCAGGAAGCTCTGAATGGCTTCCAGGGCTGAAGAGCAAGACGGGTCTGCACAGGTGTCCCACCTCGTGTTGGTGAGACAACGCAAGCAGGTTCTGTATTGACGTCCAGCACTTGAAAGTACACAAGCAAGTAAAAGCACTGAATATTTTGTGTGAAAAGAAATGAACAATAAGAAGATGAGATGACATGGCAGAAGTGTCACACCTGCAAGATCTTTATCGAGATGGAGCAACATTTTTCCAGTATTTTACACAGCTTCTTGTAAAACTCATGGCAATGAGAAGCCTGTGTTAAGAAGTCAACCAAGAAAGGCTGCACCATCTTTAGCTACAAGTGCATGTAGCTCCGTACCTCAACTCTAGCAGGGACCTCTGCAGATAACCTGTAAGTCTGGAAAAACAGGGCCAGCACACGGTGGGATCTTGTTGCTTCCCTGCAACTTTCAGCTGAGAGTTTACCTCACCCAGAAGCTGCATTCTTGTGCTTGAATTGGTGCGTGGGTACCATATGGTCTCATGAGTTCCTGAAAACTTACTTTCTTAGGTCAATTAGTTTGTCATCACTTATGGGAGAAATTATAAAGCTATGGAAAAAAAAAAAAAAAAAAAAAAAAAAAAAGCACTATTTGTATTTTTGAGGATCTAGAACAAGTTCTCCAGTGTGTGTCACCAGTGAGAGCGTCTCACTTGAGTTGTGTGCTGAAGCACACAGTAATCAGAGGTTTATAAAGCAAAAAGGACTTAAAAATGTAACTGTGATTACCAAGATGTAGGAGTGCCAGGTATAACAAGATTCCTACCCAGCACTGCTCAGGTTCAAACACCAAACCCAACACATCCCTGAGCCAATACTCATCTTATGCTTCCTGGCAATGAACACCATTCTGCTGGCACACCCAAGACCTACCTGCTAAAAAGCACAGAGCAAAATAAAACATTGAAAACATTTATGAAGTATCAGCACTGATAAATTTTACACCTAAAATTCAGGTTTTCCAATTCCCAGACTCCCTGGTGCCTGCAAATAGCAGTTCTGAAAGAAGCCTATACCCCTTGCCGTGAAACACTAATACTATTTTCAGGCTTCATTTTGAGGTGTATGGCTTAGCAGGGAAACTTAAGTGCAATGGAAAGTTTAGGGACATTTGAAAGTAGACCATGAGCAGAATGTTTTGTTTTCTTAAAGATAGGCATCATCTTGAGTCAAGGTGGATGTGAAAATCTTATCCTTACAAAACCAACTGGATATGCTCTGCACTCTAGGAATCTGGTTTCTTGCACAACTGAAAAAACACAGCTGATTGATAGGTACTCGCTCTGCTGCTATCTGGGTAAAATATGTCTTTCATCAACTCTCCTGGGGAAAGGACCACTGAAAACAATACAATTTGCATACAGTATCGTTGTCCTGTTGATGACCTGTATATATATTTACATATACAAAGCCACGAGGGGGAACTGGTGCAAAGCTTATGAGTAAGGGAAAAAGATTGCATATTGCTCTTAATGCCTGAAAAAGAAATCACAGGCAATTTAAATAAAACAGCAACAAACAGATGCATTTCCAAGACAGAACATATATTATTCTGTACTAAAAGAGAATATCTGAAGCAAACTTCAGCTCAGCTCAAAATTATTTTTTCAAATGGGCACCTAATGTCCTATTAAATTGTATCATGTGCAGATACAGATGTGAAGAGCAGGCACAAGATTAAAGAAGTGCCTGTGGAAACAGCCTCACTAGCAGAAGTATGTTTTATTAACACACCTTACACAGTAGTGCACATAATTATATTAGGTTTAGCAACTTATGGCTTACCAGAGGCATTCTTAGCTTTCTAAATGGGAAATAAAAATCTAGCATTGGGATGCGAAAAATCAGTAGCCATATGGGAATGATATTCACCGTCTGCAGTGGGTGCAAGCATTTCTACCAAGAAAGAAGACGTGGGGTGAATGGTCAAGGTCAGAGACCCCCAAAACTCTGTACATCACCCTTCTGGAGGAAGATGACAAAAAATTCCACTCCATCACCATGGCAACTCGTGCTACACGATTGCCATAGTAACCAGATGAATATCATTAGTTTTTAACCGCATGCATGGTGAGCAGGTGTCCGATGTGCCAGTGAGGAGGAGCCACTACTGCAGCCACCATTGCCACCACGGCCACCACCACAGCAAGCGCCTGGCTCTGCCCCACAGCCAGTCATGCCCAACCCATCTCTGTGCTTTCACCTGACCTCCTTCTGCACTTCCCAGCCACCGTCCAAGCTCCCCACCACTTCCAGCTCTCAAAACTAAGTTCATCTTTTTGCTGGAGTGCTAAAGACACTGGAGTGTTTTTTTTCTTTTTCTTTTTTCTTTTTTTTTTTCCTTTTTTTCCCCTCCCCAGTGATTTATCAGGCTAAAATTAAATGCCACTAGAAAATTTTCATCTTCACGATGAGTCATTCAAAATCTGCTCTATTAAACCAGCACACCATGGGGTAGCTTTACACTCTGCATTTGCATCCCACTCACACAGTTGCAATATCAGTTCAAAGGCACTGTCCTGTCCCCTGAAGAGCTGTGATTTTCAGCGCAGTAATGTCAAAAGAATGTGTTCACACCACCAAAACCCACATTATCATCTTTTAGTGCTGGTTCAGCCAGGGCCGCAGCTCCCCCGGCAGGGTTGTCATCGTGTGCGGTGATATACAACAGCAGCAGGAGAAACACAAACTGACACTCTTCAGATGACATCAAAGCCCAATAATTCGCTGCTGGGTAGTGTTTTTCATCCGGCTATCTTCCAGCATGGAAAAAAAAAGGAAGAATAAATACAACTGCTAATGGGTTTAATGGGTTTTGACCCAGACTGGAGATGGGAGGTGAAACATGGGTGATGGATGAGTTTGGCCATCAGCACGGGCTTCTGTAGCAGGTTTGGGAGGGATTTGTAGCAGGGCTTCACTTCCCGTGGACATGGCTCTGTGCAAGGTAGACTACCAAAACATTCTAATGTGCATTAGGCTTAGACCCTAGCCTGATGCTGCCTTTGCCTCCCAACATGGCCTCCTTGAATGCCTTTCCCTCACAAAACAAATCCTCCTTGGGGAGCACACACTGACGAAGATGAGAAGTGATTGGGAGAAGCCTCCTTGGGAACCTTTGCATGGAAAGCTGGCACATGCTCACCTTTGACAGACAAGTACTCAAACTGAAAAGAAAGAGATAATACCCACCCCCCCCCAAAAAAAAAAAAAAAAAAAAAAAAAAAAAACTTCCCAGGAGTGTATGTCAAAAGAGGTAGGTTTGGATAGATTTACCTCTCTGGAGGATCACATCTTGACCAGCACTGGAGCTGAGCTTGGAGCAAGAGAGCTGACAAAGGGACATTATCAAACTCCCTAAATGTACTTCAACGGTCATTAGATCATATTGCACTGCCTTGGCTAAAGATAATTTTGTTCTTCTATTGTGTAGGAAGAAGAATGAGGAAAAGAGATATTCTATACAATGCAATGCAATTTTAAGTGAATGGGTAGTTTCCAACAGAAAATCATAAAAGCCTTTTTACATTTTGCTTTCAATTCAGTGAAAAAGTCCCTCACAATGAAGATGAAACAAAATCATTTTAGCATTCATATATCTATTAAGGTATGAAACTAGATACTTGTTATTGCTGCTTACAGTTGAAATAGAAGTGCATAAATAACCCGATAGGAAAAAAAGCCAGCAATACTAAAACAAATCTGACTAGAGCAGTAAAATCTGCTGCATGTTTATAAATGTGCAGGAGAGTTCAAATTATTTTATCCTGGATACGGATTTATTCCAAAAATACTTTTTTTGTCTTAACACTACCCTCTAGTGGTAGTTTTTGTTTCACTGAAGCAAAAATGTAGTTCAGCGTATTGATCTTACTCATCAAAAAATGGTACAAAAATTGCAAACAGCTATTTGCTTACCTGAGTTGAATTTAACGCCTACACTCTGTAGTCTTGAAGGAATGTCAGCTTTGAAAAAAAAAAAAAAGCTCTATCTGGCTTGTCTCTAAATATAACTTATAAAATAAGTGTCTAAGAAAATCCTACCATGAAAAGCACAAAATAATTAAATCTATATATAGCATGGTTGCAGAATAACCTTCCAGATGGGTAAGTTCTTTAGTGCTTGGTGAGCAAATCATACTCTGAAGCATGAAGCTTATGTTTTTAATATACTATTACTGTATCAACTCCCTTAAGACATTTCAGCAGACGGCTTTGAAGATAGTTGTGGCCAGAACATGAAACCATTCAGTTTTGGAGTTTGCACCTCTTTCTTGACTAGGTGGATACACTATAAGATCATTGGTAAGTGGTTTTTGTTTGTTTGTTTGTTTCTTTGTTTTAACTGTTCTCTTCCCTGGGAACTACTTCGCAGTGTACTACTACGAATCTGCTCTAGAGCATTTAGAGGTCCATGAGAGCTGGTTGTTTTTCAAGAACCGCCTTTAAAAGCCTGGGAGCAGACAATCCTGCAAGTCTAGCAAACAGGACAGAAGACTGGCCTGGCTGAACAGGGAACTCCTCCTGGAACTAGCATGGAAAAAGAAAATATAAGACCTCTGGAAGCAAGGTCTGGCTTCATAGGCAGATTACAGAGCTGCCGTTCTCATCTACAGGGAGAAAACAAGAAAAAACAAAGACCAACTTGAGTTGTCACTGGCCATTGTGGTGTCAGACAACAAAAAAGGCTTTTTCAAGTATGAACAGAGCAAGAGGATGTCAAAAGAAATCACTGAAATGATACTGGGAGTGGATGGCCACCTAACAAATAAGGAGAAAAGGGTGGAGGCCTTCATGTACAGCACCACCCCACTGCCTTGTCTGCCCTACCTGTCCCTCCTGAGGAGCTTGTAACCATCTATTCCAACACACCAGTCACAGGACTCATCGCACCAGGTTTCGCTTATGCCGATGATGTTGTAGCTCTGGGACTGGGCCAAGACTTCTAGCGCATCCAGTCCATTCCTCATACTGTGTGCATTTGTGTAAAAGCACTTCCAATGTGCCTCCCTGCATGCAGCGTCTTGTGGAGCAGACCGAAGGACCTCACCAGCACACAGTCCCTCTGATTCTAGCACACCACCCCTTAGCTTATCACTGGCAGGCCTGGTTTTATCCCTTTCCCACTTGGGCTCTAGTTTAAAGCCCTACCAGCCCTGCAGTAGCAGGTGCGTGTAGCAAACAACCGGCGCTACTGAACAGAGTCGCCTCCTTGTCCTCTCCCCACAGAGAGCTCTGGGGACAGCCTCCAGCCATTCTGGTAGCTGCCAAAAGCTGCTGCCGAGAGCAGCTGGCCTGCTCCAAAGGGCAGCAGTTTTCACCTTCACAGGCCTCTGCAACTCGAAATTAGCAGCTGGGTGACTGTACCAAACACTTCCTCTTCCCTCTGCAACTTCCCTACCAATGGGGCTTCGTAGCTTGGGTTGACCAGTGTGCCTAATGGTCGTGAAGGTCTTTTCCAAACTCGGTGATTCTGTCCTTCTATGACAACAAAGACGCAGACTAGGTGGCAAAGTTTATTGAATAGCAAGGTGGAGCAGCACGTGTGGAACGAAATGCGCGGGAAGAGCTGCACAAGGTGGAAGCCAGAGTTTTCCAGGCCGCCCTCATCTCTTCAGATCTCTCTTTGCTTCTGGAATTGGCTCTTCCCGGGCTCCAGCAACATCTCATCACTGCTGACTTTGCCAGTTCTGCAGTGACTGGGCAGAGGCAGGGAAAGAAAACGCTGTTTTACAGTGGCCTGGGCCTCAGAAATCCCTGGGAAGAACATCACGGTAACCAAACCGAGCTTCAGAGAGATTTGAAAACTATGGAAAATGATGCATTAGCACAACCTTTACATTGTGCCAGACTGATGAACAAAAGGAATCAATGTGTGGTTTGTTTTTTTCTTTTTTATTACCATCCCCTTCAAGCATGCTTTATTCCTAAAGGTGTTTTTACTCCAAACTTCAGCCAGGTACCCTTCTGCTACTCATTGGTACAGGCTAACAGAAAAGGGCAGGGGCGGAAGGGAATGAAGTCAAGATGCAGTCACAAGTGGTTGTGTGCAGTTGCCTACACAGGGCATGCCTATGGCAGATAAGGTACTTTGTTCAGCCAGCTACCATCACCAGGAGAAAGGGCTATGTCCTTCAGCCTAGCTTTTAAGCACACATAGCCATCCATGGAGAAGGAACGCCCAGGAGTGCAAAGCTATCCACAAGAGGAGGAACACTGCCAAGGAGCTTAACTCCAGGGCTATCAGTTGGATCCCCTCTGAAACAAAAGCTGGGAAGCTAGCCACCTGGGAGCAAGGTGGAGCTCCACAACACAGGACTGAATTCTCCGAAGCGTGGGTGGCTGTTCTCCTTAGCTTCAAATCTGCTCTTCATGCAGAAAGGAGATGCATCCGAAGATGTCACTGAGCCCAGCTGCCACAAAGGTCTCAACGCCTCCTTACACCTTGGTGCCTTTACCAAAGAGGTCCTGAAAGCAGCATGGACACTCGGACAACCCCTAGCAATGAATGATGCGGAACACCTACACTTGGTTAGAGAGGATGAGGTCTCAGCCTCGTGACTGGCCTAAATCAGCTGGCTGGGCTTCAGCCAGCACGTTACTGACAGGGCCTGACTAAGAGGGCGTTAAGAAGCACTTGCTATGGTGCCATGGGACAGCTCTCACAGCCAGAAAGCTGGGGAAGGGCAGGATTTCCCCACGTGATTAAGTAATTAGGCTCAGGAGCTCACAAAGAGAGAAGTCTATGGCTAGTTTATTGAGGCGGAGGCTTGCAGGTCTTTCTGAAGGGCCTCGATGATCATGGCTTGTTGCTGGACCGTGGCTTCCAGTCTGGCATTTTGAACTTCGAGCCTAAGAAAGACAGACAAGCAATTATAGTCGTGTGGATACAGCGAGCCTCAAGAGTACAAAGCCTGGAAGAAGAGCGTGAAGTAACAGAGCCAAAAGCAAAAGCATCTTTCAAAAGCCTGCACTAACTTGCTGTGCTGCAAGAAGGCAACCCTCTGGCTTTCACACAGTCCCCGAAAGTGAAGCCTCGCTCCCCCTCTCTCACTCCCTTACCATTGCATGCGCTTCTCCAGTTGTTTGATAGCCACAGTTGCAGCAGATGCTACCAGAAGGCTTTGCTGTTTCAGGCAAGAAGCTGTTTCTTCCCTCTCCATCTTATCTATAGCAATTTGCAGGGAAATTCCGTAACTCAAGTTCCGGATATGTTGTTCTTGCGATTGCAGCAGCTGTCAAATCACAACAGGAATTCACACAAGTGAGCTTAGGCTTGACAAAAAGGAGTTGACAGCTTCGACTCTCCAGTCACCTCTCAAAAGCCACGTTACTTCATCACCTTTTGTACTGGCCCCTCTCCTATGTCTACGTTCATTCCCCGTGTGCTGCCACAGCACTCGTATTCCCCTCTCCAGGACTACAACCACCCTTTCTAACCACTTGCTGGCTACTGCATGGAAAGCATTTAGTTAAAAGCTTCTTCTGCTCCTGCAGTGACAACACATCTCTATAAAAAGGATGAAAAGAGGATTTCTACACCAGCACTTCCCAGGCCTCTGCGCCTCAATTCCTACAGAAAGACTGCAGATGCTGCTGCCTACACACAATACGCTACGGAAGAATTCAGGATTCACAGCAAGTTCCTCGGCTGCAGGAAGAAAGAGGACAGAGAATACAAAAATGCACCAGCGCAGCAGTCCAGGACGTCTGCCGTTTCTCCCTGAGCGCACACACCCCGCTTGGCCAAACAAAACAGAGAGAAGTGCACCCGCCCCGCTACACCTGGGAAGCAGCTCTTTGAAAGGAACACGCACATCGTACTGCAAGTCGGGACGAGGCGACGTCATGGATCCTGACCTCCCTAACCATAGGTGCCAGGCGTATAAGGAAGGCGAGTCACTACCCTGCCACTGAATCCCACCCTGTGGCCAAGTTGTCTAGGGTACTGAGACAACCTGAGCTCAGCCCCATGCTCTTATTTCAGGAAGGAACAAAGGAGCAGACCCCAAAAGCAGCAGTTCTCTTCCCTCCCAGCCCCCTCATCGCAGCTGGCCGCACGCTGAACCAGCTGGGGTTACACAAAACCCCCACGACAGGAGCAGATCCCCACTTGGGTTTGCCACAAAAAAAGGCCCGGGCCCCTGCAGAGATGCTAAGAGAAAGCCTTTCCATACCTTGGCTCTAAACGTGTCCAACTCCTTCTGCAAACGCCTCTTATTTCCCTTCAGGCAGTCGTAGCACTGTGTAGGGTCTTCCAGAGGAGCTTTGGATTTGGGCTGCTCTTCAAGAGCAGCGGGAGGCTCCTGTGGCAGCTGTCTGACCACAGCCTGAAGAAAGAGAATGAGAATGCATGAAATGAGTAAGGACATGACAAGACGAGGCATGCTTTTACTCATTCGATACTCATTCGATTTTGTTTGCCACAAAAAAAGGCCCGGGCCCCTGCAGAGATGCTAAGAGAAAGCCTTTCCATACCTTGGCTCTAAACGTGTCCAACTCCTTCTGCAAACACCTCTTATTTCCCTTCAGGCAGTCGTAGCACTGCGTAGGGTCTTCCAGAGGAGCTTTGGATTTGGGCTGCTCTTCAAGAGCAGCGGGAGGCTCCTGCGGCAGCTGTCTGACCACAGCCTGAAGAAATGGCATTACATGAGAATGCAGAAATCAGTAAGGACATGACAAGACGAGGCATGCTTTTACTCATTTGATACTATCAGTAGACAGTCTTCAGCTGGAATTTGAACCTAAGAACTTAGGCCCACACAGTCACCTGCGTATTGTCCTGAACATCTGTTTTAGTTTCAGTATCCTGTTGTTCTGGAAGGTTTTCTTTCTCCTTTGCAGACCCCTGAGTGAGCAAGAACAGAGTCAGGCAGTGTGGCAAGGTCGCCCAGAAATAACACACCATCGCCCCGCCTTTCAGCACTTGGGATGCAGAAGCACGACGTCTGCCGCAGCTTCGTCATTCTCAGAATCATACCTCAGAATCAGAACTAGAGTCATCACTTTCCTCTTCCTCTTCTGATACTGACAGCAAGATATCTGCAAAGAGAGTCAGAAACGAGGCGCTCTGAGTGTCCTTTTCTCTCTACTTTTCCCCATCCCTCCAGCCCTGCATGCAATGACGCAGAGCGGTTCAACTCCACAGTACAAATGCAGACAGGAAGTGTTTTCCCAGGGTGCCTTTGCACCCAGCCGCAGCACGGTTTTCTCTCGGCATCACCACCTCTTGCTGCCTCCTTGCCAGCAGGAGGTGCCTAAGCATGACAGCGCACGTGGCTCCAAGCAGCGCCCCACAGGGGGCTGGGGAGCATCCAGGAAGAGACTCTGGCATGCAGGAGCTGCGGTGTACGGACAGTTTGGGCTGTCTGGTCTCTAGACAACATCTCCAGACTCTGGTGTTTAGGGTCAATTTGCACTGGCCGCGAGGCACTCTAGAAACACTGTGCAAAGCGTCCTCATGCTGACGGGAAATCGACAAGAAAGAAAGCTCTTTCCGTAGCACCACAAGAAACGATCGCCCTTCTCCGAGATGCACTGCCCGAAACCTTCCCAGGAGCCATAGACCTCGGTGTTGCCACTTAGAAATGGGCTAGGAGTTCACAGCTCTGACTCCATGACAACCATTTCCCTCTGAGAGGTTTAACCTTCAGGTAGCTTCTTAGCCAGCCGAGCGTCCATCTCCATCTTTCCAGGCTCCTTGGCAGATCTCAGCATCTGCATCTTTCCACTTTCCGCTGTTCCACTTGCTGAAAAGGAGTCGCAAGAGTCATCACTTTCCTCTTGCTCCTCTTCTTCTGCTGCTAGGACGCCACCTGCCAAGGAGGTAAGAAACCAGTCACCGTGAGTGTCTCCACTCTGTTTCTCCCCATCACTCAAGCCCTACGTCCCAAATGTGGGTTATTATCCTGCTACAGGCCAGAGTGGGTTTTCCACATCGTCTCGTCCACTTTTAAGGATCCCGCCTACTCCGCTCAGCGCAAGTGTGCCTAATCGGTACCCACCAGTTGTCACCAAGCAGGAGCTGTCGGGTGCTGTTGTGCGTTTTATGCCATCTGCAGAAGACTCTCCCGTGGTTTCAGAGCTCACGGGTTCCTCCAGTTCCTTATTAAGACTACAGACAGAAAGAAAGGGAATCCATTTGGATAACAGTAACCACAGCCTTGCCTCCAGTCTTCGCTAGGCAAGCAGCAGCTGTTCATTGTCCAGCCTGTACAGCTTCAGAGCCAGCTGTTAAGGGTCACACACACACTGCTGCTTTGCGCTACTCTGACAGATTTCATATTCCCTACAGGCACCTTCAGTCAGTCTGTAGATGCCTCTTCCCATCTGTAGAGTAACTCCCCGCTGCTGGACAGCTGTTACCCCCGACCAGCCTGGCCGAGGGTAACTTGGGGCTCTGGAAGAGACCACTTGCACGTTTGCTTCTTAACTAAACCTTAGAAGATTAATAAACAAGAATTTGCTGCAGACCCAGGCTACTATTGACAAAGAGTGCGGGAAGGAGATGTATCTGCAGATGCCACTGAGCCCAGCTGACACAAAGGTCCCAACGCCTCCTTAAACTCTGGTGCCTCTACCAAGCGGTCCATAGGACAGCACGGACATTTGGACAACCCCCTGGCCATGAACGATGCAGAACACTTACTCTTGGCCGTGGAAAGTTGCAGAGTAACTCCTAGCTGTCCTGCCGGTGATGTCTGTCAGAGAAGGATCAGCACCATGCCGAAGAAGAAGTCGCATGATGTCCGTATCCCCCACAACAGCAGCAATGATAAGAACAGTCCTATAGCATCCAAAGCCAGGTGGGAAAGACATCAGCTTCTGCAGACATCGCGTTGCCGTTGTTTTAGTCCCCTCCCCATTTGCCTCCCAGGCAACGGATTCCCCCCTTTCCTACAGGGACAGCGAAAGCAAAGGCAAAGCACGAGAGAACTCCTGTTGGACAGGACCTCCAGGCAGGTCTCCAGCCATCAGGTCAGACTGGGCTGCTCGGGGCTTCTCCCATTCTGCTCTTCAAAGCCTCCTTCAAAGGCTGGAGGCTGCACAAACTCCCAAACAACCTGTCCCACTGCTTGCCCATGCTCGTGCTGAAAGGTTCCGCCCTCCACGCAACTCCCACTCCCTTGCTTCCCTTTATGCCCCTTATCTCTTGCCCACTGACAACTCTTGTGTACAAACTGTGCCTCGATTCAACCCCCCTCCCTCCTGCTTAACAGCAGTGCTGCCGAGCAAAGGGCAAGTTTCAGAATGGCTGTGCTTGTGCACTGGGGGGCACCGCAGACAAGGCTTTCCTGCAGCCCTCAGCATGGAAAACATCCCCTGCAGGAAGACCGCAGCCACGCAGGCACAAGGCATGCAGAAGGAACTCCTCCTGTGCGGCTCCAGCTTCTTTTGCAAAGGTCGTTCCTATGCCTCTGATCAACTTCACTTGAGCAATGCTAAGGAAACCCAGGCAAACTTTTGAAAAACCTTTCACCTTCCACAGCAATCTCGCGCATTCACGTCAGCTCCTTTTTCCAGAAGGAACTCTGCCATCTGTTTGCAATGGTTGGAGACTGCGAGAGCAAGCGGCGTTAATCCCAGCTGAAAGGAGAGAGAATCAACCTTAGCATAGGAGAGAACAGTGAAGTCACTTTTTTTTTTGAAGGACAGCCTTGCCCAAGTTCCCAGGTTACCCGATTCACAGCATCAATCTGGGCACTGTACTGAAGTAAGATCCCCACTACAGACACGTTAGCAGTGTGGACAGCGAGGTGAAGGGCAGTGTTGCCGCCACCATCTGTGATGTCTGGGTCAGCGCCGTGCATTAGCAGATAAGCCACGCAGCCTTCTTGCTTGCACACTACCGCCTGGAAACCAGAGAGAGGAAAGGAATGACTTGCAGTGCCTACGCTTCTCTGTCAAGGGAGAGCTTCCCAGCGCGGGAAAACAAGAGGGTCTCCAAAGGCCAGGGAACACGTGCCCGTTCTGGGCTGACTGCAATGCCCCTGTGTCTGCGCGGGCCTACGTAAAGAACGCTGCCAGGAAGCCATCGTCCCTCAGAGCGGAGCCAACAAGCCCCACTGACAGCAACGGCGTCGTGTTTTCACGTACCTTCATCAGGGGTGTGTTCTTCAAATTGTCACGTGGGTTCAGCTTGCACTTTTTCCTAACCAGGAACCGAACAACATCCACGTGGCCATTGGCACAAGCAAGATGCAGAGGTGTCCTGTAAATTGCAGAGGCTCCATTAAGGCAGGCAGACCACGGCGGGCCGGCCCAGGGCCCAGAGCGCTTCCGCCTGGGTTGGGCGCTTCCAGGCAGGGCCAGGGCCTGGCTGCGGGCACTGGCTGCCCCTTACCGCCCCTCCGCATCCCGCCAGTTGATGAACAGCTTCCTCAGCCACCAGTGCCGCTGCAGCAGGGCCAGGTCGCCGCGGGCAGCCGCACCATGCAGCCCACGAGGCTGCCTGTCCTGGAGCCAGCCGGCACCGAAGTTGGCTCCCATCGGCCCCTGAGGATGACGGAATGAGGCCATGGCCCACCTCCAGGGAATGGCACCAAGAGGCACCCGGCAGGCTCTGCTGGGCTCCAGGCAAGGAGACGGGAGCCAAGACGTCTGAGAGCCCCACGGCGGGACAGAGTCACCACGCGAGGGCAGGGCCGCAGCCACGCTCCCAGCCACGCACACGCTGTCGCTTCCCCAGTGGTCGCGACAGCACTGAGCTGCCGGCTGCAGGCAGCACAAGGCTTGGCTGCCAGGTCACAGGCAGGGTGTCACAAAGGGTGTCACAATGGCATCACAAGGGGCGTCCAGCCTGGGGGGCACCTCCTGGGGGAGGGGGGGAAGGGCACCTGCCCAATGCCTCCAGTGCAGGCTGGCCTCATGGGTGTGAGGCACAGGGTGAGCGCAGGGTGGTCTGGGTCTTAGTGTGGAAGTAGTGCCGGCCTGTGCTCTCAGGTGAGAAGGGATAGCACACAAGGAAGTTGTGCTAAGAGAGGTTTGGGTTGGCCGTTAGGAACTCATGTTGCTTTTCAGTCCTTATAAACTGTGACGCTCTCTGCATTGTGCAGACATTGCAGCCACTTCCCTGGCAGCAGGGCTCCGGAGGTCAGGTTGACCAGTGTGCTTGGTGGTCTTGAAGGTCTTTTTCATCCTCAGTGATTCTGTCCTGTGACAACAAAGATGCAGGCTAGATGGCAAAGTTTATTGAATAGCAAGTTTAATAGCACCTGCTCCGCTCAGTACAATTGCACCTAATTGATACCCACCAGGTACCAGGAAGCCATCATCCCTCAGAGTGGAGCCAACAAGCCCCATCAACAGCAAGGGCATTGTGTTTACATGTCCCTTCGTCAGGGGCGTGCGTGTTCCTCAAATGGGTTCAGCTTGCACTTCTTCCTAACCAGGAACCGAACGACATCGATGTGGCCGTTGGCGCAAGCAAGATGCAGAGGTGTCCTGTAAATTGCAGACGCTCCATTAAGGCAGGCAGACCACAACAGGCCAGCCCTGGCCCAGAGCGCTTCCACCTGGGCTGGGCGCTTCCAAGCAGGGCCAGGGTCCGGCACCCACTGCAGGGTGGCCTCACGGTCTTTTTCATCCTCAATAATTCTGTCCTTCTATGACGGACTAGATGGCAAAGTTTATTGAATAGCAAGGTGTAGCAGCACATGTGGACGAAATGCGCGGGAAGAGCTGCACAAGGTGGAAGCCAGAGCTTTCCAGGCCTCCCTCATCTCTTCAGATCTCTCTTTGCTTCTGGAATTGGCTCTTCCCGGGCTCCAGCAACATCTCATCAGTGCCAAGTTTGCCAGTTCCAGGGCGACTGGGGAAGGGCAGGAAGAGAAAATGCTGCAAATTAGTTTTATAGAAGCCTGGGCCACAGAAATACCCAGAAAAAAGCATTGCAGTGACCAAAGTGAGCTTCAGAGGGAAGAACCTAGATGATTCTGTGATTCTGTAAAGCGGCCCATGGTAAAAAAAAAAAAAAAAAAAAAATCTGTTGGCACTGTTATAAGTTAGACCACACAATTTTCTGGTTTATTGAAATTATTTTATTAATCAAGTAAGCAGACATAAGCAAAACAGCGCTGGGCGTCTGGGGAGTCTCTGCTCCGCAACAGCACACACCCCCCAGGGTCCCATTTCGGGCTTATATCCCCTCTACTAATGCATATTCATTAGGGGGCGTGTCTTCCTCCAAGCATGCCCTCTTCACCTTCTGGAATCTTCTGGACCCCAGACCACATGCATGCCCTTCCCCCATAGTCTTCTGCCCAGCAACAACACTGGTCCAGGCTGTTCCTGTCAGGCGACCATTGCTGAACACAGGAACTATACGCATACATTTAACCACTGAACACAAGAACCATATACATACACTGATCACCAAAACCCAATAGAACTATATACATACATTAACCATCTCCACTTCCCCAGTCTCATGGTTATACAAGGATGTTTAAGAAGGCACGAGCAATTCTCTTGATTTACATTTACAGCAAGACAATGAACAAACCCCCACTAATTTATCCCACGCACCAGCCTCTGAGCCACCTGTTTTTCGGTGGGCTTTTTGTGTCCTCTGTGTATCCATCCCTGCCACTGTAGGGATGGAGGAAAACACCATCTGTACTCCCCCATCCATCTACTAATCGTCCCAGTCCCCTAAAGTCCCGTTTGATAGCCTTCAGACTTGTCTCTTCAATATCATCACTGCCAGCCTGGACTGTCAATAGAGGATAGTAATCAGAGGGGCGAACCGGGTTGGGGAGCTTTCTGGCAATGTTCGTGACCCTGGCCCCAGGGAGGCAGCAGACTTCCCTACGGGTAGGGTTAGGCCAACATATAAGGCCCTCTGTTCCCCTGAGAAGGGAGTCGCCTATGATTTCCCTTCTTTCTTTCTTAGTGGAGGCAGTCCTGAGGCATGGAGTTGACTTCCTCACCCTAGGCATCTTCCTGCGTAGACTTTTCACCTCATCTTCACCCACCGGTCTCTCAAGCTCCAGGGCCTCAAACCTGTTGTGTAAGGGCACCTGGGAAGGTGGGGCCGGTAGGAAGTGGGGTTGCCTGCAACGTCGAGCAGGGACCTGCTTCCATCCCTCCTCATCTCCTAGGTCCTCTCCCTCTTCTCAACAGGGCAGGGGGCCCACCACTGCTCGGGTGTCTCACCCCGGTGCCTTTCCTTCAGGGCTGGCAGGAAGTTGCCCCACAGGTCTGTCTCCCACTCACACTTCCTGATGGCCCTCAACCTCTCCATCTCCTCCTTGAGGTCTGCCACCAGGCTGACCAGGCCATCCACCTTGTCACCCCCCCATACACACACGGTGTCTCTGCCGCCCTCAGAGGGCAGCAACAGGGGAGGGGGCACCACTGGCTTTGCCTCGTCAGCCTCCCTCACCAGGGCTGCCGGGCCCTGCTGGCTCCCTCGGGTGGCCTGGATGCCAGGAACAAGCCCTGCCTGCCTACGTTGCCAATCAACACTGGGTGGGCCTCTGGGAGAGCAGATTGAAGAAAGGGGAAAAACAAAACAAAACAAACAAACAAACTAAACCTGCTGTGATAACAGCAGCTGGGAGAGAGGAGTGAAAATATGTGAGAGAAGGAGCCCCGCAGCCCCCAAGGGCAGCGCAGCAGGAGGGCAGGAGGTGCTCCAGGCACACAGCAGCAGTTCCCCTGCAGCCTGTGGAGAGGCCCCTGGTGGAGCAGGCTGTCCCCCTGCAGCCCATGGGTCCCACACGGAGCAGATCTCCATGCTGCAGCCCGTGGAGGAGCCCCCGGTGGAGCAGGTGGATGTGGCCTGGAGGAGGCTGTGGCCCATGGAGAGCCCCCGCAGGAGCAGGCCCCAGGCCGGAGCTGCAGCCCGTGGAGAGGAGCCCACGCAGGAGCAGGGGTCTGGGGGAAGCTGCTGCCCGTGGGGGACCCATGCTGGAGCAGTTTGCTCCTGGGGGATGGACCCCATGGTATGGCCCCTGAGGAGCCCCAAGATCAGAGAATCACAGAATCATCTAGGCTGGAAGAGACCTCCAAGATCACTGAGTCCAACCTCTGACCTAACACTAACAAGGCCTCCACTAAACCATATCTGTAAGCTCTGCGTCTAGTCTTTTAAAGACCTCCAGGGATGGTGACTCCACCACTTCCCTGGGCAGCCTATTCCAGTGCCTAACAACCCTTTCACTAAAGGAGTTCTTCATAATATCCAACCTAAAGCTCCCCGGCGCAACTTAAGCCCATTCCCCCTCGTCCTGTCACCAGACACGTGGGAGAACAGACCAACCCCCACCTCGCTACAGCCTCCTTTAAGGTACCTGTAGAGTGCACTAAGGCCGCCCCTGAGCCTTCTCTTCTCCAGGGTGCACAAGCCCAGCTCCCTCAGCCGCTCCTCATAAGACTCATGAGACAGGGGCGATGAAGCCTTAGGGACTGACCACAGCCCCCATTCTCCTGCTCCACATGGGGGGAGGAATGAGAAGAGGGGGAAGGTGTTTTTAGTTTGCTTTTAGGTTTCACTGCTCCAGTCTGATAATGGTATGTAATACATTATATTAATCTCCCTGTATTGAGTCTCCTTTGCCTGTGACAATAATCGAGTGGCCTCCCTGTCCTTAGCTCCCTGTCCCAACTGTTGAGCCTTTTCCATGGTATTTTCTCCCCTTCCTCAGGAGAGTGAGAGAGCAGCTATGCACTCAGCTGCCCAGTAGGGTAAAATCACCACACATCGTCAGAAGAATCACGTAACATAGGGCTACAGGTACAGCCAAATTGTTTCCGAATGTAGTATGATGGTTACTGATTCCGCAGATATACACAGCATTTACAGGGTAACCAGATGTCATACTTTTTTCCAAATGTGGAGACTAGAATTGGTATAAGAGACATTTCAGAATGAAACACACTACATAGGCTATAATGTAAACATACTACACAGGCTATATATTTAAATAAAAATTCCAACAGTGATTTGGCCATATTATGAAACTATTTAAAATCAAACAAAGAAAAACATGCTTAGAAAAATCTAAAAATAAATCTAGGTTGACCCTAACAGCAAATTTTAAATTAACTCATTCCCAAAGAGTATTTCCTACTGCATTTTTTTAAACATAGCTAGACCAAAGCACAACTTGAAATAGCTTCACTGCTGTTTCCATGGCACTTCTTCATGGTTCCTTCTAAAACACCTGCTCAGACTCAGCTTATCTCCTTGAGTTTAAATCTGAATTAAGACTGATACTGTACACACAATGTCACAACACTCCAGTGAATAGTCTACTTCCAACCCGTACTCCAGCTTTATTTGCACGAGTGTGCATTCCGAAACATCTGTTCAGAACAGAGCTCTTTAACGGTTCATGTCAGAGACCCCAAATTTAAGCCATCAGAATTCAGAGTATTTTTATGATGCATGTATTTTTATTTAAAATGTGTTCTTGCAGGTTCACACATTTTAATATTCCCTTCTATCAATGTATAGTTCCCAGAAATACTTCCTGTCAGGCAACATGGTTTTCTGAAGATATTTTCCACCCTCATAAAATTTGCAGTAAGTTCTGTAGATCAGATTACAATAAAGTGCATATATTCCTCTGTGATACAGGCAACAAAGCTGTGGACTGAAAAAATAAGTCATACTGCAAGTTGAAAACCACACACACAAAAAAACTTGCTGTGGCCATTTAGCACTCCACAGTTAAGTTGTCCCACCAAGTACAACCAGAAATACTTTTTTTTTTTTTTTTAATGCCTGTTAGCTTTAAAAAAAAATGAACTTACATAATTATGGTTCCTTTTTAATTAGACTCTGGAAAAAAAAAAAAAAAAAAAAAAAAAAAAAACATTAATTTATGTAAGTTTTGAAGCCTGCAGCTTTCCCTAAGGCTGGCAGTCTGCCTTGGCAACTTGTATTACATATTTCACCCTTTGGATCCAGGCTTCAAGCTTGCAAAAGCTTTGGAGTTCTTAAGGGAATGCGAAATTTCATTAAGAAAAGAAATAAAATGAGAGTCCCTTTCTGACTTCTTAGACTCAAAAATAACTACAATGGTAAAATGAGGTTCGGGACGAGTCAGAAAGTACGTGCTTTGGACTTTGTCATCGTAGAAGTGAACAACCTTCTCCAAGCTGTTGAGGTCAGACGTTCTGTCAGTCATAATCATGATGACATTGGGCCAGTGCATAACAGGCCTGTCGCTGGGCAGAGACACCACTGCGGGGTACTGATCCACTCCTTTGGGGGCTTCCCTGTAAGAATGGGGATGATGATAACCGTGTCCCTGAAAACTCTCCGATCCACGATTGTCAAAAATCAAGGAAACATTGACAGCATCGTATTTCCGAATGAAACTGGAAATTTTCCCAAAGTAATCAGGATTTGTTTTTGCAGTCAAAGTTTTCATTTCAGATGCTGTTGTTTGTCGACTAAGGGCCTCGTGAAAGTAAAAGCTAAACTTGGCAAGGAGAATGTTTTTGAGTTTCATCAGCCAGAGGAAGAGGTGTGGAGGTTGTACTGCTTTTTGAGACTGCCCTCCAAACAGATGCTTCTTGGTCTCTCGCTGTTTCTCAAAAATTTGGCCCCATGTCTGTAGTTTTGTGTGAGCACTGTGCAAGTTGACCAGGGATGGAAGGAACTTCCACTCTGAGATCTGAGCCTGAGCCTTTAAGAGATGCGCAAGCACATCTACTTCCAGCTGGAAACTGCTTTCAAGAGGACTGAGGATTGGATGATGAAATCTAGAAAACACAAAGTTAGTCAAGACATGAGAACTGCTGTACACAGCACTGAAATTACCAGCTAATATTCGACAATTCATACACAGAACACCACACAAAGGAGGCTACAATGTAAGACAAAAAATCACCTTGTAAGTTTAAAAACTCCTCTTTTAACGTAATTAGGACAAACATTTTAATGAACATACAGTGCTTCATACTTAACAAAAACATCCATGAGGCATTTATCAAGGCAAGGGAATCCTCTTTGACCGGTCCAACAAAAGGCACGGTTTATCTTGATCCACAAGCTACCATAGTGCCATTCCTCTTTAAATTCAGATCTAAGACTTTTTTAAGTAGGAATTCAGATTTTTCTTCCATTTTAAACTCCCTTCTAGTGGCAATATGTCTTGACAGTCATAGAATAGTGCTAAGACATTAAGTTAACACAAAAAGTTATCTTACATTATAAATTCAGTGCTTAATAAGAGAAGCTATGGGGAAACCAAACTGAGTTTTATTCTTTTCAATTCACAATAAAAACGTGATGTGAAATTAGTCAATAGAATCACAATTGACTGTATTTACCAATGAACCTGGTCCCAAACTTTGAATGTTAGTGTGCTAAGAGCAATAAAGGGGGAAAATACATTTGGCGGGACTTTATAATATCACAGCAAAGATGCTCTAACAATCTTTTTTTCCTCTCTAAAAATTCAGGACAAGATCAGCTCTGAGTTTCACAGAAAAAAATCTCATCTACAAGGCAGAAGTGTCACTGCACATCTTACTCACTAGAGGGACCCTACCATTAGAACAACTCTCACTGGAATTTTAATAGATCCATCCTAATGCTTTATTTCCCACCTCGTTTTCTTCATAGTTTATCCAAAAATTGTGTGATCTTAAAAATATTTTCAATTGTCCCTTTCTTCTCAACAGCCACAATATATATGTTGAAAGGATTTGCTTCTAAGATGCAAGTCCAGGTTTATTTGAAGGAAATGAAATGCTGGATGTACTGCAAAAAGGCTCGGCTGGGGGACCCGCCACCCTCCGTACACAGTGCATGTCAGCAGCCACCACGTCTTTCTGCCGTAGCAGTGTTCACCAACTACTCTGGTGGGTTGAAAAGCCCAGAGTATGTTTGAATTTCTTTGAACAAGTAAGGGTCAATTAGAAATAATATTTCCGTAATAGTCAACACTATATTTTTTCAATGGTTTTAGTATTCAGCAGAAAAACAAACAAAAAAACAGTTTTGTTGTCACGTATTAGAAGGGAAGAGAAGCACTAAGCAACATTATTTATTCCAGATATTCCCACCAAGCGTACACTTAGCACAGTGGTTTCAACACACTTGCAGTCGGACTAAGCTTATTCTTCAACTTTAAAGCAATTAAAAAACTGGCTGCCACATCTCCTGGATTAATGTTTTGATGTACGGCTTCACACTTCCACTTTCCTTCATGGCTCATTGCTATTTTCATGTTTCACTGCACGGCAGGATTTGCTGAACTGTTTTAATCCACAAATATGCTTCTCAGCCGCAGCTGAGAAGCCTGATATGGTTGCAGAGGAACCAGGTTATATGCTCAGACTATCTGCTGTAATTAACTTTCCTAACAGAGAAGCACCTGACTGAGCTCAGTATCACTTGAAACAGACAGGCTTTTACGCTATTTCGGTAAGCCAGCGTGTTAAGAACTTAACTGCACATTGGAAATTTTATTCTTCCCCCATTCCTGAAAGCAGAGGCATGATGGATTTGTTTTGCAGACCATAAACAAGCCACATCATTCTTCATTTCCTTCTAGAGAACGCAGATGCATACAAATCTACAAAAAGCTGACTAGATGAAGAGCGTTTAACGCTTCAGAATAATTACATCAAGATAGTTTAATATTTATTCATTTCATACCAGGCATTTAAAGGATCCTGCTTCTCACGCTGTCTTAATTATTGCAGTTAAATTATTCCTTTCTTTCAGAAATTCTCTGTACATTACTGGGAAGAACCAAACAGCTGAAGTAGCTCTAGCAGCCTCTTAGAATGTCTTCTAAGAAAGACTGCTCATTATCCCAAGCAAGATCATCGCTGTTTTCCCAAGGAGGCATTTCTTATTTCCTTACAATAGTGCACTAGAAGCACAAAAGCACCTCTGAGACTCAGTTTTGATCTTCAGATTTTTAAACAGTGCTGTGGACTAAGCACTTACTCAGAACAAATGATAACAGCCAATGTACATCATAAAGCAACTTTGCAACAGGCATACCTTCCTTTACTCTTTTACTGTCTGTCGTACCAAGGAAAAAAATGTAGTTTCATTGTTCCTTGGAATAACTGCTCCGATATTGTGAAGGTTTACAAGCTGAGAATCACCAAAGATGATGAGTAAGATGACAGACTAGCTCTGGCTTTCACATAGCAAAACTACACTACAATTTCCTTAAATGATTCCTAAAATTAAGGGAGTCAGCTGCAGTGCTTAGATTTTGAATGTCAAAGAACAGCACCAAGTTACCTTTATTTGTTTACACTTTAAACATCCTAGCTGTAAAAATAAAACCTCAGAACATTCCCTGAAAGGTCCTCTTAGATATTATTTCACTAACAAAGATTTAAAAGAAACCAGCTCCGTTTGGAAACAATTTCCAACCACAGCTACCTTGTTTTACTTTTAAAACCAAAAATTGGCCTTTTTGTCTGTTGTCCGGTCATTCAAGACTTCTTTTTAAACTGAATCACTTGCAAGGATCACATTTTAGATCTACTAAAAGTGATCTAAACTCTGATGAGATCTACTCATTTACTCGTTTGGGTCATTTTAGATTTACTCGTCCCAGTGATTTAAAGACGTCCTGGGGTTCTTGTGAAAGGAGTTAATTCTCTCTTAACTTCACGAAACCATGAATGCAGGGACGAAAGACTCGCAAGTGCTCTTTCTGCTAGCTCAAATGGCTCAAGAGAAGGGATAACAGAACACCATCAAACCCTTCCATCTAGGCCAAAAATCTATTAAAAAAATAATCTGTGAAATTAATTTGGAATTTTCCTAGAGACAGGCATATGGAGTCTAGTACATGGCTTTTAGAATAAAACAGACGTATTCTAGACTAAAACTAAAACTGGCACACAAATATGTTATATTTCTACACTAATTTTACTGAAGTCCATATCAAATTAAGTCTTGTTTCCCCTCCACACACACCTAATAAAAATAAAGAAAGAATTCTTGTGCTTTTTCCATGAGGAAGATGATTCTCCCTTTCTGCTGAGCATGAAGTAGTCATTGGAAAGATTGTTTCTATAACATGCTGCATAGACCGGGCGTCAGGGGGGTCTCGTTGTCTTATTTTGAGCCCTCAGCTCATGTTTGGACACCGCTCCCCATCGCTCACGCCGTGTGAATTCACGCAAGGGGTCGCGCTGCTCAGCAATCAAAGGAGAGCAAAATCTTCAGACTTGCTTTGAACCTCAACACCGTTTGTTATAAAACATGGCTGAGTTACTTACTGCCAGCAAACAAGCACTGACCTTGAGCTGTATTTCTTTAAGATGGATTCCAAAATGTTTACCAGTTCCTCAGAGTTAATGAACTTTTGGGTGCTGAGCGTGTACATTTTTTCATAGAAGTCAGCAATTTCCATCCGAGCCTGAACAAAAAAACAGAGCTGTTCAGACAGGTGAGAAAGCAGCTCTTCCAAGTGAGGAGCTGTTCCTCCTAGCGCATTGCGACCCGTCGCCACCACCTTCTTCAGCTCATTGTGCAGGGATGTGTAGATGGTTCGGATGGAGTCCTTTCGGCTGAAGAATGACTGACCACCTGTTCAGATAAATATGGAGGTATTACCAAAATCCAGGGACAGCAGAGACAGACAGCAGTACTGGAAAAAAACACAACCGTGCTTGTTTTTCCCCAGGCATTCCCAAGCCTTATTTGATTGCACCATTTTTCATCAAGAAGTACATTTTGGTGTATTGTTTTGCGAGTAACTGAGCTGCATGTAGCAGAAACTCAGAAGCACTCTACCTAATTTGATGCAGGGCACACTTGTCCTTACTCGTATCTCAGCAGCCAGCGACTGCTGCAAAATTTCTTCAGCCCCTTCACATTGGCCCTACCTACGGTGTGACCTTTCTGATAACAAGGGGTTAGGTAACTTCGCTACTATGCTACGTAACCTGGAAATACTGTTATCTGCCAAAGTCAGGAGAATTAAGTCACTGTGAAATTTTAATAGGCTCCACTGCTGTTAATAACTCCAGGTCTCTTGAAGAGAATTCCCCTAACAATACCACCTGAAATGTCAAACACTCACACTTACAAAACCAAACGTTTCCAGTCCCTACAGCATCTAATATGAGCCAGAATTCACGGGCAAAACAATCGCAGCTTATCTCAGCAGGACCACAGCACAGGTTAATGCGTAACTAAAACTGAGAAGAAAAGGTCAGCACTTCTTTCTACCTGCTCAATGCTATGAAGAATTAAAAAAAATAAAAGCGGCCATCATAAAGCGCTCTCTATGGGACCTTTCTGGGGGTGGAAGGAACCTTAAAGATCATCCAGCACCAACCCCCTTGCCGTGGGCAGGGACAAACTTTGATGCCACCAAAAGCCCAAGTGCTGAGCCTGCAGCACTTTTAAGAAGAGGTTCCAAAGTTAGGTTCCTCTTTGAGACTGCTCGTGTTTTTTATAACGCGTGGTTTTTTTCACATAGGCTGTTCTAAAGTAACTCCAGGAATTTGAGGCAGAAAAGCACAGGATTGGTTACCGCAGATAAACAACCACCTTTCCAAGCCGAGAACTGCCCCTAAGTCACGGCAGAGGAGCAAACACCTATTGCTGTTGTCTGGGAAGTTTGTAAACAAGTAGAACTTTGCCTGTCATTTCATCATTTTTTTCTTTCTGCCGGCACCAAACTCGCTTTTTAAAGTCAGCTTTGGGGATTTTTCGCCTGTGAGGTTCTCATCAAGCAGGGTAATCTGGCCACCCCTTCGATGCGAACACGGAGGCCGAATTCTGCGGCCGGGCAGGCTCCTCTGCCTCGCTCCCCGAGGGAAAACCAGCAGCGCGGCACCTCCGCCTTTTCGTGCCGACGGACTGACGCCTGACAAAACCGAGACCGCGGCCGCATTTCGCAGGGCTCCGCGGGTTACCCTGCCCACAGGAGGGCTTCGGGGAGGCAGCCCGCAGCCCTGGGGGCCTCCAGGAGGCGGCCCGCCGCCCTCAGCCGCTGCTCCTCGAGGCCGCGGGGCCGGGCAGGAGCCCAGGCCGCCCCCAGCGCCCCGCTCGCCATTCCCGGTGCGTGCCCCGCGGCGGGCGGTACCTAGCTTCTGCCCGAGGAAGGCCATGCTGTGGTACGCCTTCTCGGCCGCCGCCAGGTGCGCCAGCGCCGCCAGCAGGGCCAGCCAGCTGCCGCCCGCGCTCTTGTTGCCCTCGCGCTCCTTCTCCACGTTGTCCTTGGCCTTGTCGTACGAGAAGATGCCGAGGTGCGAGAAGAACGTCTCCAGCACCGCCTGCTCCACCGGCACCGGCGCGCCCAGCGCGATCGCCTCCCCCATCCCGCACCCGCCGCCGCCGCTCCCGGCCGCTTCCGCCCGCCCGCCCCTTCCGTTTCCCGCCCCCGTCCCCGCCTCCTGCCCGCCCGGGACTCGGCGCCCCGAGGAAGGCCGCGCTCACGGCGCACGCTGGCTGTTACGGAGGGGTTGCGGTGGTGCTCAGGCGCCCGCGGATAGCTCAGGAGTTGCCCAAGCGAATCCCCTTGCGTGTTACACCTTGGGCAGATCAGCTCCCCGAACAGACGCTGTCAGTGCTGAGTGCGGGCACGCAGCTCCCTGGTGGACAGCAGGGGCAGAGCCTGCTCTCTGGAAGGGGGGTAGGCAGCGGAACAGGCTGCCCAGGGAAGCGGCCGAGTCACCATCCCTGGAGGTCTTTAAAAGACGTCTAGAGGTAGAGCTTAGGGCTATGGTTTAGCAGAGGACCGGGTAGTGTTAGGTCAGAGGTTGGACTCGGTGATCTTGGAGGTCTCTTCCAGCCTAGACAATTCTGTGATTCCATTATTCTCAAGGAACATCCGCCCACCCCCTTCTACCACATGAACCCCACATAAAATTACCAGGCAGCTCTTCCCCACCTCCAGCTGCGCCCCTCCACCACCCCCAGCACAGCAACATCCTGTTTCCCCTAGCCCCCCTTTCCCTTGCGCTCTACACCCAGGCTGCTGACAGCTCGTAGCAAACAGAAAGAAAGGGGCTGCAGGGAAGGAAGGAAAAAGACTGGGGAGCTTTTCCCAAGAAAACCAGGAGTCAAAGGTTCAAATCCGTCTTTATTACAACACAGAGCCAACAGCACGCTTTTGCATTTAGAAAAATGTATTTGGTCTCTTGGTGGTGAAACGTGGCTTGTGCTGCTGACGCAGAACTCTGTGCGGCAGAGGGAACTTGATCTTGGAATCCTGCAAGAAAAGTATTTGTGTTAGTTGAGATGTTAGACGAACACCAAAAACCGTCTGCAACAAAGAGCTGGGTAATAATTCAACAGGAAATTTATGTAATGCATCCACAGATTAGATACGCTTCATAGGAGGTAATGGATGCGCTAGTTTATTGGTTCTTTTTGAACAAAATGCCAGTTTAAGGCATTTGACTTCTCTAAAGGTCTTGATCACCGCATAAGGTAACTGTAAAGCTATGCGTGCCGGTTTGGTCCCCTCCCCACGCCTCCCTGCAAAACAAACCCGTACCAGATAACAAAGCTCCCCCCTCCCAGCCTGATGTTAAAGTGGGGCCCGGCAGGTGCGGCAGTTTCACTTCACTCACATGGAACTGCTTGACCGCTGGCCTACGGCACTTGCTCGCAGCGATTTCCTCCACTTTCATGATCTGAATAGAGTGAGCACGGGCACGGTGACGGGCTCCCATATCACGGTCTGTAACGACAGAACTCATTAAAATACATCACACATTTCAGTTCAGAATCTTACCAGCATCCTTCCAAGAAATATGAATACCATCCACAACCTCTAAAATTCCTGGTTACCGCTGCTTAACCACTTTATTTCCACCATCTGGAGCGATGGCAGAACTGTTCATCAGAGAACCAAAGTGCAGCAGCCAGTTCCACCTGGAACTGGTAACGAAACTTCTCCAAGAGAACGCCATCTTACTGCTCTTGCCTGATTTCAAGGAGTTAGGAACTTACAGAAAAATCCATATGGGACTTACCCCCCCCAGAAAAATGCATCAACAGAATTAACAATGAAATGCGATTATTAGGAAAATGTTTTTCTAATAATTCACAAGTGATACAATGAGAAATTGTTACTTAGCCCCCCTCATGCCTTAAGGAACAGGAGGAATCCATCTGTATGTAGACCACCTCAGAACTCCTCCCTGTGGCAGTCACACTGCCTCAAGATCATCATGTCCGTAGCTAATTTTACAAGACAAGCCTATTGAAAAACCGTGCTTACAGTGGTCCTCGTTAAGATGTAACCTACTGAAAGCTTTATCTGCTGAAGTGCTCTCGAGCATGAAGCTTTCCCAGTCACAGTGCTATGACAAATCGAGTTCTCAGACCTCTTAAGACAACTTTTTGGTATGTTCGTTAACTGGCAATATCCTGCAAGGCAATGTAGGACCTTAAATTTCACTTCCAAGAGCACCTCAGCTCTTGAAAGGCGACAAGATACATATAATATCTGCACACATGACAAGAACATCGTTACTAAGAACAACATTCTTTGGGTTTTTATGTGCAATTTGTAGCAGTTTGAATGCTTCCAGCCTCAACTGTCTCTAGCATCAGCTATACAAATGGTCTGTCCCTCAAATACTTCATATAAGAGGAATCAGGAGAAGCTGATCTGAAATAGTCTCCACATGAACTAGGAAGGTAAACTCAACAGTTTCAAAATACCATATATAGTAAAATAAATGTATATAGCACCTTAAAGGCCATGAAACTCTTAGCCTGTATAGCAAAATTCATTCTGGAATTACAGAAAGTCACGCTGAATGGAAATATTTTCAGCTGGAGAAGAGGTATCGTTAGTAAGGGAACACAAACATCTGCAGACTTCTCCAACCACTGCACAATCTAGATTCCCAGTGTTTCTGTTAGCATGGATGAAGACAGAGCTCCTACCTAGGCTTTACACCCAATTTGAGATTTAAGCTTGCATTATATACTGGTCCTACCATTTTGTATCTCCCGTAGTTACACATACTTACAGCACTGAGTGACAGCACCCGCAGTGGTCAGATCCCTGTACTCCCTGTACATGTTGTGAGTTCCACTACGAGAGTCATAGCGCAACCAAATGCCGAAGTTTTTTACCCGCAGAGGGGACTTCTCATACACCTGGAATTAGACAAGAGCATAAACAAAGTTAAAGAAACATCATTTGTGTTTCACCAGTTCAGTTACATTAAAGCTCTTATGAGAACACTGTAGAAAGTTCCGCTGTCAAAGAACATTTGGTCTCTTTTCCCACACCAGCGTGGCGGCAGTCAAACCGTAACAATTCAGTGTGAAATTACTCGATTTCAGCTCGACACCACAGCAAAAATAAATGAAAAAGAACATCCTTTAAACAGCAGGATAGATACACCCAGGTATCTATTTTGCAAGGATTGTGAAAGTCCATGTAACTCTTAAAAGGCACATGCCACAATGAAATGAGTGCAAAATCCAGAAAACAGTACTGAATGGTATTAATTCATCGTATGTTTAAAATATGAAGTTTATGGGATTTTGTTTTCAGCTCCCAAGACATGCATTGCCAGTTTGAAAAAGTGAATTTCATGTTCATCTTAACAGCAAATGAAAGATGAATATTTGCTTTGCCGCCCCCCATAACAGCGCTTCATATAAATTCCTTCTACATATACCAGGCGGAATTCCCCAGAAGCCTCCCAGATTATCAGGTCTTCCAGCGCGCACCTGGCCGCAGTACACGATCTCTCCCGAAGACTTCTTCATCTTCTTCAGCTGGGACACGAAGTACCAGAATCGGGACTTGGCAACCACGTGGTTCGGGGCGAAGATCCGCATGCGGTACAGCGGAGGAGTGGTGCATTTCGGCGTCGGCAGGCACCGCCCGACCACCTTGTACTCCCGCAGCTGGGGGCAGACAGAGAGCGAGCCGTGAGCGGCTCGGTGCAAGCCCACCCCGTCCCCGGGCCCGCAGCCGCCGCGGCCTCCTCAGGCGCCGCCGCCATCTTGGCCGCTCGTCTCCCTGCAGGGCCGCGCACAGAGCGCCCAAACCCACGGCGCCGCGCTCCCAGCAGCCGCCTCGACCCCGATCCTGATCCCAATCCCGATCCCGATCCGGATCCTAATCTTAATCCTAATCCCGGCGCCGGGCGCCCCGCCGCGGCCCCACTCACGGTGCCTGACGCCTTCATGGTGCCGCCGCCCGCCGGAAAGGAAGGGGCTACGCGCGGCGCCTCCTCACCTCAGCCGCCGGCCCCGCCCACCGCCCCGCCGCGCAGTGCGATTGGTCCAGGCAGCCGTCAATCTCCGCCGTACGGTGGGAGCCCGCGTGGCCGCCCGGGGCCTTCCCTACGCTATTCACGGAGCGCGTTACGCTGGCGGTAACCGCGGCAACCACCTAACTGCCGGGGAAGGAAGGGGGTGCAGGCCCCGTACTTGGCCGCGGCGGGCTGCGGGTGGGCCTGGCGTTGTGCGGGTGGCTTCCTGGCGCCGTGCGGCCGTGCCGTGCTCGGCTCCCCCCTTCACGGCCGGTAACCTGCCATGTAACACGTACCCCACCGCGTGGCGGGACTACCTCTCCCAGGGTGCTTCGGGCCGGGACTACAACTCCCAGCGTGCCCCGCGGCGCGGCCGGCTGTGTCTACCGACCGGCTTGCCGCGGGGCACGCTGGGAGCTGTAGTCCTGCTATACCGCTGAGGGGCGGGGGCACCTCTTCCCGGACGCGTGAGGGCCGCGGCGCCTCCCCTTGGGCGTCTTCCTCCCCCTCCTCCTCCTCCTCCTGCCGCCGCCAGCCGAGGCGGCGCGGCCCGGCCCGGCCCTGCCCGCTCCCTATGCTCTTGGCGGCCCCGGAGCTGCGGGGCGGGAGCGGCCGCGGCCATGGCGCAGTGACCGGGAAGGTAACGGCGGAGGGGGGGCGGGCCGGGGCCTCGCCGCTCTGCGGGGAGGTGCCGCAGGGGTCGGGGGGGCCGCGCTCGGTCGGTCCGAGGGGGGTAAAGCAGCGGGCACGGCGCCTGCTGTGCCCGGCGGGGCTGCGAGGGGCCCCGTGGTACCGCCTGTGAGGCGCTGTCACCGCTAGGCCCCTGGGTAACGCTGCCCGGGCGGGCGGCCTGCCCTGCCCCCTGCGTGGAGCCGCGGCGGGCTCTGCCCTCCGTGCCTGTGTGAAAGCAGCCTCTGCCCAAGGGCTTTCATAGGCACTGAGGATGAGGATATCTCCTGTCCCCCGTTCCCTCCCCGGCTAGTGAGACGTGCACCTGTGTGACTTTGCTGCTAAAGACCCGCACCCTTCTGGCTGCGTTAGGATCTCAGCCACCCATCACGGGGCACTGGCAAACAGCAGCAACAAAAACACCCCTGTGTTTTGGCATTGCCTTCTGCCCATCCGTGCGGTAACTTTTAATGTTAGTGGTGAACGCCATTTACAGACAAAACTGCCTTTAACGGCATGCTTGGTGTTACAGCTGGGCGTATATTCCAATTGGTTTTGCAGACTCGCTTAAAACTGCAGTCAGGCCTCGCTTTTGAAGCGTAACTTGTTAGTAAAATACGTCTGTGCAGGAAAGGTGACTTGCTGAGCTAAACCTAGGTACCACGAGAAGCTGTGCTGTTAGGGTTATTTGAACGGGCCTTTTCAGAAAGCTGTCTTATTAATTGTCCTCGGAGCGGGCTAGTCCGTCTAAAACTCTTAGGAAAGGATATTTGGTAGAGGATCAAATTTTAAATATGCTCACGTAGCATATACGAGGTTAGCAGAACCGCCTGGCCTTGCTGTTAACTAAACACGTGAAGGGAACACGTTTTGAGCCAGGTTATTTTTAATAGCAGAACCTGTCACCTGTGTGTAGAAGATTCCTATCTTTTGGGCAAAGGATCGAGTGATATCAGTGGGAAAATATGCCAGAAATATGCTTGTGTAAGTTGGAACAGTTCTACTTGTGTAACCGTGGACCAGGCCCCATCTGAAAGATGCTGTCCAAAAAGGCATTTTTTCCTACAGTGTTTTACTTCCCCCCGCTCCGTCTGGCTGTTCTGGTTGTTGGTTATGGGGAAAACAAGCTGGGGACGCAGAGGGAGAAGCCTCAGCAGAGCAGCTTTAATCCCTAAAGGTTTTGACCCCGCGTGGGGTTGCTCTGTGTCGTAAGGCAGTGTGCAGAGCTCGTTTTGCCACGAGTCATTGCTTTGTTCCAGACTTTCTGGTTTCTGTGCTGCCACAACCTGCATATTTGTGTGCGCGCCCGCTTAATTTGGGGTATTAAATTGCCTTTCGTGATGCAGTTAGTTATCATAGGTTCTGTAATGGCTTTTATAGAAGTGTCTGTCCTATGTCACACTAAATGCTGGGCTTTCCCTTCCAGGCGTGCTCGCTGTCACTGTGCCACCTTTCTTCAGGGGGGAGGGCGCACGGCGGAGCGTGCACTGGGCACGTCACGCTAAGAAATCGGAAATTCTACCTACAGGCATGGAGGCAGTTTCAGACCACAGTTACTTTGTGTTTCCTCTCTTCCTCTTGTCTCTCTTCCTTTCCCCTACCTCCTACGTGCTTACATAACGAGGCCTTGCTTCGGGCCTGATTAATGATGTTACCACGTGGGAAATTTTTTTGATGGCTTGGTGGATTTTTGTCCCCTCTTGCTGTCTAACAGCTTCTGCGTATTTGACAGAGACTTTTTTAAATCCACCGTTTTATCCAGAGCATTACAGAAGAGCTTGTAGAGCCACAACCTCTGGAACATTTGTCCAGCTAGCTTGTTAGTTTTACACTGAAATTTCTAAATAAAAATCATCACTAGTAATTTAACACCCATTAGCAGGAGCAGGCAGCTTTGTTAACAGCTCAGTATGATGTGTTTTGTGGTTAATGTCTATGACACTTCTCCAGCGTGCCCTTGCTTTAGAAGAAAGACCTCCTAATGGTTTTGTTCCCCAGGGGAAATACTTTACAAACGGTTTTATGAAGCATCTTAACAATATTTTAAAGATGAGTAGAGAAGCTTATTTTTGCAGTTGCTAAGCTTGTGGGGTAAAAAATACTGTTGTGTATCATTTAATTAGATGATTTATGCTTATGTCACATCATGCTGAGTCTTCGCGTGCTTGAAATTTAAGTTGAAGCCTTTCAGTTAAATAGTTCACCTTATGGCACTTCTGTTACCAAAGGGTGATTAAAGGAGTTTGGATTTTGTTATCTGTATTGGAAAAATGCATGCTCATGCTGTGGTGGAGTCCATACTGGGTGTCTGAGATTTGCGCGCAAGTGTCTGTGGTTGCTGCTGTCCTGCGTTTATTTTTTATTGCTGTGCTGAGCAAATAAAATCTCCTTCTCTATTTTCAGATGATCGTAGGCCTTCCTCCAGAAGAAGTGGGCAAACCTGTTAGTAGGAGTAGGAAACAAATTGTATAGCAGGAGAGATGGATGAACAAGCCCTTTTGGGGCTAAACCCAAATGCTGATGCAGACTTCAGACAAAGAGTATGTAATTAACTTGCGTATCTCTCTAATGATTTGGGGTGTTGCTTCACTGAAAAGTCTAATACTTTCTTGATTGTTACCTGGTTAACCAGCACACAGGGGTTGTGGTGGCATGTGCAAACTGTCATGTTGCAGGCATGCTTGTAAGCTGAAGGAGTTGTTTCCAACTCTGTGAAGTTACAGTTAATGCGTACAGAATTTATTTCTCTGGGCTCTGGCTTTTCCAGTCCTTTCAATTATCCGTACTTGTTGCTCAGTACCCTCTGCAGGTTCCCACAGAACGAAAAGCAGCCACTGGAAACAAAGAGTTGCTTAAAATTGCCCTGTAATTCTTAGGTGGGGATTGTTTTTTTGTGTGGTTTTATTATTGTTATTGTTGTTTGAATGGATTGCCTACTGTCAGTGTCTTGTAATGAAACATCAGTTTTTGAACCGTGGTGAAGCTTAGAGTAACTTACGAAAATAATCATGGTAAGTGGTAACAGTTACATGATGTGAGAGATGCTGATGTGGAAAGGCATTACTGTAACTATTTAATGAGTAAAGGGTTCTGCTTACTCATTGCTGCATACAGGATGACATTCAGTAAAATCCTTTAGAAATGTGGATACTTAATATCCTTTGGTGTTCACAAAACAAATCCCAGAAGGTGTAAGGCAGTTACAGATGTAGTTTACTGCATCCTGGTACTGCTAAGCAGCTTGTTAAATATGTTTATTGTGGGTGTTTGTCCTTCCTGAAAAGAGGGATATAGCCAAACTTGAAAGTTTTGTTAACAGAATGTCGCTATAGAATTTGAAGCTTACAAATTCATTGACATTTAAACCATGCAATCTGCACAGTTCTCAAATATTTTATACTGAACAGTGACAAATCTTTTTATTCATGCAAAAAGGAACTTTACATAAAGTGCATCTCAAATATCAGCTATTAAAACTGTTCAGTATAAGGATACGGCCAGTGCTGTCTACAATGAACTCTTGTTTTAAGAACTTAATTCAGCTCCCTGGATAATCACTCTGTTGAATGTAAACAGTTATGTTAGTGAAAAAATAAGCTTGAAAGACAAGCCTTCATAGGCTTAAAATAACGTGTCAATCAAATCTGTTTCAAAAATGATTTTACTCTTTTGTATAGCAAGTCGCACTAAATCTTAAAGCAATTAGATCAAGTTAACTGTTTTCAGGAGGTTCTTAGAAGGTCTGATTAACAACTTGGGTGTCTACAATTAGGCTGAAGCAGACAGTTCTTTCCAGTGTCTTTAATAGGTTCATAAACTGATGTTTGTCAGGTGGTCAGTGAATGACAGTGTTTGAATGCTGCTTGAGATGCAGAATGCAACCAAAGCTGTGCAACAAAAGTAGTGAGTTGTTTTCAGTGAAAAACCTAAATTTTTAACTTGGACTTGAACTTCTACCCTTGAAAGGTGTATTTAAAACCCAAGTGGGCAAGGTCCTGAGCAACTTCTCCTAGCTGACCCTGCTTTCAGCAGGCAAGTTGGACTGGACTATCACCAGAAATCCCCTTTAACCTCACCAGTTCTCTGAATCTGACCTTTTTATACAGAAGTAATAGAAACCTTTGTATTGAAAGTACAGTGGAGGTAGGTACCTGTAGGGTTAACATTTGGAGACACGCGTGTGGTAATGAAGAAGCCACATAACCTCTTTCCAAATACTGTTTGTGTTTTTTTGAAGGAGAGGTATTTAAATGTGTGTCCAAGTGTGAATAAGATGTCTTGCTGTGGCTTTTTTGTTTGTTTGTTTCGTGTGTGTGTTTTTGGCTTTTTCATTGGTTCTTACTTGAATATTTGCAGGCACTAGCCTACTTTGAGCAGCTCAAGATATCTCAGGATGCTTGGCAAGTCTGCGCAGAAGCATTAGCTCAGAGTATATACAGGTAATGTGGATAAGAATCGTTGCTTATTTTCATTAGTAATACATTTGGGTCTTTGGGGTGTGTTTTTTAGCTGTACAGCATAATTAGCAAACTTTAAATTGCTGAACATTAATATGGTCTTCATGCCATTCTTAGTATCACTGTTAATCTGTGATTTCCATATAATGTCTTTCAAGGAAGAATAATGTATAAATAGAACTCAATATTAATTTGGTAGCTTAAAGACTGCTGTGTTATGAAATCCAGGACAAAAAAAAATGCATTCAAGCTCATTGAATGCATCCCCATTCAGTTCTGGGGAGGGGAGGAGTGCTGAAACTGTCCAGTTGTGAGAATATAGGCTTTATATGCACTAAGCTTAGGAAGAGTGCCTCACCACCTATTTTTCAAGATGCAAAGTGTTATCACCCCCCATTTTTGTACAAAGTTGTGTATTTGGATCTCAAACAATAGGTATTTGCTGTGTCATGCAATAATGCAAGTTGTAAGGAAGCTCAGGCATGTAACTCTCCCAAATAATATCAGTGATTTATAGTGAACGCTTATTTTTCAAAAGATCCTTTAAAGCTTATCAGGCTCCAGCAGAGTATACAGTGATTAACAAAAACATGCAACATTTGAAAAACAGCATTGTGTAGTCTCTGTTTACCAAAATACACTGATAAATTTTTTATTTTTTTTATAGGCAGGATGCAATATATATATTGTGGTTTATGTTCAATACGAAACTTGTAGCGTGATAAACTGGTGAATATAAAAAAAATGTTATAAGAGGAAATATTAATATTAGTTGCCCTTTTTTTTTCAAATGCATTGCTAGAGTATTTGCTGGTTTTGCATAGACTTTTTCTTTAGTGCACAGTAGTTCTTGAATTGCCAAAGGCATCACCTGGTTGTAATATATGAGGAATTTTGTTCTTCATAGAGAAGTATAACATACTGCCACATCTAACAGAATTTTGTCTTCTCTTCTAGTGATGATCACATCAAGTTCTTTTGCTTTCAAGTTCTGGAACATCAAATTAAGTTCAAGTTAGTAATCTTTCTTGATAGCAACCATATAATGCTATTTTGATTTTCTTTTTGTTCTGCTTACAAATAAACTTAAAATTGGATGTTGTTCCTGAATAAAAGCTTTTAGAACCTTTATTCTGCAAACCGTTACCTCAGTGTGGTTGATGAGCTTAATTCATCCCACAGGACTTCTTGTATTCCTTCAGCTTTTCCTTGAGAGGAGTAGCTGGTCTCTTAGCAGCATGCTCTGCCTGGCATTATGTCTATGTATGGCCCAACACAGACCCGATCACCAAATGTGGAATGAAACTTACTTAGCATTGCCCTTTAAGCCTTACTCCGCACTCATTATTTTTTCAAAAAAAAAAAATAAAGTTTAAGTCCTGCAAACAGCAGCCTTACTCAGTACAGAATCCTGGACTCCAGACAAAGCCTTATTCATGCAATAGGCATGGCAGAGATGTTGTGAGAAAGTAGTGTGTTCACTGTGTAGTGTTTCTGTAGCTTCATAATTTTAGGACAAAATAATTTGAAACATAGAAAGTTTAGTAGTGTGGAACTATTTCATACTTTGGGCTCCTTTGGTGTCTGGGCTTCAGCATCATGGCAGAGGTGTCTGCCTCTTGGATATCAGTGTGGCTGGTTGCAATACACTGAACGTGTGGGCCAGGCTTCAGATAGAAATAAGATGTATAGTGCAGCTGTGGTTCACAATTACGTATTAGAGCAAAAATTAAAGACTTATCTTTTTGAGATTTTATTAACTTGGTCTTACCTCATTGTCCGCCTTCGTCTGCGTGCGCCACTTCTGTCATCTGCTTCTTGCAGTGTTTTCTCTTGTTTTCCTGCGTCTTATTTTTTTGCTGAGTGTTTTCAGTGGGGTTGCTTTTTTCTTCTCCATAATGACTAGATACATTAACAGGAACACTGAGATCCCATTCAGCAGTCATTCCTGTCAGGGGGTGTACCAGAGCTATAGCACCCTGGAGAAGAAATGGCAGGAAGAGTCTTCTCAACTTGCCTAGTTCTCCAAAGGAATATGTGTGGGTAGTATTTGAGTTGGGCTGGTTATAACGTAGAGTTCTGCCAAGACTTGTGTATGATGGAAAGCAGAATTCCTTGTTTGCTTTGCTTTTCTTGTTGTGACATACATGTGATAATCAACGTCCTGTAGGGTCACATCAGTGAAGGACTTCCTTGTGATCACTACTGTCAGCGTCTTCAAATAGCATAGTAATCAAATTTGAACATATACAAATGTTATTCCTTCTCCCCATGGCTTACGAAGGTGTGTTTATATCAGGGTCATAAGTCCTTTCCCTTGTAGAAGGGCAGACCTCCTGCAAAATTTCAAGCTCCTACTCTGATAAAGGAGGTATTAAAGAATTATATGTGCAGGCATTAATAAGGGCAAGACATTTTTCCTTATTATAATACCTCTTATTCAGATTTTTCATCTGTTAATAGCTGTGTAAGTTCCTTTTTCTAGGAACCTTACATTTACACTAATGTGTAGCATAGTTATTAAGCTGGTTTTTGCTTTACTGAATGTTGCACTTTCCATGAAGCAGACATATGTTGATCTCATTATGCTTTGTTTCAGATACTCTGAACTTACTGATGTCCAGCAGCAGCTAATTAGGGAAACGCTTATAACATGGCTGCAAGCCCAGGTAAGTGTGTTACTTTACAGCAGTTTTGCACAGTAGGCTAACATAGTGCATTCAGTGCAGGCTAAATGTCTAATCTGTCATTTGAGTTTAAAAGTATATTCCTGAAGATGTAGAGTATGTGACAGTAAAAGACTTTTAAGATGCTATTTTTTTTTAGATTTTTTTAATTATATGTTGTAAGGAAGTCTGTGCTTGAACTTAATACTAAATATAAAATTCTTAGATAATGATTGCAGTTTTACTATTGTGTGTGAAATAAGGAGCGTTTAAAGTTTCCCTTTAAAGAGGTGTAATCTAGATTCCTGCTGTTCTTGAGTGTCTAGAACAGAAGTGGTAATTGTGTTTTCACAACGCTCCTGGCCTGTGTCCTGTCTGCTTAGAACGCTGGCAGGTGTTCGTAAATGAAAAGATGAGACTGCTCATATCTCCTGCTCTGGTAATGCTGTGGTAGTGTGTTGGCTACTCTTTTTATGGACTGAGGTACTACAGCTGAAGTTACAGTATCAGTTGGACCCAAGAGTTTGGAAGCTGCAGAACTGTGGAGTGAGCTGATGCAAGTCTTTACCTATACCTGCCGTTATCTGGCTCTCATTCCAATATTATTCCAATTTCAAGTTAATATAGTAGCTTTATTTGTGGAGATCTGAACATTAAGAAATGGAATATAATACACGTTGAACAGGTCATTGTGAAATGAGTTATTTTTATTTTCTCTTTGTGGCAAGCTGTTCCAATGAGGTGGGGAGGGAGAGAAAAATTGGTAGTGACAGATTCCATTTTTCCCCTGAAGAATGGAGATCTAGAACTCCTTGCTACTCTTACTGACATCTACCTTGGGCAAAGCTAGCTACCAGAGGACTGTAACTTGTTTTCTAGAAGTACTTGTTTACTTCAAACAAGAAATGAAGACATTTACTTTTAGGAAAGTAGTACCTTAACCACTGTACGGAGATCAACAGGCATATCTGATTTTTCTCTAATTTTAGTAAAAAATTACAAATAAAATATGTTTTTTCTACCAGATGCTGAATCCCCAGCCTGAGAAGACTTTTATTCGCAACAAAGCTGCACAAGTCTTTGCATTGCTTTTTGTTACTGAATATCTCACAAAATGGCCCAAGTTTTTTTTTGATATTCTATCAGTAGTTGACCTTAATCCACGAGGTGTGGATATGTACCTCAGAATCCTGATGGCTGTTGACGCTGAGCTGGTAGACCGGGATGTTGTTCATACATCAGAGGCAAGTTATTACTTCACATTAATATTTGTTTTGAAGTTCGAAAAAATTCTTTAATTGCAGCAGAAGACATGCAGAGAATTTTTTTTTTCTTTTTCCTATGGCAACTCTGCCTTAGAGACATGAGGTGGTTGAGATCCAAAGCCGTATGTTGTTGTATGCTTTTTTTGATTTCATATTTCTCAGTTAATGCATTTTTTGCTTGAAGAGTTAGCCAACATAATGTTAGACTGACTCATTTTATAATGTTAATTTCTACTACTGCGTTTTTGAAGGAGTCCTAACATCAAAAGTCCATTTAATCACCTAGAAGACTTCACTCTACTTTGCCTTTCTACAGTGTTTGGGCACTGTGGTAGAAAAAAGAAAAAGAGGGGGGGAAATTAGTTTTTTTTTTTCTTACCAAAAAAAAAAAAGATCTTTCTGGGCTTTTGATTTGAGTTGTTTATATAGTTATGACACAGAGTCTGCAAAAATGCTACTATTTTTTTTAAAAAACTGCAGCTAATCTATGACAGGACTGATTTATCCTGTTTCCTGTGTTGATAGGAGGCTCGTAGGAACACTTTATTAAAAGATACTATGAGGGAACAGTGCATTCCAAGTTTGGTGGAGTCGTGGTACCAAATCTTACAAAACTATCAGTATAATAACTCGGAGCTGACATGCCAGTGCCTTGAAGTAGTTGGAGCTTATGTATCCTGGATAGATTTGAGCCTGATAGCTAATGAAAGGTAAGGATTTTTTGGTGGAATTCCTTTGGGGGAAGAGGAGGTAGTATTAAACTTGGTAGTATGTTGTCTGTGTTTCTATGGAATTACATGAAAACTTGTCTTTGAATAGAAACTTTAATTGCATATAAAGGTTTGGGTCTTCTGTTTCTGAAGAGCAATTGACTTGGCAAGCCAAACAGACATAATGGTAAAACTAAACACTGCACAGTTTGCTGGGTTGTCCTTAAAATGTATAAAATGCTGGGTTTAGTCAGTACAAAAGACTTCAAATGGTTTCTTTTTAATAAAACATTTTTAAATATTCACACAAATAATACAAAACTTCTATATGATGCTACTGTGTACTTTTAAATATAAACTTATAAACTTCTTTTTTTTTTTTCCAAAGGTTTATAAATATGCTGCTAGGTCACATGTCTGTGGAAGTTCTCCGGGAAGAAGCTTGTGATTGTTTGTTTGAAATTGTAAATAAGGGAATGGACCCAATTGATAAAACAAAATTGGTTGAATCTTTATGTCAAGTATTACAGTCTGCTGGTCTCTTCAGTATTGATCAGGTTTGTAAAATTGCTTTTACAATAGGAATGAGCCATAGGTTTCAGGCAGTTCTTAAATAAGCATCTTAACAGAAAACTGTCAAACTAAGCCCACAAATATAGGGAGAACTAGCTGTGCTTCTCTGTCAATGTTAAACACTTCTTGCACTTTTCTCATACTTCAGTTAACAGCTGGTTATTAATGTACCTTACTCATTTAAAGTACAGTCACCGCATTTTGTTTGCCTTCAGCGTGAGGTGTTTTTTTGTTGTTGTTGTTCTAGAAGGTATTCTGTAACTCCTATTCCTCTCCTGAAGTGTGTTGTGCATATTGTTTATGCTGCTTCTGTGACTTGTTGCCTTGTATCTTCCATTCTGAATGACTCTGTAATGGATATTTTAGCCAAGGCATTTTAAGAATATAGCCAAGGCAAAAGTTCTTAGTGCGAGACATTAGACTCACTTTTTTAGGTCATGTGTGTTACGCATGCCTGCACCGTCAGACATGAGGCTTGAAATTCTTACTGGGAGCTGGAAAAATAAACCTACCAACCAATACATATTCCCCATGAGGTTATAGTACTTTAGGAATAACTGTTTGCTATGTGCTACGGAGAAAGGGCAGCCACTCCTTAGTTCTTGGATTGCAAGGCAGTTTTCTCTATTGTGAAGTCTGCATCCAATGTGTGTTCCTTCTAGAAACCAAAAAATATGCATTAATCAATTCACGAGTCATTTCTCTAAAAACCTCTGAAGATCTCAGTCTTTCAGAGAGACTTGTTATTGCTCTGCATTTGTGCAGCTCTGACAGGGATTAAAGCATCTGTTTGGGATGACTGATCTAGCAGTATTTCTCAGTGCCGATCAATGTATTTCTGCAAAAGCAAGCCATAAATATTAAATAATCACTCGCTTTTACAGGCAGTACTGACTGTTGCTTGTTATCAGTATTTCTGAAGTGAGGTGCAGCTGTTAATTCTTTGAAGTTTTCCCATAAAGTTTTTCCTCTTATACAGACTGAAATTTATGGTAGGTATGTGCTTCCTCTTTTATTTTGAACGTGCTAGCCAGCTTCTTGCTATAAAGGAAAAAGTGAAACAAGCTAATTTGAAGAGATGAGCAAACTACTTCTGTATAATGGAGGGCAGCCAGCTTTCTAGCATTGCTTTTCCTTTTCTCTCTAATCTCCAGAGAAAACAAACCAGATAATTATACTTTCCATCTGGGAGTCAAATGTTGCTTTTACTTCTACTACATACTAAATGTGGGTAGTACCATCGGTAAGCTCATGCCATTTAAACCTGAGCTCTGGCAGTATTTTTAATCAGATACCTTTTTTTACAGGAAGATGATGTGGATTTTCTGGCCAGATTTTCAAAGCTGGTCAATGGAATGGGGCAAGCATTAATAGCTAGTTGGACTAAACTGATAAAAAATGGTGATATGAAGAGTGCTCAAGACACTCTGCAAGCTATTGAAGCAAAAGTGTCCCTAATGTTGCAGCTGCTCATTCATGAAGATGATGACATCTCATCTAATATCATCGGCTTTTGTTACGACTACCTTCACATCTTGAAACAAGTAAATATGTCTGGCTTCAATTTAACATAATTTTTGATGTATTATTTACTTTGATTTTGTGGGAATATATGAAGCTAATATTTTTTTAAGCTGACTTATAACCTTTTGACTAACTAGTATTCAGTGTGCTCACTAATTGTGAGCATACTGCTAACGTAGTTTTGTTTAGAAATCCATAGGAACTGTGCTAAATCTTGCAGTAATGGACAGGAGGGTTGCAGATCATATGGCTGTATTTTTTTGTTGTTTGAAAAAACAAACAAACAACGCAAAAAGCAAACCTGCCTTTTGCTACTGGACAGTAATAAAGGAGTTACAATACAAAAAGTAACACTTGAAATTTCTTTTGTAGCTTTCTGCACTTTCAGACCAACAAAAAGCTAATGTAGAGGTAAGTGTTGACTTTCTTTTCACAAAGGCTTCTTATTGCAAAAACACTTTGTGTGAGAACTTGTCATTTTGTTGAAACAAATCATGTATTATATGTATGCCTTCAAATGCCCAGGCTGACCATGAGTCAGCAATGTGCCCTCGTTGCCAAGAAGGCCAACGGTATCCTGGGCCGCATTCAGAAGAGTGTTGCCAGCAGGAAAAGAGAAGACTGAGGGGAGACCTCATTTATGTATAAATATCTGAGGGGAGGCTGTCAAGAGGATGGAGCTGCTCTCTTTTCAGTTGTGCCCTGCAACAGGATGAGAGGCAACGGGCACAAAATGAAGCTCAGGAGGTTCTGGCTGAATATGAGGGGGCATTTCTTTACTGTGAGGGTGACAGCACTGGCATGGGTTGCCCAGAGAGGTTGTGGAGTCTCCTTCTCTGGAGATAATCAAAACCCACCTGGATGCCATCCTGCACAACATGCTCTAGGTGACCCTGTTTGGCAGGGGATTGGATTAAATGAGCTTGAGAGGTCCCTTCCAACCCTGTCCATTCTGAGATTCATATGACAATAATTAAAAGTAAGGACAATATGTTCAATCTTCCACTCAATACCTGCAGTTGTTTCTTTAATTAGTAAGCCTATGTTGCATTGTACATAAAGATGAAAGCTATTTAAGTGCTGGTCTTCCCCAGGGCCCTCAGTACCTTAAGCCTATCTTGGTGTACTCCTGGACAGGTTATTGATAGGATGGTCTTAAACCAAGATAGAAGACATTTTCTCCTGAAGCTTTGTATTTTTTATTAAAACCTGCCATAATCCCAGAGAAATGGAAGAAATATGGGAAGAGTTGTCATAAAATTCAACCCTTGATGATATCAGAAGTTAAACTTATGAAAGAAGCTGCTATTCAAATATAATGCTTGTCCTTAAGATGAGCAGCTACGTGCTAAGCATTACATTAAGATATGCAATAAGCTTAACTTTATACATCAGTCACTAAAATTAATAAATAACTTTGTGTCCACTTTTGGAAGTAGTAAACATACCTGTTTACTTCTTCAGCACAGTTTTAAAATTTTTTCTTCCCTATGACACTTGTGCACCAATGTGGATGTACCAATTTGAATGTTATTGGCTAGGCTGGTGCAGATCCTCTGTAAGCTCATATAGCTGGCAGCTGTGATTCCCTTTCCTTTACAAAGAAAACTGAGCTGTTCTAACATTAACATTTGAGTTTGGATAGTGTCCAGATGATCTGGATCTGGTTTTGTTTAATGTTTGTTTAAAGTGGATGAGGTAACCTAAGTTTGATAGTATTACTGAGTCTTTTATTTTTAACACTTTCTTCTGTTCAAACCAAATTACTACTGCAACACACATTAAGGCACTTAAACTTTGAATGTGTTGCTGTCCAGAACTGTGATCATGTTGAACTTGCTTTTGTGCTGAAGAACTTCCAGTTATAATTATTTCCTAAGTTTACTGAGCACTTCTTGAGGATTTGTGTTTAACTGAGAAGCAATCGTACCAATCTTTCTTTTATCCAATTCATAATAAGAAAATTTTGGAACAGTCTAAGTCTTTTGGCTGACTTCTTACCAAGCTTTAAATCACATGCTTAGCAGCATTCCTTTAAAATTTTGCACCTAAGAAGTTACCACTTTCAACTTGTGCATTATATGAATGGGAGGAAAGGGAATCATGTTTATTGTGCATTTGAAGTTGCAAAGTTTTTTTTCTCATCTCCAGGATTATATCTTTAATGCTTAAAATGACAGCTGTTTCTAGGCATTTCTGGCTACAAGCATATCACGTTGAGATTTTGTAATTCTTTTATTTCTTTAATTTTACTTCCTGCAGAGAAGCAGGGAATGCTTACATACGATGCAGACTCTTGGTGTCAATAGAAAGCCTGACCACATTCTTGCCATATGACCATGTTCTTCCTGTTTATGCAAGATCACCAAGAATTTCATTTCACTAACCTAAGTTTAATTTACCAGCCTGTTTTGGTGTTAAAGAACTTAAGTTTTTTGCACTTAAAAAGAAAAACATCAAGATTAATTCATCAAAAGTTTATTATTGTTATTATTATTTTATTTACCTTTCTTCTTTATTGCTTATATGACTTTAATGGGTACCTACATTTAGAACCTCCATTAGTGGAAGAGAAGAGAATAGCAAAATACTAATTAAGTTGTTGCAGATGTGATCAGAGTTTTCATTTTCTATAGTTGAAATAAAAAACTGTCAGGTACAGAACTTAATAAATGGGGGGGGCAAGTGTTTTTAACCTGGTATTAGGAATAGGGATCAGGTGCTCTGTAACACTGATCAAATATCTGTTGTAATTCTATTGTGTCTTCTCTAACATTTAGTGAGTCCACTCCATGTGTAAGGAGCATGGAAATGTCCTGCCCAATTACCTGTTGCTACTAAATATTCTCTCAGATTTCTAACACTTTGTTGTTGTAATAAACATAAAGAAGTCTGACTCAGTTTTCATTATCTGGGATAGCCTTCTGTTCATTTGGAATGTTTAGATCTAGTACATATTTTTGTAGGCTTCCCAGAACAAGCTCTTAAACTAAAGTGAAAATTAAATTATAGCAGATCTTTAAACATCTGTTTTAGCTAGCTGTGTCAGTCTGTCGTCCAGTTTTTCTCCATCCTGGAAAACGTGAATGGAGTTGAGTACTCTATATATTTTAAACATTATATCAAAAGTTCTAAAACATGAAATAATAAATGCTCTGTAACAAAGTGACACATTTAGCATTTGAGACTGCAGTAGAGACAAGATCTAGTCTTTATTCCTGTTTTAGGACTTGCAGACAGTCCCTGCTAAAATGAATTTACGCATTAGCACTTGGACTGATCTAACAACTTGCTGCTGTGGAAAAGGGAAAGGTTTTGCTTTTCGTATTCTTGTTTGCTGGTCCTGGCTGTTGCTGAATCCTTTGCTGAACCAATTCAGATTATTTATTTATTTATTTATTCCCAGGTTAACAAACAAATAACCACCTTTCAGGGATGGTGAGGTATTAGAGAATGCAATGTGATGGCTGAGCTGACCTACCTCTTTAAAATATGATCTCAGACATCCTGTTTAGCTTCCTCTGCCTAGTTCAGTCATCTCTAATTGTTGTTTTCAGTGTGAACTGAACAGCACGGATTACAAGCAGGAAATAAAGCCAGATAATACTGTTAGACAGAGCTCAAAGTCATGCATACCGTTCATCTGGAATGGCATCTGTGTCTTTTCTGGATAGAATCTGTTCTAATATGGATTGTTAATACTGTTAAACTTCAGAAAATAGTAATTAAAGGGGGATTTAAATGCTTACAAATATTTTAATGTTTGCTGTAATGTTTTTCTTTGCTGTAGGATTTTAGCTGTTGCTTCTTACCACTTTTCTGCTTCTACCCTTAGTTCTGTTTTCTTCTTTATCTTAGGCAATCATGTTGGCTGTTATGAAGAAGTTGACATACGATGAAGAATATAACTTTGAAAATGAGGTATTGTGTGAATAAACAAGCAAATGAAACTGAAATTACATGTAGGAAAACTTTGCAATGTTTTAAAAATCATATTTTTCATATGATAAGGATGTGAAAGTAGAAAGCAAAGGTCTGTAGACTGAATTTTTTCCTGTGTGGAAAGCTTATTTTTTTAACCTGAGATCTGCATAAGATAAAACAACATAGTAAAAGGATATCCAAGCCAGTTTAGTTAACAGAGTAATTCTGGCTGCATTTGTACAGAACTATCCCTAAGTAAATAAGACTGCATTGTTAGCTAAACATAGCTGTTGAGCTGGCTTGTTCAGTGCTTGCGTGTTTTTCAGAGTTTGCACGTTTCTGCTGTCACGCAAAAAGATTTGAGAAACGTTGTGTAATGAGACACTTCAGAGATACTACTTGACCTACTTTGAGAGGAGGAGGCCAAACCCCTGCAAAAATAGCCTAAAAGGAGGAATTTATTTGATTTCACTTTCTGCCCATGCCAGCCAGCAGTAATGATTGAATGTGTTAGGCATTTTGCTCTGGGCTGTTGAGAGCAATGGTCTTAGAGATTAACATGGACTATGTGTAGTCCAAGTTCCCTGTTTCTGTCAATTTTAAAGCTAAGATGCTGAGGAAGAACATCTTTATGAGGAATGAGTCAATTTTCAAGAAACAGGTCAATAGTGTTTTGCCAGGAGCATTTTCTTTCATATACTTTTTGGCTAGCTTTCAGTTTGGAAAGCCTTTTTAGTGTGGTTCTGGGCTGAATGCAATGAATCTCAACATATTGCAACCAGACAATAAATGAGCCAGCTGTTACGTTGCAAGAGCATTATTAAATTTTCAGAGCGTGATGTGCTGTTCGTGTATGTACACATTTTTGTTCTAGGTGCAATTGTCTAAAATGGTTCTGGCTGTATTTAAACGTGCAAATATGTACTTAACTGACGTGAATGTTTTGTAGGGTGAAGATGAAGCAATGTTTGTGGAGTACAGAAAACAATTGAAGCTGTTGCTGGACAGGCTTGCTCAGGTCTCACCAGAGTTATTGTTGGCATCTGTCCGCAGAGTCTTTAACACTACACTTCAGTAAGATTTTTGGTTTTTAACTTCTTTACATGAATATAATTCTGTTAGCTTTCTGGCCTTTCTTACTCTCAGGGTTTGCACTAAACATGAGCATGATGTAGCAAGGCAAAACCTGTTGATAGAATAAGCTAGTTGCAACTCTGTAAGTGTGACTTCGTGTAACTTCATGTTAAAAAAATCTTTTACTCAGCTTCTTAGAAGATTTCTTCTGACACCTTAAATGGTAGCTATGTTTTTTTTTTCTCCTGGGGGTGTCTCTTCATCTTTGTCATTTAGACCTACACGACATCCGTTGGACAAGTGTTTACTTCACACTGCCAGGAAATGCTAATGAGACATGGAAAATTATTTTGAATACTATTGCTAGCAGAAAAACAAAATTGGATACGGAAAAGAAACAACAGTGAAGGTTTTTAATTCTTACAAAAAGAAGAGAACCAATCTTGAACTATGCATGTAAATAAGCTAGGTGCCTGGCTAGGTGGATGGCTGTGCAAGCAAATCAAAATCTAGCATTATCAGTGCCTTCCTTGTGCCTCGCTTTTTAGCGAGCCCTCTCTAAGTGACGGTGAATGCCTTGTTGATGCATCAAAGTAGATTTTTGTGCCTAAAGAAACACTTGGAAAAATCTGTAGCTTTTAAGTTGAAAGTGGTCAAAGAAAACTGTTTGCACCCTGATGGAGAGGTATTACAGCTGTGGATAAGGTCTTCAGAAGCATCCTGAAATACTGCCTAGGTCTTACAGTTCTTTTCTTACCTGAATCTATTCTTTTTATGCTGTGTGTCTGAATATTCAAAAGAATGTTTTAATGTGGCAGAACTGTGATTATTTCGTAATCTCTGACTAATGTGATTTTCTTATTCTTTCTCTAGAAATTGGCAGACTACACGTTTTATGGAAGTAGAGGTAGCAATAAGGCTGTTGTATATGTTGGCTGAGGCTCTTCCTGTATCTCATGGTGCTCACTTCTCTGGTGATGTTACAAAAGCTACGGCTTTGCAAGATATGATGAGAACGGTAAGCATGTGTGATGTGGGAGCTATGTAAAAACACTAATAAAGCCTGAAACATTTCAGTTCAAATTATTTATATTAATTACCAGCATTTCAACTGCATTGTACTATTTTGATGCCATAAATGGGTAAAGCACTAACTTGCTCATTCTTCTATTTGTAGCTAGTGACTTCTGGCGTTAGTGCCTATCAGCATACATCAGTGACCCTGGAATTCTTTGAAACAGTGGTTAGATATGAAAAATTCTTTGCTGTTGAACCACAGCACATTCCAACTGTTCTAGTAAGTTTCTCCTAATTTACATATTCAACTAGTAAGTGTAGATAAGTTTTCTTATATTTAAGAATTTTTCTTCTTTTCTGCACATCACTGAAGATGCTGGCTTTTTAAAAATTTTAAATTATTAGTTTTCACCACCTTGTAAGCTGAAATACTTTCCTTGATTGCAGATGGCATTTTTAGATCACCGTGGTCTTCGCCATACAAGTCCAAAAGTACGGAGTCGAACAGCTTACCTTTTTTCCAGATTTGTCAAGTCTCTTAAGTGAGTAAAGCTGCTATACGTGTATTCAAATTGTGCAGAAGGCTTATGTTGGTAAAATTGGTGCGTCACAGCTGTCACTGAAACAGGCAGGGCTTTAAATGGACTGCTGTAAAGTAATACGACAAAACAGTGCTCTAACAGAGTAGTCCTACTCTGTAACACAAAGGTAATAGTGGACAAATTTGTCACAGAATTAAGAACTTGAATACGTATATACTTAGCCTATTTTGATTAGATGTTAAAACTGATCAACAATATAGATGCCTGCCTTTTTTTTCCCCTCAGTAAGCACAGATGAGAGTGATCTGAATATTTACTAAATTTATACTTGGTAGAGTTTACTCAGGCTGTTGGAGCCCTTCAGATAGCCCTGTACTGTTGGTTTTACTTCACAGACATGTTTGAATATAGAGGCAGGAGAAGTTCCAAGATGGAACAGATTCAGAAGGGTTCTGTTTTTTTTAACTGTTAATGAAAATACTTCAGTGAGATGAGTGATGCTGTTTATGCATATTTTTAAAGAATGAGGGAGAGAAAGAAATGCTTATTTTTTCAGCTCTACCACGTATTTATTTGTTCCACCACAAGCACCGTATCCATAACCCAAGTTTTTCTAAATCTGTGCCCTAATACTTAAAGGGATGTTCTGTATTAGGAAGGTGGTTTAATGTCAAGCTTTACACCTTAAGGAAAATGATAGCAACTTTGTAACAACGCACATGCTTCTAAATAGTGTCATGTACTCTTGTTTTACTTCAGTAAACAAATGAATCCCTTTATTGAAGATGTTCTGAATAGAATACAAGACCTTCTGGAACTTTCTCCTCCTGTGAGTACTTACAGCATTTTTTTGTAATAAATAAGGCTTGTGCTTATTCATCAATGTGCCCGAATACATACTGAATTGTGATCTTAGTGCTTAAATTTTTGTGTACAAATAATTGTCTTGGATTTTGGGGGGAGAGGGGATGACTTGCATGTTTACATTTGAACCTAACTTTAAGAATCATACTTTTTTTTTTTTTATTTCTGGGCGTATAGGCAAAAGAAAAGTAGATGGAAGGTTGTTTGAATTGTATAAACATTTTTGTTCCTTCAACTATGTTTTGCCTGGGCTTTATGCTTCTGCCTAGGTAGTAAAAGAAATAAATAAAGTATTGTAACTGTACTGTAGAGATTAAAGAAAAGTGTGATTAAAGAAAGAGTGACTTTGATAGAGGACACAGTGAATTATGCCTGTTATCTTCTGTTTCAGGAAAATGGTTACCAAGCTCTGTTAAGCAGTGATGATCAACTTTTCATTTATGAAACAGCTGGAGTATTAATAGTTAACAGTGAATACTCTGCAGAAAGAAAACAGGCTCTAATGAGGAATTTGTTGACTCCACTGATGGAGAAGTTCAAAGTATTGTTAGAAAAGCTGATGATGGCACAGGATGAGGACAGACAGATGGCACTGGCTGACTGCCTCAATCATGCTGTTGGGTTTGCTAGGTAGGTACTGCACAATGTCTGCATGTGTTTCTGATTTGAGTAAAAGTGAATTTATTTTAAAGAATTTAAATGAAAGCATTTATTGGCACAAGGGTCTGAGTTTCTACCTGTGTTGTATTGACCTAGAAAATCCCTAGCAGCTGTAGAATCTCTTACAGAAGCCCAGAAAATGAGTTAAGTCCACTTAAAGAAGTCTGTTAAGGATGTAGATAGAGAATAATGAGCACCTTTATAATGAACCAGCAGCATCTATTCCCTTCCTCATGAAATAGTTTCTTCAAATAATTGTCTGGAGCTGTTCTAATCATATATTCATTGTGATTTGTTAGAATTTTAATTCTCCAAAAGCTGCCAAAGCATAGTTACGTCATATCAAATAATTGTTTCTTCTGGTGTTTGGCTCCCGTTTCACAAAATGTAGTATTTTAGTCTAGTTGTATGGGTTTTAAAGCATACGTTGTTCTCAGTGTTATTGCTTCTCTGTTACACAGAACGTGAGCTTATGTAAAACTTGGTGTATTGCTTTTACAGCCGAACCAGCAAGGCTTTCAGCAACAAGCAAACTGTAAAACAATGTGGCTGCTCTGAGGTATATCTGGACTGCTTACAAACGTTTTTGCCGGCTCTCAGCTGTCCGTTACAAAAGGAAGTTCTGAGAAGCGGTGTCCGCACTTTCCTCCACCGCATGATTATTTGCCTAGAGGAAGAAGTTCTTCCATTCATTCCTTCTGCCTCTGAACACATGCTTAAAGATTGTGAAGCAAAAGATCTTCAGGAATTCATTCCTCTTATAAACCAAATAACAGCAAAATTTAAGGTATGATATTGCATAAACTGTCTGGAGTCCAACTATTGATGAATAGATATTTTTGTGGAACCTGAAAAGAGGTGATGTGTGTCAGAACCTTGCCTCACATTTAATAATAATGTATATTTCTATGACTCTTGGTAGTAAACAGTCTTCAACCACTGGCATGCATTGCTAGATTCACAGTAATTAAGTGTTTTTCTTTGATTAGTCTCAGTGTTTTATGTTGTTTCTGATCTTTTTGTGTTTAATATTTAAAAATACAGTATTATTTACAGCACAGTTTTTTTTATAGACACAAGTTATTTACAAGATCTCAATGTAGTTCTGTTGCCCAAAATGTACACTGAGGCTTAATGCATTATCATTCAAAATAGATCAACAAATACGGATGGAGGTTGAGGCATGAGATGTGTGTTGAGACTGGGAACATCAACTTACCTAGCAACATTTCTTGAAGTTGCAGCCTTTTGGGAGTTACTTAGCCCTAATTTCAACAGTTCAAATGCAAAGTTAATAAAATACTTTAACTAACTAACCCATTTTTAAAATAAGCTTAAATAAGTCTTCCAGCAGAACACAAAATTAAACTCATAAACAGAAGAAATGTGTTTTGTGAGGAGTAAAACAAAGCTATAATATACCTGTGTAAATCTGGCACGTAGGCCCTTCTTTGGAGTATACATCTACAGAGTAGGGAGAGAAGGAATTTTTGAAAAAATCAAGTATTTGAGAGATTAGAGAAGAAGACTTTAATTACTCCAGTCCTTTTTACAGATTGTGCTGACAGTAAAAAAAGATATTGAATAGTAGTCTAAGGTGAAGAAGGTATTAAAAAAAATGCAGGAGCAAGACTGGATGAATGCCAAGTTCAGGTGTAATGCTTAACTTTTTATGGTACTGTGTACCATTTTTTATTAAATTATGTTAAAATAAAGATTCTAGCTTCATTAGGCCCACCTGGATTTTAAGATCTTATCTTCACTCTCCTCTGTAATGTAATTTGTTCAAATACTAGGAAATAAACATTTGAGTTGTGCCTTTAGGGAACTCTGGAGTATGGCTGAATAGCAACCCCAAGGAATTCTTCAGCTTTCAACTCGTTAGTGTTCAGCTGCTGTAGTGCCCATATGTATTTCTGACTTCAGGTAGGACGGAAATGACAAGTTTGTTCTGTAATGGCAATAGTTTTTCAGATGAGGTGAACTTTCTTTCAGTACTGAAAAATGTGGTCTGCTGTCAGTTTTAACATCTTAGAGGTACACTTTTCTGTAACTACAGTGACTTTACAATAGCCCACCTTTTTGGAGACTTAGAAATAGTCTGCCTGAACAGAAGGATGAGAAATGTGGCAAAAGTTTCTGTTCCTATTCAGAATGAGACTAGTTGAGACTAGGTATTTTTGTACAGAAGACATGAAGTAGGTGGCAGCACATAAGTCAAGATGCAGTAATATTCATGGTGACCCTGATGTGACTTTTTTGCCGTATGTACTTGGGACATGAAAATATTAACTTTGAAAGTGAATCAAAGCTGAGAATTGTAACAAGCCCTGAAGTTTTAATTTCCAAGTGTCAGTTTCTGTAATTGCTTGAGCTCATACTTTCTTCCCATCTCCACAGACACAGGTTTCGCCTTTTCTGCAACAGATGTTTATGCCACTACTTCATGCAATTTTTGAAGTGTTGCTCCTTCCAGCAGAAGAAAATGATCAGTCTGCTGCTTTAGAAAAACAAATGTTACGGAGGAGTTACTTTGCTTTTCTGCAGACGGTAACTGGGAGTGGAATGAGTGAAGTCATAGCTAATCAAGGTAAGTAGTTCAGTTTCTTGAAGATGGCACTGTGGTTGTTCTCGTCTAAGTTTTGTTTGCTAAAAGCACAAGCCTAGTTCCTGCCAAGTACTATTAGCTATGTTAAGATAGAATGGACTGATGCAAATACAGTATTACACTTACCTGTTTAAGCAAGAATTTGGGTTTGTAAAATCCAGCTACAGTAGGCATATTCTTCCTATTGATTTTTTTTTTCAGCTTGAGCATGATGACTCTGTTTATAAGAATGCTTTGTGCATCATCATGCATTATTGTATTTGATTTGTGAATCAGAGATCAAATGATATTTTCCTCTGGAAAATAATTTAAAAACAGATGGCAGTGTTCAAACTGCTTGGCAAGGACATTCACAACTCCCAGTTTCCATTCTATGTTGCTCGTTTTCAGAAATGCACATCAGTGACTTCTGTAACTTTTATTACTATCACTTGACCTTAACAGCTATGCTAAAACGTATCATGACTTACTAAATATGTACTTAACAGGCTTTCTGAAATGTAAATTAATTCTTTTTTTCATAACAGGAATTCAAAGCCAGATGTCCAGTGTCTTGATTCTTTACTAAGTAATTCTTTTGGTCTGCATTCCATCAAAAAAGGAAGGGATTTGAAAAACTTTAAACAAGCTCATCTGGTAGTTAGAGCTCAGACTTCCTCCCCCCATCCTAAAATGCTTGTAATACCTATGGAAAAGGAAAGGATGGCGTTAAGTAGTGGTAAGGGCTTTCTTGAAAGAGGCATTTTGGTAGTTGTAATAGGCCAATAAATTTTACAGGAATCAAACAGAAATAAGCATGAAAGCATAACAGAAATTTGATGTATGTTTAAAAAAAAAATCACCTTTCCATGTCTTGGAAGATAAGTGAATTACTTGGGTGCTGCTGAGTTTTAATTAACTGTCATGTTTGGGTCAAGAGGAGAAAACTTATTTCTAAGTAGATCAAGGTCCCCCCTCACCTTTAAGTGTGTTAAAGGCCAGAATAGGAGGGAAAAAGCATCTCCAAACTTTGAAAATAAATAAGTAAATAACCTAAATAAGAGTTGTCTTGCATCGTAGGGGAAACTTTCCAAAAATATTTGAAATTTGTGCAAAAAAAGGCTATTTTGAAGTTGAAACATATCTTCCAGGTCAGTATTCTTTAAAAAATAAAAATTGTGCAATAGTACAGAAACTCCTAGGTTGCAGGTTTAAATGACAAGCTCCCTTTAATTTGTTTAAGGTGCAGAGAATGTGGAGCGTGTGTTGTTCACTGTCATTCAAGGAGCAGTGGATTACCCAGATCCTATTGCACAGAAGACTTGTTTTATTATTCTTTCGAAGTTGGTGGAGCTTTGGGGTAAGATTTTTTCCATAATTCCTTTGCAGCTGCTTCTGTCTGTGAAGCAACAGTAGAACATGAAATGTTCTCTCTCTTTTCAGGAGGTAAAGATGGACCAGTAGGTTTTGCAGACTTTGTCTACAAGCACATTGTACCTGCATGTTTCTTAGCACCTTTGAAGCAAACGTTTGACTTAGCAGATGCCCAGACAGTATTGGTATGTATCACAGTTTGTTTTACCTTTTACCCTCTTTGCCTTGTGGCAGACTGAAGGGAAAAAAAATAATGGCCACTTGGTATTAACGGTTGTCTTGTCTTAAAGAGAAAATACCTTATTTTTTCTTAATGGGGTACTTGTATGGTTAGTTTTTACATGTTGTGGCATTGTATTCTGTAGTTCACCTATGCTCAAAATCAAGCTACAGAATTACAGGTTTAAGTATTTAACGTTGACCTGTATTACTTGCAAACTAACACTCAGTGAAAGTGAACAGGTAGCCCTTCCTTAGTTTGTTTAGGGTTCAGCTGTGACAAATAACTCTGGTTAGAGAGGAACAAAAATTGGAAGTAAAGTTTGATTGAGGCTCAGTTAGTCTTGGGCGAGGGAAAAGAAGGAAACAATGGCATAAACTAGCCTGTGTTTTGGGACTGACTTTAGGTTCTTTGGATGTAAATACTTAACCAGTAGACTAATTGAACAGTCTGACATTATGCATTACATTACAGGCTTTATCAGAATGTGCAGTGACATTAAAGACGATTCATCTCAAAAGGGTAAGCCTCAGAGTACTTTACAAGGAGTAACTCTTGCAGGTTTCTTTCTCATGTTTTCATTAATTTGTAGAAATCAGATACTTATTTAGATGAATTTCTATTCTACTTCTGTATAACTGAATAGGGTGAATATAATGCTGTGTAGGAATAGAGAATCCAGTACTTAGGCATCTTGATAATTTACTGCAAAATATTGACTCCTTAATTTAGGGAGAAAAATCCAATCACTCGATTGTTGCTGTGTTTAAGTGAGCAATATGCCTTATACTTTTCAATGGAGTGTACTTCGGCTAACATGCAAGAGTGACTAGAGATGGGAAACCAAGCAGTTTCTGTGTTCATGTTACTGCTGTACCCTTTAACTTGCTGGCTAACTTCTCTCCTTCTCTCTGTCTAATGTAAGTTGAAATCACAACTACACTAAAATTATGAGAAGTTAACAAACTTGCAGAGAGGAGATTGTGTTGAGGAGATCTTAACAGTTTGTTTTCCTTTTTCTCCAGCTGGGACCTTCTTTTTTAAGTGACTTTTACAATTGACATGTCGCAAATTGGCTACTGTAATTCTTATTTCAGTGCAATTTTCAGTGCGTTCTTCTGTGTAACAAAAGATACCAAAATGCAGTTGAATCCTTAATGCCAACATTAAGATAATTCTTTTTATTTGATAACATTTGAGAATAATGTGAATGCTTGGTGTTTGGTACATGTAGCTTCTCTGTAAAATAGCCATATAGACCATCTGTTTTAAAACTCTTCTGTACCATGCAGTATAGGGCTGGGACTTTCCATGAGTATATAAAAAATATTCTTGAACAAAGTGTGTGCTGCTTTTCTTTAGGGTCCTGAATGCATTCAATATCTTCAGCAAGAGTATTTGCCTTCTTTGCAAGTAGCTCCTGAGATAATTCAGGTAGGAATTCCCTAAAGAACATTTGGAAAACTGTTAACATGGAAAAATTTTATATGGGAATAAAATGTATACTGACAAAGCTAACCTCCTACTATCCCTCAGTAAAAATTATTCTGATACTGCATATTGGAGTACCTAGCAAGAGTACCTTGCAAAAAAGTCATCTTCCTGATTCAGTACAAATAAATTTGTACTTGAGTATCAGGTAACTTACAATAACAACTCAAAAGTCAAACAATGAAGGATGTTGAATGTATACTAAGTGTGGTAGTAAAGGCTGTATTCATTGCTGAGCCACAGCACTGGATTTACTGTCAAAATAAGGTACTACACCAAAACAGGTGTGGGTTTTGTGTGTTTATTTTATAGTATCAGAGGATTGTCCAAAGTGACACTTTAGGCTTGTCCATTGTCTCAGCGTTAAGCATTGCTAGCCATATGGTAAGCATTGCTGTGAAGAAAATGTTAGTTGTACACTGAGAATTTAAAATTTCAATTAATTTGGGTACTGTAGTAAGAGGGCTTGCTTTAAGTTTTGTAATGAGTATAAATGTCTCCTAAACTGTAGAACTTTCAAGTGGTGTGAAGTATACATAAGGATCAAGTATTACCTGTTGCTTGTCCCAGTGTTGTTTTCTGGTCTAAGACTGTAATTTTCAGAAGCAGCAGACAAGTTCTGCTGTAATCTAGAGTCACTTCATGTGTGTGTGTGAAATATTACTAAAGTGCAAATGTTTGCCTGAAGTATTAATTTCAAAGCCACCAAAACTTACTAGGAAAGTTAAACATTTAGAATCTCCTTGACTGCAGTCCTTGCTTCTGTCTATTCTTCTAGAAGTGAACTTCAGATCCTATATTTGACAATACAGCTTTTCTCATCCTGGAATGCAGTTCTACAACTTCCTCTTATCCATAACATGTTTTTCTTTGGTTGCACATTAAGAAAAATACAAACTAAGATCGATGGCTATACGTAAAAGATATTTTATGTGCTCCTAATATATGTCAGGTTGTCTTGTGCTTCCTTTACTTAGTATTTCATTCTTCTCTCGTACAGGAATTCTGTCAAGCACTTCAGCAGCCTGATGCTAAAGTTTTTAAAAACTACTTAAAGGTAAAAGTTTTTTTTTCATTAGATCATTTTAAATTCTGTTTGAACATTGACACATCATTCATTCATGGCACACACCTGAATTAAAATTGAAATATAGAATGTCCTAACATGAAACTAAAATTACTTATAAGCTTTTAGTTATAGCGAACCTCTAAGCAGCAGAAGCAGTTACATAATCTCTAAGCTGTTCAACGAAAAAAGGAGCAGTAACAACAAACTACATCTATAAAATTGCACTTAGGCTTTGCACCTTGCCATTTCCTCAGTAGCTGGGTATTCTTGTGGCTTATGTTACTTAATAGTTGAAATAAACAAAAGAAAGTTATATTGTAATCATGGAGAATGTGTCATTTCTGAGGGTGTAAATGTAATCAAATAGCACAAGTCACATCCTTGTAACTCATGGTTTATTAGGTTAAAGTAGAAAATGAGCTCTGTCCAATTATCTGACAACTCAGACATGCCATGTCTTAAATTTGTATTCCTTTTCCTTATTTATTTTTCAAATTATTTTTGACAGGTATTCTTCCAGAGAGCAAAGCCCTGAGGAAAGGACTGGAATCTCACGTATCTGTTTCCATAATCAAGAACTCTGGCTGTTAATTTATAAAAATGCTAACTCTTGTGCCATTAAAACTGGTTTTGTTCTTAAAAACTGTTGCTTTGTGCTCACATCAGTACATATTTTAGCCTTTGCTTAAAAAAGAAAAGAAAAATGCAAATGCCCCACCTCTGTGTCTTGAAAATGAAGGTATGTGACAACATGAAAAACTGCCCGTATATCTACACAACACTTTTATTATGTATAGGATGATTTAAGCTTAAGCTGTAACATGTACGGCAATAAAATGACACTTATTTTTGAAATCAAATGTAAAAATCCCTTCAGACCATAGAAATGGTTATTAAAATGTGTACATTTTTGATACTGAGTAAAATGTTTTCATAAGACATAAAATCCATCTGTTCATGTATGGTGACATGAAAATAAAACAATCAAAGTCATTTTTGTAGATAGTCATTTCATTGAAGTTGTCTTAATGATAAAATATATATATATACCTCCTATAAAACAGATTGGTTTAATAAATGATTTCATTTAAAAGTAGCCTCTGGTTCTCTTTTTTTATAAAAAATAAAATTTTATCCAATGAAATGTTAAGCCTCTTTGAATCATTTTGATGAATGCTTGGATAACAAGTTGTATTGCAGTCTTATACGTGGAAGATCCTGGCAGAAAGAAAGAATTGCATTCACAAAAATACTTCAGCAGGGTCACCCAGACCCTATACAGCGTTTTTAGAGTGTGCCGATATTTCTCTTTCAAAATCTATCAGTTGATCATTTTGTTTCTGTGCATTTCTGTTGTTTTGTTTTTTTTCCTATGACATAAGAGCATTCATAGCTATTTTAAAGGAATAGAGGGAGGGAGGTTAGGAGTCTTGCTATACCCAGGTTTTAATACTTTGTTCATAAACTGCTGTGCATAGTAAACAGCTTGCTTAATTAGATGTGCGTTATTCTAGACTTTATGGTACTAGGTTCTTCATCCTATTAAAATGGAAAATAATTAAGAAGGTGGGTCAGGAACAGCAGTCAGGAGTGCAATGTCCTAGTGTCTTGAGGATACTCAGTGCCATTCCCTCCCTGTTCACTGGGGGAAGGAAGCAGAGGGTGTTTACTACTCTTTGATAGGACAGCATCACTTCTATAAACATTTTTTTTCCTGATTTTTATACATTTAGTTGAAAGTTTCCTGTTACTCATTTTTATTTTCTCAGAATATTTTTATTTTCTCTTGTGGTGCTTTCTATACCTCTTAGTTCTACATTTCCTTCCGTCTTGCCACACCACTGCTAGAGGTTCCCTGGGCTGAGTATCGGTTCTGTTTTCTCCTGTAGCAATACAAGGTTTTGCTATGTGCAGCCCTGCTCTTGCACCTTGTAGCTGCCCTTCCACACCCAGCTCGAGGGGCCACCAGGCTATGGCTGAGCGTTTGATGCTACCGGCTGCTCTGCGTTCAGCTTGGTCTCCTACCCCTGCAGTTACAGCAGCTCTATCGCAGGGAGATTAGATTCACTAGGCAGATTATAAGGCAAACAATAACATTCTTCTTAAGGGCTTTAAATTTAAAACAAGCAAACAAAAACCCGTACTAGAGTGTCATTGTAGTGGAATTACTGTTTGACATACATCACTTAGACTTCCATATTCTGAAGGAAGGGTAGTGCTGCTGCTTTCGATACTTGGTAAAAGCATGAAAAAGCCTCCAGGCAGTAATTCTGCTCGTACATCTGACTGCTCCATTTGTCTAACACAGCAGATTTAGCTATCATCAAATTATGGCTGCAGGAGAAGAGTATAAAGACTGGCCCCTGCCCAAGGAGAGCACGTTCCTTCCTCAGCCCCGCTTTCCCCTGTAGCTTCCTTTGTGCTAAATCTGATGTTCAGCTTAGCGAACATCTGAGCTATTCAGGGAGATGAAAAGGCAGAAACACTTCCCCCTCAAAACACATCAACTTAGTGGCCTGCCGGGGCAGTGCTGGCACGGGTATAAAGGAGAAGGAACTTGTGTGGCAAGGACGGGTATAAAGCAGAAGGAACTTGTGTGGCAGCCATCAGCCCGGCTATCATAAAATCGTGATTTTGGATTTGTCATCCATGACAAAAAATATCCTGTAGGATGAGTGGTTTGGTAGCATGGATCTTCAGAGAAGCTTTGCTTCAGCTTGAAGATTTTTTTAAAAAGTACTGATTACTTTTATTTACTTTGACCTGTTTGGAGCAGAATATTCTGCTGTGAGGGGTTATGTGGAGTGTGAGCCGCAAAATAGGATCTGTGTGCTGTGTTGGCTGTGGGTTTCTATATCTTTAGACAACATGCAGAGACTGATCCTGACTGCTAGCATTATTTTTCTGCGACTTTCTTCAGCTGTGCAGAGACCAGAGGTCTGCAGCTGCTTACAGTGGGGTTACATGGTGTGCACGTGGCTGGGCAGTGCCTACTTACCATCTCTGCAAAGAACCAAGACAGGCTGCTGATGGGTTTCTGCATCTTGGCTTTGAACAGATGGAGTCCTGCCTTTTTTTTAAAAAAAAAAAAAAATATATATATAGGGAAAAAAATGCACTTTCCTTCTTATTTCCAAAGAAAAATCTGGTTATCAGCATGCATTCAGAGCACGAACTCTGGGCAGAGCAATTAGATGTATTGCACATATCATGAAAACACTTGTTTCTCCTAGATTTCTCCTAGAGGAGGAGAGAACATTTCTCTAAGAGATTAGCTTGATACTCATATGGATGATCTGATCTGAAGGCTGCACCGACACAAGTGCTTGCAGCTCTCCTGTACCAGGTACCATTGCTGTGTACCTGCATTGTCTGAAGATGCACAAAGCGTCACGGTGGCAGCAACTCCTCCTTCTGTGTGCAACAGAACTTCCTCCTGCAGGCTACAAGACGGCTAAGTGGGAACCACAGCTGCAAGTCTTTAAGATACTCTGTCTCCAAAGTGTTTGTATCCTTTATTTACAAGCTGGTGTAGTTATTAAAGGCAGGTAAGCTTTCAGGTTGGTAAGTCCTTCTCCAGGCACAAAATAGAGGCAATGAATTTCATGCCACCAGGGGTGAGAGACATTTTTTCTCAGGGAATGGCTCATCAATTTAGGTAAGACATGTTGTTACCAACTAGTTGCTGCCCTGAGAGGCAATCTGCCCCCATCCCCTCTCGATTCAGCTTGTCAGGTTCCCAAACAAGATGATGCGGAGTAGAAAGCTGATCCTACAAAATAAATGAATAGCTTTTTTAAAAGCTATTTAGAAAGCTACTGACCCTTTCAGAATAGTTTTCCAGCTGGAACTATCCTGCTACTGTGTGCTACTGTGGACTCGAGGAATGCAGCTGTAATGTGTGGGCAGGGTCTCCCTCCCTTCTCCACCCCTTCCAGCAGCAGTCAGACATTTTGCTCATTTCACTGCAGCATCTCTCTGTAACCACCCAGTTACTGAGCTGCAATTGATGCCATTTCAGTAAATTAAGCCAACAGGAAACCAAAGAAAGAAGAGTGTAGGAAAATAACCGACAGGTCTTCACTGATTGAGTACACTGAAACCACCGCGCAGGGCTGGGAAATGCCAGCAGAAGTGAAAGAACAGCGGGAGGGGTGAGGGGAACAAGCAACAGAAGTTGGATGGGGCAGAGAAAGAGAGGGAGGCAGTAGCTGTTGTGAAACATGCCGGTGGTAGCACAAGCTGCCACATCAGAAAGAAATGGAATGTGCTGGGAAATCCTTTTCTGCTAAGGCCAAGCTTGATGCGGTTGCTGGTGATACCAGAAGTGAAAAGTCAGAGGTAGAGTAATTGTTCAGTGAAAAATGATTTCTTACTCTTAGTGGGCCTTTCTCTGTCAGTTGCTCACATTCAATCCGACAGGTACATGGGTGTCTATTTGTCCATGGTGTGTCTTAGGAGACTACACTTGGTATTCCCCATTTGTGATGAGGTAGGTAGCTGTAGGTTATGTGTACAATGTGTATTACACAAGCACGTGGCAGGAGGGTGCTCTGGTGGCATGTTGGAAAAAAAAATGATTCTTGTTTTTGTTAAAATTTGTGTGGTAAGATGCATTTTTTTCATTCAGAATTTTAAAAAGTCAAATAATTTCTTTTTTTTTTTCCTGGCACATGTCTACCGCGGTTGATTTCCCCTGTTCTTATCTCATTATTGCTAGGTTGCCCGGAGAGTCCCAGGATTAAGATTAAAAGAAGATACTATGTTTTGCCCATTTTATTGCTCTCAGTTCAGTTTGAACAAAGCTTCATGTTTAGTGTTTTCATGTTTGGAAATGGGGCCTTCGAAATTTGGAAGAAGAGATCATGCTGGCGACTATTATATTTTCCATGAGCTCCTTCAGCCAAACGTGGCTTACTGTTAATCATTCCCTGGAGTTTTAGTCTTTGTGAGTTCAGTAAAAACTTATCAAAACTCTATCAGTGTCCAGCAGCCACCCAGATACATACCCACCACAGGTACACGTCCTAGAAAATCCAGTTGGCACTTTCCTTCTTGATGAAAGTCATGGTCAAACTGTTAATATCCATTCTCTCTCCCACCTGCCTTGCTTTCTTCCCATCTTTTATGTCTGACTGTGCAAGTACTGACATTGAGTCATTTGATAATACATCCACAAAAACTTATTCATCTCTCTTCCCGGTCTTTCAGAAGGTGTGCTCTAATTTAAGTCTCCTCATGGCTTCTTGATTCGTACTTCAGGATGTGGTAATTAACATTCTTCAAGAACAAAGTTCCAAAATGATGCTCAGTTTGACTTCTTTCCCAGCCTTTTTCTTCTCTGAGTTCTGGCTCTCACATCCATTCATGTCAGAAGGCTGTACGAACCACGCCAGCTTCAGCTGCTGTTTGTATGACTGTATCGTTAGGATGAAGAGATGTAATGGTATACAACTACAGACGGCTGAATTTGTGAACATGAATGAGAATCCACATACAAAATATGTGAGGAATACCAAAAGTTTAACTAATACATTGAAAAGAAGTCAAAGAAAACCAAGAAAAAAATCTAGCGCGAAGATGTAATGATATTTTCCATTTTGGTGTCTTTTGGTGTCTGTTCCTATATTCAACATACCGCTTTCCTATGATTCATGCAGTGAAACATTTATAGGCTAGAGAAGATGCTCCTTGCATAAGGAGTACGTTACAAATATACCCAAAGAAAATGGGCATTTTGAATCATACAAACCATGTGAATCACCTTTGTAGGTGCAAGACCCGGGGAAAGCACATGGGCTGGTAACTGCAGTGAGGATGGCCAGCAGCTAGACCAGGGGCAGGGTGACACTGGAGGTGAGGTGGCTAGATGCACAAGGTGAACCTGAGGTCGGCATCGAGTCTGCTTTGAGCAGGAGGCTGGACCAGAGACCTTCCAAAGTCCCCTCCAGCCTGACTGATTCTGTGACTTAAAATGGCTGGTTCCAAAAATACGAACGTACTGAGACAGCGGCCAGCCTGGTTTTAATCAGCAGCGGAAGCAGTCTTCATGCTAAAGACGTTACACAAGGAGGAAAAGTTCACTGGTGCTCTCCAGATTTTGAGAGGGTTTTGCTGAGATCCATATGGATGATCCGAGGGATATTTCTGAAGAAGGCAGAGCTGACTCACAGGCACCAAGCTGGTGAAAAAAAAAAATATATATATATATATATATATATATAGGCTTATAGGCTTAGAAAGCTGGGTGCAGGGGAGGGGGTGGTGGAAACACACCGTGCAACTTCTGAGTTGCATTGCAACGGTTTGCAGGATGCGAGGACAGCCCGCTAACATGGCCGGGAGCTATTCCTGATTAATGCAAAATTAATTTTGATGGCCACAGGAAACACAGCCCATGGTCAGAAAGTGGCTGTCCCTTACGTGCCAGCTGCTCAAGAAACTAAAGTGAGGAAGTGAGCACATGAAAAACATCATGGCTCGGTGAGGTTTGTAGGGAGTGAAACCGAAATGCACACGAGGCGGGGACGCATTTTCCTTCGTGAAGCCCTGCAAAAGCCCTAAACACGAAAAACGGCGTTTTGGGGAACGCTTCTCGGGGGTCCCCTGAAGGGAAGGGAAGAAGGGAAAAAGGGAAGGGAAGGGAAGGGAAGGGAAGGGAAGGGAAGGGAAGGGAAGGGAAGGGGCCGGGCCGGGTCCCGAGGCGGCGCTCCTGTCACGCAGCGGCGCGGCCCGCTCCGCCTCCCCGGCGCGGCGGAGGAAGGCGGAAGGGGCCGGGGCGCTGGGCAGGCAGGCGAGCGGCGGCTCGGTGCGTGGGGCCGGGGGGCGGGCAGGGCACGGCTCGGCTCGGCTCGGCTCGGTACGGGGAGGCCGGGCCGGGCCGAGCCGAGCCGAGGGGGGCGGCAGCGGCGCGGTGGGAGCCGCTTGCCCTGGGCGCTGCGGGGCGCGGCGCTTTCGGTTCGCCGGGCGGCGGCGGGGCCCTGCCGGGAGCTGCCGGGGCGCTGCGGGGCCGGGCCTGCGGCCTAGGGCGGCTCGGTCCCGGGAGAAAAAACATAAGAATAAAAATAAAAGGTTCACGTGGAGGCCGGGCTGGAAACCCCCGAAATGGTGCGGGGGGAGCAGGAGCCCCGGGAGGCGGGTGCCGGGGGGGAAGCGGCGCCCTGCCAGCCCTGTGGGGGCTCGCGGGGTGTCCCCGCGGGCAGACGTGCTCCCCCATGGCTGCTTCGTCGCCCCCTCGCCTCCCCAGAGCCAGCTCTGGGCGGTGGTTCCCCGCACACAGCCCTCTGGCTTCCTGGGCTGTCGGGCTAAAGCCGTCCCCATGGGCTTTCCGCTCCAGGCCGCTGAGAAGGGAGGGGTAGGCAGAAAGAGAAGGTTAAAGACACCAAGAAGCCTTGAACTGGTGATGAGTCGCGGGGATAATAAATCAGCCCTTGGTAGGAGAGCTGGGGATATGTGTGAGGAACTTGGGACTCCTCTCAGATAAGGGTTTATGACCGTAGGGAATGCAAAGGTTGGCGTTGAGGCTGGAAGCAGGGCCGCGGGCAGAGGCAGGCGCACGTGGTTTCCTGAACACGAAGCTCGCTGAGGGAATTGGTTTGGGAAGGTAACAGAAGACACGAAAAAGAAACTTAAAAAATGCTGAGCGATTACAGAAGATCCACCCTGAGTCAGACCAAGAAAGGAAAAGTATTAGATCAAAGGAGTTCTAGCGGTTGTATAAGTTATTAAATCATTTTTATTATAACTTGATTAAAGTCAGGGCTGCTTGAGCCTCTATACCTTTAGATTGAAGGCTGTGCTAAAAGACCACAGGCTTTGTTACTATTATAAAAATACTTTTTTGGCCAAAAAAAAAAGCCTAATAGTGCAACGCTGACTGCTTTGGTACATACCTGGGGTTAATACCGGCATAGTTAGATCTTTAGTTTTGCAAATTAAAAACGAAAAACACCTTGAAAGCCTGTTAGAGACTTACTTTTGAATTAAATTCAAGCTTATCCATTGCAGACTTGGCCTTTCATGGTGTTTTTACCCAAAGACTTTGATGCAAATTTTATCGGAAAGTACGAAGGTAATGGCAGAGAGTTGATCTCGCACATAAGCTAGCTCATCACTACCGCTTTGGGCATCACGATGACCCAGTCTCTAACAGGCTACTAAAATGCTTGGTGTTTGAGTAGACATCAGTGAAGAAACTGTGTTTGATCCATCTGCACACTTCTGGTTTGCTTAGAAGGGATTCATTATGTTTGAGCCTCAGTACAGGGTTGTGCATGTCGGTTTGAAACAGATGATATCGTGTATTTACAGTGGGCTTGGTTTAATTGTGATTCTTTTTTTAGAGTTTCAGAGTTTTTAAAAATGATCTACAGAGTGAGAGGTATTATTTTGTTGCAGACCTCTTCCTTCTGTGTCTGCATCGCAGATTGCTCTCTGCCATCCACAGAAATGCCAGCAGGGAGAACTTGGTACTCCACCATTGCCAGTTGTCTTAGCAGAGTTAACTGAGAATTTCCGTTCGCCTTTTTTTCTTTTTTTTTGTGGTTCAGATTTGAGAGATTCTTGTTAAGATTTGAGACGAGACCTTTCTTTGCTTCTTTGGGTACAGAGAACTTTGTCTAGATTTTAAAAATGCTGTTGCTGAATGATTCCAAATTTATTTTGGAGTAAGGGCAAGCCCTTTGCATTTCACGGTTGTGTTCTGCATGCTCCATGAATACCCGGATGTTTTGGGTACGGCCTTACGAGACACTCCACATCTTGCACGAGCCAGTAGCTAAAGGAAAGCAGGAAATCAGCGGTCGCTCGGTGCAGAGAGACGTGTCTGAAGTCGTGGGAGCACTGCTCACTGCTGCTCCTGCCCGCGGCCGCGGTTGGCACCCAGCCCCCTGCGCTCCGTGCCGGCACCCAGCCAGCCTCTCTCTTCTCCCAGGAGGTGCAGCAAAGGCTTTTCCAGTTACTTGCTCCTACACCTCAGCATCTCAGTGAGCTGTTCTTGCTAACCGCGTTTCAGTTGTTGCCACTGGGACAGGCGGATGCAGAGCTGTCTGCCTGGCACTGAGGGAAGACAGCTGCTGGGTGCCCTGCCCCTGCCCGGGTCCGTGTCACGCTGTTAAGGTTCTTTAGATCTGGGAAGCTATGTCTTTGATCTCAGGTCCTTTTGCTGGATTTAAGGGCAAAATTAGTGCTTTGGTTAAAGCAGGAAGGTAGAGGTATTCAGCTGCAGCTCCTGCTGTTTTTGTGGAGGCTAGCAGTTCTGATTTTTTCTTACAGCTTTTATTTAATCAAACGTTTTTTTTTCTTTCTTTTGAATCTGAGAATAATTGTTTGACAGTTTTTCATTGAGGAAGGGTGGGTAAGCTGGGCTGTCTCTCTAAAATTGATGTACTGAATATGAAATTTTAGAAGTGAGGGAACCGTAGAATCACAGAACGGTTTGGGTTGGAGGGGACCTCAAAGCCCACCCAGCTCCAGCCCCCTGCCATGGCAGGGACACCTCCCACCAGAGCAGGTTGCCCAAAGCCCCATCCAGCCTGGCCTTGAGCACCTCCAGGGATGGGGCATCCACAGCTGCTCTGGGCAGCCTGTGCCAGGGCCTCACCGCCCTCAGAGTAAAGAATTCCTTCCTTATATCCAATCTAAACCAACCCTCTTAGTTTGAAGCCATCCCCCCTTGCCTTATCTCTACACTTCCGGACTAAGAGTCCCTCCCCAGCTTTCCTGTAGGCAAATGAGAGAAACGTCCTTTAATTTCTTCCAGTGGAAATCAGTAGTTTTAGCAAGTAGCTGAAAACACCTGTGCTATTTGTGGCTGTCACCTAGCTCACGTCAGAAGAGCTCTTTGTAGGTACTTAGCCCAGTTTCTTTATAGCTGTACTCCAGTGCGAGGCCCCAAGTTTTTCTCTAGAAAAAGTTGATCTGAAAGATCCATTTTTTGGCTGTCCTCTCTCGTGTGTGTTCTTTGGCATTGTGTAGTGAATAATGGGACTCGGTTACTGGTCCTGCTCGTCTTGTGCACGTGGTTTTGACTCTTTTCTATAGTTTCTGTTACTGTGTTAAAGACGTATTTACGATAGAGCAATGTTTATATGGATTTCACTTTTCCAGATTATTTTTCAAACAAAGTTTGGGTAGTAAGGATCTCGGATGCAGAGAAGTGTTGTGTCAAAGGCATTACTTTGGGTTTCTGGTACTGTTCAGCTTGGTTTTGTTTCTCTGTTTCTCCTCTTATTTCTCCTTGGTTCTTTTTAATTATTTCTGTATGTGGAATCGTCTGTTTTTATGCCTTTTTTTTTAATTAAAATTTCCCATTGTGCATTTTAGTAAAATACATTTCAGTATATTTTACCTTTTGCTTTTAAGGTTGAAACCAAAGCTGTCTAACTGAGAGCAAAGATGCAGAGCACTTCAAATTACCTCTGGCTGTTGTCTGACATTCTAGGACAAGGAGCTACTGCCAATGTTTTCCGGGGGCGACATAAGGTTTGTGAGGATTTACTAATCCAAGCAAAATATAAAACTGATTTTTTTCATATGTGAATAATGTCATGGGAATGATGATAAACTGTTCAAGATTTAGCAAATGCATTTTTATAACTATTTATACATAGTTTTTTTAAATCTATTCATCCACAGTTAGAGTTCTGTACAGTTACCTCTGAGGATTTGTTTGCGATGTTATTTGTCCTTGTAAAATGCTAATAGTTAAAGCTGATTCTTCCTTCTTTCATTCTTCACTTCTATGAAAAAATACTCCTCGCTTAAGTATTTAAATAGAAATATCTTGTCAGTTATTGCATGATTTATGTCTTTGTTAAATACTTTTTTCATAGTTGTCTCCTGTTCTTCTAAACCCATTTGTTGTGATTTTTATGATCTTGTACTGTAAGTGAAATATTCTTAGCATACTCTATCTGATGAAGTTGGTGTAATCTTTGCCTTTCAGTCAGTGCTTCATACAGATGTTGAACACCATCATTTTGGATGACGTGCTTTGGACAATCGTTACAAAAGAGTACAGATCTGTGTATGTTGTACCCCAGGGAGCTAAAATGGCCTTATTTGCGTAGTCATTCCATTCCACTGAGTTCCATGGTGTGTCTCGCAGAATGAAGAACAGCCTAGTTGTGGAAGTAATGTTCCCTTGTAGTAACAACACTGTGTCAAATCAATATGAATTTATATGTAAGCTCCAGTGTTTTCTACGTTCCACATCTGTGTGAAGCAACACTGAGCAATAATTCAGCACATAAATAATTTTATGTGCTTTTCTGCATGAATTAATTTCAACACAGTGATTCCCCTGTAAAACATGTTTTCGTGGTTGCATTTCCCGTCACCCTCACTGTTCTGAGGGGTGACTTGCAGCTTGGTGTCAGTGGGAGGAAACCTTGAGCAGGGCACCAGCAGTGCATGTCCGCGTGCTGTACAGCACACCTAGGATAAGCACAGGAAGGCTTTATCCTTCAAACGAATCTTGTCACACACGAGGCTGCCAGTGTACCTTATTCCTAGAATGGGCACTGCGAGGTGCTCTGCCCTACGAGGGACAGGAGTTGCACAGTAAGCTGGTGCTGTGGGTGCATGAGGATGTTGGGGCTTAGTCCCACCTGAGATCTTAAGTCCGATTAAGCCCTTGACTGTGTTCCTGAGCCTTGCCTGTTGGGTGCGTTTGAATCTCTTCAGGATTTTATATGAATCGTATGTAGTGCTTGATACTGCCTTCTGTGAAAAAAATAAAATATTCCTTTATCCGTATAAACAAAGCAATAAAGAGAGCAATGTTCAGCTTCCTAAAGGTGTAACTTGAGCAAGCACAGATTCTCAACTGTGCGATGTGCCACCTCTTTCCGGTCTGTGCAAGAGGTTCACCTCTTGCTGAAATTTTTTTTTTGTCAGAGTTCATGGGTCATTCTTCAATGTGTAGCCTGTCTTATGCCAACTCTCCTTTATTCAAAAGGACTTTGTTTTTTGGGGGTTAACCATGAGTTTTGATTCTGCTAGTCTGTTTACTTTTAGCCAATATTAAACTAAATCAATACATACATAATACATATTTTTAGGAGAATCTTAGTTTTCACCTTAACACAAAATACAATTTTGAAGTTTTTCTAATCTGGGTGTGCTCATACAGACAACAAAGTATCTCAAAATGCTTGGATAATGGGTATGTGCACATTTACAATCTTAGGCTTCTGTTTGATTAACAATTTGTATTTTTTTTTTAACAGAAAACTGGGGATTTATATGCTGTCAAGGTGTTTAACAGTATAAGTTTCCTTCGTCCTGTGGATGTTCAGATGCGAGAGTTCGAAGTATTGAAGAAACTGAATCATAAAAACATAGTCAAATTGTTTGCTATTGAAGAAGAGGTAATGAAGTGTTGTGTAATTGTGATCTGAGATTGCTTTATGCTCAATTATAAAGGATAAAATTGCATCTTTAAGAATGGTAACTCATGTGGTCCCAGCCACCCCTTTTTTTCTTTCTTTTTGTTATTGTTGTTGAAAGATATGCTTGGTTTCAATGTTCAGGCACAGGTTACAGTCATTCAAAGCCATCTCAAGAAGCCATTGTCCTAAGCTTATTTTGAAATAGGATTTTAAAGTTATCTGCATGTGTGAATATGTAATAAATACTAATAAGATACAGAAGCATCAAGCAAGGTGAATACAGTTAAATTACATTAAACACTTGAAAATTGGAGGTGTTTGAGCAATTCTGACATGTTTTTGCTTTTGCTTTGTAACCAACTAAAATAATGACGATAGTACCTGTAGAACTGTAGTAAATACAAATTACAGCGCTGAAGCTTGAGATTGATCCATTGAAATGACCCAGATGCTGAGACTGTTAACGAAGAAGGAACTGTTCTTTCTGCTCTCCTGTGCTGTAGTTTCTTGTTTACCCACCTATTGATACTGCTGTCTACCCTGCAAGAACTTGAGGCTTTCTTCATCTCCAAGTTAGAATAAGTGAAATAATATAAAAAATGATCTGCGCTTGTTTTGAAGATCACCAGAATGGTATTTGTGGTCTAGCTACTGATTGTTTTTATATATTTATTTTAAGTAAGCTCCTGTGCTGTATGTAATCTCTGACATTGTTTTCATAATAATCACAAATTTATCTTTTGGAATTGTTTTCCAGACAACAAGTAGGCACAAAGTACTAGTGATGGAATTCTGTCCATGTGGGAGTTTATATACAGTTCTAGAGGAGCCATCTAATGCCTTCGGTTTGCCAGAGTCTGAGTTCTTAATTGTTTTGAGAGATGTAGGTATGTAGACTTTGCTCTTTTCGTTGGGTGAAACAAACTCATACTTGTTTTGTTTATCTTGAAATAGCAGGAGACAAGGAGTTTGAATCTGTCAATTAATTCAACAAATTAAGATAGTTATGTGGAGTCATATCTTTTATTTGTGCCTATATTGGTGTAGATTGCTGAATTAAGATGCAAAGCTTTAAATGTTTTTGTCTGAATCATTGCCATAAGTCTTGTTTGTTTAAGATTATTTTTCATGCATTTGACTGATATATAGTGATAATTAATATCAGAAGAGTAAATTAGAAAAATTATGAGTTTTACCTGTATCTGCCTGTTGTTAGAAAAATACCCACCAGTTCTTTATGGGAAAGATGTTTCTAAGAGCAAGAAATAGTGTAAGTTAGCTGTTTAAAAGATGAAAAGGAAAAAATGCTTAGAACGTTTTCTGGTCTTTTTGTTAATTGGATGTCTCTGCTCATTCCCATTTCCCAGTGAGAAAGTGGACACAAACGTATTCTTAGCCTCAGTTATGGGTCAGTGCTTGTGCAGTGAGTGTCGAGATGCATATGTAAATTCTGCCTTATTTTTTATTGAAGTGGCTGGGATGAATCATCTCCGGGAAAACGGAATAGTGCACCGTGACATCAAGCCAGGCAATATAATGCGTGTTATAGGTGAAGACGGTCAGTCTGTTTACAAACTGACAGACTTCGGCGCTGCGAGAGAGCTCGAAGATGATGAGCAGTTTGTTTCTCTCTATGGCACAGAGGAGTATTTAGTAAGCTCGTGTGATTTTACTTTGTGTTTGAAAAAAATGTTTAAAGCCTGGCACCCTTTGTGATGAGAGTTGAACAGGTGAAGTTCAGACTGCTGGAAATTAGTGATGAAATCCTTGTATTATACTTGTTTTTATAACTTTCCACCTTGGGTCACACCAGTTCTGCTGACCTGAGCACAGTAGCCTTGAAATAATTTCCAAGTCTAATTTCAGTAGCTTCCTTAGTGAAGGGAACAACACCAGTATTCTACTTATGAATGTCTTTATTCCTTTAGATATTTTTCAGTTTGCATTGAATAAGTGGATGATGTTAAGTGTAGTTAAGACTCACTTACTTGACATCATTGTTAGCCAGAGGGAGGCAGGCAGAGAAGCATCAGTACAAGCATCTTAGATGTAATTGTTTCCTGCCATCACCTAAAAATGTTTTCCCAAATGTAATACCATAACTGATATTCTCCTCTGCTATGGACCTTTTACCAATTTAGTTTCTGTTGTTTCACAGTCATCTGGAGGAGTACTGGCTTTCTTCTTTTCTTTGGTGCTGTCTTATTCCAGTGGCCTATTTTTGGCATAACGTTATTAAAAGTAGCTATCATATACCTAGGAGCACTTTTGTTGAAATTTGTTGGAATAACTTAATCAAATTTCGTAATATAAACTAATTCCATTTTTTTGATGAAAAAAATTTGCTGTGAAATGATAGATCGTGTTTTTGTTCTTTATATTGTCCTTAAAACAGTTCTAAGTTCTTTTTTTTTTTAAATCTATTTTATCTTTTTTTTTCCTCGTTAGCATCCAGATATGTATGAGCGAGCAGTTTTGAGGAAAGAGCATCAGAAAAAGTACGGAGCCACAGTTGATCTGTGGAGTATAGGGGTGACATTTTACCACGCTGCAACAGGGAGTTTGCCTTTCCGACCCTTTGAAGGACCTCGTAGAAACAAGGAAGTGATGTAGGTAATTTAGAAGGAGAATTTTATCTGTTCATAAATTTAAAGTCAGTCCATTAAATGTTTTCTTTTTTTTTTCCCCCAAGATAAGAAATCCTATATACCTATTGTAAACAGTAGTATAATGAAAATATTTAAGGCATAACATTCTTTAAAATTCTGCTTTAACAAGGATTTTACTGTATGGGACCTTCAGGCCTAAATGAAGTACCAGATTTCCCTCTGAATACTGATTTTTTTTTCCACACATCTTTCCTTCACCATTGCCTATTGCAGTGCTGTATATATAATTTGGATACTCAGCTGATGTGGTATTCTGAAATGTGTTTTCAGTGCTGCAAATGTTTCTTATCCTTTAAATGATTGTATTTCCAGGCATTCTTGAAATGCAAGCACTACCCCTGAGACTGATATTTATTTTTTATAGTAGCAGAGTCACAGCTTTGCTTATTTCACACAGTCAGGTACTGTAGCTAGGGACAACAGGTAACTCCTAAACATGAAACAGAAGTTCTGTCTGTGACGTGCTGGTTGGAGTTGATTCATTTTTCATCTTAGTCTAGTTCTATTTTGCTGTTCTTCTGTGTATTACATCTAAAAACTAAAGCAAGACGGTACCTGGGGACACGGATGTGCCAGTAACTCCTCTGTACTGGTATTCCTTGTTGAGGCTGACTCCAGTTTCCTTAGCTTAAGGAACTGCCCGTGCTTTGATTCTCCCACAGGCATTCTTGTCTACTTGATGCTTGTCTGCCTGAGAGAGAAGCAAGGAGCAGGAGTATGTTTTGTATGTACCTCGTCCTCTGAGAAGAGAAAGCACAACTGAACTTTTACATTTCAAAGACTATTGCTCCTGATTCATTTCCTGAGAAGTTTGAGAAATACTAGCCTGCTAGGTACAAAGTTGAACAGTGCTAAATTGTATCTGAATTGCTGGATATTTTCAAGTTGTAATTTCTCAAAGCCCACCTCCTGTTCCTTCATCCTCAAGTGACTTTGTGGTAGCTGAATGTTATCTCTTGCCATGGAACGTACTAGAAGGTAGTCAAGTAAATCCCCCAATTAAAGTTCTTTGGCAATCTGATTTTGATTAATTAATACTCGTGAACAAACTTCAGCTTCTCACAGTAATGCTAGAGATCTCTCCTTAATTTTTCTCTAACATAAACAAAATTGCTTCTCCAACATAGTCCAGAGTATTTCTGCTTCATTATTTATTATTGTAGTAACACTCTGTGTCAGCTTATAAGGGAAGCTCCTTAATTATTGCACCACCTCTAAACAACAGGCTGGCCTAATGTTCTCTCTGGCTTCAGAATTTGTATTACTGGTTCTATTTTGAGGATCAGTTTACCAGACCTGTCTGTAAGAGGTAGCAGTTAAGTGTGTATTATTTTTATAATGTGTCACAGGTATAAAATAATCACCGGGAAGCCTTCTGGTGCTATTTCTGGAATACAGAAAGCAGAAAATGGACCAATTGAGTGGAGCTGGGAGATGCCTGTTTCTTGTAGCCTTTCAAAGTAAGTTTTAGCTGCTCACAAACTGTTTCAATGTTGCTTGATTGTGCTTTTGCAATTATTTCTCAAGATTGGGCCTCTGGAATGGAGGTCTGATTGTTGCATTGTTTTCTTTGAACTCTTCAGTAGATCCATACAGGGTAGTAATAGGTTCTGATGTGGTTTTTCTTCCCATCTGTCCAAATAGTTTTAGTATTGCTAACTGAAGTATTGCTAGTATATAGCTAACTAGTATAGCTAATATTACAAATGAGCATCTACGAGTCTGAAGTGGTATGAGCGGAACAAAGATTATTACTATTTTTTTCCACCCTCAGAAAGGAGCATAAAGATGTAATTAATCTTGAATTGATACACCACTCCTTCCCCTTCTTGCAAGGATGTGACTTAAGAATTAGACAGTAGGAAGTGATAAGGAAAGATGGTTCAGAAAATGACATTTTTCCCAGAAAACAATCTGCATCAGCAGATGAAACATATTCTTTTAGTATCTTCTATTTTTTATCATTTACTTTTCTTTTAGCTTCATATTTTGTAACACTCAAGTAGGAAGAGCCATGCAAGACTGAGTTAGACACAAAGAATAATTACTGCTGATTTATTGAAAGGGGAGACCGAAGTGTTCAATGCAGTGTAATCGCCCCTCAACATTTTAAGGATGTTTCGATTTTTAACAAATTTCCCTAGCAAACATAATGTGAAATATCTGACTGCAGTATGATCTTAAACACCCCTCACAGCCTGTTTATTTCAGAATATCTCACAGAATATCCTGAGTTGGAAGGGACTCACAAGGATCATTGAGTCCAACTCCTGGCTCCACACAGGATCACGTAAAAATCAAACCCCTTGTCTGAGAGTGTTGTCCAAACACTTCTTGAACTCTGTCTTGGTTCTTGGCCACTTCCCTGGGGAGCCTGCTCTCCCTTTCAGTGAAGAACCTTTTTCTGACATCCAACCTGAACATTTCTGAGCCTTCTTCATAATGCACTATTAAATGTGTTCCTAAGAACCTTGCTGAACACTTACACTAAGATATTTTTCTCTTTCTTGGTGAAGTGAGAGTTAAATTATTCTGTGAACAGGCATTAGAAACAAATTTTGTGGAAGCCAAATCTGTTGACCCATAAGGAGTGTAGAATGGAAGTCTGCTTTTTATCAGTTTGTTTGTAAAAATAAATTTATTTATAGCATACAAAACATACAATTTATGTTTTTCATGGTATTGCTTAGTCGTTTCCTTCTGCTTATTCCATATAATTCATGTATTTTAAATAATCGAGGAAGCAGATTTTCTTACTAGATGTCTGTTTATAGTAATATTTTCAAATAGCATTTAAACAGCATTTATTGTTGCAAGTGTAGACTGAGGTGAGTTCTGAGCTCAGCATCCACTGGCCTCCAGTGGGATTATCACTGAGGCTTGCTCTGAAATGTTACCAGTTTGACCTACTGAGATCAGATTTAACATAGACAACTTCTTGGAAGTTTTAAAAATATGTATGTGATAACATAGGAGTAGGATCCACAACATTCCTTGCAAGTCAGATTTTCAAAGTAGGAATACAAGAAACTTAGGTTGGCCTTTTCCTGGAACGGCGATAGCTGGAAGGCAATTGCTGCACGTTTTCCTTTGCAGCAGTTGAGCTACATGCGTCAAATAATGATTTAGTCCCATCGCAATCACGATGAATTTTTGTTAGTGCTGCCAATTCCATTGATGTCTTTGCTAACTGAGCTGATGCTGACTAAAAGCAACACACAAGCAGCTCTGCCAGCAAACTGTAAATGGCTGAAATCTCCGCAGTGATAAAGTGCATTAAGTGTTTGGAGAGAGCTGGATAAAAGACTGTTGCCCAGCAGTGGTAGAACATGACCTTAGCTCTCTGGTGCAGACTTTCTAAATTGTCATTTTTTTTCAGTGTCTGTGAAGTTGTTGAGCTATCAAGGAAAAATATGTAATAGTTAAGGCTCAAAAGGAAAGATAAAGTGTTATAATTAATGAAAACAATGGACATTATCACTGAATGTTCTGTTTTTCAGCAAAGGAAAAAAGTAGTGCTGGAATATTCTTCAAGGCATAATAGACAGACTTGTATCCATGAGACGAGTAAAGATGTGAAAAGATCCAGGTAGATCCAAGTTGTTCTTTCTATCTCTTCCTGGTGTTCTTTAGGGGTCTGCAAGTACTGCTCACACCTGTCCTCGCAAATATTCTGGAAGCAGACCAGGAAAAATGCTGGGGATTTGACCAGTTCTTTGCAGAGACAAGTGACATACTGCACCGAATAATAATCCACATCTTTTCGCTCCAGCAGATGACCTTGCACAAAGTTTATATTCACAGCTACAACACGTAAGTGTTGCTCGCTTTATTTTCATTTGTTTTCATTTCTTTTCTCTTGCTCTGGCAAGCAATATCGTGACCCAAGACCACCAGTGTTACGTACTTGGTAGCCTTTCCTTGTCACTTTATCTGGAAGTGTAAGCTTGTAATTTCTCTGTGAATTCACAGTGCACTGAAGTACGTTGATGAAAATATCTAATAAAAATAAAATCATTGAAGGTCTGATCTTAGGTTTGGGCTTAATCAGTGACAGAACAAAGACTTAATCCTTAACATGTTTGTTACAGTGCTTTTGTGTTTGTAATGGTTACCAACTCAGCCCAGGTGTGTTTATTCTATGTTTTTAGTACCTCCTATTTACAAAACAGTTTTTCAGAGCATGCGTTCAACTCCCATTGTACTTATCTTGTCATCAATAACATGAAGCATGCACGTCATCTATCTGACATAAAACTCTCACAGGGCTTCTGACGTTGTAATTGGTGCAATTTAGGATCCTGAGTTATACGGTGTTCGCTCAGCTCGTTGATGGTCATCAAGTGCTGATGTTAAAAGCTGTAAAATGTGATTTATAGTTTGATAGAAAAACAAATGCATTTTCTCTGCCTTACTATAGATAATTCAAAGCATATATTATCCTCTAATATGAGAACAAATACAGTTATTTCTTCAAACGTGCAAATACAGTTCTGGCCTTTTCCAGTTTTTCTTTTTTTTCTGTTGTTTGTATTGCTGGAGTACCAGTTTTGCAGAGAAATCTTGATTGTAGCTCTAATTGCTATTTGTACTTTACTTTTTCCTTTATTTTTTTAATTTACCTTTATGATTACTTTAGTGCTGGCTGTCATATTCAGACGTAGCAGTGGGCTAGGGCTGCACAGGAGGCAAACTGGTCATTCCTGTTACTTTGTTTAAGCGTTTTGTAGTTGTTTGAAGGTATGAATTCTTGTGTCTCGTATTCATTGATTGCTTGAAATAAATACCAAAGTATCCTTGGTTGTTCTGCTCGCTGCTGTTATAGGAGATGAATCTGGCCATTAGCTTCAAGGCTGGATTTAGGGTGTGTGCTTTTTGACATGTAAAACACCAGACTTTTCTCTTGGAGAGACCATACACCTCTTTTTAAGAAATGGGTATGCCTGAGAAAAGTGAAATATGCTTCCTTCCTCTCGTCTGGTGTTGCCTATTTCTCCTGACCTTCACACTGCAGGGCAAAGCAAGTTTGTTTACACAGACACTCACAGAGTGCTTTGGTGGAAAATCAGAGGTAGAGATGGATGTTTGGTATTTTCCAAGGAACAGCATTTCTTTTTGTAATAGAGCAAGCTGGAGCCTTAGGCAGTGCTGCTTTTTGGTGTTATAAGACAGATGCTCTATGTATAAAAAGTGTTCTTAACTTAAAAGAAGGAAAAAGGGATTTTGTTACAAGTAATACAAAATCGGAGTTGTTGGACTGTTGTATTGTAGTGACTCTAGTACTGTATATATTGTTTGTATTGTAGAGCTGCTATATTTCATGAGCTGGTCTACAAACAGACAAAAATACCATCTCAGAATCAAGAACTGATATATGAAGGTCGGCGTTTAATACTGGAGCCTGGCAGATTGGCACAGCACTTCCCCAGAACTACTGAGGAGAATCCTATCTTTGTAGTAAGCAGGGAGCCTGTGAACATCGTCGGATTAATCTACGAAGAAGGTACGTGACAGTCATTTCTCCTTTCTTACAGCTTTCCTTGGTAAATAGTATTGCTTGTTTACTTAACATCTTATGTCTGGATGACTGAAAGTGTTTCAAGAGCTTCTCTGTGAATATCTGAATTTCTAAGGAGTCTAATTTAAAACATGCTGATTATCCTGCACCTTTTTAAAGTAACAGTATCTACAGTGTACCTAGTGCTGTGAACCCAGACATTTGTAGCTGTGGTGGTGCATATGGGGTTCTGAAACTTTTTTTAAAGCACACATTTTAACAAGCTGAGGGGAACATTAGAGTGTCAGTCAAAGCCGGTTCTTTTGTTATTTCTCACTAAGTGGAAATTCAGGCTTTGCTCTGTTCGTTTTATTCCTCGTGAATGTGGTTAGTTTTTCTGTTAGCAGAGGAGGTCTTAACACCTTACCTTTGCTTAGAAGATAAGGTAATGTCATAGCAGAAGAAAAGAAAACTCAGTTTTTGCATTTATCACTGAGAGGCTTACAGAGGGCCCTGCGCCAGAGCCCTGTTTGTATGAGACAAGCTGGAGGACAAGCCTCCAGCTGAGAGATCAGCGTTGGCTTTTGTCAGTGTGTCTCACAGTGACTGCTAGAGCTAGCTGGTGCTCACGCAGAGGTGCCGAAGAGTGTGGGTAGCTGTGCCATCTGTGCACAGATCACCAGGGCCTTTTTATTGGCAGAGCTCTCCAAAAAAGTCCATAAGCGTGAGAACAGAGGAGATTCAGCTGATGGAGGCTACCCTAGATTTCAAAAGCTGTTCAGTGAACACCCATAAGACTCCTGATGAATGTAAGCAGCGATGAGATGAGAGGGAAGGGTCTCCCACAGGGACAAACATAGGGCTGAAGAACAGAAATAAATGGCTGGCCTTTGCAATGGAGGGAGATTATTAGTGGTGATCTGTATTAAATCTGCACTGTGCAGCGTGTTCAAAAGTAATCTGGAAAATGAAGTATATTTTGCTGAAAATACCACATAAAGGTGTTCGAGACAAAGGCTGGTTATGAAGGTATGTGTGAGAATCGCACAATATTAACAGGCTAGGCAGTAACAGATGAGATGAAAATCCATGTAGATGCACATGAAAACAGTGTCCAGGGTGGCAAGGGGAAACAGCCTGAACTTATGGAAGCACTCTGCTTTCTTGCTATTCTACCTTGCCATTCAGGAAAAAGATCTTGGAGTTTTAATGGATGATTCTGGGCAAACATCTGCTCGATGCTTTGCAGCAGTCAAAACAGCCAGTGGAAAATTATTTTTTAGCCTCACTGAACTTTCCTAATGTTAATTCCCCTGCATCCACTTACTGTATACATTTACTTTGACCTTTGAGTTTCTGGACAGTTCCAGGCCCTTTTCCCTCCTCTTTCCGAGATGCTATAGAAGCACTAAAACATCTTGTGAGAAGAGCATCAGGGATGGCTTAAGAATTCGTAGAATGGATGAACTTTCAGCTCAGAAGGAAGCGATGGGGGAGCAGAAGAGGGCTGTGCTGTATCCGTGTGCATTTAAGCAGCATGTAGAAGCTGCATAAGGATTACTTTACTTTCTCTTCTAATAGAAGAACCACAAAATACCAAATTCAGTTGTCATGTTTGAACCTGCATGAGAGCTACTTCCATCACACAAAGCATACTTAGGCTGCAGGTTTTTGCTACAAGATTTGAATGCTAAAGCTTCTAATGGGTTCAGGAAGGCTTCTATTAAATTAACAGAAATAAAAACCAATATATCAAAGGCTTTATTAAACACAAACTTCATCAGATCTCAGGAAGTCCTTGAAACACAAATTGTTTGAAGCTGGGAGAATCTGAGAGGGAATTAGATTTTGTCCTGTTCTTTTTTTCTGTAAACTTCTGCTGTTTTCAGCTGTGGGATACAACATAGTGAGATGGGTGATATATCATAGAATGGCTTGGGTTGGAAGGGACCTTAAAGATCATCTAACTCCAACCCCCTGTGATGGGCAGGGACACCTCCCACCAGAGCAGGTTGCCCAAAGCCCCCCTTGAGCACCTCCAGGGATGGGGCATCCACAGCTGCTCTGGGCAGCCTGTGCCAGGGCCTCACCACCCTCACAGTAAAGAATTTCCACCTAACATCTTATCTAAATCTCCCCTCTTTTAGTTTAAAACCGTTTTCTTTGTTCTATCATTATCTGAATGAGCAAAAAGTTGCCCTCCGTCTTTCTCAGAAGCCCCATTCTCAGAAGTACTGAAAAGCTGCAACAAATCCTTCCTGGAGCCTTCTTCAGTAATGCCATTTTGTAGAGAGGTGTTCCATGTAACAAAACAAAATAGGATGTTTCTTACACTCTACCTTCTGACTCAGTTGTGTTTTTGAGTTTTAGTAATAAATATTTCTTCAACATGTACAGTGTGTCTCTCATTTTATCAAGACTTTTTAAATCTCTTATGAGAAACAGGAAAATACAGATGTTTGTTTTATGTTTCAGTTTTACTTCCTAAAGTACATCAACGTTATGACTTGGATGGGGATGCCAGTATGGCTAAAGTGAGTAATTGTGATTTTAATTTATTTAGCTGTCTCAGATAATGATACTGAGATGAAAGCTACTTAATTCTCAGATGAATAATGTTAATAAAGCTATTTTAATATGCTGGTAGGAATTCTGACCCACAGAAGTGTATTCATTAACAAGGGCTCCAGAATTGTATCTTATTAAAGCCAGAGTTTGTATACAACACGTTTATATTTAAAACAAACAAACAGCCTTCTAAGTGCTTTGCTGCTGCAAAAAGGCACTCCTGAAGGCTCCAAAGCTAGAAGGTTCATAACATCTGCAAGAGTGGAATTTCTGTTGCCTTTCTTGCAAGTTTACAGGATCTTTATGGGAGACAAGCAGTGGATGTTTCATTTTTCTTGTCATTCCAAAACTGCTGAATTTGTGCGTTGACACGCTTTTGACTTTTTGACAACCATTTATGCTATTCCCATAAAACATTGTCTGCTGAGGAGCTTTCTGTTTAGGCAAGGTAGTCCTGAAAGCATATGTCTCTTTGGAAACCAAACGTCTTTCAGATTAATAAACAGAAAGTAAGCAGTTGATATTATTAAAAATATTTAAAGTATAATTTTTGAAACTTTGTTCAGAATTCCAAGTGATACAGCAAACTTGTACATGGAAATTAGGAGAAAGAAGAGTCCCTTAGGATTGTCAAATGTATCATTTTTACTAGTTTCTTTTAATGTATGTGTTTAATTCCTAAACTACTGAGGAAACATACTTGTGACTTACCAGAAGTTAAAGTAGATGCTGAGAGTAAGTGGTGTGATTTTTGCTTATAAAAGACTTATTTTCATCCCTAACAGATACTTCAGCATAACTGGAAAAACTCACTGACATGTTTAGCTGTGCCCCCATAATTAGTGTTTGGTTATTTCCTGACTAAAGTTTGGGCAAAGTTATGCACTTTATACTACCATCTTCGTGTTGCTCTTTGTTTTATTAATCTATGTTGCTTTGTTGTCATTAATTGACCTGAAACAATTGTTAAAAGAATGACAATTTAGTACTAATGTGTTGATTTGTTTTGTTTTTTTTTTTTTACACAGGCAGTAACAGGTATCGTATGTTATGCCTGTAGAGTTGCCAGTTCTTTGCTGCTTTACCAGGAGCTGATGCGAAAAGGCATACGATGGCTCATGTAAGTACTAGATTGAATTGCAGCGAACCTGATTTTTTAAAAATTATTTTTATTGAGATAAACCTTGGCTATCAATGCATAATTTTGTGATCCTGGGATGGAGGTTTCTTTTACTGCCTGAATGTGAATAGACTTCTTGATTTTTCCATCTTTTCACCATTAAGGAAACAAAGATTCTTTTTCTGTCAATAAGTTTTAGGTATTTTCAGTTTCACTCTCTCCTGTGGATAGTCAAAGTATAACCTCTGATAACATGCAGGTACAATTGAGCAGCTTGCACAGTATAGTTTTATACGAGGATTATACTAACACATCTCTAAAGGAAAGCAATTTTTACTAGCAGTTACTACTGTAGATATATTATTGTATTACTGATTGCTGGTAAGGTGGCAGTTGAATGCTAGACTAATGCTTCACTATTTTTTAGTGAAATAATTAAGGATGATTACAATGAAATGGTTCATAAAAAGACTGAGGTCGTCATCAGGCTGGATTTCTGCAGCAGAAACATTGAAAAAGCTGAGAAAATGTGAGTAGAAGCAATACACTTAATGCATTTATTTTCTTCATAATCTTTAATGACAGTGGTAGTTTAGGCTATGTTTATTTAGAGTTTTTGCCTTTAAAAATTAAATTTGAATTAGTATGGCTTTACTGTCAGCACTGACTTCACTTAAGCAGATTTAGTAATATGCTCACACATGGTGGTTAATGCACACGTGTAGAGACATTGGGCTTTTAGAGTAACTCCAGCAGCCATGTATTTATACCACCAGCTTGTATGCAGTAATTGTGGATATCAAAGAACTTGTCAGAGTTGACATGCACATGCCAAATATATAAAAACTGACCCATCTGGGCTTTAAGGTACTTGCTTTAAAACAAACAAAAACCAACAACTAGCAAAGCTGATGATTGACAAAACCACAGTGTACCTGGGTAGCCTAACTGCAGATCATCAGGGCTGTAGTCCAGACTTTCCTTTTACACTCGCCAGTTTACACTAGTTAACAGGACTGTTTGGCCCAGGTATCTTCCTGTGTTCTTCCAGGCCCTGCAGATGTATGCCACTGACACTGCTCAGAAGAAGTCACTGTAGGTTCTGTTTTGTGACTAGTACGTTCTGCTGTATCTCAGAGCAGCTGTTTGCACAAAAATTATAGTAGTTCTTATGTGAATAGAAATTTGCTATGTGTTTGCATGTAGTCTTTCGGCCTCCTAGGAAGAGGCAGGATTTTCAGTTTACTAACTTCAGAGGACTTACATGGAGTTTGCAAAGGACACGTCTTGTTTGTCCTCCTTTTTCAAGGCTCTGCTACAAAGCATGACAATGCAGAGCTTGTATTTGACAGTGTAGCTAGGGTATTCGCCTGGAGCAAAGTATGTATTGTTTGAAAGTAGCTGGGCTGGTTTCTCATGGTATTTTAAAAAATAAAATGTGTCTGAGACTCAACAGGAAAAATACCCTCCTGGATGATTTATTTGACACTTGAACTATAGTCTTACGAAAAGTGTCAGCATGAACAACAGTGCTACTAGCCCAGCCTTTAAGTTTTTGGTAACTCAGCCTTCCAGTGTGTTTCTACAGACAAAACATCTTGCGGCAGTGGTTTGTTGTGTCATTGACTCCTTAGTTTGGTAACCTATTAAAAATGAATTGATGAAAGGAAACAGTTTTCTACTACCTGTTGAATACAAGTAATGAGAGTAGAATTAAAAAAAAGAAATTGAACTTTCAGACTTCTTTTTAACAGTTCAAATGTAGGAAAACATTCAAGGAAGATTTTTTTTTTCTTAATTAAAGCATTTTTATTACTAATGGCCACTTGGTTGTCTGTCTGTCATGGTTGCTTGGCAGATAATGTATTTCATGTAGAAGAAGTGGTAGTTATTGTTGATCTTGAGATTCAAGGAATATTTTGAGTACATTCATTACTCTTTTATTTTTTTATAAACATGCCTTGTGTTCAGATATGAGAATTTGATGCAGATCAACTTGGAATCATCAGAAGTAGATGAAATTTCAGAGATACACACAAAACTGTTGCGGGTAAGTATTTTACAAAACCCATGTCATTCTCAAAATGGTGTTAGTAGAGAAAAAAATGAAAACAAAAACCAACAACAAAGAAACAGTTATAAAGGGTTTTTTTATGAGTAACAACTCTGAATTTTCAAAGTCATTTCTAGACTGTCAAAGGCAGTTAAAATGCCTGTATCTAGATGTGGTTGTCTTTCTGCAAAGACAACAAATCCTGTTACTAGTCCAGTGCAGGGAAAATAATTGGTCATCCCTGAAAATACAATTCCATTTACTGCAATAATAAAGTGAAAAATCCACAAAATGTATTTTACTATGAGAATCTTTTTCCCTTTCCTTAAAGAATTTTAAACTCCTTAGTTGGCTTTCTAAAGTGATACATATACGAGCTCGCTTCAGAGTGATCTGCTTTGAAATTTGTATCAAGTTTCCAGACAAATAAAAGATGGAAAATAACTTTTCAGACTGGTATCCTGGGAAGATGCGTAAACTAGAAAGGAAAAGGTGATTACTGCATTTTTATTTTGGAGGTTGTATGACTTGCAGAAAAATAAATGTATGAATTTAGTGGATAGTTAGTCATTATGTGAACTTGTAACAAACTGAAAGAATGAGAGTAGAAGTAAATTGGGAATATAAGAAAGGTAAAATGTTGTTGTTGAAGACTCTGAAAGAAAATAAATATTAACAAATAGAAACACCAGCTTCAGAGAAATTCTTTCTTGAATAATACTATATTTTATCTGCTTTTAGCTAAGCTTCAGCAGATGATTGGGCATATTTCTTTAATGAAGGTCAGTTAAACAAATGGATCTGTAGTATTAATGTGCTCAGTCTGTTTTCAGCCTGAATTAATTTTTCACTTCACCCAGTGGTAAGATTGAATTTTCTTGCTCTTATGTAGCTGTCCGGCTCTCAGGGCACAATAGAAACCAGTCTTCAAGATATCAAAAACAAGCTTTCTCCTGGTGGTTTACTGGCTGATACTTGGGCAAATCAAGAAGGCATGCATCCAAGAGACAGAAAGTGGGTAATTGTATTAACTCTTTTAATATGTATTAGTTGTAGTTCATAAAAGCTCATTAATAGCTGCTTAAGTTTGTGTATAAAATTCCTAATTTTATTCCTTTTGTTGCTCTAGTCCAGAAAGGCTGCAGGCACTGCTATGTTCCATCACAGATATTTATTATCAGTTCAAAAAAGACAAAGCAGAACGAAGTAAGTAACTTATTTGATTCACTTTTAACATAAACTCTAGTGTAAAGGACAGGTCAGTTCTTGTTCTATTGGGATATTTGATAGCAGTGAGCAGTTGGGCAGCGTCAGTGAATGTCTGTAGGCCTTTCTTAGTTAGCTACTGTCTTAAAGCCCATGTGAATGAAACTATTAATCTCACAAATCTGAATTGCAACAGTGGCAGAAAAAAAAAGTAAATTGCTGCTTTTACCTACCAACATAGAAGAACACACAGAAAATGGGTAAACTAAGTGGAGCTTTACATAAATACAACTAACAGAATTAAATTGGTAATGTCTGTCATCTGCTCTGATCCTAGGGCTTCCCTATAATGAAGAACAAATTCACAAGTTTGACAAGTAAGTTTTGAAGTTATGTTTGGGAAATACCATGGTTACTTTCAGGTCCTACGGTGCTCTTGGCGATAACCTCTTCTGTTGATTATTGCTGTAAATTATAACTGCTTTAGGAGTGGTTTTTTTTAATGTCCTTTAAGTATCTTAAATACATAGGGTGCCAGCATGTTATAATGAGGTGTTTTCTGTCAGTGGAGTTCTGTCACACTGTCACAGGTACACTTTTTAAAGGTAGATGTGAAATACCTGTTCCTAATCTGGGCATAATTATCTTACAGGAAATACCTTTTTGTCCTGTATGTTTTAGAGAGGAATAGAACCCTCAGTAACAGTAAAGTGATTTTGTAGTTGAAGTGGAAATATTTTTTTACAGATATATAAGGTATGGACTAGCTGAACGAAATTGTAGAAATTACAGAATTACTTAATATTCAGGAAATACCATGTGTAAAGTAAACTTTAGTGCTGTTTTCCATACTGTTGAAAATTGCCACTTAGTAGTTAAGTGTCTGTACGTAATCTGGTTGTCTAGACACCCATGAGGCTCCTCTGACTGTACTGACTTAACTCCTGAGCAACTCTGAACAGCTACTCTGCTCATCCTGCAGCACTTGTCTCAGGATCCATTCAGTTACTCCTACGCAGGTGCCTAATACTATCTGAGTCACCCTTAAGTACCTGAGACGTGGTCTGAGACTGGGAGGTAGGATGTGACTAATGGGAAACCTGCACCTTTCTGGATGAACAGCTGGAAGCAGCACAGGATATCCTTGTGCATCTCAAATGATGCTAGATGCTTGTATTTAAGTAACTTAAGTTATTTCCCAGAGTCTGGTCAGTTGAGTGGTTCCCTAGTGGTTCCCTAGTCTTTGCTTACTGGTGTATGAATGTAGACACTGCTTCTGGAACCTTCTAAGAATTCTTGATGTTGCTATCACTACTGTGGTTCACTAACAATTACAGATGGAGAGCCAACGTGAAGGTGGCACTGTCGGGTATTCCCTTGATCACTTGGTTTTACCATAGTGAGAGAGCTAAATGGTATAACTGCCAGCTGGGGAGGGAGATTGCTTTAATGTAAAGGCCAGCAGTGACAAGAAATCACGCTAGTTATGAGATAGATCTTGATACACTGAAAGTAACTTGGACACATCGTTGTCCTGCAACAGCCAGAACTTAACATAGGAGATAATGTGAGCAATAATTTCAAGACCTATGTTCTAAAGAATATCGTCAGAAAACAGGTAAACATTGAGACTGAATCCACAGCATATTTTAAATCTGCACTCCATTTAGCAGACAAAATAATTTTTTTTTCTACTACTACTCAGACTTCAAATAAATAGGCTTCATTTTAATGGTCTTGAATACTGTATATTTTCTACCACAAGTGTTTCTTCAAGATTGTACCAGTATATTTGAATCCTAACTAAATCCATTTTTATTTGATGCCTTCCAGAGAGAAATGGCAGTAGTTTGCCTTAAGTACCTGCTCTTCTGCAATGCGATAGCTTGAGTTCCACTGATCTGAGAAATGAAACTGAAGAACTTTGTGCCTTTAGCAACAGTGATTAGCCTTTGTAATAGTTAGTACTAGAGAGAGAAGGGAGCAGCACTAAATTCATATTTTTTGTGGTTAAATGACAGGTGTGCATGCCTGATGACAAACCAACTACATTCCAGCCAGCATTTGATTAACCAAAGGCTATCATGCAAGAGTTAATGATATACCAGAAGCAGTTGATACTGCAGCCCTCAGTATCCTAGATTCCCTTAGTTTTGCTTGCTGGTGCGATGCGTAGTATGGTATGGCAGCTCTACTGGGACTGCTGACTGCAATGCTAACAAGAACGGAGCTTTGTTTTGTTTTCCTCTCCTTATCTCTGTATCTACTTGCTTTGTGGTTTTTTTTTTTTCTCGTCATAAATTTAAGCTGGCACAAAAATTCCATTTTTGTGTTGCATGGATATTATTCAGCACAATGGATTGTTTATATATGCTGGAGATTCTAAATATCTACCGAAGATAAATTAGAAATAATAAGGAGTTTTGCCCTTTCAATTTTGAATCCTTTTCCCTTAAACATACTTCCTTGGATAAATGCTCACTGGGAAAATACATCTGACCAATTGTTCATACACCAATAATTGCAACTTAATTCATTCAGTTACTTTTTTTTTTTTTCTCCCTGCTAGGGAATATTTTTGAAACATAACCTGTCAGTTTATACAGTGTGTTGAATTCTCATACATTACAACTGTGCAAATAAAATTAGCTGAAGAGATTTTAAGTCCAACTGCATTTTCTCTAAGTTTCAGGAAGTGAGTTGGAGGAAGCGGTTCTGAAAGTGAAAACACTCTTCTGGTTGTTTCTGTGTTGCAGGCAGAAGCTGTATTTGCATGCTACAAAAGCCATAGCTCTATTCAAAGAAGAATGTGTCAGTAAGTACGATGTATTTCTGGACAAGGCAGAGGAATGGACAAGGCAAGTTTATTGATTTCTTTAATATTCAGAAGTGTTCGCTGCACCACTTTTTTACAAGGTTCTTAAAGGGTCTTGAAAGAAAAGTTTGTGTTTTTTTCTTTTCTTCTTTCAGGAAAATGCTTCACATAAGGAAGCAGTTACTTGCTCTCACCAACCAATGCTTTGATATTGAAGAAGAGGTATCCAAATACCAAGATTATATAAATGAGGTAGAATTCTTCTAAATTATTTCAAGTGTTTGTAAAAATAAAAAACTTTTCTATATTGTTTAATATTGATGCTGTTGTTTATAGCGAGTCATACTTAGGTTAATGCAGTCGTATTAAAATACAGGGCTGTGTGGATGTAGTAATTGGTCTATAGTAGTTTCATTGATGATACAAGAGTTGCATAGAGGTTTATGAATCCTGACTTGATTTTTATTTTATTTTATTTCTGGTATCACTAGCAGTCCAAAAAAACATCTATGCAAACAGATGCGAGTTTGCTGGGAGGTATTCTGTGTAACTACTGTCACCATAGTATCTAAGTGCCTAGAGGATTACGTTAATGCTCTTATGAAGCATAAGACACTACTCCCATATTCAAGATTAGGGGGTACATGCTCAAGGATACATGCTAATGCAATGCTGCTGGTGGTATGAAAGAAAACAGTTTGTTAAAATTTGGACAGTGACTCATGCAGGATGGAAACTTACCAGAAGTACCTCAAAATAGAGAGAAAGAGAATAGCTGTAACTCTTTTGGGTGTAACCTAGTTAATTAGACGTGTATAAGGATCATAGTCAATGCACTGTCCCCAAATCAAAAAGTAATCTAAAAGTGTATTTTCATTCAATAAAATTGTTATTCTTTATAAAGGAAATAAATAAGAAAGAAAAACACCCAAGAGATTTAAAAACAAACAAACAAACAAAAAACCCACCAAGGAACAGCGAAGAGCAGTGTTTTACTTGTTATTTGTTTGTATTTTAGTAGCATGACAGAAGTCAGTTATTCATTAGAATCCTGTTGCCTTAGGATATCTACAAACAACAAATAGATAATTCCTCCTTTTGAGAGTTTGCTATGAAAGTATAAGGCACTTAAGAAGATGGAAAAAATCAGGGAACTACAGGTTATATCTATAAAGAAATTGCTGTGATGATCTCACACCCTACTGTTGTAATGATTTTACAAGGCATCATAGCAACAGAGAGTTTGCAGGATTTTAGGGTGGAAATCAAGATACATACCACAGCTTGTATTTTAAATTGTATTTCCTTTTTGTCTGTTGCAGTTACAAGATGCTCTGCCTCAGAAAATGTTTGCAGCTTCCAGTGGGATGAAACACACAATGAATACAGTTTACCCAAGTTCAAACACATTAGTGGAAATGACTCTTGGGTGAGAATTTATTAATTGGGTGTATGTAATATTCCATACCAATTATACAGGTGGATTGAAAACAATGTTTGCAGTTGACTTAGTGATTGTTGTTAAGGCCAATAATTTTATATTTATTGGAGAAAAAAAAACACCAACCTTATATTGCTTTAGCAGTGGTACAGATTTGTGAGTAAAGGATAATGCTAATAAATATTCAACACTCTTAGCAAATAACCAACCTGATATCTGTCTCTCATTTGGTAGGCAGTAACAAGTGACTAAAAGCTGTGTGGTGGTGAGTGGTTGTAGTAGATAACTGCCTCTGTAAAAATTACCTTTCTTTTGCTTCTCGTTACTACAGTATGAAGAAACTAAAGGAGGAAATGGAAGGGGTTGTTAAAGAGCTGGCTGAGAACAACCACATTTTGGAAAGGCAAGCAATTATTTTCCCTTTGTGGGCTGATAATAGGAGCAAACTTAATTTGATATGTTTTGTAGTTTCAGAGTACAAACTAAGGGACAATTCTGTAATCTCTTTAACTGTAAATATGTTTTGAACTATTGATCTGAGGTGCAACAAGAAAACTTACTTCAAAACCTTGAAACATTGCTGTAAAATTATTCTAACGCAGCAGTCATGATGTTTTTGTTCAATACCGCTTAGGTTTAGCTAATAGAAATATCTGGTGCACAGAGAGATTAGTTCTGAATTTCAACACAATACTTTTGCAGTAATCCAGTAGGTTCTTTTAACTCTCTACTTTTAGATATTTTAACAACTGCAAAATTATGCCAATATCATTGAATAATTGTGCAGTTTTCAGATTGCTTAATTAAAGTGGGGAGAAATAATTTTCATTATTACATATAGAATACTTGTGCTTTTTTCATTATGATGATAAAATATAACATCCTGATGATGATAATATATGAAAATAATGATCTCCTAAAAGTTTCAAGGTAAATTGCTGATAGAGCTGAGCTGAGCACCAAGCCACATTGGTTTGGTTTTGTTCCTCATGCCCAGTCCCATACAAGAAAGGATGCTATTCTCCAAGTACCTTGTCGTCACCTACAGAAGTTAGATACAAATGTGTGTGTCAGCATGTAGCAAGGGAAAGGAAAAGTCCCACAAATAAATTATAATGAAAAAAGATTGATTCTATATTTAATTCAATCACCTAAGAATACGCTGTTTCTTCATTTTAGATTTGGTGCTCTGACTACGGATGGTGGCCTGCGGAATGTGGACTGTATCTAGCTTTCTAAGGACTTGAAGAGGACTTGTAAATTTTTCAAAGGGAAAAAATACAATTGGGACATGTAAAAACAGATGATAATTCTGCACCCAGTTTTTTTCCTCTGCATCTGTAGTATTAAAAAATGTAAATATGTATAATATGTAAATATAGAAGATTATATATATATCTTTTTTGTCAGCATTAGGATAGAATTACTCCTGGCAGGGAATTTAACCCATGGAAGATCTCTGACAGAGTCCTAAAGGCAAAAGTGTTGTTGATGAAGTTGATATGTATTTGTTTTTAATATTGCCCCTTTTTCAGAGTGCGATTTACTCTTTATTGCAAGAGGATTTGCAAAATACTAAAAATTACAATTAGTCTTTAAAGGGTGTTCTGGTTTTCCTTTAACCACTATTGTTATTTTGGAGTCTACTTGAATGACTCTAATATCACAAAACAGGAGGACTGTTAAATCAGGTCTCTTTAAGTGTGAATGGGGACTAAAAGCACAGACAGGACAGAGTGGAAATGCCTTTCTCTTTCCTTCACATCCAGACTGTTAGTTCACTACTATGAGAAAATAAATTTGCAACTTTTTTTAAGTCCTTGTCCATATTTGGTGCCATGTTGTCTGCTCTGTATGTGGAAATTTTGTACTCCAGGTTGTCAGACTGAATGCAGAAACTCCTTTTGTAAAGTAATGTTTTCAGAATGTTTCTGAAATCTTGTTGCTCACCACAAGAGAGGTGGGTTCTTAAAGTAAGATATCTTTTTGAGAACTCTGTTTGCAGACATAGTTTTAAAAGGTTAAAAATTTTGTATTGTAAGAATTTTTGGGCTGTCAGTAGACTAGATAGCACTGTGCCTCAGTGGTAACTGAATATAGAAAAACAACTTAGCAGTTCAGATCTTGAAAAAGGACCTCACCCACTGCTGACTTATGACTGAGATATTAAGTGAAAAATCTTATAAGACAGTGTATTTATTTTCCAGGATCAGTAGTCACTACTTTCTAGTACTGCATGATTGGGTTGCAGAGATGCAGAATGAAACTGTCTGCTCCAAAATATGTAAAATAAGAGGAGGAAGAGGAAAACAAACAAACAAAATCCCTCAGAAAACAACTTTTACTTTGTTTGGATATTACAGGTGCACTTGTTTCAGGTGAAGAACATGTAAATGTTGCAGGTTTCACTCTTTCAGTGTAGAAACCTGTCTAGAGATGATCAGTAGGATCAAAATGGCTCTTCTAGTTGCCATATTTAATCTGTAAGAAGAGCTGGATCCATGCTATTTAAAATTATTCATAATTAGTGGTGAAAGATTTAGGTCTAAATTAAACAGTAGTAACCTGTGATAGCATCTGAGAGTTTTGTGTTTTTTATACCCTGCTTATCTGTCCAGGTCAGCATGCAACACATTTCCATTTTATTAAATATATATTAACTTTATAAGTGATTATTTCTTTGCTGAAAGAAGAGAAAATTCACTGCCTTGATATCTCTGAGACCTGTTTTCCAGTGTTCTTGGTTAGAATAAAATATTAGAAGGAAAATCAAATAGTCACTATCACATGGGTCTAAGAATATGCCTTTGCAAGCTTTGTTAAAGAAATCTAGCTATGCAAAAGTAGTGCAACAGTTTGTTACGTGTTTTTCCTTGGTTAGCCATGGCATTCCTGTTTGTTTTAATATACTGGAATCATGTTTAACTGGAATGTTTTAATGCCTGGTTCTGCATTCATTCATTCATATCCACAGTCTCACTGCATGTCAGTAAAACACATGCCTAGGTGTTAAATAATCAGGCTCTCAAACTGTACATAAATTATATATTTTTTTCAACATTATGTTGGTAACTGTTGTTTCAAAGGTTCTTAATTTTGAAAGAAATTGAATAATGGAATATATAATTTTTGACTTCCTTTATATTGAAAGTCTGAAAAGGAAAGTTAATTGTAGTAACAATATCGTCCATGTGTTGAAGTATGTGCGGCATTCTTTTACATGGCTGAAAATGTTATGTTCTATTATGTTCATTTTAAACATTGCTGGTTTTAACGTTGCTAAATACATCAGTAATTGTGTTAAAATTACTTTTAGAAAAAGTAATTTTTATTTACTTTTTAAAAAGGTAATTTTAACTAAGCACTAGCTAAAGAACTTGAAATTATCAGTTCATAGTCTACTGATTATGTTCTTATGAAGCATATATCTTTTACATGTTGAAGCATGGTGTATGATACCATGGAATTTTTGGCTCATACTAAGTGTCCTGATACTATCAGTTGTGCTACTGATTTGCCAAAAGAAGTAATAGGAAGTAATATATGGTTCTTCCTCCTGAAGCTGGTGAACTGTTTTGGGGGGTTTAGCTTAGTATATTAATTATCTGTTACTTGAACAAATCTGTCTTCATACGAATTGTGAAAATGCATGAGTGAATGACTTAAATACATCATCAACCACTTACCATAGGGTGTGTACTTCTTTGTCTTTCCATAATTTCACTTTTTGTCCATTTCAGTATTACCTTTTATATTTTTTATTTCCCTGTATGCTCATATGAAATAAGTCTCAAATCTGAAGTAGCAAAATGCAGCTTGCATTAGTTGGCTGTCCAGAACAGAATCAGTACTCTAAGTGCAATATGGAAAGCCACTAATGCCTTTTACTTTTTAGCCACTTTGCTGTTAAGTGTTATGATCAAAGTTAGTTCTCTGTAAGAGTGGCAAGATTCCTAGACTCTGAAACAGTCCACTGGTGGAGCTTGATCAGCGCTCATTTAGTTAGGTTACTGTGAAAGTGGTAATCGTAGAATAATGTTGCATGTAGTACTATGATAAGGTCTAAAAAGGGTGAATGGAAGAGGGTTTTTGGTTTGGTTTAAGTCTTGAATCCTAGAAAAGGGGAGATGTGGAATACACTGGAGTTGCATAAAGTTGTTTGGGAAAAATTAAACACAGAACTATAGCTAATAATTCTAACTGTAGTTGCATAGCATCCTGTTACTGTGAAATCCCCTCCAGGAAGGGCAGGGTAGGTGACTTGGTTACCACACATGGTCAGCTGAACTGGTGACAGCGGCTACCTAGGGACCTGGAAGCCAGGGATAGAATCCCACCTTGGCCTGTGCATGGTTTACTGGTGACCAGCACAATGAAAAGTGCATCTAAACTGGCTTTTCTGTAACATTTTAAAAAGGTACAGGCTACTGAAGATCAGTTAGAGGAGAAAAAAGAAAATAGCTAGGGTCTTGAAAACTTGCCTGAGAAGGACAGGAAAAATGGGAGTTGGTTGGCTGAAAGGAGAGAAGATCGGAAAAAGGGGGGAGCAGAAGTCATCAGTCATCAAAAGGCTGTTACATGTCTGTGGTGAAAGGATTAGAGATTACAAATACAAACTGTAGTGCAAGAAAGAGGAAAAATCCAGACTGAGTTAGGAAACATCTTTCTGAGAGTGAAGAGAGTCAAGTGCCTGAATAGGCTGTTCTGGGAGATAAGCAGTGTATGTTGCATAGGGGAGTTAGACATAGGTTAATTGTCAGGAGCTCTTGTGGCCAGTTCTGCCACTGGCAAGGCAGAAGCTTTCCAGCTCTACTTTTTTCTACCCTCTCTTGCATGCTTTTTGGTTATTTGTTCCATTGATTGCAAAGAAAAAAAATATGTTAGGGGTGGTTATCCCTCAGTGGACTTTGCTCTTTTGAGGCAGGTACCAGCATGGCCAGCACCAATTGTGCTTGTAGATGTCCGTGTAGGCATCTTTTGGAGAACTTTGCTTCATATTGACAAGGAAGACTGACAGCAACAGGTAGAGCTGCTGGTGTGCTACAGCCATGGGCGTGCTGCAGTTGTTCAGAGGTGTACTGCTCTCCTGAAGACTTGTGCTAATGTTCGCTGAGGTCTGTGACCACCAAGCGTCCATCAGGTCATGGGCTGTGTCAGTGCTGCCTAGCCATGGGATGCATTTCCCAAACAAGTTGCTTTAACCACTTCAGTAAGATCATTTTAACTGGCATCTACTGACATACAACACCATCACTTCCCAGCTCCCCTGTGCCAGCGTGAGGGCTGCAGCATCCCTGAGTGTCCCTGGGCCATTTGGTGGGGGTTTGTTAGCGATTCCAGAGCCAGCTGTGAGCGGGTGCACCACATCCCAGCCGGGCTCACAGCAGGCACCTCGCTAAGCAGCCGTCAGCTTTGCTTGGCAGGCACATTTGCTAACTCATTGTGAAAGGAGCTGACACTGGCATGACTGCACTGCTGCTTCCCTGGTGCCGGCTGCGGGAGCCTTACTGCAGTTCCATGTGTGAGCGGATAGGAGCGGGTTACAATCTTTGTGTAATTCAGGGGAAAGGATTCAGATTCGTATGCGCTTTCATTCCACACGGCTCTCGCTTCCCTTGCCGCTCGCAGTGGTGCAATGCCCTCAGGCAGGGGAGCAGAGTGGGGTGGCCCCCGCTTTCTGTAAGAGGCACAAGAGACGTGATCGGGGCTGTCCTGAACAGCTTCCTGCAGACACCTCGTCGTGACAACCAACACGCTGCCGTGCGTAAAGAGGACAGGGCTGGTAGGCCCGCAGAGCCCTGGGCAGCAGCTGTGCCTCCCAGAGGCATTTTCATGGACAGGACTCAGGAAGGGGCAAGTGGGACCGTGCTCAGGCCTCGTGGCGGTCATCGGGGCAGGTTGCAGATGTGCCCGACACTGCTGTGAGGTGACCAAAGCCATGAGGTGGCCGCAGGGCCTAGATCGCCCTGACACCTCCCCACCTGTGTCAGCGGTGCTGGCGTTGTACCCCTCACCTGGCCCTGAGGAGGGCCTTGTTTTTTCCCCAAACACCACGTGTGCGGGTGCTGTCTGTCAGTCGTGTTCCTCACAGGCACAGCACAACTGCCCACCTGTGCAGCACCACGGTGCTGGTGTGCCCTTTATCCAGCCTGCGGGATGTGAGGGTACCATGTCTGGAAATACCAAGCATCACAAGGTTGTATCGTGTATACACCAAGGAGACATCTTTTGGGGGTACGTAGTAGGCAAAGGTGGGTTTTTCTTTCCTCACATGGAAAACAACTTCCCTGTTTTCCAGCCATTTAATTGTCACCAAAATACTCTAAAATGATTTGATTCACCAAATCATTTGCTTCTGTTCTCTTTTGTGCTAGAAGTCCATTTGGTGGAGCTGCTGGAACATTTTCGTTACTGGGAAATTTCAGAGGAAAAAGCCAGCACGTTGCAGACAGAGCTCGCGAGAAGGGCAGCTGGCTCTGTGTCTGCTGAGCAGCTCTGCTGTGGCTGCCTTTACATCACTTAAAAACATGATGCACCTTGTTTTGTTTTAAGTACTTTTACAAAACGTAGGGAAAAAGTTGAAGGGGAAAGAAATCTTCCCCCATTGAGAATTCAATGGGATGCATTCTTCATAGTTTCAATTTCCACCCCTCCCCCCCAAAAAAACCAAACCCATGTCTTTTAGGTTAATCAAGTGCTGTCCTTAGCGGAGTGATGCATGAAAGTGTGTGATTTACCTTTGATTTACACCACTGAGTCTTCACTTAAGAGATGAGATTTGAAACCCACAGCAGGACAGAAAGGTCAGCCTTTTCTTATTGTTTTGTTCTGGCTTAGAGAGATGTTATAGTCTCATAGTGTTCTCTGCTGGGATATAAAATTCCTGTTACAAGGTTCCCATCAGTACACCTGCTTTCTGTAGCTCTATTTTTGCAGTTACTAGCCTGAATGGAAATACATCAATGTGAAAAAATATATATATTATGTATCATTTAAGATCGTGCGCCATTTCTTCTGACAGGACGTATAAGTACAGTTATGTGAGAGTGGACCTTAAAAATCATGATTTTTTTTTTCCTTTTATGGTCAAACATTCTGTGGCAAGAGCTTGAAGTGTCAAGTTGGATTATGTGTCTTCCAGTAATGTTTTCTCAGAACAATTACAGCTTACAACGTTTTTCCTTCTCCTCTATGACAAGCTCAATTTTTATCAGCCATAGTCCTTCAAGCTACTCTCTTACATTGCTGGCAAAGTAGCACAGGGAGCATTCAACATTTATAGCCTAGCTAGCATGAATATAATATTTTAAAGCCATACAGCGGTATGGAGATGAGAGGGAACAGGAGCTAAATCACGCCCAGGCTGCTGCGAGAAGCTCAGTGCCTGCCTGGCGCGCAGGCACGCTGGCGAGCCGGGCTGATGGACTGAGCTGGCAGCCGCAGACACCTCCAGGCTGCGGCGAGGTTTGTGGCCACTGTGGTGGCCCCCGCTGGGAAAGCTGTGGTCCGCTTCGGGTATCCCAGTGAAGCAGAAGTTACGTCTGAATTTACGAAATACCTTCCTGAGGTTTCAAGCTGCCTGGCAAGGTGTGACAGTGCTGGAAGGTTCCCAAATTGTTCTGTTTTCCAGAGGCTTCAAGTGTGGGGACCTTCGTTTTATGTCACCCAAAAAGGAGACACAGCGGCATTTTCCAGATTGTCGGCTGCGGATAAAGAAGGATCTACACGCTAAATTGTTGTGAGGATTCTGAGTCACAAAGACGCAGGTATTACTTTTATTTAAATCACCCTGTTTTGAGTATTGACTGAAGTTGTTTCTCACTAGATGGTTGCCTCAGACAAGACCAGAGTCAGAGGTGCTGAGCTGGGTGGTGAAAATTAAAAGGCGTGAGAAATTCCCCCTGGGACAGGGAAGCACTCAAAGGGCACATCAAAGGGGGAATTTTCAAGTATTTAGGTCAGCAGACTTTTCCAGCCTCAGAGAAAAAATCCACGGTGGTTACAGGAGCGGTGGCTCCCTGAGCACCCCTGGCCAGCCTGCCTGGGCTGTAGCACAGCTTTGGCAGGGGCTGGATTTTGCTGCCGTCGTTTCCCAAAGGGGCTGTGGTCATCTTCAGGTTTTTTTTGTTTGTTTGTTTGTTTTTCTTCACATTCCTTGGTACACGTAAAAAAGCGAGGTGAGACTGCTGAAGTGAATGAAGAACTAAGGGGCCTTTCTGCTTCTTTGCAAGTTTTGTTTGCAATTCACATGTAGGTTTTCAGGCTTCTGCTAAAAACTGGAAAATACTTACATGTAACCCAGGGAAGAATGATCAGAATGGGAAAAAAAAAAAAAAAGAGTTCAAGGAGATCAATGATCATCTGTTTAAATGCAGTGCACAAGGTGCACATTATTCAAGCTATATATGTCTTGGAAAAAAATAAGGCAATACTGGTATTTCTGGATGCGAGCCCAGGAAGAAAGCCAATTGTAATGAAATACCTCTGAAAAAAAGAAAAAAAAAAAAAGATGCTTTGCAGTATCTGAGCTCTTGCTGTTTTGGATTATTTTTCAAGAGGGACTTAATCGGTTTAGCACTCCTGACTTGCTCAGCCATTCACCTTTTCACCTGTGTTTTAGGGGTAAAAACTGGTGATTTGTGCAGATGCAGAATACCACTGCCTGGTCTGACTGCCCCACACAGAGCAGTCTGAAACGGAAGAGTTTGGATGATTCTAGGTTAAACTAATGAGATGATGTGCAGTAAAGAGTGCTTTTCTTCTCTAGTGTTCAGGTTTTCTTTCAGCCTGAGTGTAGTGTGAAGTGGTAATTTTCAGCGTCACACCATACTGACAGTTTCATGGTGTACAGCATGATGGTGCAAGCAGCCCTGGAATAGCTGTGTTGTTTGGCCTTATCACCTGATGTTTGAAAAATGAGGCATTTGTAATGGTTTCAGATAAATATCTATTTCTATGCTGCCAAGTTTTGAAATACTGTTTCCTGATGGTTTTACTTTCCCCAGAGCCTGCTCAGCGGGCTGCGTTTACGTAGGTGTCAGGTGGCGTGAAAGGAATTGCTCTGTGGACTGCTTGCTCTATGCTTCCTAGTTCATTCCCGTGACTTCTCTTTTTCCTTGAATTTTGACACTTTCATTGCAAAAACAGTTTTTCATTGAGCCAAATAGAAATGCTGCTAGGCCCTTTGAGGAGCTTTGCTTTTCATTTACGAGAACATGGAGAGTTTGTAGAGCCTCTGCGGCTTTCAGCTCAAGCTTTCTGGAGATATTTAATCAGGTGGTATTTAGAGGTACCATGAAAACACGCTGTTCCTTCTTTTCAACTTGAAGTGACGGGACAGCCTTGGGAGTTCACAGATACTCTTGTTGAAAGCATGGCATTGATGGACTGATTCCTACTGCTCTTAACACCTGTGTGTCACCCAGGTAGCAGCAGATGTGGTGCTGTATGTGTTGGGTTTGTGTGGCAAGGCTGGCAGCGGCCTCTGCAAGACCAGCACAGTGTGATGCTGCAGGAACACTGGGAAGGAAAGCAGAGACTCACAGGTATTTGTGCAGGTGCTTGTAAAAAGTTGCCCAAAGGAAAAACTGCAGTGTCTCTGTCAGATTTCTGATGGAAGGAGTCCTTTATGGATGAGGATTCGGGTCAGCTAACCAGCCAGTAGGAGTTTATTCATATTTAATCACATATAATGAGGGGGTTAAATTGCTGGAGCTACATCTAGAATTGCTATTTATATTACCAAGCATGTTCTGGTTCCAGGATCCTCTTAAAGTTTTATCTAATTTGTGAGAACTGTGGAGCAGAGAAGAAATAATGGAGGTGGAGGCTTTCTTTCCACCCCAATCTTTCTGTGGAGAGTTGTTTAATGACATGCAGTTCTCAGTTTTCTCTTTATTTCGTTTCAGATGCAAACTTACCAGAATTTCTCAGTCTCCACAGGGGCAGGAGTAGCAGCACGGTGCAGCCCGGGGTTTGGGCTCCCACGGGTGTGTTTCCACGGCTGTGCTTAGCCCATTTCCCACTGGTTTGCAGAGAACAGTAACTCCTCACCTGGTTCTGTGGTCACCGTGGGCACTGGTCTCTTTGCCTCTGGTGTTTTCCTCTTGTGCGGAGGGGGGCCAGGTGCCACAAGCCTTGGTTTTGAGCAAACCCATACCTGAGAGCCAGTACTGGAGCAGAAGGGAGCCTGCTAATGAAAAACTGATAAAATAGGGATTTTGCAGGCAGTGCTTATAGCCTGGGATGTCTTCATGATGTGTAAACATTGCTCACCAGCCTGGTACCTCCTGAGGCTCTGCTTGCTGAGGGAAGCATTGGGCAACCATGGAGAAACTTGGCCTTGTTCTGTGAGAGCCTTGGAGAGCTTGCTGTGTCTTGATGGCTGCTCAGGGTTCAACAGGCTGTTAGCCTGGGAAACTGGGAGTTTGGGGCACCAGGGGAATTAGTGATCCACCTGCCTTTTAAAGTGCATTGTGTTACATCGCCTGCAATGCTATTTATGTATTGCTAATGGCTGTGCTTTTAGTACTCTGGGGAAAAAAATGAAGTTTTTGCTGGTTAACGTACTTCTGATAAATAGATAGCAGTTTATTGCAAAGATTTATTCTGAAATATTTTATATATGTATATACATACATATATATATTTGCATTGCTTTTAGCAGTAAGAGCTCTCAGCTGCACTGCGTCCTTAATAGGCTGCTTGCTCAAGAAGCAATCCCTGCTCCAAAGTGCTACAAATGAAGCAGACAGAGAGGAAAGCACCGAGAGGTGAAATGGCCATTTCAAGGTTACCCAGGAGGTCACTGTCCAAGCCCAAATTAGAGCTCAGCTCAGGTCCAGAGAGCATAGTCATGCCTTCCTTCTGCTGCTAAGCAGCATTTACCAGAACCCCCTGTGTGATTGGATGCATCCCTGTCGCCAGACAGTTAAATGCAGGTCAGCAGTTTGCACAGCAGAAAGGCAAGAACGACGCTGGTTTTGGCTGGATGGCTTTATGAGCTGCTAGACATGTCTGTTTTCTCCATGCTGCACTGAGTACTGACAAATGCCTTTTTGATTTTGCTCCGTAAAGGAAAAGCACTTCATGTCTAGCAGCCTGGGTGCAGGAGGCTGACAGTGAGCCTACGAGCTCGGAAGAAAATACAAAGGGCTGCACTGAAAGCTGAGCTCTGCAGTATCTCTCTTGTGTATTTTTCTCTTATATTCCAGTTCCTATTACCTAATAGCTGCCATGGCTAAAATAAAGAATAGGGGCTGAGAAACATCCCAATCTTCGAACAGAGACTAAACATACAAGGGAAACCCTTACTAATCTCAAGTGCAAACAGCATGTGATCCTGGTGCAACATGCAGAGATCTAATGAAGGATGCTCAGAGCTTTATCGTACCGTAAAACTTACCAGGCTATGTTTGTCATAAGCAGACCAGGTTAAGAAGAATAAACTGGTTCTTTTAGCAACATTTAATGCATATTTTTGTTTTTCTGCCCTGGTTTGATTTCCCTTAGAGATATTCCCTGCAAGCTCTCAGTGAGAAGTCTACTAATTTTGGCACAAAGTCACCCGAAGCCCACAGGCAAGTCGGTCTGTCATCCGCTGAGTCAAATCCTATGTGTCAAACTGAGTTACGAGGCAGCTCAGCATCTTCTCTCCAGTTCTAGCCTTGAGTTTTATTTTCTCTATATCCTAAAGTGAAACCATGTGTGTACAAAGGCAGTTTTTCTAAGACTGTGCTCAGTTTCCTTAGTTCTACTACAACTAGCACAGCATCTACCACAGAGTAATGTTCCCACCGCATTTCTCTATTTTCTGCATTTAACTTTTAAAACCAGTATTCAGCCTTAATTCTGATGCACCAGCCAACATACATATATTAAGCCTGTAACCAGGCTACACTACAAATGCCAACGCGCATCGCGTTGTACCTGCAGCAGTCTCCAAGAATTAGTGCATTCCCTGCCCGACGCTCAGCCGCGCCAGCACAGCGGTGCCCTCTCTCCCGCACACGCTTGGCATCGCAGCCCAGTGCCTGTCCTGTCTGCCTCTGCACACTTCCCGTATCAGGAAAAGAGCGTAAAGCAAGTTAGGACAAATTTTACAGGTTGAAGTGTTCAAAATGAAACAGGGAACAATGGACAATGCTAAAAAGAATGAAACAGAAATATTGCTGAAATATACAAAGAGATGCTCTTTTTCCCATAACAATGTATTAAAATATTTCACAGTAGTGTCGCATAATGAAATAAGAACTAAATTAAGAAGTGGACAAATAAGAACTAAATTAAGAAATGAGTGAAATAGGAATTAAATCAGGGTGCACTTCACTGGAGTTATTGCTCAGAAGAAACCTTCCTATTCTTTGCTCCCTAAGGGCAGAAATCCGGTTATTCCCCAACAGCCTATGGAATAAGTAGGCATTTCTCAGGGATTTTCAGTTAAAATATCCTCAGAGTGCCACGGGAAGGCCTCTTGTGGCTGCACCTGCTCAGAGCCAGCTCCAGGAAGGACTCTCCCAACCCTCCCTGTGCTTTCCACGGTGGTGTCCTGGCTTCTTCAGAAACTTCGGCCCGCAGTTCATCTCGTGTGCTTGACAACTTTACTGCAGGATGGGAATAAGTATGCCCAAGAGGCTCTGCTCCTTCTCTGCTGACTGTGAAGGGAGCCATGACAACCAGCACGGCAGCAGACATCTGGATCCAATTAGATGAATCCCAGCTACCTGCTCATCCAGAGAGATTTCCTCAGGGCTGTCAAAAAGGGTGGAAACCGCTCCTGCTCATTTGCTTTCTCTCCATTTTGGAGGGGATTTATACAAATGTCATGCTGTTCTACTTAAAAAGTCATTCTCATCACAAGAATGTGTCTGAACTAGAAGCATTTTTTTTTTTTTTCAGAAAAAATGAAAAACTATTGGATGGGAATTTTTAACAGTGTAGATCTGGTAGTTCAGTCCGATGTGCAGCGATTGCCAGGTGACATTTGGGGGTTTGGTTGCATGATTTTTTAAATTATATTTTTATCTGTTAATGTGACTGTCACCTGCAGTGCATTGTGTAAGGTTTTCAACATTTTTTCCCTTCTCTTTCGTCAGTTTTCTTTATTTCCATATCACATGCATTACCTACTGGTGGATGATTAGAAATCTTGATAAGAGAGGATTAGACATGTGACATACTTTTGATCTCACAGCTAAAAGGGTATATATGAAATATATGTTAACATTAATAATTTATTTGCAAAATAATGAATCCTTACTTCTGAAAACAAATGTTTTACATCAGTTTGAGTACTGCAGTTCTTCAATTTCCATCTTTCAAACAGAGGCAAGATTTCGGAAGTTGCAGATTGCCAGTCACTGTTCATTTTTAATCCCTTCTTTTTGTGTATGTGCAGCTGCTGAGAATCAGAAGTTTTTTTAGAAAGCTCACAAATATAGCTGCTTATTTGGATTAGGGATGGATGAACAGCTGAGCTGGAAATCGGAAGTATTATGCTCGTTTTGCTGAACGGAACTCAAATGCAGCAGATTTTTGTTTCTTTACTCTCAGGAATTTCATTGTGTTCTTTTTAAGCTTCCTAGCAACAGCACAGTTTTGTTACACGTGATGATGTTATAATTATGTTTTAGTATGAAATCTGCGATGCTGTCTTGACGGTGTCATGCAGTCGCAGTAGTGCAGAAGCATGGGACTCGGTGGGCAGGACTCCTCTCTGGCTTCCTCGATAAAATTTACTCTGGCACAGAGCTGAACAGGATTTAAGGAAGGTCAAAGCTTTAACTTATAATTTCTCATAATAATTTTCTTAAATGATAATTTATTATAATATTTTTCTTATAACATTTTTCTTATAATTTCTATAAGTTCCACATGTTTTGTACAGTGCACAGGTATGGTGTTTCCCTGCACAGCCTGGTCTGGATCAATAAAGTCTTTTAGTCCATTTCAGATCTGTCAGGCACAAAGGGGAAGGAAATAGTCCACAGAGCTGTGCAAATCTTCCTGGCAATTTAAGCTCCATCGGCACAGAATACCCTTGGGAAGACTGGCTTGTGAATACTTCTCCACAATGAGCCCTGCTCGTGGTGTGGTATATAGCACAGTGTCACATACCCACACTGCAATGGGTGGGAAAGAAAGCACCCCATTTTCCAGTTGTAATATTGTCACACAGAATCACAGAATCACAGAATTTCTAGGTTGGAAGAGACCTCAAGGTCATCGAGTCCAACCTCTGACCTAACACTAACAGTCCCCACTAAACCATATCCCCAAGCTCCACATCTAAACATCTTTTAAAGCCCTCCAGGGATGGGGACTCCACCACCTCCCTGGGCAGCCCGTTCCAATGTCCAACAACCCTTTGGGTAAAGAAGTTCTTCCTAACATCCAACCTAAACCTCCGCTGGCCCAACTTGAGCCCATTCCCCCTCGTCCTGTCCCCAGGCACGTGGGAGCACAGCCCAACCCCCACCTGGCTACAGCCTCCCTTGAGGTACCTGTGGTCCTTGCAAAGTAGGGAAAATCTTGTTTTGAGCTCAGCTAATAGGGACATTTGCTAATGGAGGCAAGCTGATGTTAATATTTTGTTAATATGCTTAGCTTTTCTGACACACAATTCCCGCTGTGAATAAATGCATGGGGAGCTTCGTTCCTGAAGCCAGACTAAATGGGGAAGATCCAGGTAAGTCAAAGTGAGATCCTTTGCTCATCCCAGTCATTTACTACCCAAGGGTTGGGAGGAGTGAAGATGTCAGTAACTCCTCAGTGGGGAAAGCCGCTCACCCCCTGAGCAGGAGGGTACTGCCATTGTGCCCTGGCAGCTCTGCAGAGCTGCTGCTTTGGAGCCTCAGTATTGGAACCTGTGTTCATGGAGTTCCTCTACTGAATGCTTATTAGCAAAGAATTTGCTCTAAAACTACATGAAGTCATAGCAGCAAGGGGTTCGTGTGGTTTTAGTTTTGTCAGCTCCAGCAGTACTCGTGGCTTTGGCACAGCAGCCGCTGTGTCCCTGCGTAGCTCAGCTCGGAGCCCCCCAGCTGGGCTTTGCAGGGCAGGGTGGGCAGACACAGGGAAACCTCTGGAGGTTTCACCAGCACCCTTTTGTGCCTAGGGGACCTGCTGGTCCTCGCCTCCTCCTGCAGGATGGTGAGGTGAGCCGGGGCTGATGCCTGCTGCGGGGAGAAGCCTCGCAGCGCGTTGGGCCTGAAATGGAGGCAGGCAGCGGGGGCGTGAGGCTGCCGGCTGCCACCGCTTAGTTCAGCGTGAATCCGGGCCCATGCTCGCGTGTACAGCAGCTGGTTTGTTGCACAGTGTAACTGGCAGGTCTAACTGAGGAATTTATGTATAGGTTGAGTTCTGTATACCTTAAGGTAACACGCAGTGGCTTATGCTCTGGCCTGTTGCTCCGGTAAGGCACTGAACACTGTGAGGCACAAACCTCCACAGGCTGTTAAGTCCGTCAGCAAAGTCAGCTTGCCTCTTTCTGTTCTACACTCTGATGTGTTTTACTGAAAGTTTATTTTATAACAAAAATCCTGTAGTGGTATTTTTTGTTTAGGTGAAAAATATATTCCTGAGGTTCCTTCATATACTGCCAAAAATAATACATCTCTCTTTTTTTTTTCTTAACAATTTATGAATCTATTCATGTATTTTCACTTCTAGTGTGAGATATTTAGAATTTTTATGTAAGCCACTTTGATTTTCATTAAACTTTTGTATCCATATATTTCAGGAAAAGGTCCTTACCATTCGATGCAGTATTTTTGCAGTTGCTGTTAAGCATTCAAAGCCACGCTGGTTCCTGACGGAGGCAAGTTAGCTGCCGGGCCGTTACCTCTGCTCCTTGCATTTGCTGAGTTGGGTGCCAGACCTCCTACTTGTGCTAAAACTGTCACTTTGCTGCGAAATTCCTGCTGGTATGGCAGGGTGGGGACGAGTCTGTCGGCTCCAGCCCTGACTTTAGATGACACTGCCTGAAGAATTGTGGCAGATAGAGCTGAAGTGGAAACGGTTGTTTGTTTTCGGAGACGCTCTGACCAGAGGAAATGCAATCTATCTAGCTTGGTCCTGGGAAGTTAGCAGTACGTTAAAAATGTCTGATGTACAAAATGGGGTTAAATACTTCACATATTTCAGCATCGAGAAATACATTGTGAATTCTAGAAGAGTTATTAACTGTGTGCTGTGAACATAGCTCGTGTAACAAAGCCCTTCCTTACTGTAGTTTAAAGGTTGATATAAAAGGACCTTTGTTGAGTAATGACATTAGTCTTGGTTTTCAGTGTTTTCTGCCATCCGGATTTAGCAGAAGAAAAAGGCAAATAAAACGTGAGAAGCTGAAGAGAAGCTTGTGACATAGCTGGAAGACCATACCACACTTGGGAAATGGTTAAATATTCTTGCTGTTAAAACATGTGTGCTAGAATTAAATATATATTTAATTTATTTAAAAATGTTTACGGGGGGTGTATATTAGTTCATAGAATCTCTAGTTTTGCAATTTAATATGTATCTTGCTTGAAACATGCAGTGTAAATAGTGAAATTTGGTAATTTCCGTGGGTAACGATGTTAACAGATGCTCAATTCTTAAGTAAATTGTGGCAGTGAATGATCTGACTGTTGTATTTGTCTTAAGACCCATTACGAGTAAAAGTTGCTTTCTAGAAACATGTGCATCTACAGAAATCTCTGTTAAATTTATTGCTAAGAACCTTCCTAAGAAGGTTTTTGAGGAACTCTCTAGAGATAATCTTGTAGATTTAAATAAAGGGCTTTTGAACGGGGATTTATGCTCTCAGTTTTGGAGTTTATTTGCTTCCAGAGTAGAAGAGGTAGCTGGAGATGAACAATGAGTCCTCCAAAACCTGAAGGAAAACATGTCTTAACATCCCTGAAAACACAGCACCAGGTTAAGGCTCTGAAGCATTAGTCTTTCTTTAGCCGGAGCATCTATTAATATAGCTCTGCTTGTCATAAAGAGGGAGGTCTCAAGGGCTCCGAGCCGGGTGGCTGGGAGGGAGGGAGGGGATTTAGGACTAACAGGTGGTCTCGAGACGAGCTGGCTGACGCTGAGCTCAGCGCTGGCGTGCTGTGTGCGGGCATTCGTGGGCTCTCTGGCAGTCTGGACGCGTGAGTCTGCTCTCCCTGATGTAGCTGTAGCGCCCTTTCAGACATGGCAATACGGAGTGACTTCAGCAAAACCATCAGGAGGATTGCACGGTTTTTTTACTGGTTTCCTAAATCGTGGAGCCGGCCAAGGAAGAGGACGGTAAAACTTCTTTGGAAGTCTGCTGGTAAGTGTGCTGCTCTGCTTCTTAAGACATTTTTTTTTCCTGCTAAAAAGAAATTCAAAGGGAAAAATAATTTATTTCCATTCAGCTCGTTAACTTTCCCAGTCCAGCATTGTGTTTCATTTTTCCATTCTCTGAGGCTCATTAGGCAAAACTGTAAAAATATTTTGGAGATGCAATGGAAGTTCTGATGCTCAGCTGAAGAATCCTCTTGCAGCCTTGTAATTTATTCCTATTAACGTTCATGTCGGTGATATTTGGTGACTTGCTTTTATAGAGCTTGTTTCTCCCTCAGGTATGTAAATAGGAGCTCTGATATGACTCAAATACCTGCCAGATTTTATTTTTATTATTTTTTTGGAATTGCCTTGGCTGTTCATTTATCTGCAAGGCTATGTGGAGGTAGAGTTCACTAAGACCTTAACTCAGTGTATCAGCGTTCACACAAAGCGATGGGCGGTTGAGAGAGGGCTTGTGCTTGGCAGTGTTATGCTACCCTTAATTCCCATTTAGTCATCTGAAATGATGTTCCACTCAGCTCATCAGTTAGTAAAAGTCATTGCTTCTAAAGACAATTTAGTCTTTGATCCTTGTCAAGTCCTGGTGGAGAAGCACTTGTGTGTCCCAGATGAACATCCTTTTAAACAGCCATAAAGCCCCCAAACTGCTGGATCCCTTTAGAATCGCGTAAAACCTGGGTTTGAGGCAGATCTCAGGGAGTTTGGAGAAAACCTGCACACCCGTAGGAAGCTGAGTTCGGTCTGTTATTCTTAGAAGTCTAATTATGCAAGACAGAATTTCTTTCGATGAGGACTATTTTGTCTCAAGTGATGAACTTTTTGTTTCTGCGAGCATTATGATATTAGCACCAAATTTCAGTTTGTGTGGGGTGGGATTTGAGTCAATCGTGCAGCTGAGCAATTCAGTCTTGTACTTCAAATAACAATTTTATGAATCTGAGACGGGAAGGACGAGTTGGACAATCTGAAGTCTATCACAGAAATGTTGTTGGGCTACATGTCTAAGTGGTGTGGGAAGGAGGCCATGGTTTTCAAGCATCCAGAGCTGGGGAAATCCCAGCTCTCTGAGGTCTGTGGCAAAACTTTCCTTGACTGGAACTAGAACCTCTGTCTGAAGATCGGTTATCTGAAGTCTTTATAATACATCAAATTATCTTGGGTCCTCATAGCACATCAAAACATTCACGTGTCTCTGTTGTTATTGTCAGAGCTTAAGTTGCAGAAAAACGTCAATAAATGCTATTGAAAGCTCTAATTGCTAACTGAATTACTTATATGTGAAAATCTTTATATGCTAGTTATCTTTTCCCTCTGTACTGCAAAATAATATTTTCATCCGTGAATTCTAATAAGCAACAATGTGAACTTTGAGTTTTTCAAAAACAGTATTTTGTATTTTTTTTTCTCCCATTTTCCTCTGCATGTAATGGTTTGAATAAAATTTGGCTTTCTAGCCTCATTTTAATGTATGTATTAGTATCTCTTGAACTAAAATCATAAGTAGTGTCAGAAGTTCCCTCCATGTCATCTTCTACCCATACAATGAGAAGATGATCACAAAAAATACAAAAATTGTGGTTTTAGTGAAAACACCGCATTTTAGCACAAGGTGGCATTTGAAAAAAAAAAAAAAAAGAAAAAAGAAAAACTGTGAAAATCCAACTCAGACGTTATAGAAGCCAAACACTTCAAGCACTTAAAACCTGGAAGCTGAAGTGCTAGTACCTGTGTCACAGAGGAGTGGATACCATTAGATTTTGCACCAGTGGTTCCTGTTTGGTCTTCAGGAAGGCAGTGAGCTCAATGAAACCCGAGCTACGCCGAAGTCGATGCTGCCTTTTACTTGAGTGACCTGAGTTTACTTGAGTCAATTTCTGCCTTTCACTTGAGCAGCCAGAATTTTGGTTGGGTTCTTGAGTAATTACCAAATTTCTCACATGCATCCTTGACTCCGAAACACCACATTTAGAACTCTTTCAAGCAAGCTGCCTTCCTGTCCTTTTGAGAGTTCTATAATGCGTTCTCTAATCTACTTACGTTCCTGCAAAGGGACACTTACCCTCACAGAGTCCCACCACAGAGGATGGCTGAGGCCGGCAGGGCCCTCTGGAGCCCACTGGGCCCAACCCCGGCTCAATCAAGGACACCCAGAGCAGGCTGCCCACGACCACGTCCAGGTGGCTTTGGAAGGTCTCCAAGGAGGAGACTCCACAGCCTCTCTGGGCAGCCTGTGCCAGTGCTCACTTCCCTGCACAGTAAAGTAAAAAAATAGTTCCTGACGCAAATTTGAGATTTTTCGATTTCGTTATCTCCACCTCTGTGCCTTTCTGCCAATTTTTGTTCATGTAATGGTGTTAAGAGGATTTTCTGGTTAGGTCAGCCAGGATGAGTCAGCAGAACAATTCTGCATTGCTAGTCATGTTCCACAGCTGAAAACACAGCTAATAATTAAAGCTTGCAATAATGCTCACTGATAGCTTTTAGCCACTTACACTTCAACAAATAAATTATTGTTTCAACAACAGCATAAGAGAAGCTTTCATGTTTTGTATGTACCACAAAGAATAGAGATTGCATTCAGTAATATGCTTTGCCATAGAATCACTATCAGCTATCGTCAGGATCGAGAGGCGGGCACTGTGCCTCTGTGCAGATGTTTTGCTTTCATTCTGCTCCCACCACTCCACGTCTCTGAGTATTCCTCGTCCTTCCCTTTCCTGATGAGAAACAAAATATGCTGAAGCATAAAATCAGTTTTTAAGTATGAGAAGGAATTTGGTACTGCTGTAGGTGATTATGTTCAGAAAGTTGCATTCAGTGCAATTTTAGAAAGATCTATCAAAGCATAATTAGGTTTCCGTTCCTAAAAATACATAGCTTCCCAGCCTCTCCGTCGATGGATGCTTTGGGATCACTGGCCACAGGCTGTTGCTCACTAGTAAGATACCCCTTTCTGCACTCTAAACAAAGGAAGAAAATTCTAGGGTGGTGCTCAGTAACTGGTTTTGATTACATTACTTATCAAAGGGCTAAAATAATACCTTAGATGTGGTTCAGAGTGTGCGAAATGTAGCTGATAATGTTTTAAGTGCACTTAGTTTAATCATGGGTATACAGCATTTTGTGAGAGGCTTGAACTATGGGGTGTAATGTTAAGGGTTCTGTAGCCTTTATTTCTTGGAAACACATTTAGATTTTTTTTTCCTACAGCATTCTCATAGAATTTGTGCCGACAAGTCGTATGACTAGAGGTCTTATCACAATCAAATATATAACCATCAGTCAGGAAGAGGTATTGAAAAACAAAGGAATTAGAAATAGGAATTAGAGAGAGCTTGACAGGACTATAGAAATCTATGATCAATAAAGACAAAATAGACAAGTATTTTCTCTGTTTTATGGCAGAGGATTAAGGTAAGGGGTGAAAAATTAAAACAGTTAAAAAAGCCTTTCTTTCTTTTCTTTCTTTCTTTCTTTCTTTCTTTCTTTCTTTCCTTCTTTCTTTCTTTCTTTCTTTCCTTCTTTCTTTCTTTCCTTCCTTCTTTCTTTCCTTCTTTCTTTCCTTCTTTCTTTTATTCAAAATATAATTAAATTGTAGAGCTCATTACTAAGGGACGCTGCTGAGGTCAGGAATGTAACAAGATTTAAAGAGGGTCTGGAAAAGTAAGAATATTCAATCTTATGACAATTGAAGCTGCAAGAAAGGCTTTGAAAGAGGCATAAATCATCTTGCTTCAGTGTTTAAGCTAATTTTTAACAATTAGGGATTAGTCTGAGATAATTTTATGGCTCAGATCCCACAATTGTTGTTTCATGAAGTTTCTTCTGAAGCAGCTAATGCTTATCCCTGGCAGAGACAACCTTATGATCTGAGTTGATTTAAAACCTTCTTCAAGTTTTTCAAGCTTACACAGAAAAAAAAAAAAAAAAAAAGAAAAAAAAACACCACAGATTTTTGACCTGTTCAAAAAGCATCCCATAACATCCTGTGGAAATGCAAATGAAACCATGAAAAGGACAACTCTTGCTATCATTTTTCTATCATTTTTCTTACTTTGACAAAATTGCCCTGGTGCAAATCCTGCTTTTGAAGCCCCCATAATAAATAAATAAATAAAGTCAGTCTGAGGTGGAAGCAGTTTGATCTATTGTCCCACTGGGAGTGTAGGAAGGCTCTTTCAGAGGATAGGAAGAGGGAATTTATTGACAAAATCTTTAACCATATTTCACACAGTCTGAAGCTGATATTTACCCTTCACAGTTGGTTGTTTTTGTGTGTGTATGTATGTGATTTTTCTGCTCTAGTGCTTTAGTGTTTTAGCCCTATAACATTAAAGCCAGTAGATTATTTCTTATTGACTTTGAAGGTTGTTTTTTGTTGTTGTTGTTGTTTTTGTTGTTGTTCGGAATGATCATGGGTCCAATATAAAATTATGGTTCTGCAAGAATACGTGTTTTGAAAAATAAATGGAAGCATGTACAGAAATGTAGTGCTATCCCTTAAATTGGCTACCTCCTAGACAAACTCATGTGTAATGGTTTAGAGTTCTCTGCAAACCGATCAGACAAAGAGAAAAGTCAGCTTTTCAACTCTCTCTCCAAATTATGTCCAGCTGACAAAATAAACCTGTAAGTCACGTGGGAAGAGAGAACATGAAATAATTTTAGTGTGTTACATCAATTCCGAGAGGTTTAGTTTAAAATAATTGAGAATTCATTTCTTATTTCTGTATTGGCCAACTAATGAATTGTGGTGTATGCTGCGAGTGCCGATGTCCTCATGTAACCTCTTTAATTGAGCCATGCTGGAAATACTTTGGTTATGTAGAGGAAGCATGTGCTTGCCCAGCATTTGTGAGACTATGAGGCTGGGAAATTAATGAGCAGCTGAAGTCACTGTATTTCTCTGTTCTTGTCAAAGCACAGATGGTTGAAAGAGATTGACATACATGTCTGTTCTGGGAAGGGGGAGGTATTTCCAGTAACATCCTGCTGTCTCAGCTCTGAGGAGATGGCCAGGTAGGGCACAGAGAGGTGAGCATCAGTCTGCCTCACAGCGATGTGGTCCCACTGCTCGTGCTTCATTGGCCTTTGGGTAGGTGTGAACACATTCATATTTAAAAGCCTATTGCAAAGCACCACGTGGAAGAGAGGGGCTTGCTGTGTGTGCGAGCAATGGAGCTTTTAATGGATATCGTAATATCCTTCTTGAGTTGTGTCGTACGTCTTGCAGGGGTGGGTGTTGCTGATGGTGCTGGCAGGTTGCTCAGCTCCAGCTTTCCTGACTGGTGTCAGGGCAAGCTCACTGCCCTGGGCCAGTCCAGACCTTACTACCCCCTGTGCACAGGTCACTCCGTCTGAAATTTTGGAGCTAATTTACACTGTGCATTGTCAAACAAAACCTCACAATGGATGAAGGTGAGAGAAGTATGAGAGAGGTTCAAAGAGAGAGGTATGAGAGAGAGATTCAGAGAGGTTCTCAAAGCCAGAGCCTACATTTCTGGGGCTGATGGAGAGAGTTTTGGCCCAATGCAGATGAAGAATGGGATGTAGGGACATTCGGGAACTGCAGCTCTGGAGTATTTGTGCTCAAGTAGGTGGACAAGATGGTTGCCTCCAAAGGAGTACCATTTGAGGGATTAATTAGCTGCATTTGGGAGAGGGGGCAGGAGAAACCAGCTTGATTGCAAATAATTTATATTGAAAAGTAACATGGTATCAGACAAGGTGAACTTTTGGAGTGTGAATCCAGCAACTCAAGGTCATACCTCTTTGGAACCTACTGTGGTGGGAAATTGATATTTGGATCCAGCTTTTCTGGACTGCTGTATCTGTTTGTTTCTTAAATGTCTGCTCTATGGCTATTATTCATATAGTGCTAGAGCTGGCTATGGCACTGTAAGAGACTGGAAGCAGGTAGGAGACAACAGCCTTTTACCATCAGGTCATACATACAGGTCTTCTGTCTGCATTAGGACTGGGTGTAGTCCTTTCAGTTCATCTGCTTTGAACATTTCAGCCCATTTGATTTGGATGTTCCTAATCATCATTTAATAGTCTGTGCCTGCTGTTCATTTAAATATACATAGATTATTAATGAAAGTATGCCATTTAAAGACTATTTCTATTGTGAAGGCATGATTTTATGCTCTCTTGTGCCTTTCAAAAACATCTCTATATGTGCTTTTCCTTTTTATTTTAAGTATATGTATAATATTTTGGGGGGTATGATTTGCATAGGAGTTCACTTACCTAGTTCTGGAGGAAATCTTGCCAAGATCTGTGTTGTAGAAAATATTTAACACTTACTGGCAAAATGAAAAAGGGGATGGGTGCCGGATGTCAGTGTTTGCAGGTCATCAGGGTAGTTTAGAGTTGACTGCAGAAAGCTGCAGAAGAAACACATCATATTGAGTGACGGGGCAGTAAAACATAACTCAGTGTTAATAAATCCATACTAAAACTAGGGGAAAACACTACCTGCTCATACAGAGCAATGGCTTCTAATTTAGATTTTATCACTTGGAAAAGAGAATTAATCATGTGGAAGGTTTCTGAAGAGACTCATCTCAATATTCAAGCTAGAAAGAAACTGAATATGTAGAAGCATTAGGAAAAGAATAGAGCAAAAACCCAGAAAACCATACTGTGTCCACGCATCATATAAAACAGCCTTGGTCGCCCCACCAATTAACAGAGTGAAGATGCAAGATGGGTTGGGGTTATCAAAGAGACTAGGAAACTCTTACAGAACAGGGCTTTTCAGCTTGGATAAGAGGCAACCACAAGCAAATTTGCTACTTGTACTAGTATGAGCAGCAAGGAGAGTTGGAAAAGGTGCAGTTATTTGCCATTTCTCACAGCGTAAGAAGTCAGTGCTGCGCCATGCACTGGCCACACAAGAAGCTTAGGACAAACTGTGCTTTCATATACACACACATGTACAGCTGGGGAACTGACTGACACAGGATGTTTGGGAGACTAGGAGTAAAAGTGTATTCAAGAAGGGCTTAGATAAATTCATGGAAGAAAGAGCAATGAAGGGATATTAAATAAACAGATGCCGATACAGGCTCTGGCTCACTTGTTTAAGCTGCAGATTGCTAGAGGCTAGAAGAGCATAAAGGGGAAACCATTCAAAATTCACTTTTTTCCTCATGCATGTTCCCTCAGCATCTGCTGGCAGCTCTTCCCAGGACAAGATACTGGCCTGGGTGGATCCTTGGTCTAACCCCACCCATCTATCCTTGTGTTTTTTCAAGTGCAGTAACTGGTAAAGGCTGGGACATGAAAGCCTATTTCACTATTGTTGATTTCTGTGTGATTCTCCACCCATTAAATATTTGTCTAGTTTTCCTCATATTTGGGAGTCTGTATTTTTCCAGGGGAGATGCATTCTGCCGGTGTACAGATAATGCATATGTTTTTCTCTATAGTGGTCATCATCAGTCACAGCTCTTACCAGTCATGTGGCTTTTGCAAATTGCATCATGCTTTGTTTTATTCCATTTCTCAGATAATTAGGTGAGGTGGATGTTGAATCCCACTGAACTCCCTTTTCCTTGGCTCTAGCATTTTTACGTGAAGCAAGACATAATAATTTCACTTTCTGCTTTTTTACTACCACTTTTCTTGTTTCCTTTGCCAGTGCCAAACAATAGCACTTGGAAGATGTTGGTTCTCTCTGATCCTTTTTTTTTTTTTTTTTCCTGGGAGCTTGTGAAGACAACAGGAAGAAAAAAGGATGACCAACTGTGGGCATTAAACTCCTCGCCTCCCTGAGATACGTGCTTCGAAGGCCATTATCAGGCTCAGAATAGTGACTCACACCATCTGAAATAAAAGCTGTGGATTGGCCATTTATGCAGAGTAACAGTAATAAATTATTAGTGTGGAATTCCCTCTTTTAAAAAGATAGGGTAACATTATATCCTGACATGTCAGCACAGACTGAGATGGGATGCAGCATGCAGTAGCACACCCAGAGCAGAGCTGTGCTCTGTGTTGGAGGTGGCCACTGCAGAACACTGCCATTTTGCTGAGCAGGCACAAACATTTTTGCACTAAGCTTCACTTAGTCTGATGGGTTTGATTCAACTTTTCCCCTATTTCTCTCTGTGCCAGTGACACAAAGAAGAGGGAGTTAAGTAACTCAGATCTGGTTGTGGGCTTGCAGCCCCTTGGCAGTGCAGGTAGCTACACCTAAGTCATACTTTTCATTCCAGTTCAAGTTCATTTCAAGTTTCTTCTAAAGAAAAGGCTAACCAAAAGAATATGCTAATTTGAATTATTTTTATGCTGGTTGGTTTTGGTGTTCGTCAATAGAGGGCACTAGAGTAAATGGTTTCAAAAGAGTTCTGTTTTTGTTGATTCTTGCATAGAGAATAGAGAGATGAGGGTGGGTTTTTTTTCTTCTTTTTTTCTTTCTTTTTTTTTATGTGGAAGGTTTATTTATTTATTTATTTATTTATTTATTTATTTATTTATTTCTCCCCATTATTTTAGATTTTTAATGTTAGGAAGAGACTAACAATCACAGCAAGTGGAAATCCCCAAATACCAGCATGACAGATAGCGGAACTGCATAAATACTTTGAACCAATTTTTGCCTTTTTAAGCAGTAATTCTTCAACTATTTTCCATCATGTTTTCAGTTCAGAGGTGCATGCAGCCATGTGTTCCTGGGCCGGGTGCTCACGGAATGCAAATTACTGCGATTTTCAGCGTGTGCTCTGAGGGAGCTGCAGGAGGAAGCCCACCTGTTTGGGGCTGGTGCGTCTCGCCAGCCCCTTTATTCAGCAGGGAACTTCAGCAAGGGCTTAGGGCTGCTGGATTTTGTAAGCTTCATATGCAAACTCTGGCTCTTCAGGGCCGTGGCATCTTCACTGCCTTTTATCCCATAAACCTGTGTACGATAGGTGCACCTTCTGCTGTGGCATGCATCAGCAGCACAAAATCACTCTCTGAAGTCTGTCAGGAAAGGCTAGGCAAGGTGGTATATCAAGATACCTGCTGAGTTCTGTCCATAATCCCTTGTTTGAAGTTACTATGCGGAAGAATTTGGCCTCCCCACCCCTGGCTGCTTTGGCAGAGTCAGAAACGTTGGTCCTGTCTGCCAGCAAGTGGTTATCTCTGGGATCTCTGTTCGTGTTAGCAGGAGCTCGTCAGGTTCCCTTCTCATCTCCTGCAAAGCATGGGTGAAATTGGCTGTGAAGCCAGTAACGAAGTCTTTGCATTAATTAACAGGTTGAGGCCTCACCAGCTCTCACAATTTCCATGTACAAAGCTCTGGGAAACAATAGGCATCACCATGCCACAGGGTGTTTAAAACAGCTACTGAATGTTAAGGTTGTTTTTGGCAGCGTGTAACACAGTCCCTAAACGGGGGGCCTCAGAGAACGAGCCAGCCAGGTACAAGGGGAGGAGCAGGTTATGTGGTTGAGGTGCTCCATTTCCAATCTCCTCATTAAATACTTGGTCCTCAAAGCTCACCGGAGTGAGTGTTACCTGCCCAAGGAGCTTGTTGCAAAAAACTATTGCAAATTTCTGTTTTAAGCTTTACCTTCATTGAATAGTGTGAATGTAATTCAGTCTTGTTTACAAACTTTTATTTTATTTTATTTTATTTTATTTTATTTTATTTTATTTTATTTTATTCTGGACGATCTGGGAAGCATGAGGTGTTCTGTTGCTGCAGGAGTGCACAAATAACGTTATCAAGAGTCCCCAGGAGCACAAGCCTTTTTATAGGCCCATAATACGGGATCCCACCTTTGTGAAAGAGTCTGCTGGGACAAGTCCCCGCTGGAGCCTGCTGGCAAGCACTGGAAGGAGGGAGAGAACATGAGACTGAGCTTGCCATGTTGATAAACATAAAAATGTTTTTTTGCATGCAGATGAAGTTGACTTAATTCTTTGGTAGCTCCAGAGTGAATCAGTGGGATTTATATTCCTACATCACTCACGGCCAGTTGCTCAAAGACATTTAAGCATCAAAGAGCCACTACAGAGTTTAGTAGCTCAAGATTGGTATTAACCCAACCGCATGCACACTTTTTACATGTATGAGGAATGTGCAGTCCTCCCTCCGTGGTCAGGGACTTTCTCTGTGGCTGCTGCCCGCACTCTTACCTGGCTAACGGTGGCCACTCCAAGATGCTTCATCCATGCAGAGTCCTCCATCCCAGTTCCTGAAGGTGCAGCTAGATGGCAATGTCTCCTGCCATTCGCCGGGTGAGCTGTCCTAGCATGTCAGCCCTGCCTTCCCACCTGCCTGCCCCCCCAGAGGATGCCCATACCCACTCGGCTCATCTGGACTGGTGCTGGAAATCTTAGTCTTAAACTGCTGAGTAATGTAGCATCGTGTGTGTGTGTGCAACAGCCAAACACCAGCTTGGTAGAACACTTTATGGACAAAAAGGCAGTGAGCATTTGGGATGGGTTCTGCATTTAATTTTGTTAGAATTAAAGCAACCGTCCTCTGCTGAGGTCCGGATATATGCAAACACATGATCCAGCAGGTCTGGGCCATGAGCAGGCTGCGTAATTGTATCTCAATCGCCATGAGAAGCTGCAAATAGAGCCGGTTGCAGGAGTTTATCCTGTTCCCAGGGCAGGTTCCCTGACCCCAGTGGGGCTGTGATGGTTACAGATGGGGTGGCAAGCCTGACAGATTCAGTTTTATCTGGTGCATATGTAAATGTCTGGGTTTGCACAATGCTGGGATGTGGGGTGAAACACATTTGCAGCCACAAAGAAATGACAACTGCTAGTACAGGGATCTTTGCAAAATTCATGTAAATGTGTGTCAAACATTTCTTGTCAGTCAAAATCACAAGAACCTCCAGAGGTGCCCATTTGGGCTTGATGAGAGTGCAGGATGGAAACCAAACTCCAAGTACCTCTTAATAATCTCTTGTTAATATGATTCTCTGGTTCATTCTTCAGTTTTTCTAAGAAATAAGGTTCTATTTCTAAGAAATAAGATCAATTTTTTGGTCCAAAGTAAGAAAGATGTAAATCAAAGAACATCTCAGATACTAATTTGAAGGAATAATTCTATTTTCAAATATTCATTAAAACATTAGAAGTATCTTCTGTGTAAAATACAGATTTTTTTTTCTTGCCATAGAAACCAATTAAACCGTGCATATTTTATAGTGTCATGCCTGCATTTGATTTATCCTGTAATATAAAACTTGTTCCTTGTAACCAGTATGTCCTGTTTCATCAAGGACGATATCGGTACAGTCAGTAACTTGTCTCGTTTTAGCATTTCAGCATGACTTTATCTGTTCAAGATGACTCTGTTCATTAAGTCAGCATTCGTCATAAAGAGCAGTGTATTAGAGGATGAACTTCCATGGGCTAGTATTGACAAAGCTGCAATTCTTCAGAGTTACTGAGAAATCACGGCTTAACTCTTCTTGTTAAATCACTTATCTGCAATCATAGTCCTTTGATTTTTAGCTTCAGTTTTAGAGTCTTACAACAAACAGCATTTTATAGACTATTATTTATTAGACATATTATTTAACTAGTAAAATGTGTGAATATATTAGATGTACTGATAGATGAGTGTTTGAGAAGCTTTTGTTTGTTTTTCGCTGATGGAAGTTTGCAATCCAAATGGTATTTGCCAGCTGTGTGAAAGAAAAAAAAAAAAAAGGATTTTAGCAAAACTGAAGAAAAATGCATTTACACAAATGATTGAAATCATAAATCTTGAAGCCTAGTTTTAGCACCAGCACTTTGGAAGTCTTCTTGCTGTGTTGTTTATTTTCATGCTTGCTTTCTATTACTGTCAAGTGGGCTGCGACAGCTGGAGGGAGCAGGAATTGAATGAGAGAGGACGTCTGCTTTCCAGCAGGAGCGTTCATCTGCTTGAAGGAGGAGGCACATCTGGTTACATCCTCTGGTCTTAGTCAGCCCTCCTGGGCCACTCCAGTAACAAGATGGTTTCACTGGCTTTCTAGAGGTTCTTGTAGCAGCAGACTTCTTGGAGCATTGCCCCAGGAGGCCAGTCAAGCCGGCTCTGTGGTCTTTCTGTGCCCAGGAAAACGGCAGAGGATCCTCTGTGTGGGATGTGTGTGTCCCACACGGGACCTCATGGCCAGCAACCCCAGCCATGTACCTGTTGAAAGCAGAGTCTGCAGAGAAACAGTAGATTAGAAGAGTTTACATTGCAAAATGGTGCTTGTGGATGTGCATGGATACAACTTTACAGGAATCTGGGAGATGGGGCTTTTGTGTACTGCAGTCTGAGCTGAGCCTTGCCTAGCTCCATGACTGGGAAATGTGCAGAGACCCCTCAGGAAAAAGGATGGTCAGAAATTCCCTGTCTCGTCTGTAATGATCGTGATACCTCAAAAATTCCCATGTCTCATTAATTGGGAAATATGGTTAAAATAAGCTTTATTTTAATCTCAAACTGATATTGAGTGACAATAATAAACAAACAATCAGAAATAAATGTAGTGGCATCAAGCGTGTTACAGCAGACCTCTGCCCCCAAGAAGCTGTACTCAACACTTTCTGAAGGTCAGTTGTCCAAACAGGGTTCTCGATCCATTACAGCTTCTAGAGAATCTGCTGAAAGAGATGCTGGTGGCGCCTTTGGCATCAAACTAGAACGTAGGCTCTTGACCATCAGCTAAAAGGAGAACAGCATAGCATATATTAAGTGCAAACCAGACTGTGAGATGTCGATATCAGCATGCTGTAGAAATACAGTGTAGTTCTATCTTGCAGAAGAAATGCTGCTGAACTTCATTCTTCTTCCTTTTGTGACCTGCTGGCTTAAATGGATTAAGAATTAAGGCAGTAAACATCTTATGTAGTTTGAATGTTTCTCCAAGAAGCTTTACAGGTGTACTTTCTGTAGAGCAATCATGGTAGCAATCTCTTCCCTGATTGCTGGGAACAAAGCCATAGGCTATCAATTAAAGATGATTTTACTGGCTAATTTCCTAACACACACAGTAGCAACACCAAGCTGTATACCCTCCTCAAGCTTTCTAGTAAAGACGTCTTCAGCCTAGTGCAGCTGATAAGTAAGACAAACATAAACACAAATTTGGCTTTGAACTTCCCATGTGTTGCTCAGGCACAGCACACACTTTGCATACCCATTTGAAAGTTAAATTTGTCTGGGCCATCACAGAAATGAACGTGCACACTTCCTGGGCAAGGAAGACCACAGCAGGAGAGAGAGATGTTGCTGCTGAGCCTCTGCCTTCCTCAGCAATGCTCCGTTAACCAGGGGCTGACGTTAGAGCATCTGTTGAGCTTTCTTGCTTTCTGCTGTGCAGCCCAGGCACAAGGCCCTGGCTGTCATGGGGACATCTCTTTATGAGCTATCAGGCAAAAACAAGTTACAGATGAAGAAATCCCAAACATCAGGTAGGGACCATGAACATAAATGAATCTGTTGATGTCTTACAGCTCACCCTTGTGAAGGCAAGATTGATTTCATGTCATTTTAAAACTTGCTAAGTTATTTTTTTTCTATGACACCAGTAGCAATACAATAATAAAGAATAAGGTGTTACATTATGACTCACTATTTGATTATGCAACTTTTAAAAGATAATATTTGTATGTTTAATAAACACACACTTTGCGTTTACAAATTATGCAGGATAATTAAGCATGTTCAATATGCATTGGGACATCACATTCACAGATAACTTAAGCATACAGGACAGCCCAAGCATTAGGAAAATAAACCTGTTGCCTTCTCCAAATGTCACTGGCTTTCATCAGCTGCACCCAGTTAAAGCCCCATATCTTTGAATTTAGAGGACAACATTTGTTTCAGACCACATCAGGAAAGAATACCTGGTTCTGAATGCTTTCCAAGCAGAAATAATATGGCAATCCACCGTCTGGTGACTGAAACAGTCTGTTCAGAATAGTAGCTATTCTGAAAAGTAGTAGCTAACTCACTGTAATTTGGCAAGTGCTCAAGTGAAGGATTACCAAAACCAGAGGTTACTCTTTTTAATTTGATGCTACCTTTGCAAAACGTTGAATGCCATTAGTGGAGTAAAATAATGTGTTTAGAGCTAAAATATGCAGAAAAAGAAGGCTGTAAATATTACCATCCTAGAAACAAACATATTTTTTTCTTGTCTTGCTCATTAAACTTGTAGTCAGTATATTCAAGTCTAGTTGATGATTGAAAGAGTTTCAGAGATGAAGCTTTTACATTTTTTGCAATTATGCCTATAAGGGCCAGGAGGAAATTATGGGCTTGTCTTACAAATGACATTATGGACTCACAAATTAAAATGAATATAAATGACAAACAAAATAGTACTGAGAGATAATGTTTCCTAACTTAATTAGTAATCCTGGTTTTGACCACCGTTTTGCTAAGAGATTTTTTCCTAATATTATTTGTGAAAATGGGTCTCTAGAATAGGTGCATGCTCGGTATATACATTCGCATGACCAAAGGAAGCTGTTGGATTAATGAAGCCTGGTTTCTTGCAGATTTTTGCCCTGCTCCCTGTAACCTCCTCGCTGGCCAAGAGGAGCCGAGTAGGAGCTGGTTGCCCAGACTCTCAGACACCTGCCTGGTGGCTGAGCTTAGCCTACATGGCCCTGAGCCTGGGCATTAGCTTGGATCTCCCTCCTTTAACCAAGAGATGATTTGATTTTTCACTGAATTCATACGAACTTGATCATCTTATAGACTGCATTTAGTTGAAATTGGTCTGCTCTTTCAGAGTCAGAGGGGAAGGTCAGGCGGATAGTCAAGCAATGCAATTTCATAACAATTTTTTCTTTAGAAACTAAGCCAAGAAAGTGTTCACAGGTAACTAAGCTTGCAAAGTAAAGAACTGAGAATTTAAGAAAAATTAGAAGTGTGACTACTGCTTTCTTGTAACCTCCCTTCATGTCTGCATTGCCATGCAGCGAAGTGGTGCATGGCATGGCACTACAGTCATCAGCTGCCTGAGACATCCTTCATTTTCTTCCCTCTGTAGTCTTCTACCTGTTCTGCTTCATGTTTTCCAAACTCTGCATAACATACAGGAATGGTTTTAGAGACTTAGAGCCTTTTCTTAGTATTTTGGTTAGTATTGCAACAAGGTCCTTCTTGCTCCATAATTAGCTGGAAGATATTTGCTGATGTCCCAAGAAGGGTGTGGCGAGACATGTTACAGTGATAGTCAGCCTGGTTTAAGTCTGCCAGATCAGAAATGCCGCAGTTATCTGATCCAGAGTGCTGATCCAGTACGGACCGAGTCTGCTGAGTCACTGGTGCTCAAGAAGCTTTGACGAGCCGACTTTGTGTTAGCAAACTTTGTGCCAAATAAAATACATTTAATTCTGCGTTAGTGTGGATATAGCACACATTCTGTATCAGGCACAGGACTGTGACTGCATGTTTATGTGTGATCCACATTATACATACATTTTTAATTTTGATTGATCTGCCCATGCAGGGACCTTATATCAGACATCCAGTCCATAGCCAATGGTGCAATGCTGTAGGAAACACTCTGCTGTCTTGCCCCATAACACTGCTGCTGAATATTGATTGTAAAAGGGAACCTGGAAGAATTTATTCTTCAGGAGCTGTAATGGGAATCTAACAAATCATACGGAAAACTGAGATTTTTGAAAGGCTGATAAGGGAACAACAAAAAAAAAAAACTAAAACAAAAAAAAAAGCCCACCCAGAATTCACCTTATGCTATAAATCAGGATGGTGCAAAGCTTTGTAACAAAAATATATTTGTAAGAGTAGTTTATTTTAGGAGAATCAAAGCATTTCCTCCAAAAGTCATTCTTGGAAATGGCTGAATTGTTTTAGCTAAAATGTCCTAAAGCAAACAGCATGATGTTCCCCAGCATGGAAACTTTAAGTACAAGTGGTTTCTCTTTGGCAAAATTATAAACAATTTAAAACAGAATCTAAAAATAGAGTGACATTCAGTGCTAGACAAAGGTGGTATAACGAGCTCTGCCCAGCTTACATTGAAAAACAAAAGCAACAAGGCTGCAGGACCAAATGCATGTTGTTTTTGCAAATACCATTTCAGTGATTCTTGTTTGTGATACGGAGGCAGTATGAATGGGCTGATTACTTGCTAGAGATGGGGCCATCTGCTTCTGTTATGAATTTGCATTGCTGGTAGCCATCCCAGTTGCCTCTGCTAGCCAGCAAGTGACATTTTTGAATTGTTCCTGAAGGCAATTTTGTGATTTAGCGGGTTAATTGCAACTTCATATAAACCCCTCATTCAGTTTTCAATACTCCTGTACATATTCTCAGGAGAACCTCAAATTTAAAATGCATATACACACGTAATGGTCATTGTACTTAGGTAGAAATTTTTATCTGAAAACCATAAATGTTGTGGCTTTCCTGAGAGCACCCCTGGCTGTGCTTATATTATAATTGCTAATAACTAGCACACGGCACAAACTTCTTGCAAAACTGTACTACCAAGCAGCCCTGATGTAACTAGAGACCTGCATCTCTGCAGCCGTGCCAGGGTGACATGGAGGCTGTGACAGGGCGGCACAGGGCTGTCACCTTTGCTTCGGTGAATTCACATCCTCTCTAATCTGTAACTATTTTTACCCATGTGCACAGACAGGGAGGTTCAGCCGAGAGGCAGCACATCGGGATGTGCCTCTCTTCTAGCTTCTGCCTGCAGTAACTTCGTTTCTAAACGCTCCTTCTATTTTTTTCCTTTTTGTCATCATGTGTGTCCCAGACTGCAAGTACACATGCCACGCTCACTGCCGAGACCTGCTGCACCTGGGCTGCCGGCGGAATGGGAAATTAATGGCCTGCCTCGCTGCACATGGCACCTTAGACGGATCTGACAACGGCCAGGTAATAGATCTCGTGTTTGTGTAATTACTGCTGTCTCCGGTCCGCTCTGTAATGAAGCGTGGTCTGCCTGCTTCACCCAGCTGCTTGGGCATGACGTCTCACTTAGGCACGGCCGGCAGTGCTGAGTTTCCCACCCAAGGCTGTGATTTTGCGGAGCGGCTGTTGCCAGGCGGGTCACTGCTGCTCCAATTAGTCTGCAGCTGAACTAGCTGAGAAGGCATCCCGCAAAAAGGTCTTTCTCCTGCTGGTTTGGCTGCCTGAGGCGGGTGACTGGCACAGAGCTGCTGAACATAGTGCCATGGGGTGGCGAGTGAAGCCAGGGTCCTGGCCACTTGTGACCATTAAAGATGCACTGGTTCTGTCTGGGTTTGGTGTCCCCCAGTTCTCCTCAGACCCTTCTCTGGGTAACTTCAGATTTCCCTGCCTGGACTCCCCAGCAGCTTCAGCTGCTCATGATGTACCTCCTCATCTCCTGCTCTACACCACCACATAGTTTGAATCCTTGCGTTTCACCCTCCACATCAGGGCCTTTCTCCCTGCCCTTCCTTGTTCGGGGGACATCAAAGCAGCACCCAGAGAGAGGTGGGAGTCCTCCAAGAAGGAGGTTCACACACTGATAATGAACCCTGTAGATCTTCAGTGCTCTGATAAAGGTTGCGTTGTGCTAATTACACAAATTTGTGCTAACGACCTTTTGTCATGCACAGAGGTCCCTCCACACTTAACCTCCGGACATTCACTTCAAACCGGCAGAAACTTTTGAGAGGGCACCAACATTTCTCCATGTCCTTGCTAAGCTTTCTGAGAGTGCTGCAGAACAGCACAGAATTTTCTCTGCAAGTGCAGCATTTGTTTGTTAAACAAATTTTAAAAATGTAAAACTCATTGTTAAAGGTGCTTGCTCCAGCTGCCCAAACCGCAGCTGCGGACATGGCTGCCTCCCGTGTGCTCCTCATGACTTGATTTTGGGAAGAGTGAAGGGGCATAAATCAGGGGCTGAGAGGAGTAGCAGGGGTGAGGAAGGGGAAAGACGTGGCAGCATGAGTTTTGGAATGTGAATATCAGCACATGGGTGAATATTAGCATGAAAATATCACAGGAACAGAAAGGGAAGACTGTGAAAAGCCATTTGTACTCAAAAAGACATGTATAGCTTGTCCATGCAGGAGATCCAAGAAAGAGCTAGTGTTGTCTTGGGCAGAGCAGCTATGAATAACGAGCAAGGAAACTGTCTTGTGGTTTGACCCTTGCAGCACTCAGGGAAGCAGTCTTGTGTGCATTGTATGCAACAAGCTCGCATCAAAGTACTGTTGTTCTGTGTGTGTGTGTGTTTTTCTATTGATGCCTTTTCAGTTTTTCATTTCTATTTAAATTTTGCGTCTCCCCATCCATTTTATACATGCAGCTGCAGTGTTTAGTATAAGACAAGGCATTGGATGGTAGGAAAGAGGCTGAATTTATTCCATTTGTAAAATTATTCCTGCTTTCGTATTCTGTGAATGGAGTCCAGTCTGTAGAGCTTTAGTTAGACTCAGTGCGCTTTGGAAGCAAATCTTCCAGTTGTCCTCACTTCCCTTTGGGTTCGTATCAGCAGGCAGCCTTAGAGCACACAGACTTGGTGCCCTTTCAGCTGATGCTAAGCTGTTTCCTGGAGCCCCTGCGAAGCGGCACTCCGGGAGCACATCTAACATGCTCCAGCCACTGATGGGCATTCAGCCCACAGCACCAAAACAGAGACCGTCTAAAGTAAAACCTCCCAAGTATTTATACTGAGGACTTTGGGCTCTCATCACCAATGGCTTTGCTTTATAGAGCTGCTCCTGTTGCACCACAGGATTTGCTAACGTAGGCGTAAGCTATTTGGCACAGAGCAGTCCCCAGCGAGCAGCACATTGATAAGTGTTCCAGCGAAGCCTGCTTTTGCTTTATCTACATCATGACTTTGAAAATCACATGGCATGCAAAACCAGTTAATTTTGAACCAAGCTATGCTAGTAAAATGCAGAGCTGCAAAGACCCTGCATGTATCTGGGGATATCCCAGCCATGTGGTGACTGTCAGCTGAAAATGTGAAGGGATTACAGAGAACTGCTGGGACTGTACAGTATTTATGGAGAGGAATGCCTTGCTAACAACCTGTACAGTCCTGCCAGGGCACGGAGCGCTTTGGTGCACACACAAGTGGTCGGATAGGTTCACAGTCTGGAATATAGCCACACTGCTTGGCTTTGTTAATAAACCTTTAGAGCTCAGAAGCCAGAAGCAGCCTGAAGTTTGAGGTTCTTCCTGTGTATCTACATATATTTGTATAGACATATATTTCATTATTAACAAGTCTGGGATATTCAGTTATATAGCTATTTCGAGAGATCAGTAAGGCTGTGGGGTTAAATACTCATAAATGAAGCTCCCAGTTTCACGCACTGCAAGCACCTGATGACAGAAATAGATGGCTCAGGTGAAAAGGGGATGTTGTTTCGCTAATTCTCTGGCCTTTAATGTTTCCCTCCTGAAGAGGTTTCCTATAGAGACTAAAGAGGAAACAACGGATGTAAGCTCTCTGTGATCTTGCAAGAGCATTCTCAGAAAAAGCAGCGGGCAGAGCTGCCGGTGTCCTTCAGAAGTGAGCAGGGGATGAGCAGAGCCCATTCCAGCTTGCCTCTCCTCCACTGCCTTGTCACAGCAGTGGCACCTTCTGCCTGGCACTGCCAAGGGCTTCTGAAAGTCTCAAAAGTATGAAGCCGTTACGTGGACTTTCACTGTTTCCCCTGTTTATCCACCCTGGATAGATTAAAAAATAATAAGAATAAATTTATTTGGTGTGAGGCACAGATACAATTTCTCTTCTCGCTCAGGAAGGCCTGCCTTCCCACACGGGCTCTGCTGCACTCAGATTTCCCCAGACAGAGGGTGGTCACATCTGATGTTTGTCCAAGACTGCAGGGACTTTGTAAGGTATAGAAAGAGATGGAGGATATCCCAAATGACTTGGATAATAACATCCCCAAGATCACTTGAAATTGCATGAACCCTCTGTGAGAAGAGGGAGAGGGCAAGAATGGAAATTTCTTGCCATGTTGTCTGGATCAGGGTCTGGATCAGTGTTGAGGTTACCACTAATGCAACTTCCACCTCAGAGGTGAGTCAGTTTGACACCTATTCTCAAAAAGATCCCCTTTGGGAAGAAAATGGACTATACAGCACAAAATATCACCATGGAGATATGTGCAGCTCTTGATTAATAACAAAAGCTACCACAGAGCTACTGATTTCTCTCCCATACTCACTGTTGGTAGTGGCTTGTGCACTGTAGAGTGTGCATGCTTTTTATGGCTTCTATATTTCAGATCTCTATTAAGCCTGATTATGCTTGGTAGAAGTTGAAAGGAAAGAAGGAAAACTGGATGATGTTCGTTTTGGCAGGCTGAGCATAGTTTCATTTTTGCCAGTGACTTGGAGTGATTTCCAGCCTGGAGCTTATTTCAATTCCAATTGTGTGTATTGCTCAGGCTGCCTTTAGAGAAATCCATTTCACATAATTAAAAGCCTTGATAAATTATATAGGCTAGAAATTAGTCCCAAATTAAAAATAAATGAAAAAAAATAAGATGTATCCATAGAAGTTCTGTTAGGGCCATCTGCAGCTTTCTTTTACAGGGGTGTTACTAATATGGCTTTGCACAGTGCTGACTTAAGAACTTCAAATTATAACATATGTATACAGAAAACATAAATTGCAACATTTTTAAAAGCCTAATTTACTATATCATATACTTGGACATCGTTATTGATCTCTGGAAAAAAAAAAAAAAGTGGCAGAAAGCACGTTATTGCATATAGATAAGTAATTCTGACTCTTTCCAGCCTGTGGGTCTGAAGTTTTCAATGCCTTGCCAGAAAGGGGATCTCTTGCTGGAATTAATATGATTTTTTTTTTCTTTTTCTTTTTGGAAATACCTTGCTTTCCCATATGGCATTTTTATTTTGTCAGAATTTGAGAGTTCTTTTATAGAGTTGCCTCTGATTTCCAGATGCCTGGCAGCTCAGGCAGTTCTGCTTTACCTAGCTCTCCAGGCATCCAGAAATCTTGGACATCCTATGCACAGTCTTCGCAAACTCACTTGGACTTGCTTCAAGTCCACTCAGTAATGACTGGATGAGGCACACGGTGAGTGGACCTGCATCATCATTCCACCAAATGGCATATTGCAGGAATTCATACATTTAACAGGACAGACTTCAGTCTGCTGGCACCCGATGGGAATTTATAGCCCACGGAAGCAATCACAATTGTGTTGTTACACCACTATGGTTTTAAAACAGTATTTTAAAAACACGTATATTTATCAGTAAATCTATCCTTAAACTTTTTTTTCAGAAGTATTTGATTTCCATTTAAAGTCCTCGGATAATAATATACAGGCCTAACCTTTCAGACAGAAAGGTAGCGAGTTCTCTGCTTAAAGGATACATGGCTAAAATCCAGGGAAGATCAATTATTGGTTGTTTAGCAACCGGATCAACTCCAGTCAAACAGCTCAGACTTTCTAGCTACATAAAAGAAGCAGACAAGGCTTCAAATTTCAGGAAAAATCTTCTCTTAGATCAGGGGAACACGGCAAATGCACTTTGGATTTTTGCATGGTTGTGTGTTGTCATATTCAAGACATTGGTATAGTCTCCCTAGAAAATGATCCACAGTGTTTCCTCCATAATGCTTCAGTGTGCAATTTTGTCAGCTGTCATTATAAGATCAATGTTATTCTTCCAACATTTTTTTTCTATACAAACCATTCTTACACCAAACATTTTTCCACAGTCCTTTCCAGTTTGTGCTATTGTGGCATATATATCTGATGCGAAATACTAATTACATGTTTTTATTGCAGCAATCTTCTTCCTAATTCAAAGATATTAGTATCTTCATGGTATCTTAGCAGGCTTAGCAGAGCACAGATGATCACAACAAACTTAATATAAGTAATATCTGCTTACATGTCCCATCCATCCCTGGAGGTCTTTAAAAGACATTCAGATGTGGAGTGTAGTGATATGGTTTAGTGGAGGACTTGTTAGCATTACGTCAGAGGTTGGACTCGGTGATCTTGGAGGTCTCTTCCAGCCTAGATGTTCTGTGATTCTGTGATGTGTTCAGGTGATTTGCTGATTGTCAATGCAAATAACATTGCCTAATCTTTCTGGAGAAAAAGCTGAAGGAGAACCAGGTCTGGGAAATGTTTTCTGTGTTGCATATGTCTGATTATATGACAGAGACACTGAGGCAAGGTGTGGCCAGGCTCTGCCTGAGCAAGCAGGTGGAGCTGTCAATAAGCCAGGGTCCCAAGGGTTGTGCCTATGATGGTTTGCTGCAAAGACGGTTTTTGGCATCTTTTGGGTGGATTTTCACCATGCAGATAGGGCCAGTGGCCACTAGAATGATTGATTTTGATGGGGTGGGTGTAGGCAAATGGTTTTTGGCTGCCTGCATTGAAACATGTGCTTGAAGAGAGGCACCTGGGGAGGAACAGCCTCAGGCAGCAGAACATGCTGGGGGCCACCCAGCTGGAAGGCAGCTTGGCAGAAAAGGATCCGGGAGTCCTGGTGGACACCAAGTTGAACATGAGATGCTGGGAGAGCTGGGCCTGTTTGGCCTGGAGAAAAGGAGGCTCAGGGGGGATCTTGTCAATGTGTATGGTTGTATATATAAGATGCCCATTTCCTTGGTGATAAAACACTAGCGATAATAGTGTCCAGTGCCTTACTCAGCCCTCAAAACATGCAAAGAAAATGAGTGCTGGCTGGGCAACTGGTGAGTGTGGGGTCAACGGCAGCCCCGCAGTTCTCAGCCCCTGCGCAGGCCTGCACTGACTCTTCTCAAACGCTGCTGTGCCAGCGATGACAGACCAACAACCAAACTTCCCCTTCTGCTGGAGATCCGCTGGTAAATGCGGTGATAGTCACTTTCGTCCCTTCCTTCACAAGCTGCCTGATTATTTATTTTATATCCGTAAAGATATATGGGTATATATTCATATACCTCGTCCCAAATGAAGTTACCGGCAGCCCAGCAGCTGTGTCAGAGCTATCTTACTCGATTAATCCATGCGGGTGACTGGTTTCCAAACAGGGTCCAAAGAAATATTTAATATCACACACATTCTAGTCTGCTTATTCACCGGGCTGATTTTATTTTGCATTTGATCGTTCAGGAAGGAAGCTGGGCTGGAATAATGATTGCAAGCTGCTTAATTCACCCTACATAGACCTGCCCTAAGCAAATAACAAGGTAGCAGCAGGGCTGTTTAGAAGAAAAAGTCAGAAATACTGTGAGACTTGCACCCCGATTTCTCATCCAAATTGGCTTAAATATTTTTGGAGCTTCTCTGTCTCTTTTTTAAAACAGTATCAGGCTTCTTTTGTTTACTTGTGGCGTTAGCAGCTGTTGGAAATGTTCAGAGAAGAGATTGCTGCTGCCTATCGACTCAGTGCAGGAAAGGCATGATGCAAAAACCTTCCCTGGTGGGGAAGGAAGGTGGGGAGCAGTTTTTGATTATTTTTAATGATAACATTGCTGGGTGAAGATATGAAAATATTTGTTCCCAGTCTTTGATCCATGTGGTTTGCCAACCAGCAGCCCCACAGACAGCTGTTAGGAAAACAGGTAGAGAATAGGGCACTGTGTTGTGCTGATGCAGTCCCCTTTTTCTTAGAAGAATTTAAAGCATTGTTTCCCCGCAAGCAGGGAATCAAACAACAGCAGGTGAAGTTTTTCCTTACTGATTCAAGGCTTCCTCTATTTGTGGATGCTGCTAAAATCTGCTACTGGGGCCTTTACCTGGTAGTCAGCTCCCAGCCTTTCCCCTGATGGTCTGACCAGAGTCCTTCTCGCTGTGCTTTCCCCACCAGGCGGTGGTCAGAGGAGCCCTCCTGTCTTCATAAGCTCAGTTTCTCTGCTGCTTGGCATGTGTTCTCAGTGGTGGTTCCTGTTCTTCCACGGATCTTGTTGGACAGTGAAGCTTCATTCTCATCTGTGTTGTTTCACATCAGTCTGCTCCACAGGAGATGTGGATAAGAACCTACATATATTCCCTGTTTGCTCTGCAAAAAAATGTGTATGAGTGTGTGAAAATTCAGCAATGCAGTAATGCTTCAATGTATTTACTGGGGGAGAGGAAACTGTCCCCATTTACTTTGTCATTTAAAAGCAATGGCAATGAAGTCATATTATTTAAATTTGTGGGGGAGTACTCCTCTTGTTCCTAGCCAAACCATAAAGAAGTAACTGGGTTTCCTAGGGTCAGAACGTACTGGGTTCTCATCACAACTGTAGGAGATTTCAAGTAATTACTTTGTCATGTCTCCTCCTCTGTTTTTATTTAACCCATTTAACCTGAGCCTCCATTCGTGCAGCATAGGTTCTAGCGGGGGTCTTATACCTCTGGTTCCTGCGACCTGGTCCTCTGCTGCCATGAAAAAGAAGCTGCCCAGATATGATGGGCTGTTGTGATTCTTCTGAACACAAAGCTTAAAAAAATGCAGATTCCTACATGTTTTTTAGATCTGTTTTGTTCAAAAAAGAATATGCTGGTGATCAGCTATTCATTTTTTATTTCCTAAAATGTTTATTTCACAAAGGGTGTAACAACACTTTCAAAAATTAGGTAAAGTCCTATCTTCACTTCATTCAAGATATACAGATTACGTTGTGGTTGTGATATTCAGAATCATTCTGATTAAAAATCAGATTAACATTAAAAAACAGATTAAACAAAAGGATTGCCTATCACCTGTGACCTCTAGATTTCTTATGACTTGTGTTGCTTTTGTGTCTACATCTGTTTTGTCATGCCAAGAGAAGAAATTCGCATGCTAACTGGAAGAAAATAAGGAAGAAAATGTTTGAGAGATTTGTCGTACTTGGCAAACACAGTTTTCATATGTTTTCAAACATAGTTGTTCGTTGAAACCTCTTTTATTAAACGTGTCTTCCGTGCGCTGTCTCCAGGCAGCCTTCAGGCGGGCTGGCACAGAGCAGCCTACATGACTTTTCTCTGTGTGCGTACTGCCTCTCTCAAGTTTTGGACCAGCACCTGGACCAGACGATGTTGGAGCCATGCTGTTTGGCAGGTGGACAGTGCCCTGAGAAGATAAAACTCTGCATGCCTGCCCTGGATGGATAATCCAACAAAGAAAATGGAGAAAATCTTATTTGCCCTTTAACTTTGATAGGAACACTTTCATCACGGGTCCCCAGGAGTTCTTCAGACACATAGGCCACAACCAATACCGTGAACCAACAGAGAGTGACAAATGCCCCTTTAAAGTGTTTTGCTGACTGATGTGCTGCAGTCAGCTGGATAACTGGATAAAATTATTTGCTTTGCCTCAATCAGATCCTTTTCTTCTCCACCTCTTTCTCTGCCATTGCTTGCACACGTGCATGTAGCCAGAGTCAATCCCCATTTAAGGTTCTGTCTTGTCTGGCAGAGTATTTGTTTACAGCAAGATAAGTATGATCATTGATTATTTTGCTTTACAATCCTAAGTGAGAACAAAGCCACGGTGATAGTTGCCATGGGGCAGCAGGATGAGGTCAGCATCCTGTCTAGGGCTGACCTCACCTTGCTGATGTCAGGATAAAATTATGCTATCTTGATTTCACTAAACTTCTGTGTCACAGCAACCTTATCAAACTATTCTACAACATTTATTCTGGAGAAGGAAGACCTGTGCACAGCAAGGCAGGCCACTACTTCTACATTTTCCGTCACTCCTGAGCTCATTTGTAGCTCATATTGCTCTCAGTACACACTGCGTTTTCTGTTTGTACTGCACTCTCCCTGCAACCTTTCTTTTGCCATCCTGACTGGTATTTTCCTTTACAGTAACCTTGGAGAGATTCTTTATCTGCATATATGACTAATCAGTAAGGTCTTATGATTATTATAAAGCAATTTGTTGGAGGTAGGAATTAGAGCATGAAACTGGGACTGAGGAAACCAGATTTGCAGTCCTTGCTCTCCTAATGGCTGATTAGATATGGCCTTCAGCAAGTCAGTTTGGCCTCAGTTTTTAGATGCACTGATTTAATTTTGAGCCTCTTGCCTCCAGCTTTCTTTTCTTCATTCTTCTAGGAGGAGGGAGGTGTTCACGGTATGCAAACCTCATCTTTCCTTCTATCTCAAAAATGTCTCAGTCTGGGGAGTCAGAAGTAGAAAAAGTTTTTGGAAATGGTGATGTTGTGATGAATGCTCCTTGCCTATCTGCTGCTCTCGGTCATGCTGAGGACACGCTCTTTGATGTGAAGCATTGTGGGCACATAAATGCGGTTTGTGGCATGGCTGTTTGTCAGCAGCAAGCAGGGCTCTCTTCTGAGGACTTGACTATTTCTTTATTTGTTTCTGCTTTACCCATACTTCTGTGAAATCATGTACTGCTGAGTGATTTATCACAGAATATTCCTGATGTAATCTGAAGAAGAAAGGCAAAGATTAATTCTCAACATTGAGGGTTCCACAACGGACAAGCTCAGAGGTAACAGTACAGGAGAGGGGAAGGAGTAAGATCACAGGCAGCCGCATTTGTAATCTGTGATTTTATGAGTACTTTATATTTTTCCCCACAACTATCAGACATAGCTAGGGACTGAAACAATTTATTGGAGTGAAGAAATACAAGAGATAAGTTCAGGAAATACCTAGAATCTGTATTTTCATCTCTTAACTAATCAGCTGCTGTTTGTCCTCTTCCTCCCCCTGCTCCTCCTCCTCCTCAATCCTCTTTCTCCTCCTACTGCTCCTTCTCCTCCTCTTCATCCCCTCTTTCTTCTCCTCCTCCTTGCTCTCCTCCTCTTCATCCAACCCCTGCACTGCAGCCCCAGCTCTCCTTTGCCCCACTACCTCCTCCTCCCAAGATATTTTTGCAGTGTATACTCCAGCAAAGCCAGCATGCGTTTGGCCGAACCATCTTTGTGAGATCCTTCATCTCCCAGCAGGTGACCTGAGCCTGAGCCTGGTCCACAGCTCCCCAGAGCTGGCCCAGCCCCACATTTCCCCAGCCACTGGGCTTCACCCCCTTGCTGCCAGGTCCATCCACCCTACCTAGGAGCTGCTCATCCCACATGCACCACCCTAACTCCTCCGCCTTTCTTGAATCCTGGCAGAAAAAGTAGCTCTGGGTGGTGGGGCAGGAGAGAAAGAGAAACAGAAGAGGGACAAGGGGGACAGGCACAAGCCATCTGGATTTTTTCCTCTTCTCTCCAGCTCCCATCACACAGCATGGACCTCCCAGGACAACCCCACTCTTGGGTGTGAGAATCATTGCATTTGAGTAGCCAGTGACAAAGGGGTCCAACAGAGTCAGTGAGACCAGCAGTTTGCTACAACAGATCCAGTTTCAATAACAATCTGTAAGCCTCTATTAACCATTTTTACTTATTTATTTATATATTTTAAGTGTCCCCAGCTCACATTTTTGAGCCTTCTTTAGCCTGAGGTTGCCTGCTGGAAGGTGAGCACAGCGCGCCCCAGTCCTCTCCTGCTGCTGGGAACAGGAGCTACCTTGCAGCCTGAGCCAGAACGGGACCTTAACAGAGATGGGGCCTCTGAGGCCAGGGAAATGAGTCTGCCTTGATCCCACCCATCCCCAGACCACCCTAATCTGCAGATTACTTGGCAATTGTCCCTAATACTGGGGGCTGAGGCAGCATTTCATAGGCAAGTCCTCCAGACTGTGCTAAAGCAAAGTGCGTAAGAGCAGTATTTCCTGGTCATTCCACACTTTTCCTCACACTTTCATTTCTTTTAAGTCACCTGTGGTTTTTGGCTGCAATTAAGAAGGAAAAAATAAATCTGGCAGTTCTGCTGTAGTTAGATTTGGCAGTTTCGCCCGTTACTTCCAGGAATTATCTTCGTGTCGCAGATACGCCCTCAGTGCCAGCTTTAGGAAAACCTTCCACCTTTCTGGCGTTTTAATGAGGAAACAGATTCCTTAGGAAATTGCATTCCTCCAAGAACAACCCCTTCTTTACAAATGCTCTTGCTGCAATCTTCTGGAAATATCTGCATTTGAAATTCACAATATGCTGACCTGAAAACCCCAGAGCCTGCTGGCAGGGTGCTGGGCGGCTCGCTCGGCTCCATTCGGGCAGCCCCACGAGTTCTGGCAGTGCCGGTGTGCCTCCGTGTTTCAAATCCTCGCTGCCGCAAGCCTCCTTTGAAAACCTTTGCAGAGTTTTCCTGAGTTAATTTAAAAGCAGGTATTTGAAAGAGACACATAGTTTTATAAAAAGCTTCCAGATCCCAATAAAAAGGTGGATGCCCTAATGCTTGCAGCAAAGAGCTCTTTAGCATTGTTCTGCTGTGGTGTTATGTTCAGTGATGTCTCTGGCTTATTTTGAGGTCTCCAAATAGACTGCATGCTCACCGGTTGCTTTCCGACCTTGCAGTACAACCCATTTTCCAATGCCCCCTGGCCTCTTGGGGGTCTGGCCCTGCAACTGCAGGCTGAGGAGGTGGTGAAGGAGGCAGCGTGCTGCTGACAGGAGCGAGCACTGATCAGCACAACTCAAAGACAAGGTGTAAGAAACAAAGGCCATCCCTTCTAAACCAAAAATCACGTGTTGCTTTTGCTGGGTGCAGTGTTTTAACAGCTGGCCTCAGCAGGTCTGCCCGTGCCACCAGAGCAGATCCGCGGCGCGGGTGGCACCTGGCAGTGGGCAGTACTGGTGGCTCCCCCGAGCACTTTGTGTTCCTCTCCTCCAGGGAGGTTTCCAGCTCCCGACCAGTGACATCCGCCTTGGTGGGGCTGCAGCAGTACCATGCCTGTTTTCCTCCCGGGGAGCTCCATTTCGCCCCGAGGGATGGCTCAGCACATCAAGCAGCTGCTCTGCTGTGGCAGATTTCAGCCTGGTGCTATTAAAAAAAAAAAAAGTATCAGAATTGGTTCCAGTTTATCCTAACTCTCTAAGCCCTAAATTGAGGCAGTTCAGCAGCTGCTTTGTGAACAGCTGAGCTGTCTGCAGGGGGACGAGGAACCGCTGGGAGAGGGGCAGACTGGACTGAGAGCCGAGGGCGAGGATGACGGCTTGTGTCTGACCTACATCTCCGTCCGGAGAGGCCGTGGGGCAGATCTCAATGTGGTAAAGAAGCTGTGGGCAGCACCTTCGTGAGTCTGTACAGAGCATTTTTATGTCAGTAGCGGAAGAGTAAACATGTTGAAACAAAGTGTTCAAATGTTGGTGGAAAACAGCTATATTTAGCAGCTCTAAAAATTGCCCAGTGCAAGACATAAAGGAAATGTCTGTGGCAACCTACACTCCTCTGGTTTCACCTGTTGTGGTGCTTCCTAAGCCTAGAAATATCTGTAAAGTAAGTAACAAAGCAGCTAAGGCTTCCCCAGAAGAAGCCCAAGCAGACTAAACTCACTTGCCAAAGCAGCTCTTGCTGAACTACGAACTGACCTTGAGCTGCGTTGATGTGCTGTAATTCAAACCATCTGCACTCCGAAACAATTAAAGCCTTCAGATCTCCGAGGAGTTTCCTTCCTCTGATTATAACTTATGTGCTGCGGTAGGAGGCAGGGGTAAACAGCTAGTTAGCGCAGGCCTCTGCGCCTGGGCAGTCTGACGGCGCAGCACATACGGAACCATTTCCATCTGAAGTGGCTTTCAGGCAGAGAGCACAGCACATGCTCTGCGCCGAGCGCCGGAGTCACAGGTTGCAAAACAGCCCTGGCTGGACGCATCTGCTTCACCTCCGCCGCCTCCCTCCCCACAGCTTCTCCTTCGGAGATGGCGGTTTCTGTGATTTTCTAGGCGATTCTGCGAAATAGGGGTCAGTCTGTGGAGGTGGTGCTGAGCTACGCGCTGTCCTTCTGCGAAGCCTTGTCCACGTGTCCCGCTGGCCCCCTTCTCACGTCCCAAACAGCGGCGTGCCAGTGAGACTTGTGCTAGCAAGCCTGTGCCCGTGTTGGAAGAAAAAGGACTGGATAAAAATTACAAACTCGCTTCTGAGTCTGGTTCCTTTACCACGAAGATTTTGTATCGGTTTCCAGAAGCTCAGCGTTTACACCTCTCTAAAGCCTTAAAAAATCAATCTATGGCCGTGACATCAGAGTTTGGACATCGCTGTGGTGGGAAAATACCAGACGTTCATTCTGTAGGAACCCTCTACAGTTTGTTACATCCTGCATCTGGCAGCATTTCACATTAAAAGCACCGCAGTGTACAACTTATTTTTACATTGGAGTCCACTATTTCTATCCAAATGATGACAACATCAAAATTTTGGATCCTCAGTGATCCGCGGTGAAGAATAATCACCCAGACTTAATAAAATAGGAAAAGACTTTTATTTTGTAAGAATAATGTGTGGTTTTTTTTTTTTTTCCTGACGTTGTAAAACAAGTTTAAATATATAAACATAAGCATTGACCCTAACATTCAATTAATTAAATACTTCACTTTTAAAGGTAAGACCGAACAGTAATTAGCAGATGTAGCACAGCCTCTAAGTCAGATGTGACTCCATCTGTGCTGCTGAAGGCCTCCGTCCCAGGCAGTGATCCCAGGCCTCCAACCAGGCAGAGCAAAGCAGCTCTGGTCCCCTTTATCCAGCACTACCTCCTCCAACAGCAGGCTGTGCGCCCACGTACCCATACCTGTGGACACCAGATGTGACGCCTGTGGTTTGACAGTTCGGAGGGGAGGCTGTGAGGCAATACTTGCTGGGATGGGGTGCGAGGGTGGTGAAGAGCAGAGGAAGGCTGGTGTGTCCACGCTGCCATGACAGGGTGGTTTCTGGAGCTAACGGGAAGCATATGTGGGTTTGTTTGGAAGGAAATGCATGGATTCACCGTAAAAGAGGACCTAGAAATAACTAACGTGTAAAACATGTTATCAGAGCAACAGACCCTGAGTCCGAGTGGGAAAGCTGAGTTATTCAACTGTGTAGGTCCAGCTCCTATAAATTCAATGTGATATTACGTATATTATATATAAAAGACTATCAACAAATAGGCAGAAGTATATCAGATGTCAGATTTATGGTTTCCTTTGTGACCTTAATACTGACCTGTGTCCAGCTGGTGCTGGAGACCAGAGAAGTAACGAGGTCTTGGTCAGGTCCTGCAGGCAGGGCAGAGGGGCTGTGGCCCCCCAAGGCATTTCCCAGCTGAGAAGCACTTCTCTTTGAGACCAAAATATGTCCCTTTTGTATTTTGTTGTTTACCCTATCATGTTTTCTTGTTAATGAACAAGCTAAAAGTAAGCAACACCAGCTTGTCCTGTGTCAGCCCAGGGCTCAGGCTTTGACCTCTTCACCCGCAGCCTGACGAGATGGCAGCAGGCGAAGGCATCATGAGCTTCTTTCCCTCAAGGTGGGAAGGTGCTCCTGCATCATCTAACTGCAAATGTGCTTTCTTTCCCCTGGTCATCTCTCGTTTCCACCCCCAAACTGCTGCTACATCTGGGGTAAGGGAGAGCAAGAGCTGTACAAAAAAGCCTCTCACCACTGCGTGGCCCCGTGCAGCCCATGGCTCTGCTGGGCTTCTCACAGACATAAGGCACCTACTCCCCCACGTCTTCTTCCCCCTGTGTATGAAGCCAGGAGGTTGACTTTAAATCGGCTGAATTATGGATTCAAGATGCTGAGTATATCATTCCACAGTTTTGATATAAAAAAGGAACACTATATTTTCCTTTTTTTTTTTTTTTTCTCTTTTCTAGCTCTCCAACATCTTCTCAGCTCTGATACATACGCTTTTCTTAGCTGTCCTTTCATCTAGTGTAATGCTCCCTTATTTTTTATTTTTTTAAAGTGTACTTTTTCTCTAAATCTCCCTTCAAAATTAGAAACATACATCCCAGCTTTCCTAGACATGTGTTCTTTTTCTACCCAGAAATGCTTCTGGCTGTTTGTTCTGGGATTTTTCAGAAATTCTGGATAGAAAAATCTGTCTGATTCTTATTTCAAAATGCTACCTTTTTCTTTGCTTTCGATTCTGGCCAACTTGCCTTTTTCTCACTTCTGTTTCTTAATGGTCCCTGAACTCCTTCCTGTCTCTTGCACGAGGGGAGGAAGAGCATGACAGCAACGGTGGGAATCAGGAAGCTCTTAGGCTGGAGAACGGGACATGAACCAAATGTGGAAGGTGAGATTTGGCTAAAAAAAGCCCTATCTAGGGGTCATTTTTCAAAGGTGGTCACATCCTCCTGAAAATGTGAAATATGTTAATCTTGTGCGGCACTGCAGAAATATAAGGGGAAAAATAATAATTACCTTTCATTAGCAGCTGGCAGCTCCTCTGCTGCCTGCTGGGCAGGCACGGGGGAGCCCCGACGTGTCCCCAGCACTTCGGCTGGCTGGGCACACGTGGGGCCCTGTGCTGAGGCTGGATTTGACCAGCATTTCAGCAGCAAGCTTCCAGGTCTGTTATCCTGTCAAGCAGCACGGGGATGTTTGTCTCAATGGATGGTTGTCTGAAAGATCTACTACAAAGTCCTCAACTTGGAGGGACGGCTTCTTGGGGGTTTCTACTCCCTGTCACATTCAGACGTGCTATTAAACAGAGTAAAATGACATTTCTTAGACAGGATGACAGGCCAACTTGTTGTTCTTTGTCTAGGAAATGACAATGTGGACTCGGTTCCCTGATCAGAAGGCCCCTTCCCCCAGCGACGTACACATTAGGGGACAGATGCAGGGAGTCGAGTTGCAGCTACAGTGCGTTAGGCCTCACATTTTCGTGGTATTCACAAACATGTTGAGCTTCCACAGTTGTGGTTTCTATGCTTAAAACAGAAGGTCCTAGTTAATTTTACTGCCCCAAGTATTTTTATATACTGTTAACAATTAGGAAGAAAATTAAAAGTTGGAGAATGCCTGTTTTCTGTGCACTTTATTATAGAATATTTCCTTAATATTATATTTTCTCATACAGCAGCTCTACCGCTTACCCTGGCAAGGCCTTGGTGCTTACAAGGAATTAGATGGCAGCACTCCCAGGCCTCTAAGCTTCCTTTAGGCCTTTACTTATACTTGTGTCTGACTACTCACACCTATGGGACTGTGTCAGCAAGGATGAATTCTTCACCTGTTCATTAAGCCAGGGCTTTTGGACCATACCTGGATGCTGACAGACTTGTGACCTGACCATGTTAGGGCTGGCTACAGCTAAAGCTACAAAGCCCATTGCTGCAGGGAACAGGCTGCCAGATGTAATAACACGTCTCTCAGCTCTCACTGGTATTGGCACATCTACTGATCTGTCCCTGCTACAGAAACCCGGCCTTGGGAAGGGGAGTGAGGGCACGGCGAGACTCACTCCCTGACATTCACACAGCTCTTTGAAACCCTCTGACTGAACATGTGACAGACATATGAAATATTTGTTCTTCATTTGTAGTGTGAGATCTACCCTTTTATATCTGCGACAGGAAAGTGCCTGTATGATAATGCATTTTACAGTCAACAGAAGAGTAAGAAAGGAAAATTGCTAGCAAATGTCTGTGTTTTGGAGAGCACTTCTGCCTAACAGGGACACATGTACCCTGTAAGTAAAATGCACACAAGTACGGTTGAGAATTGCATCCAAATCCTCTCAAAGGCAATGTGAGCAGTGGGTGCCCACAGCAGTGTCTTCAAAGGGCAGAAATACCCCCCTGGTGAAGGTTGTACTTCTGAGTCTGGTACTGGACGATCCTTCGTCATCTCGCTAAGCTGGATCGGAGACATTCACATCTCTCTGAGATGGAAAGGGTTATTTCCTGAATATTCTGGGAAACTGCCAGACTCTAACTGGGGGTTGATGGTAATCCCAAAACTGTCAGGAAGGGAACAGGTTTATCTCTATAGCTTTACGTTGCCACCAAAAGTCCCTCCAGTTTAAAATGTCCATGTTCAAAATCACAAGTAGCTCCGTTGCTTTCAGTAAGACTGTGAGTGTGGGTAGGTGGCCACATGTTTGCAGCATCGTAAAAAAAGAAGACAAGCACAATCTCCTCTTTCCGCTCCCTTTTTATCTCCCTTCAAAAGAGCGTGAAGTCTGACTGCTCCCAGCACAACCCCAAGATGGGATGGGGGGGAGCCTGCTCTGGGCTCTGTTATCTCGTGACTAAGTCTAAGCAAGAGAGATCAAGACCAAGATCTGGTGCATCACTCTAAGCGTGTGAACATGTGAGCACGGAAGAGATCACACGGGTTATTTTTAGTTTCCAGGTATCCCTTCATTTTGAGGACTTTGATGAAAGAGTTGCACTAAGGGGACCTACAGGTTGGGCAGAACTAAGCATTTTAGGAGCTGCAAAAGGATTACTGATAACGCTTGCCTAAGGATGTATCTGTCCATGGCAGATGCACATCCCCACAACATTTCTTCACAAGGCAGCAGAGGGAGGCTGCTGAACTGGTTCCTGCTTGTTTTCAGCCTGCACTCGTGCGCCTGTGTGGCTGGAATGCCCTTGTTTGAATTAGCAAGTCACCAAGTATGAATCAAAGGGTAATTGTCATTGCTGGCTGTGGTACTAAACAGACCTGAGCTATTAATTCAAGACAAATGGGAGAAATGAGTAAACAGAAAGTTTACTGGTCTGTGGAAACTACAGGCTGGAGTGGATTCTCTGTGCTGGTTATATTTCAACTTTATTGCTTTGCTTTGATCATTTGAAATTACCACTGTTTTCAGCTGGAATTTAGGCAAACTAAAAACACATGATTTCTGAATTAATTATTCTGATTTTAAAAGGGTATTCTGTTACAAACTGTCCTTCTTCCTCTGCAACTTGTCTTTGCATTGTTTTTGCTATACAAAAAATTTGCATAATGAATATCATGTAATAATTATATTTTCCTACAAAAAATGTTACAGATAAGCCAAATTCAAAACATTGTTAGGTAGGAACTCTTTGATTTCAGTCCTAAAGCATATTTGAAGCTTTAGTATGTCCCACAGGGACTAATCATAGGTAAAGCTATGTGCGTGCTCAAGCCTTTACAGGATCAGGACCAGCACTTGCGAAGACATGTGAAAACAGAAAATGAGAGGGGGAGAGGGAACCACAGGACTCCAGATGTGACCAGAAGGGTTCCTGTAGCGGCCAGGAGCTAGAAGCATCTTGCAAATTCATAGCAATTATAATTACAAATACTGCGCAGTTCATTAATGGAAGTATTCCTGGAAAACACTGGTGAAAGCAGAAAAGGTAAAAAATAATGCTATCTGCAATCTTTCTGCAATCTGCAGAAGGCAGAAAAGGAGGCAATCTGGCTCCTCCCTTGCCACTGAAGCTGAATCCAGCCTGGCCACGAGACTTGCCAAGACATCAGCTTTTTTTGCTGACACTAAGGTAACGTATTAGTACTTTATAGGCTAATAGATTTTGAAAATATTTGAAAATTTGGCATAGTCTTAATTCCTTATTGTCCTCTGGCCAAGAAAAAACAAATGAGAAGCGCTCGAGATCTCTGCACTACTGTTTGTATTTTAATAGAAAAGCAGCGTGAAATGTTACAGGACTCTCCAAGCCCATGCCCTGTCTTGCTTTTAGCTTTCCTGCTGCTTTGACACATCGCCTTTTGAAACAGCCTGGCCAAAATCTGGTGAAAAGACCAAGGCTTGTGTACAAACTGGATCATTTTGGGCCCTGGCAGCCACAGCAGCCATAGTGGCAGAACGAATGTTTGCTAAATTTCCCATTTTAATGAGCTCTCCAAGTTTCTTAGTCAGAGGGCTGAGGGGATGTTTTAGAAACATGTAAACATCATGCAGTCACTGATGGAGTTAATGTAAACTCTATAGCATGTTTTATCAGTTGTCCTGTTGTTTAGTCTGGGAAAGAGGAGAATGGGGGAACAATGAGAGACCTCAAATACCCAAAAGGTTGCTATAAAAACAGTGATGGATTGCTCTCTTGTTAACGATTTAAATAAGATGTTGAGATAGCCTTTCTAACTCCAGTAGGTAGCTAAAAAGCTCTGGGACAGATGACCTACAAGGGAGATGTTACACTACCACACTGTGTTTGAAGAATGGCTTAGCCAACGTCTGCAGCGATGCTGCAAAGACCTTGGTACTTTCTTAGAGCAGGGGTTGAATTTGCTGAACTTCCCCTTGTAATCCAGTTCAACCGTACTTTCCTACGGTATTGTGATTACTCTCATACAATGACATTTCAATGCAAATAAATAAATGAAGCTGCAAAACCTTGTGACGCAGTCCACCTTTATGAAATTCAGTATCTGCTTCTAAGGGTTATTTCAGCTGTGGTGGTGGAAAGTCCTAATCCTTGCCAAATTAATAAAATTATTCACACCCATTTTGCCATTTAGGAAGCTTAGCTTTAATTTCCAGTTTCTGGAAGCTATACCCAATGTTTCATTTCTCTAAACCGACTCTCCAAGACTACAAAGTATCTTGAAGCTGAATTTTATCCTTGAATGTAGTAGTGATATTAAATATTATTTTTCCTGTTACGTAGAAAATAATTGTTTATCACTCAGGTTATACTCGCCTGTGATTGCTTTTTGTTAATATTTTATCACATGAATCGTGTTTTGGAACACAGAGTGCCCATTACTATTTTTGGTTGTATTACTTGAGTCACCACTTTCAAGTGGCTTGAATGGGCTAGAGTTTAAAAACATTCTGACATTCAATCTGCGTCACCAAGCTTCGTTAAATAAACAAAAAATGTTTTGTCTTGTTTTCTTCACAGGTGCATCTAGCACTGCTTGCTACTTGAACTCCATTGTTCATTTCAATAAAAATCATCTTCATCCTCTTGCCAGCTGCCTTTGTGATCATATGGTAGCTGACTGCCAGTTTAACTTCTCACTCAACTGAGTTATTTCTTGGAAGGAGTGATCGAGAGCTTCATAGTGCTTGTCTGTGTTTTAAATCTCTCTCCTGTGCCACATTTCTTGTCTTCTAACTTCATTATTTTTACCTAATGCTTCATTAATTCACATTAAGAACAAGTAGGCATTCAGAAACCTTCTTACTAACTTTATCTTGAGACCTGGCTGTCTTTGTTTACAACATGCAGCATTATTTCTTTGGCTGACTATTTAAGAGGCCTGTCAGAGAGGACTGAAAATAATCCAAGGCTGGTAGTCTAGAGGTTTCCATGCAGCACCTAATAAGCAAACAAAGAGCCTTGGAAGAACCATACCCAAGTAAGAAATCCTTTTGATAAGGCAGAAAAATACTCATGTGGGGAGAGATCTTAAAAACTTGGGCAGGGAGTAGCCTGAGAACAGTAAAATCCATGGGGAAGTGTAACCATGCATCAGGGTGTTACATGGCCCTTCGAGTCCTACCAGCAGAAGACAGAGCCCCTTCTAGCTCCCGGCTAGAGAGCCTTGATGCTTAACATCCACCCAGTCCATGCTGCAATGTAAAAGGATAGTAAACATGGAGAGATGGAAGCTGAAAGTAAATGCCCAAGGAGGACTTATTTCTCCTTTTAAAGCTTCTGAAAGTTTTAGTGGGTATATGGCATTGATTGTAATGTAGGTGGTGTTCAGAGTAGCCCAGGCAGTAGTATCTCAAGTGACAACATATTGTTGTGCTTTAGGAGGACAATATGTGCTTGTTGGTGCTGTTCTAAATAAAATACAGGCCTGATAAATTAGCAGATTTTATCTGGACTTCATTAAGCTGAATTACTGTCCTGGTAATGCAGTCTGTGAGATTGTGTTTATGCTTCTATAAGTTGAGTCTTTTAGTTCTGACTAGAAAGTACTATACTGAAATGACAGTTCTGCAAACTGAGATGACCTGGATTAGTTTAAAATTCATTACAAGAAATACACCTGTACAGTAGAATAGGGAAACCAATTTTGAAGTAGCAGTCTTGCAAAATACTTGATAGGATTTGCATAAATTATTGCCAGCACCGAGCAACTCAGATTTGAAAGGCATCAGTTGTGCTTGGACCTTCATATGAATCCTTTGATGCAGTGTCACATCTGAAAAAAAAAAAAATAAGAGGACACTGTTAAAATGAGTAGGCTTAAAAACTCAGCTCTATTTGAGGAGTGAATTCATGTAGGAAGATATATCAAAAAATAACTTATATGTATTTTCCCCATCAGTTTTCATTGCAGCTGGAGAAAACTGCACTGTAAATCTTTCCATGTCATCAACAGAAACAATACTTCACAGACAAGGTGAATGTCATGCCCTGCTGCCCGAGAACATATAAACTGGAGCCCAGGACTTGCAACTGATACTGCACAGATGGACCGAAGCTCCCTTGAGGCAGCTTATTGTCTCAACAGTCCTTTTTGCGAGCTCGGTCCACCCACACACGATGGGTTTTGAGGCGGTGGCTAAGCAAACAGACTGTGCACACAATGCCTTTTGTTGCTGGGGTGTCGGTCAAGTGTGCCAGTGGATAACATTTAAAAACACCTTTGTAGATGGAAAACAGAAATCCCGTCCTGCAGGGCACCCAACTCACTTAAAACCTTCACCTTGATCATGACCATAGTTAGGGGCCTTACACCCCAAAGCTCCAAAAGCTGGGGTCAGTGGGTTTTGGACAGGTTCAGAAGCAAGTCCAGCAGATCCCTAGTGGGGCTGCCTTTTGGCATGGGTCTGGTCTCAGCAAGCCAGATAGCACAAAGCTCATTTGTTTAAAGCAAGCATTTTAATACCAGTTGCATTCAAGTAACTTGGCATTCAACTCAAAGCTATCTTGAATACTGTGGAGCTTTCCAGTGCCAACAAGCAGGCTCAAGATCTGACACATTCACATCTACACTGTTAAATTTAATTAGTTGTTTTTAAAAACTGTGCTACATTCTAATATGCCAGATGCCAAACTCAATACAAAGACCAATCTAAGTTGATGAGAAAGTAAGGATTCAGCACCCCCGGCCAGACTAACTGCTTTTAGTGCTGGGCGTGAGTTGTTTTGCTGGTGCTGAGGTGACCTGATCGATGTGTACGGCATAACAGTGTGGGAAGAGCACCTGACTGACCCCACTGGGGCATGGGGACTGGATCAGCCGCATGCAGCTGGCGAGGAGTTTGAGAAGGGCCAGCGAGATGGGGACAGGGGAAGAGGGAAAGGAGCCATCAGCCGATGGCATCCCAGCCGCATCCATGGCCTTGTGCCAAGGCCACGGGAGCCAAAGCGCTGGAGCAGACCAGGGCTTGGCAAACACATTCTTTCACACCCGTTTAAACTAACCCAAGGCCAAGCTGCTGCCAAAAGGTGCAGCCTGCCCTGCTCGGCTACAGACCCCACTCCGGGCCATGCCTGTGACTCATGTCCCCCCATGGGATCACCGGCATGGGGCAGGCGCCAGGACTGCAGGGCCGAGGGCCTGCAGGAAAGGCAAGCCTGCTTTTTTGGGCAGCTGCGAGGGCTTAGGAAGCTGTACCTTAAAGCCAGTATCCTGTCTCTGACAGCGACCAGCGCTAGATAAATTAATGGAAGATATGAGAAACCCTGAAACAGGTAATTACGGAGCGACGTGGCCTTCGGGCATTGTCTGCCACTTCCCCCAGCAGTAACCAAGCTTGATTTATGCCCTGCACCGTCCCAGAACTCCTGTGTTTTTAAACACGTTTTCCAGCCACGGTTCTGGATATTCCTGCCATCCCTACACTTATCTCATCTCTGCCGAGTCTTCACAGGCATCGCTCCTCATCGCGTCCCGGGGCGATGCATTCCTCCTACCAAAGGGCTGCGGGCCCATCCCTGCCGCCCGCAGCACCGCTCGGGGTTACCGCTGCTCAAGCACTGCTTGCAAAGTCTGAACTCAAATTTCATCAGGGGAATAAAGCAAGAAAGGCAATTATTCGGCAACTATTTATTACACAGCTCCGTTGATTATACTGCGATTAACACACGTCGGGGACCGAGAAGCGCTTGGGTGACAGTGGCGGGGCTTCAGCCGCCTCCAGCCCGCTCCTGGGCTCTCGCCTCACGCCGGCCTCGCCGCTTCTGAGACCCCGACCTCCGGCCCCGAGCAGCAGCCCCCGGGGGATCCCCCGGGGCCGGGCGGAGCCCCAGCGGACCACAGGGCCGGCCGGCCGGGAGGAGGCGTCGCCGGCTGGCGGGGCGCGGATCGGCGCTGCCCCGCGGAAACTTGTGCTGCAGGAAGGGAGGGAGAGGCCTCCACAGCGGCTCCTCCTCCTCCTCCTCCTCCTCCTGCTCCCCGGGCCCGGCGGCTCTGGGAGAGGAGCGGCAGCGGCGGGGCCCCATGCGGCGGCCGGCACGGCGCTCTCCGCCGCCGGGCCCCAGCACCACCAGCGGTACCGGCGGCAGCCGCCGATGACCTGGAGCAGCAGCATGAGCAGCGGCTACAGCAGCCTGGAGGAGGAGGAGTCCGAGGAGTTCTTCTTCACCGCCCGCACCTCCTTCTTCAGGAGGCCGCCGGGCAAGACCCGCGCCGCCCCGCAAGTAAGTGCCGGGCTCCGCCGCGCCGCCTCCAGCCTCCACGTGGCCGCCGCGGCCCCGGGGAGGCGACGGAAACCCCCGGCCCTTTCCCTGCCCGCCGTGCTGGCTGCCCGAGGCGGGCTGCTTGCGGCTCGGAGCTGCCCTGCCCTTCGTGTCCGTGGCGGTTTCGGGAGGCTGGCAGCCTCTCCTGCTGGCCGGGAAGGGCCCCCGCCGCGTTGGAGTGTCTCGGTTTAAGCGTCTGGGCTCCGGAGATCGGCTGCGAGGGGACTTTGAAGAAGTGATTAAAAGCTGAACAAAAAAAACTCCAAAGCCTTTCCGTGGTCGGTGTTGAAGCTGTAGGGGAGGACCTGTAGGGCTGCAGGCGGGGTGAGCGGTGCTGGTGCGCTGGGCAGGAGCAGAACTCAGTCCAGGAGCACAAAATGGGTCGGGCTCCTGTCAGGGAGCGGTGGCGAAACCCGCTGGGGTGAACCCGGTGCTTCTTTAGCTAAAGCAGCCCGGCCCCTCTCGCTTGTCCCTTCCCCAAGCACAGGATCCCATTCTGGAGATGGGCTTGGTGTTCAGAAACTGCAGGCTCCCAAGCCTGTGCTCTGTGTGCCGGCACACCTTCCCCTGCACCCACCGCAGGCTGCGACCTCTGTCTGAGCGGCATTTATTTCCCTGTACAAACTCCGTGTTTGTTTTCCTCGCTGCATTGGTCTGCAACTATGGAGACTACGTTATATACTTGCTTGTCGAAGCCTCAAGACTCGTTGTTGCCCCCAGCCCTTCCTCTAGGTTATGTTGGGCTGCAGAAAGCCGACCTTAGTTTTTGTTTCTCCGAGGTTCTCCAACTTACTCCCTGTTTGTGATTTGCTTAAAAGTTAAGCCCTCTGGCCACCCCCCAGGAAACTCCTGCTCCCGTTCAAGGAAGTGCACCGAGCTTTCTTGAGCTTTAGTTCCCTTTGCAGAGTTTGGCAGAGAGCCTGGGCACACCCTCAGCCTACACCTGAGCCGGGCGCCTTGTGCAAACAGACCGGGGCCAGAGCTTCACCAGGTCGGTGCTGCCTCCCCAGGACGCTTCTCGCTGCGCCCTTCCTCAAGGCCGTCTCTTCCTCATCCATTTTGATTTTCAGCTTCCTGTGAATCAGGGTGACTGGAAGCTGGCAAGTCCTGCCGAGCATCCTTGAACTCCGTCTTCTGACCTGCTTGGCCACTGCCTGGCCTGTACAGACTCACAGAGTGGTTTGGGCTGGAAGAGACCTCAAAGCCCACCCAGATACAACCCCCTGCCATGGGCAGGGACACCTCCCACCACACCAGGCTGCCCAAAGCCCCATCCAGCCTGGCCTTGAGCACCTCCAGGGATGGGGCAGCCACAGCTGCTCTGGGCAGCCTGTGCCAGGGCCTCACCACCCTCACAGTAAAGAATTTCTTCTTAAAATCTTATTTCAATCTCCCCTCTTTTAGTTTAAAACCATTAGCCCTTGTCCTATCACTACAGGCCCTTGTAAAAAGTCTTTCTCCGTCCTTCTCATCAGTCCCCACTAATTATTAAAAGGCTGCAGTAAAGTTTCCTCTGCTTGTAGAGGAAGACCACGGTGTCGCAGTCTGTGCGAACAGACAGCTAGCTGCTGCCGTGTTTTTTGTGGTGGTTGTACAAAGGGATGTGATAGGGCTCAGGCCTTGGTTCAGATCCTAAAACATACTCGTGTCTTTGCTTTGTAATGCTGGGACACGAGTTGTCTTACTAACACGAGTTAGGTAAGTGGCGGATTGTGCAAACACACAAGTCGCTGTGTGTGATGTTAACGCTCCCAGTCGAGGGGGGTGGAAAAAGCTAAAATTTGATATTCCGCTCTAGTAATGTTTCCCAAAAGAATACTGTGGTAAGATGCTGCGGGGTATGTGTTTAAATACATATTGGGTAGCCTGGAACAAATTCATCCGTACTGCTGACTCCGCAGCGTCAGAAACGCTCAGCTAAATGTTGCTAGTCATAAAGTTATTGCCGGCTGCACTGCGCTGCTGAGTTACAGAAGAAAGAAAAAATCCCCCAAACAATGCTGAATGTAGATTTCAACAGTCATGTGGCCAGTAAGAGTGAGTTTCCCCTTCCAGCAATAACAATCATAATAAGGCTCTTTGTATGTATGAGGATGTTACTTTTGGTTTGTATTTGAGGTTTAGTCAAAAAATGCATACTATGTCCCCTTGAGCAAAGAGAAAAGAGGGGAGCTATTAGTTATTGTTTCTGTGTCTTTCTCAACCATACAGATACCAAGCTTTGCAGGCTGTATTTTTTTCTTTTTTCCTGCAGAAGACAAAGTGGTGGCAATTACTTTTATCCTTCTTTGTCTTAAGTCCCTCTTTTCCCCTTTTCTAAAGGGGGGAAAAATGGTTACAGCTTGCATCTTGTGGCTGTGCCTGCGGAAAAACACGCTGGTAGCTTTTGGACTTGTTTAGTATAAAGATTTCCAAAGAACAGAATAGAAAAAAAAAAGAAATTAAGTAGCTCTGTGAAGTTTTCGTTTTGGGTTTAATGGGGCTGGCTGGTCTTACTCAGGAACTGCAGTTTCTACAGCCGAGACGGGATGAGTGGATTGATACCAATTCTCATGTAAATATCTTGCACTAGTGCCTTTGGGCTTTGCCAAAGAAACCTAATCTGCAGGGCGTTGAAAGATTTGCCTCTTCCTCTCTCCCCACCACTTCTAAAAAGAGGGGAGCATGAAAGTCACTGTGGTGTATGACAGGCAGCGTGGCGTTCTGGGGCCGAGGTGAGCCATTTGCTGACCTCTCTGGCTGTACTCTGTTCTATTGGCAGCTCAGTGGGCCCAGAGGACTCACACACCTCCTCAAATCTTTTTTCTTTGTTCCCAGGACAAATCAGGGTTAGCAATCCAGTGTTTGTAGCCTCATCCAGTTGAAGACATAGACTTGAAACAGATAGATCTCAAACTTGAATTACCATGTCTGTATCACCTCAAATACAAGCGGCTTTTTCCCCTTCCCCATAAAAATCTCCTTTGAACATGTAACCCTGGCAATAGGTGACTTGTACGTAGTCCTGCCCTGCCCCTTCCTTCTCCCAGTGAAATGTGGGGGAGGAAAGAACTAAGTAAAATCTGGGGTTCATTAGGCAAGAGACTCAGTGCTAATTTTCTAATACAAATAACGAGGTTGATGCAAGAAGATTTTGTGAAAGGAAGGTTAATCAAGCAGTACTTTCATCTGAGGGCAAGGTGCCTAACGCGCAGGTTGCTTTGCGGCATCCCTGGAAGTTTAGTTTTATTTAAGGTTTGTTGTACCCGCTGTGGCTGTTGTAACCTTAAGCATTGGAGGCTGGACTAGCTCAGCATGGCCCTGTTTCATGTTTGCAGTGACTCATTTACTAAATAAGAAAGGAGGAACTGCAGATGTTTTTGACCTGCTGGTGACTATTCATGTGAGGTGAAGTTAGCCATGCGCATGGGCTGCAGCAAGATCAGACCCGTGCTTCTGTATGATCAAGCCTTTGGAAATGGTCCATTCCCTCTAGAGAAAATACCAAAAGAAGATGTTTTGCAAACTTTTGAAAGCTGACCCCTTTCCCTCCCACCCCCATCCTTTCAGGAAAAGTGAAAACAGCCCTGCCTGCCCCTGCAAGCCCTGCCATGTGCTGGAGGGAAGCGCGTCTTCCTGCCTGCCTTTTCGGCACTTCCCTTCCACATGCCAGTTCCCCATGCTCTGAGTAGTGTTGATGTAAGTTCTTGTGAGACTTCCCCTCCTTTCTTATGAAGCCTGGGGGCTTTTCAGGTCCTGCCTTGGGCATCTGGGTTAGTTCCCAGCCATGCTGAGCTCCTGTCTTCCATCCAGGCCACTGAAATATCCAGGGACACCCCAGGTGAGAGCTCTGTGCCCTTACTCGTGTGAGAAAGGACATCATGGTGCTTTGGGAAACGCTGCTTCAGGAGCGGGCAGTGCTGTGAAGGTCATGGTCTCTCAGTTGTTAGGAGAGGGCAAATCCTGAGGCATCCGAATCCCGAGTGGTTTGCACGCAGAACGTGGGAGCTCTGCTTGAAGTCTAATGTAAAATAGCTTGGAGACACACAGTTTGGCTCTTGAATGCTGCTATTCTCTTTGATTAAAAAAATATAAATAAAAGCAACCTTGTTGTTCATCATGCTGTGTTTTTCACCATTTCACACAGGACAGTAAAAGTGTTTGCAAGAAAAACGTAACTGCTTCTCATGGCGGTTTCCAGAAATGCATGCTTTCCTCCTGCTCCTCAGACCATGCTGCTTGCCTCGTGGTAAGCATCGGTCCTTCCCCTTTTGAAGCCCGATATCTCCTCTCTCTTCCAATTTCTACCCAGTGTTTTTCCAGTTTATGTACCTTCTTCTTGGTCCCTTCCCCTGCACCCATGTCTGGTGCCATGCATTTTAGTGTGCTGCCCCTGCCTTGCCAGAGTTGTCTGTGTTTCAGTGGGATTTGCAGGTGTGGTGATGAGGGTGGGACAGGAAATTAATAAAAAAACTGGAAATGGAAGCTGGAAATAAACGAGCAGAGGGAATGTGAAGGGAGAGCAGGAGGCAGTGGGTGAAAGTCCTGTCCCTGTGAGCCCTGCATGGCAGCTCTGCTGTCGGATGAGGAGGTTTGTGTTTTGTTCTGGGTGAGCTTGTGTCCATGTGAAAAACTAGACCAACTTTTGGGTCTAGAAACCCCTTTTTTAGGTCTGTCCTATGTGAAGTTGCACAATGGCATTTTATTGAGAAGAATAGAGGGAAAAGCGTGCTATTTTGGAAGAAATTGGCTAAATGGTGTTTGTAGCTGCTCAAGTGCAGTTAGCATAGTTTTGTGTTAGCGATGTCCATTATTAATAAGTTTCATCTTGTTTGGCCATTACAACTCTTTCTGGGTTTCCTTTCCGTAGCATTCCCCAGGGAAAATGGCTCTCCTGATGACCAGAACAAACGAGCTTTCTAATTATAGGCTTTGTTCGGAGCCAAAAAGGTTGGGGTTGTGTTTGACGCGTAGTCACGAAGCTTATTTAAAAAATAAAGCTAAAAATATCCAGTAATGTGTTTCATTCTTTCTATTTTTTTAATCCATTTGGCAGTCGGTGAATATTATGGGATAAACATTGTTGCAGCTGAAATACTTGGAAGTTAAGGCTCGGAGGAACGAGCAGGGCAGAGACTGTGTCTGCTTTAAGGCCACGTCACTGTCAGAGTAAACTCGCAGCCCTTGTGTTGTTCCTGTGAGCTACTAACACTAAAATTAAGACGCAAGTTTAGGAGAGATGGCATAATGTGCTGTACTGACCCCGGAGGAGGTAAAGTCACTGAAACACCTCACGAGTTGAGCAATTTCAGTGTCCCCTGTACAGCAACACCGGCAGGTTTCATTCAGGCTAGGTGACCCTGCTCACTTTTTTCTTCGGTCTGTTGTATTAATGCTGCAGGAGGCACGTCTCAAGAAGCTTCTTCTCTGCCAGCGTAAGGTTTTGGAGCCCCAGCAATGTGCTGCCGGCTTAGTTGCTGACATTGATTTGCATATCACCAGATAAACACGATAATTTTTTGTCGATGTCTTTGGGGAAAAAAAAGCCTGTGATTCACCTGAGTTTGGGAGGGCAGCAGCTCTGCGTGGATGCTTGGAGATTCAAGTTTCAGAAATGTAATTGAGTTTGGGTTAAAAATGAGGCTTTATTTCAGAGCAGAACTGCTGGAGCTTTTAATTTCCACTGATGTTACAAAGTATTGGGACCTGTGTACCTCCTGGTCCGGAATACGTAGACTTTGGCTTGTTTAGACGTATGAACGGATGTGCAAGATGCAAGGAATTTTGTTTAAGCTGGGGAGTCTGGTGAGTTCAGGGAAATGCTCTGCAGAGCAACTGAGCTCAGGATCATCTGAATACAGTAAGTAGATTAAAAACAAAACAACCAGCAGTTATTTAAGGAAGGAAAGAGAAGATTTGGTACCTCGTTTTTGTAACTTTTTATTTTAGCTGTAGACTTGTGTATAAGAAAAATATTGGAATAACCAAAGAGATTCTTAATGGCTAATATTTAGCCACGGCAGGAGCAAAAATATGAAGAATAAATGAAGTAAAACTGGATACTGCATGTTGTCCCTTGTGTAAAATGGCAGTGGCACCAGAGTTGGATTAACAGCTCTGAGTAAACCGATTAACAGAGGATTTCAGATGAAGCAATAGATCTGTAATGCAGCATTTGCCAGTGACAATATACTTGTGAACCAAGCCAAGCAACGTAAGTGTCAGGAAGAGATAAATCAGAGAGACAAATCTCCGCAGTGAAACTCTCCCCTTACTGACAGGCTGCTGAGTCTCCGCTGACTTCAGCAGGATGTGCCCGTCAGGCCAGGACTGTGTCATGCATGCTGTGCTTTTCCTCCCATGTAGACATAGTGGTGTTTTAAAATACATAGGGATATATTTACATACAAAGAGCACTTATTATTTAATATATTTACTATAAAATATCTAACATTTATAATGTATATGCTATATATAATATATACACACATAATACATATTTTACATTTCTACACACACAGGGACGGTTCTGTACCTTTTGAGACCAACCTTCAGGAAAGGCTGTAAAACCAGCGTGTCCCACGGACTTGAGGGGAACGCCCTGGTGTGACTAAAGCTAGCCCAGCGTGCTTTCATCCAGTCCAGTCTCAGCACAGCGCTTGCCTAACTACACCATTGTCACGGCTTTGTATTTGCTTGGGTGCCTGTAATAAAGCACACACACTTCTGTAGGCAGGTATGAACTGACTTGGGATGAGTAATTGCTCCTTTCATTACTAGTATTTTTTTTTTTTTGCGTACTTGCTCTTCTGCAAGGTTGACGAAATAGTGCAGACAATTTTGGGGAGAGTACTTCCTACGTGGACATCCATTTGGCTATGTAAAGTAGCCACATGTGATTTATGTAGCAATTAAGGTCATTTTCTAGTTATTCATCTGTGTGTGTGCTGGAGAGGAATTTGCGTTCCCTTGCGCAGAGGAATGAATGCGGTGCTGAAAATAATAGTAAAAGCAGCAGAGGAAGCCTCAAGTGGCAGTGTTGCCTACCTGGGAGTGCTGACCGCGTGCTGTTACTCACTGCTTTGTCTCGCTCTTCGCCTGGCAAACGCTGACGACTTCACACAAAGTAATTGTGAAAAATGGTGTTTGCAAGTGCATTTCTTTCAGAAATTATATACAATAATAGAGTAGAAAATCATTGGCTCTCTGTTCAAGGGCAAATTACAAAGCAAGTGTATTGTCTGTAATCTTCTATAGTCATCCCTGTTGTCCACAGTTAGGGTTGCTTTTCTTCTGCTCGATCCTCGGTGTGTGCAGGTACTTGGATGTACAGTCTGACTGTGCTGTACGTTTCCCCATCACGCAGCCCCACTGGTTTCTATTTGCAGTACCCGATCAACGTGGCCTCTCTAAAGCCAGATTAGTAACCACAAAAACTGAAGATGAAATTCTGCTCTGGCTGAGGATGATAGGTTGCTTAATAACTGAGTAATAACTTAATCTTATTTCCACTGAAGCAGAGGGTGTCACGATTCAGCTTGTCCCTTTTGAAGACAAGTTTGGGACAGATGGCATTTGTTAATGCTGCAAAAGTAGCTTAACACCTTTACTGATGGATCACAACCTTTATTGTAGAGGCCTTCCTCTCAGTCACTTCCTACCGATAGTTGTGCTTGGGATCACGCTAGCCGGCCAGCTTGGAAGAGTTTAGTTTAGAAGTTTCATTTATTATTATTATTATTATTTTAATGGCTTCCTCTCTGCTGAAGCATTCTGCTCACCAAGAGCAAAACATGCTGACCCTGCTCTTTGGTCCCCCGTTGGCTTGATTTAGTGAGTTCACGTATAGATGCAGCAGCTGAGATTGTGAAGTCTTTTTGTTCTGAGCTAATCACTTAATTGCAAAGTATCTTTGTGGTTCATCTGAGAAGCATCTGGGAAAGCTGTGTGCACTCGAGCAGCTGTGCTAGGGATTTCAGCGCGACCCAGTGCTTATATATTCAGAAACTGCCATATTCTTTGGCACTGCTTAAAGGAGTGAAAATGTGGTCGTTGAGTGTTGTGTGATGGGAGAACTGACCTGCGTTGTTTGTCCAGTGCCTGAAATGAGGAAGTTCAAAACCCAATGCTGTTGAGACCAGCATAAGTTAGCGGAACTTTTATTTGTGACAGATGTAGTTTTAACTACTGCATTATGTTTTTTAACAGGTTATTACTGATACGTGCAGGGATTCTGTAGCATAGCCATAGGCAGGTATGACACTTTATGAAGTAAAGGATAAATTTTTCTTTTGTGATACAGCACAGGGGCAACATGTCAAAATCAGCGGTGCTCCCCGAAACTGCTGAAATCCTCCATGAAGTGTGGACCTGGCGGTTTCGCCCTTGCAGCTGAAGGCTGGAGATTGGTGTTGCATTCATATTTGATTGTTAAGGAGTGGGGGAGGAAAGAGACTTTTGCCTGAAAGGCTCACTCTGTTTGTTGCAGGATGATAAATAGAAATACTTACCTGCTGCTGAAAGCAAACCGGGGCAAATGGACAATTTAATCAAACGTTCCTGCTTGGAGCGGTTGCTGCATCACGTGCGCGTATGCAAAGGCTGGCACTGGAAGAACACCAAACGCACGGTCATGGGGGCATCGCTGGTGCAGGCAGCCTGGTGTGAGCAGTAGTCAGAGTACCACGTAATCTACAGAAGAGAATTTACAAAGGAAAACTTAATCTTTCATTAAATAAATCTTCCTCTTGTCATGAGACTCCACACAAGCTGGGAGTATAACTTCTAGCACTGCATTGCTTATCCTACATAAACTGTACCTTTGTAACTGAAACCTTGTTTTCTGTGCTTAAAGATAGAAGGCTTTTTAAGCGGATTTTGATGTGAAATGTAATGGAAAGGGCAGTTTGAAGTTCTTGCATGAGTTAGCAGGCCACGTTAAAATAACCCAAATACTCAACTTGGAATTCAGGGGGCCCTCCACGTCTTAACTTCAGAGCACACCTTTTTGCCATTCGAAGAACATGCAGTGTGGAGTGATGACTAATGACAGGAGTCTTAATCAACTCTTTGTGTAATGGAAACCTTTTAACTGCTGTTAGAGATACTGATAAGTGGATCTCAGGATAGGAGTGGATGGGTTCACAGTAGCTAGGAAGGATGTTCCCGTGGAGTTGGACCGTTGTAGCGTTCAAAGACTGGACCACCTTTTTAGGTTTCCTAACATGAGGCGTACAGGTCCCAGTACTTCCTGATGTCAGTGGAAGTTAGTTATTTCCATGGAAAAGTGACTCTTAAAATACCCTTGAATTGCTTTAGCTATCGTTTGGTTCAGCAAAGAGGTAAGAGACTTAACTTAGGTACGTATGGCCACAAGGCATTATTCCTCTGCATAATGTACTGATTTTATTTTTTTTCCTTCTTCAAGGTCCTGGCCACGTGGAAACCTGTTTTATTCTATTGGGTACAACCTACTTTCCCTTTTCCCTTTAGTCTGAGACTTACTTGCACTGCTGTGGTTTGTACAAGCATTGCTGACAAATCTAAATACCTTCTCCCAACATTCCCTATCTCATCTGTTAAATATTGCTTTGGGTCTCATTTGGCCTTCATGGGAACAAGTTTGTTTTCATAGAATTTGAAAAACGGTATTAGTGTTCAGCTGACCATATGATCCTCTCTTCTGAACTTCTGCTGGTCCCTGATTCGTGTAGGAGGTATGTTACAGCTTTTCAAAGAGAATGCTATTGGCAAGATAAAATACAACTTATCTAAAACCACTGTGTTCTAATTAAAGTAGACTAACGAAAAACAATCTACAAGATTTTGAATTCTGTATTACAGTTGCATTTTTTTCTTGAGAAAACAGTGTATTATCAAAAAAACAGAAAAATCAGGAGAATGCCCTGATCACTAGCTCAAGCCTGTGTGCAAGGGGACTTTTCGAGGTGGATTTGGCTGTGGGATCTCAGTTTTTTTGTCAGCCTGGTTCTGAATTCTTGATTTTCTGTAAAATGAAGCAGACAGCTGATGTACTTAGCGTGGTGAGACCTTAAATTCTGGATTAGGCTTGGCGCTAATTAGCCAGCACATGGTATAGGCAGTTCCCCCCATCTTAAGCCTGATCACAGCATGCACGTTATCCTAACTGAACTCCAGATATTTAGGCACAGAGGAAAACCAGTGACACTTCTTAAGTCAATGGATGTCAAATACTGAGTGGCTTGGACACTTGAAGAGCACGTTGTGTCAGGGTTTTCTCTTTCGTTTATTAAATCACAGGGCATTTGCGACAGCAGGTTTGTTATAACATACAGAGAAAATTACGCCTGCTATACACCTTTCTCAGGTTCTGATGGAGAATTAAGTCGTCTGTTAAACAATGACCATATAGAAATACCCAGCTGTCAGAAAATCAAGCATGTTCTTGTGAAACATAGCAGGTGGTGCAGTGCAGATCAGTTTGACTTCTCTTTGATCACAGAATCACAATGAGTTTCCTTGGGAAGCTAATCCCGTGCTTTGTCGCAAAACACTTGGTGCTCACCTGTGCCCAGGATGAATTCGCAGACTGGGTTTTCAGTCAATGAAGTTGCTGGCAGCACCCTGCTGTCTTGTCTCGCTCCCGTTGGGAGTCTTTGGTTTGTTCTCCAGCTGCCATGGCTTGGTGTCCTAATGGCAACCGCAGGCATGAAAGCTTCTGCGCAGGAGCATTGCTCCTGCTGAGTGGAATTCTAGGGAAAACTTAATTTTCTCCCCATAATGGGTTACTCTGAAACGGGTCATTCCTCTTGCCGGGCTTTAGGGGCTGTTCTGGCAGAGAGACCTTTAACGTGGTGATCACAGGAAGACTTCTGGCATTTCAGATACCCAATGCGTTGTTCCATTGCTTCTCCCAAGACTGAGAGGTGATAAGATGTGTCTTGGTAGGAACAGCAAGGGATTTAAGTGAGTCACAAGTCATTGCAATGGAACAGAAATTACAAAACGCCTTTAGTCACTTTCTAGTCGTCCTCTGCTTATAGTGTGTGTCCGCCTAGTTATGGAAATATATTTACTGCAATATAATTAGATGTGATTAATTATGTCACGGGTTATTTTGTGCTATGGAGAGAGTTGGTGGGTTTGTCTGAGTTGACAGCTGCTTTTGATTCAGTGACGTGTTCACATGATAGGAAGCTTATCTCAAGATGGGCGAACATGATTGTTTATACTGCGCTAAAAGGTGGATATTATGTGCAGTGAAACTTCAAAGCAGTTTCTGGTGCTCTGAACTTTAAAACTCACAGCTGATTTAATTAAAAAAAATCAAAAGCAACATCTTTCCCCACCCACTAAAAGAGACCCCAAGTATTCTTCAAAGCGCATTTGATTTTAATGATTTGGTGATCTCTTCCCCGAGGCGTTTTTGAAGTTCCGGTTACCACTGGAAGATGAAGATGCAGCTTTGAGCTGTGAAGATAATAGACCTTTAGTGAGGTAGGCGTTTGCCTCTTAAGACGATAAAATGACACGTTAAATGAAAATAGAAATAGCCTGTTATTTCTAATATACATTGTATATATATATAAAATCATACACCTGGTGATTTTTCCTGTAAGAGCCAAAGTTGATGTCAAACTACTTTGTTACTCATAACTTGAAATAGCTCCTGAAGCAGCTTGGTGAAGCACATGCTTAAAGATGCTAGTATGCCACCCTTGCTTTCCCCCACCTCAGAATTTAATCAGGGATCTGTGTTAAAATGAGTTTGGTTTTAGCTGGGCTTTTATGGCTACTGGCAGAAAAATCTTGTAATATGTCATGCAGCTTTTACTGCACTATCCAGTTGTGAAAACACTATAGGAGGAACTTGGGATAGGTGCCCCATGATGTACTTCTGGATTTAACATCTTGCTTATACAAGTAATAACCAACATATTTTTATCTTGAGAGATAGATATGGAAGATACAGGAGAAAAACAAACAAACATCTTCTGCAGGTGTTTCACATATGGTGGTAACTGTGGCAGAAACAAAAGGCAGCAGAGCGACATTAATTATTTTAAGGATTATTACAGTAGTGGTGTTGGTACTAGCACTGGCATTTCATTATCTTGTGGGCACGAAGCATTACAATGTGGTAAGGGCAGTCAGTAGAAATGCAGTGCCTTTCCCTGAAGTTTGGAAATAACTGTTGGGAATGACTTTGGGAAATAACTGCTTGTTTGGGTACTTCTGGAGATTCTTTGTCAATCTTCCCCATCTTGTCAGTATATGCTGCTACCTTGATACTGCCTTCCTAGGGAAATTCAAATATTGAGCTGACCTTTCCCAATACTTGAAAGGTAAAAAAAAGAAATAGGGTGGCAAAGCCCTACTGAAACTTTGAGTTGGAATGAGATCCCATTTTCTTTCAAGCATGTACCAAGACATACTTCTGTGGGTAGCACTTGTTCTGTTCTTCCTACAGTCTGTGTAGGGTTTCATGGCTCATTATGCATTAGCACAAAGAAATCTTCCAACTCTGACTGCTGGTCAGCACAGGTTATCTGTAATTTGCTATGTAGTATTTTCTTTCTAGTTTATTAGTTCTAGTTTTGTTGAAATGTACGTATACAAAATGTTTCAGTAAAACATGGTACTCTTTCTTCTTTTTTGGGGAATTTTGTAAAGGGTGCTGAGTACTACCAGTTCTCCAGTGTCCAACATTCATGAACCCCATGAACCAAGAAGAAAAATGATGTCTCACAGGGCAGAACGTGGAAGTATTATCATGGAGCAGTTCATCCTACTTCTGTTGATTGTGTCCTGTAACATCTCAACAACACACCCAAAATGTGGCAGGTCTAGGGTTGTTTCAGAGCATGGCTGCCATCACGCAGGCAGAGGGTGTGGTTTCACTGCAGCTTTAGTTTAATTAAGTGAGTTTTAAGCCAAATGCCTTCCTCGAACCAGCTCTCTGTGTGGTTGCACGAGGGAGCAGTGCTGGGGCAAGAGCGAGTGCAGGAATGTGCAGGTGGGGAGGCTGGCAGTGAGGCTGGGAGCTCAGGAAGCCCTGTCTGGGCTTGGCTCGCCTCATGGAGCTGTGCCTTGGGATCCCTCCGAGGAAGAGCCTCAGCAGAAGGCACAGGCAAGACGTGCCTTGGAGTGTTGGGACGGATTTCTTAACTGGATGTTCGGTAGAAATGCTTCGGGTAAGCAGCAGGTAGGAAAGTCTGTTTGTTTGTTTTAAATGAATAGGAGATACTACAAGGAGGTTGGGGAAAATTGCTTATGCTTTAGTCTGTGATGAAGTAGGGGGCACCAAATAGGATTGCAGTGTAAACCATGGACTTCCTTGCAGATTCCTGATTCCAGAAATAAATGTATTTGTGTATTTCTAGCTCTTCATATTTTCTGTGGCTTTGGAATCCTCTCCTAATTGTTACCCTGTAACAGGTTTTACAGGCCGGTTCATCCATTTAAGGAGTAAAGTTGAGGGCACTGTTTTAAATGTACTAAAATACATTTTAAATGTTACATAACACCAAAAGGTGACTTTTTATTGCATAGCACCCTTCTGCACCTTGAATAACTTCAGTATCAAGCAGTTAATTGTTTTTCCCCACTGCAAACACTGAACTATTAGTGAAAATTGAGTCTCCTAGTCTTCTTTTGCCTTTGAAAACTTCAGGTAGGTTCCCTTGCTTGTCAGTTTTGGGAGGTTGGCAGGTTTTATTAATCTGCTTGACAAAAGTATCATCAGTATCTGTCTTCGTGCCAGTTCATAAAAAGTTATACAGCTGAAACTGTCTGCCAGTGGTAATTATTACAGTAATCGACTTTGTGCCATGATTTTACTTTCTTATTTTGGACTTTATTGGTGATGGCATGACAATTAGTGGTGTTTTCACCATTATAAATATAGCTTTCTGGCAGCTTTTTGGCACATCACTACTGCTCCAGGGATAAAAAAGTATCTTTTCCAGAATGAAAGATGTAAGAGAAATGTGAATGAAAAAGAAGCTACAGTGAGAGAAGAGGGAGCTCCTCGGGGCCAGAGGTCCTGCTCTCCTGTCGGACCACTGTTAGGGGAGAAGACGGGCTGTGTAATCCCCTGCCTTTCTCTATTTGAGCCTGTTAACCCCGACTGTTGAATCATTTATTTTGCTCATTTCAAAAGGGAGAGCATCACTTGATGAGCTTCTGGTCAAGCTGTAAGGAAACATTGCTGCATGTTTTTTCATTATTTTTTTGCCTGGAAGACTGAAGATGAAAACTAGGACAGGACTCAGATGAGTAAGGCACACGTATTGTCAGGATCATGGGAAATATCGTAGCTGTATATCCTGTCAGTGTAAGAATAATACCAAGTTTAAAAAAACATACCAAGTGATGCCTCATTATTTCACAGATTAGATCTAGTTTCTTACTTTGGTTGTTTTTATTGTACGAGACATGAGATGTTCCCTCTCTTCCTTGTTCTCTTAGATCTTTCTTTGACAAATGCGTGCGTCTGCCCCAGGTACTTTGTTAAAACAAACAGGGAGCAAGTACGGACTGCTACCAGCAGACTGGGTGACACGGGCAGGAACAGAAGGACCAAGCCCTGACTGACACCGCTGAGACCTGCGAATGTTTGGCAGTTTGAAGGCAGTCTCTTTCTTAATTGTCTCTGAACTCAGCTCCATAGATGAATTTAATTGTGAAGGCTCTGATGTTTTATTGAGAGCTGAGAAATGGGGCAAGGACCATCAGCAGCCATCAGGCTGGAAGAGCACGTGTGTGTCTAGCCTGTGGGGACAGAAGGCATGTCCCGGTCAGGGCCAGGACACTGGGGGAAACGGTCTGGCCTTTGTCTTTTCCTTCTTCCTTGTCCTGGCTCAAAGCTCTGCTCCGTGCAGTGATGGTGTGAGGAGTTAAAACACCCGCCCTGGGCAAAGGGGACGATGTGAGCAGAGGGGACGCAGCCCGGAGCCCGCTCGTGGCTGTGGCAGCCTGGCGCAGCCTCCCCTCACAGGGCCTCTTGCCCCGAGCCCCGTGCATCCTGCCACCATCAACGAGGGGAGAGGCTGGCAGGGGACGTGCTGCCAAGGCTTTGGGGGTTTTAGCTGCTCTCCCTGTTCTTCAGAGGGCTCTGGCATGGTGCTGAGGAAGGTGAGGCATCGAGGGTGAGACCCTGGGCGGGGGAAGGATGGAGCTGGTTGTATAGGTTGGGCTGGCGGCACCGGGAGCCGAGCAGGCAGGACACGGGGCCCCGTCTGTGTGGTGAGGGGAGGCCTAGGAGCTGAGCAGCAGCCAGAAGGGTGGCTTGGGAGCTCCCGCCGCCAACTGGAGCGGAGGTTTGCCTGGAGACTGGGCTCATCCAGGCTGACGGAGGTGGCGGCGTGGTGAGAGCGCTGACGGGGTGGGGACCCTGAGCCTGTGCTACACAAACAGCAACGTGTACGAGAGCCGCTTACATGGGGAAAGGTGTGGTGGTGGTGGTGTGGTTTTGTTTTTTGTCATCTTTTCCTCCACTGCCTGTTTTGTTTTCATTCCCTCTCAGGACTGGCTGGACTGGCTTTGAGCTGATACCATCAATTCAACCTTTATTATTTTGTTCTTTGAAATCTCTGTCTTCATGGCTGTGATGCCTAAAGAGGTCACAAAGAATACCTCATTGCACATGAATGCTTTTCAGGGGGTATTTACTAACACCACTTACCAGACGTTTACTAAGCAAGCCTATTCATAAACAACGATACGGTGGGTAATCATTAACTGTAAATCCCTCATTTTTGATTGCTCGTCTATGATGCTTGAAGATTGTTGCTGATAATGGACAGGTTGTTAAAACATTTGTCCATGCTAAAGTGTAGCAACTCCTGTCTGGTGCTAGTCCCTTGTCTATATTTGAAGGATGTAAGGAATATTCTTCAGAGCTTAGAAGGGGTTTCACACAGACGTTGGAGTGCCTTTTATCAGAGTACAGCTAGGCTGGAACCCAGCTGCTTTGCTCCAGCAGGCTTCAGGGTGCTTTGGCTGTCCTCTGCCGAACTTGTTGGAAAGTAAGTGTAGAAAGCAGGACTTTTTTTTCCTTTGAGTTAACCCAGCAGAGTACCCTATGTATAGTAGTATTTAAAACTTGGATGTTGACATCCAATGATATTGTGTGAAAGTGAGTGAGAGAAATTTGTAAAGCTGCTGTCCACTAACTGCACTTTTGTATTGTTTGTTTGCCAGTTAGAAAAAGGAGAAAAAAAAAAGGCATCATTTAACTTCTGGCTAGACAGGCAAACACAGACCAGTTGCATGAATTGTTTGCTCTGGCACCCTCCATTGCTTATGAGAGTCTTTGCTTATGACCTGAATTCTGGGAAGGTGTCCAAGCCTTAGGCAGGCTGAAGTGCTTATCTCTTGAGCTTTTTTTTTTTTATTATTATTCTGCGCAACTGGATACACAGACCTACTTAGCAAATGCCCATGCAATCATAGCTGTGTCCCGTTTCAAATTCTCTCTCCTTCTGTGCTGCAAAAGATATGCAATTAAAATTAAAGCTCTCCTTTCAAGGAGGTCTTGTTCTTCAGTTCCTGTTTGTTCTTTTGCCCTGATGTTGCCTTGATGGTGTCTTTTTTTTTTTTCTTCTTCTGTTTCAAAAGTGTTCTATGTTAATGATACGACTTGCTCATTTTTGGGATGACCTGTCATCTTACATTGGTCTCTGGGAGGGGAAAATTAATTCACTAAGCAAAGTAAATTGTTTTCTGTTTTTATTTGAATACTTGCTCAATTTGCAAAGGTGCATCAGGTGCATTTGTTCTTTTGTGTCCATGTTACTGATGTAACAATAGTCTTTTACAATGAACTGCTAAGAGTGGTGTTTCTGACCGTCTGAAACTCACTTTGTCTAGCAATAACTAAGTCATTTGGTGAAATAGGTCTGTGGCGTATATGGAGAGTCCTTGGTTAATGCCTGGGGAAGGTGAAAGCTGTGCATGGAGCAAATGCAGGCATGGATGGCAGAAATACAGCTGGTTTTGTGCTGTCCATCTGTGACAGGCAGAGCTTTGACTGTGTTAGAACATCTTCACCATCACCAGCATGAGGGAATCCACTGGAGACAAGCTTTATAGCCCCGTACAAAGGAAAAGAATTTCAGTCCTGACTTGCCCCTTTGTAGCCAACCACGTGAAAGTCTCGTGCAGTTTATGACGAGGTCATGTGTGAGACCGTAGGACACCAGGCTTCAGCAGTTCATTTGCCTGCAAACTGCTTGCTTTTTTGTTGCCCTTTAGCGGACAGTGGAGGACTTTCCAGTAGTAAATGGAGCTGATGCTATCCCTGACCCTGGGTCACTTGACTCAGAAAATGGTTTTAGAACAGCCTTGCCTGTTCAGAACAAAGGAGGACCTGAAAGTTTTGAAAAGTTCAGTAAATAACCCTGCGTTTCTGTGGCCAGCAGCAGCCCAGGCTGTTCATGGAAGGGACCACAGCAGGAGCACCATCAGAAATTTATGCTCCGGTGTCATCTCCGAGCCCCTGCCTCTGCTTCCTGCTGCTGCTGGATGCCGGTGCGCCCTGCGGGTGCCATTGGCTTCGCTGCTGCCCCTGAGGCCGTGCTGCTCTGGGTTCGCTGCTCATCAAGGGAAGAGCCAGCATCCCCCACGTGTTGAGGTACTCTGCAGCACAGTCGTCTGGCACACTTCTAGCTCTTGCCCCAGACAGTCCAGAGCCTGCCCGGCTAGAGAAGGCAGCCTGCTTTTGAACTCAGTCCTGGAGATGCTCTTGGTGAATGAGTCTTGACATCACGTTTTCCCCCAGGCTCGTGTGTGTGTGCAGTGCGGAGGTTACCCCTTTCCCCCTCTCCCCTGCACCGCAGTGCTGCAGAGCCCTGCGCTGGGAGGCTGTGGCCGGGAAGTTCGTGGGTTAGCTGTCCTCAGCAGCACGCTGCCTCTGGCAGGAGTATGAATGCCTGCTTTCCACTGACCGTTCAGATCACAAGGCAAAGATAAAAATGGACTCATCTTTAATGAGTTTATAAACCTCAAAGGGTCCTGCTTTCTTTTAAAGCCGGCAGCTGGCTCTTGATTCCATGCTTTGGCTTTGCTTCGTTGCGTACTCCTCCCTGACTCTTTTATGTGATCATAGAATCATAGAATCATAGAATCATAGAATATCCTGAGTTGGA
>CM021731.1:36011618-36110722 GCA_011075105.1 Heteronetta atricapilla
GACGCAGCCCCATTCACCATAACCCTTTGGGCCCTGCCCGTTAGCCACTGGAGATGATTTCCAATACGGAGTGGGATTTAGGGGTGGTTTTTGGAAGCAAGGTGGTTTGTTTCTACAGAAGTAATTCTCTGGAACGGCTCAGGCTGGCAGTCCTCAGTGCTTGGAACAACCCACGAGTACCTTTTGTGAAAAACCTGCGTGCAGGTCCTTTTCTCTGTGTGTGGCAGAGACCGATGGACTGTACCTCAGACCACTTACCTCCAGGTGAAGCAAACCTCGGAAAATCCTGTGTTAGGAAAAACAGATCAAATCCATCTTCCTCCTAATCACACCAGTCTTTTCTAGTGTGAAGCGAGAGGAATGCAGTGTCTTGGTCTTTGCAAATATCTGACCTGAGGAAACTTCATTATTTTCTTTTTTACCCAGCAATTATGTAAGAGTGATGGGACTGCGAACTTTGTGGTTTATAAGCAAATACACAAAATGTTCTTCTGTTTAATGCAATCTCTTGTGTTTTAAAAGGAAAAAAATGATTTTAAAGTTCACGTATAACCTAGAGTTTAGTTGTAAGCAACAGCCACTGTGTCGGAGCAAAGGATGCTATTTTTTTCCTCCTCTTTGCTGCTTTTACCACTTCCATCTTTGGCAAACCGGATTCCTTTCGAGTTCTTTGTTACTGTAAGAGGCTGGTTACATGTCTTAGCTGGATCATGCAAATGGCAACGTTTGTTCTTCGCAGCGAGATGGTAGGAAGCGAGTTGAATTCCTACCTTACTTTTAATTGCACTCTGGGGTAGCAGTAAACTGAGAAGCTGTTAAGGAAAGCTGCTGGGTTTATAGTATCAGTAAAAATACCTCAAAACAGGAAAGCATAATATAAATTGAATAAAATAATAGAATATTCAAGTTTGTCATCCAGCTGAATTTCAGTGTCTTCTGCGTGCCTTCCCTTTATAGCCGTGCTTCCTTTCCCAGCGAGGATGAGTTGCTTTATTGTCACATCCAATCAGCTGCATGACTCTGATCCTTTACAGCAATATGTTTTGTACTGCAGGATGGCTTTTAAACACATCACTTATAGGCAAATGCATGAAGCACCGTAGAAAATTTTGAACATTAAGTCTGATGAGGAAGGTGAATAAAGGCAATACCTGTGAATGCAGAAGCACAATATGACACGCGCAGTTCTGTAATTTTAAAATACTCACTGGATGAGCATCTCCCTTGACTTGTTTCCAGTGGCAATTGTTTTTAATGTTAATAGTCAAAGACTGGGCACGTAAGATTGCATTTAAATTCATTAAGAGCAGCCTGAAGCTGCTTACACATCTTACACACTGACCGTGAACCAAGTCCTGTGCTGCCTGGACCTTTTTCTGCTAACTTAGTGGGAAGTTGCGCTCATTTTCCTCTTCCTCCAGATTTAATTTCCTAACAGGCTTGTGAGCTGAGTTTCCCTCTCCAAGGGACTGGATAGATGTGGAGAGCTGGGTGAGAGGTGAGACCTCATGGTTAAAGGGAAGGGGAATGACATCCCTCATTTTTCCTTAAGAGCAGAAAGTCGTGGGGTTGTCACACCGCCTAGGAAAGCCTCACACTCTTGTTTGACCAAGTCTGGGTGATAACGCTGTAGTGTTTGCTCCATAAAGCAAGTAAGAGACGTTAAGAGCATGGTGTGATGTGAATCAGGGCCTGTGTTGACCAGTGTAAAACCGGTTCCTTTAACCCCTCACTTGGGCCAGTATGGCTTCTGGGGAGGCTGTAAGTGGCTCTCAGTGCATGCCTCAGTTGATACTCCAGTAAATCCCTAACGGATCCATGGAAGCATTTCTCATCTCACCTAGTCAGACAGAGGAGAACTCGTAGCAAATTTAACCTAGCAATTGGTAACATACTGAAAATAACAGGAAATCTTTCTATTTTAAAGCACAACCAAGCACAAATCGAGGTAAAGCTACCGTGCAGTGTTTTCCATGTATTCATACTCACTTTTGCCACTGCAAGTGGCAGCTAATCGGAGAGAAACCATGTTTCCTTGTTGAAATCTAACCGTTCACCGCTCAGTACTCAGGAAGCGTGGATTAGCAGGTGATCTACGCCATGCAGTCACTCGTAGGCACGCAGAATGTGTCTGCCAAAGCTAGTTGGAGTGTGTTTAGTGAAGTATCAAATACGCTCTCGCATCAAACTCGCAGCAACTAGCGGAGGTTTTGTTTTCAGCGTTGTTGCAGGCACACCGTGTCATTAAATACAGCAGCCAGATTTTAAGGATTAACTTTCAGATTCCGAGTTCTTTCAGACTTTGCTGTGCAAATAAAAGTTGTTACTGGTTTGTCTTTTACAGAAGGGATTAAAGGATTTTTTTCTTCAGTGTAACTGACAGCTCTCTGTGGTCTTGTGCCTTCGGAGGAAGTTCATGACAACTGCAAACACTTGACACCTAGGAAAATCAGGCTCCATATCCTTTAAGTTCAGAAAAGTCTTTTCATATTCTGACCTGTTGAAGGTGATATTAGAATAAAAGGTTATTTGGAAAAAAAAAAAAAAAGAGGTCTGTAAGCCTCAAATTTGGCACTCTGTTTAGCTTATTCTTTTTAAAACACTTCCTAAAATGGCCTAGCTATTGTGACAGGTACTTTCAAAGAAAATGGACTTGATGGCAGTGCTTTCCCGTGTTTTAAACGTAGCAATAGAAACAACCTCACTTTTGACTTGAACTTCAAATTAAAGGACCTCAGTGACACGTGATGGCTTCCTCTGAGGCATTTAGCAGGCACAGTATGTGCAGTCTAGACGTGGTGGCTGCCTCCAGATATTGAGGATATTGGGTGAATTAAAGCGCACCTTTGTAGGAAAAGTCTGCTTTCCATTCACTTCTTACCATGCTCTTTAAATTGCTCCAGATTTTTAACTACAGAGGAGTGAAGTACTTCTTTATTCCTTGGCTCTCACTGGTGGGGAGAGGCACACTCAGCTCTGTCTTTATTAGCTAGCAGCAACCAGCTTTGCTCTTTTTCTGGTACCCTAGGTCACCAAGCTTTACTGCCTCTGGTTTTCTTTTTGCGTAGACTATTGTATGACCAAGAAAGCTCTACGGCTTGACCTGCCAGTCTGCCGACTCGTTGCAGTGAGCTTTTATTTTATCTCTGTTTCCTCTTTTGCTCCTTACGCAGTGCGAATAGTATCTTTAAAGAACAGAGGACTGAAGTGCTGTTTTTGCAGGCTGCTGTCGCTTACCTTCTGAGCGCCCCGAGAGTGCCCCGCGAAGGGGCAGGAAGACAGCAGCTGCTGGAGGGAGATCAAAGGACGCTGTGCTGAGCCAGACGGCGGGGCAAGCTGCAAGCAAGGCAGAGCCCTCCCTGAGATGGGGCTGGGTTCTGGAGAGCCGCAGCTCAGAGGTGTAGTGCTCTGTTCTTTGCCTTCTGTCTATAACAAGCACTTACCCTGAGCTGAGAAGTGTGTCCCAGACTCCTGAGCGTTTACAGTGGGACGCAACAGAAACGTCTTGCTGTCTGCATCCTTAGGGCTGCGTTGGCTTGAGTGTGCTAGCAGGCAGACCGTGCCCCTTGCAGTTCCACGAGAGCACCGCAGCGGTGAAGCTCCTTGTTGGGAAGTGCCCGTGCCATAGGAACAGTGGCTGTGCTTGCCTTATGCTCGCAGCAGCAGCCTTCGTGCCTCCTCCCTAGCCCTGCTTGGCTGTTTTCTCCCTCCCCACAGTGGTTTCTGCTCGCGTGTGTCTCGGGTGCAGCAGCCCTCAGCTTTTTCCACCGGGGCTCCCCTCGGTGCTGGTGCCCTGACTCAGCCTGGGCTGGGTGCCTGTCTGCAGCTCAGCCCTTTCATCTCCTCCCTGCTTGCTTACCCAGTCTCTGTGATCTCCGGCACCTCCCGCAGCCACTCCTTTCCCTTGTCAGATAACAGCCACTCGGGCGCTCCCCGTGCCGCTCCTGGCTCCCGGGCAGGTACTTGCTGCCCGGGGTACTCCCTGTCGCTGCTTCCTTCCCCCCAAACACCATTGTTTCCATCTCGCTCCCTGTGGGGCAGGTCAGACCATCATCTGCACTTTCTTTCTAACCCCAGGTATTCTGGGGACAGCTGGCCAATTTACGTGCAGTGAGTCTGTCTTGCTGAAGTTCCGCGTGGGAGGCCGCTGGTTTCTGTAACCAGGGGAATTGCAGGATCCTTCGCTCACGTCCTGTGTCCGTGCAGCCACATCGTAGGTTGAGCACCTGCACTTGGGCTTCCCACCTTCCCCAGATCTGCCCCGAGGAGATGGGCGAAGAGCTGAACGCTTTGTGGGTGGCTGAGAGGTGGCCCTCACAGCCCTGCCGGGAAAGCAAAATGTGCTGGGAGAAGCCTCTCCCGTGGGAGGAGGCTCTTAGAGCACCCCGCTCCCTCCTGCCCCAGGAGGAGGAGATGTGTTGAAATTCCCTGTGGCATTCCATCGGTGCTGTCACTTGGGTGGTGGCTGGGTTTCGCTTTGTGTCAGCGGGATGCCCTGCCTTTCTGACCGGCTGGCAGCTGCCCGGGACTGCGGTGTCTTCGTGCATGGTCCCCTTTTTCTTCACTGCAGTTCAGGAAAAGTTAATGTTCCATCATCTCCCTGTGCGTGCCTCAGCCCAAGGGTTTTCTGTGGGAAAACAGCAAAATCAGGGCAATAGCAGAACTTGCAGAATGCTGAGGAACGCTTCCTGGCTCTGCGAGGTGCAGGACACGTTTCTTCCATGGCATCTAGTTCCCCGGGATGTGGCTGTGTGCTCGTGCTGCTCAGGGCAGAATTCTCTGAATCGTACAAGGGAGGCCAGCGAGAGGAGTAGTAGCATGCCTTGGGGGATTGTATGGTTTAAAATACATCTCTGCTATAAATTGCAACAGATGGCAGTGGGACTCTTTGAGGTGGAATTTTATTCCAATGGGCCTTTCAAACAACTTCTTCTTTTTTTTCCCCCTCCAGCTTCCTCATCAGTGCAAGCTTCTGGAAAAAATGTGAAAATGACAAAGGAAGTTTAACTTTTTTTTTGTTGGGTTGGTTTGCAGCTTCAAGTGAAAGGTCATAGGAACTGGAGCGCTGCGGTGCCAGATGTAGAGCTTTGCCTCTACCGGTACTGCTCTGTGTTATTACCCAGGCTAGGGAAATGTTGTGAATGGCAAGTGGGTTTTTACAGAGTCCCTGTGTATTTTTAGCTTGTGCAGTGCATGTTGTAGGATCTGCGTTCTCTTCTCTCATTAGTGTTCATTTCAGAGAGGAAAAGATCTGTATTGCAAGGGGTTTAACTGCTGATTAGCTGCAGGCTGTGTTTGAAGAATTGTCTGCGGATTGCCCCACGAGCCAGGTTTTGGTCCTCCCAGTGCCCAGGAGCACGGAAGCTGTCCTGTTATTTTCCAGCCAGTAATCTTTCATCTGCTCAGGAAGGGTGTCCTGTGCTGCTGGGTTCTGTGCAGTGCCTGATTGCCCCGTGAAACTTGAACGCGGTCTTGAACTCTTGACCAGACACCTTATCTGCTCGTGCTTTTCTTTATTATCCTTTTAAGTGGTGCTGTTTTTGTTTGGTTTTTGAATATCCCTTGCAGCAAGGTGGTTGGCAGTTCAACCAATTTTTCTTTGAGGTCACTCTTTATTTGGTCTCTCTTCTTGGATAAGGTCATATGTATCATAGGCTTAACTTCCTACTCTTTGTTCTGGTCTGCGTATTCAGACAGAAACGATGCCTTTAATTATTTTTTGTTCTTCACAGAAGGCTGTTAATGCTTGCTGCAGTTGAATGGCAGGTTTTAGGACATACAAATTCGACCTCCTTGAAGGCTGTGAACAGAAGTGGTAATTCTTGCTTTTCATTTTGCCCTAGCCAGATAGATTAATTCTCATGTTCCCTAAGTGTGTAGGATTTGCAGATCTCTCTTGACCTGTCAAAATGAAAGCCAGCTGTAATAAGTTCGTATCTGCCTCTCGGGTTGAAACAAGATCTGGCTTCTGTGAAGGTTGTCACGTTACTTGGAGTGCCAGGCTTTCTTTGAGACAGTCAGGGTTTCATTGGCCATTTTTGTGTGTGTGTGTCTCAAACCAAGACCTCTGAACTGTTACTCTCTAAAAAGTCTTCCGTAAGTGTGGTGGATTTACCCCACTTTCCCCAGACAGGGCCTGAGAAAACTCGTGCTGCTGCCTTCCCTGCGGCCCTTCCAGCTGGGGGGCTTTTTAACAGTAAAACCCTGTGACTTCAGGTTCAAGACTTGCACCCGAAAGTTGTTGACGAAACTTGAACAGGAGAGGGGAGAGTGGCCAAGTCTAGCTAAACTTGAGGTGTCTCCCGTCGTGTCTGCTGGTTGAAGGATGGCGTGCTGAGAAACAGAGGAAGGCATCAGCGAGGGTAAGGAAGCAGTTACTAAATGTTTCATCAGAAATAACTGTGTGAGCAATAACTCAGACGTCTATAGTAAAGCAAGAAAACGTTTTCAAGACATTTGGTGAGGAAAACCTAAATAAACTCCTTCTCCCAAGAGGGGCGCTCTCGAAAGAATTGTTTAAAACAGTTTGGTCTGCTGCAGTCTATTTTAAGGGAGGGAGAGGAGGGCAAGAAAACATGATCTCCATTTGCAGTGCTTCATCTGGTCCTGTGGTTATTTTTTCATTCAAGCCCAAACTCCCACGTCTTTCATTTTATCATAAATCTCTTGAGAATAAATAGTTGTTTAGAGGAATTCTTGGTGAGGTATGAGATGCATACATATGTGCCAGGGCTTAGTCATGCACAGTCGAGTATAACTGTTCTCAGTGACCTTAAGCGTACAGTTTCATCATAGTCTTCATAGTTTTTTGACGAATCCTAGCTCCGTGGCACCCTTCTGGATTGGACGTTCTAGGTAATAAAATAATTCTTGGTATAAATGACCACATTAAAGCGCGTGTTTGTTTATTTTTAAAAACACAGGATAACTAAGTCAAGTTGTCACTGGCTTGGAAAAGCCAGAGTTATTCCTCCTCCTTGTCTCTTTGAGTTAGGTTACAGTTCTTAATTACGTTACTGCTTGCCAGCATCCCTCCCACAGACTCCTTCCCTCACCCAGGACGCAGAGTGTGTGGTGCTCATCTTGATGAGTCTTCCCCCTTCTCCTTGTGGAAAAGGTGGCATATGGCCATAAATTCCCCGCAAAGCACTCAAAGCTTGCTTTAAAAGAACTAATCATTTCAACATGGATTTTTTTTATTATTACGGTATTTCACAAATGTTTGTGAACATGCCTTCCAATAACAACACATTAACAGTTTCTTCCCATCTGCAAAGGCGCTGCCACGCACGGTTCTGGCTTCGGGCTGTCCGTTGGGCTTTGGCTGGGTTGATGTTTGTGATTCCTGGCTGCTCCTCCCAGCTCGGTGCCGATCTGCCTCGTTAGCCCTCATTCGGGACCCGCACAGGGAGCGTGTGAGTACCCGTGCACAGGCACAAACGCAAGGTCTGTCTAGACCAGTATCCGTCTGGCAACTGCTGACAGTAGGTGCCAGGGGAAGAGAAGAAGAATAGGGCCCATACGCAGTGGTGGTTTGCCAGAACATTTTTCCAGCTTGTGGTGATTTGCAGTCTAGCTTATCTTCTTCCCTGAATTATCCACTTGCTTCTGAACCCGTGCAAACTTGTAGCACCCCCAGTGTTCTGTGCCATGGGATTCCAGGGGCTAACTGTGTTACACACTGAAAGCAGCCCATCTTTCTGTGTTTTTGCCTGCCTCTTGCTAACATCACGGGGTAGGATTCAGCTCCGAACTGAAACACCTGCGGGCAGGTGTGTGGGTGCATCTCAGCAGCAGTGCTGGCAGAGGAGCTTGGAGAAATGCAGCTCAGCACCAGGTCAGCCTGTGGGGTTGGCTTCAGCTGCCTGAAGCAGAGGTATCCAAAATGGTGCCATTGTGGGTGCTGTGGGATGGGTGTCCTGCCAGGCCTGCGGGTGCCATTCGTGACTTGCAGGCATCTTGAGTGCAAGAGGCATTTCTCAATTATGGCACGTGGCTGAGAGGTGGCTCCTCCTGCCCACTGCGTCAGCTCAAATGGAAATGAAACATTTGGGGAGTTTTGATGCAGATCTGTGCGCTCCCCTTGTTTTGTTCCCTCCTCTGTATAGGGAAAATGTCTTCTGATCTGGCACTGTCTGACTTAGGTCACAAGTCAGCTCCCCTAAGAGGAGAGAACCTGCCATTAGGATCATCTGTGAGTATTTTTCTGCTTAAAACTCCGTTTCTGGCCAGAGATGGGATCCCTTTCTGCTGAGCAGTATTTATCCGAGAGGTTCCTGCCTCCTTTGCTGGACTGCTTCCAGTTTCTGCAGTAAGGGACCTTGCAGACCGGGCTTTATTCCCAACCTCACAGTCACAGTTGCTTAATGAAAATATTGCCACAAAATACGCAAAATGCCTGCGTTTGCAAGCGCGTGAGGAAAACAGTGTTATGTGGAGCGTGAAGAAAAACAATACTGTTTTTCTCAATACCGTAAATGAATAAGCTTATTCTGAGGTTTTGTTTGGCTGTTAATGAAAACAAGTATAGCAGTGCTGCTCAGATGTGTGCGTTTACTGATTTATTTAAACAGTAAGAGGTCCCTGAATTAAGCAACACTTACAAACCACTGCCGTACACGTCTCCTTCGGGATACAGTCCTGAGTTTTGTGCCGGGGCTACCTTTCCCCACTGGTTCCCTGCCATCCTTCTGGACTCCGTAGCTCTCCCTTGTTGGTCACAGCTGCTCCAGAGACACTCAGCTGAATTTCTGTTGTGGACAAAACAGCAGAAGGGAAGGCTGCAGGAAAGGGCTGTGACTGAGCAGTCTTGGCTGAAGTTTTGAGAGGGAGAAGATGTCTTAATGTGTAGTATCGTGAGCCTTGGCTCAGGCATTTAGCATTGATCGAAGAAGCTATGATCAATTGAGAAACGTCTGCCACAATTTTAGCCAATGTGTGTTTGTGCACTTGGTCTCGTTCACAGACATAGTGGTTTGTGATTAATTAATAATCTGTTCGCAAATCACTATTATAGCTCGCATCCAAGTGTCAAATTTGCATTTGTCCACAGCAGGCATCTTTTGTAGCTTTCCATAGCCCTATTTATAATGCAGCGTACCCAAACCCATCACTTAGTGGTCACGTTCAAATTCGTGGTAAAGGTGACAGCCTGCTCTTGCTCAGCGCCTCACTCTCCAAGCATGCAATTAAAGACTGCTAGATTAAACGCTTCTCCTTGAACCTACGTGTGTGTTCACGGCAAAAACTGAAATGGTCTTCATTCCTGATTTGAGTGCAGGAGTGAAAAACACTGACTTTCCCCATCATCCAGCTGCAGAGAAAGTAAATTAGAGGCCTCTGAAGGGGCCAGGTGTCCCTTGGCAGCATTCTGATGACTCTGGTTTCTAATGAGCAAGCTGCAGTTTCTAAGTCTGTCTGGGTGGGGGGAGGAGAGTTGTGTTCTGCTGTTTATAAACCTAAATGAGGATGGTTGTGCTCTCTCAGCTCCTCTTTCTTATGTTACTTCCTCGTTTTCAGTCTCCCTACAGCAGATTTGTTCAGTGCTTTCTGTGCTCCGGAGCTACCAGGATCACGCAGTGATTTAAGCTGCTTGGATCAAGACGCAGCTAGCAGCGAGGTGCTGGACGAGGTCAGGCATCGCCTTCTGCAGACAGCTGTTGTGGGAGGCAGCCGTGGCCCTTCTGCAGTTCAGTTTTTCTGAACTGAAGCAGTCAGATCTGGAAGATCTCACAATGTTAGAAAAGTCGATGTGAAAATCTAGAGTCCTATTGCCGGCGTTCCCGATAATTCGGTAGTTGAAAACATCCTTTTCAGCAGATATGTGGCACTTAACGTAAACCAAAGCGCAAGCGTGCCGAGGCTGTGGTTGCAGAGCTAGTGTTTCTGTGCTACGTGTAACGTTTCAGCACGGGTTTGCTAAGCCTGCTATGTGCAGCTGATTTGCCAAACGTTCCCAGGAATCTCCAGTTGTGCTGCATTACTCCCAGCCAGCAGGAACTTGCAGAAAGGTTGCAGAGGGGGTGGGAGCGCTGGCTGTGAGCAATCCTGATAAGCGTTTGATGACCGCAGTCCGTGGCCGAGAGGGCTGGTACGCCAGCACCTGTGGGAGGACAGCCTCTGCCCCACCCTGCGGGTTGCAGAGCACAGCGCCATCAGAGCCGTCAGCTGGCCGCTTACCTATCACCAACGTGATGTACCTACTAGCAGGTAATAAAGTAATCCTCTTCTGCGGTGAAAACGGTCTGTTACCCGTGCCTGCTACCGCTGTTACCGCGAGCTCTGAGCTAACACAGGCGGCGGCGTGCCTCCTTCCCCAGCAGCACGCCTGCCGGCTCGCACGCGCAGGAATGCCCCTCGAAGCGTTTTAAAATCAGGTGGGGTGTGGGTGCCCTGCGTGGGCAGGGAGAGCCATCAGTGGACACCTGGGATGTCCTGGACAGGAAAGGGGTGTAGCCCCGGGGCTGGCTCCATGCTGTTGGAAAAGGCGAGCCTCTCTTGTCTAGACTTATCCGTGGTGGCTCTGTGAGGCCGTGGCCCTGGAGCAGGCCCCGCTGGGCACCACCGCTACCACCCACGGCACCCCGAGTCCGTGGGAGGGCGGCTGGGAGCAGGTGTGCTTCGTTGCGAGTATAATTACGTGGCTGTGTAAAGCTGCTCGGGAGCACGCCTCTCCTTGTAGCACCAGCAGCCTCAGGATGGAGCTGCTTTGGATCATTGTCTTTCCTTGGGGTAGGAGTAAGCTTCTTCTGGCTAACTAGATGTGTGACGTTTCCCAGTCTGGTGGAGCCTGTAGTATGTTTGGGGCTCTCGTTAATTTTCCAATAAGTTAAATTACTCAGATGTACTGCGCCGAGAAATTGCATACAAAACATGGCTTACTGAAGCAAAACCGGGAGGTGTGGTGGCATTGCAAGTCGTACTCCCCACAGCATTACCTTTTCTTAGGATCACTTGCATCCTTTGTAGTACACTTGTTTATATTTCCTCTGCTCTTTTTCTGAAATGCTGATTTTATAATACCACAGCCAGCTGCGGCTGGCTCCTTCCCACTTCGCTTCTTGAAAAGCATTTGATTAAAAGCACATAACGAGCTCCCTTTAAAGTCCCACTGTTTCCACACTTTGATGTTGGCATGATATTTTTTGAAAAAAAAGCAAAACACAAGCGTGTCTTTCCTGTGTGCACACATGTGCTTCTGTGTGTGTCGCCTTGGGATGTTTATGGAGCCTGTGTAAGTGACGGGGCCTATTGCATTGCTAACAAATAATCCTAATAAAGTACGATTGCGTGAAAATCTGCTGTTTTCATTAGCGCTTACAAATGAATGGGCCTAATAGTCCAGGAACAGGTTCTGCCATCTTGAGAGAACTTCCTTAGGCCCAAGGATGCCTTGTAATTTATGTGTAAATGTGGCACTTTTTGCTACGTTACTGCAACTTACGGCATTCGTAAGACAGCTCACTGAGAATGGAAATCATTGGATGCTAAATGAGTGCCTTTTTAAAACAAAATCAAGGTAAAACCCAAAACAAAACAAAAAAAACAACACTACCTGAATGCCTGGTACTCTCCTGTTGTCTGCGGCATCAGGTCTGCTCCCTGCTCAGTGTTGTTATAATATGGTATCGTCCGGCCAAGGTGTTGGGTAGGGAACTACAGTGTGTTCCTTTCCCCACGTGCCAGTAGGCGTCTCGGAAGAGTATTTACGTGAACCAGTCACCTTTGCTGATTTGAAGAGTTGCTGCAGTCGGGATACACAAGGGAACGACTGGTAGAAACCTGATGAATTTCAGTCTGCTGGCCAAACTGAACAATTTTGGAACAGCAGAAAGACACATACATATTTCTTAAAATTGTTACAGGTTTGGTTTGGGTGTGTAAAGTCTGAGGGGGGGCCCTGGTACCGGGCCTGTGTTACACATTCCCAGCAGAAGAATCAGTACGAACTGCCTGGTCTGTGTACAGGCCTGACACTTCTGTCTGTGTCAGGAGTTACAGGTGTGTCCTCATTTTTTTTTCAGCTTTGAAGAGATTCCACTTGACTATATGTTTTTGATGTACACGTGTCTTTAATGTCTTAGTGTCTTTAAGACATTCTTTGATTACTTAAGAAAGATTCTTAGGTTAGGTCAATGTTTTCTGTTAGAGTACAGGAAATGTTAATGGCAATATTTCAGGGACTTTTAATAAAAATTCATTAGTGGTTTTGCTTTGTAGAATTTGTTGTTTATCTAAATGATCTTTGATTCTGCTGTTCTCAGCTTATCCTGTGCCTGCCTGTGAGGTGGTGACCTGTGCTTTTCAACGTGCCCTGCCTTCTGAGGGTGTTTGTTGGGGTTGTGGAGGGTCCCAACTCTCCCTGTTCTCTTTAACAAATATGTTTTTTTTTATGGAAAAAAAATCCAGCAGACTCTCTTCTCCCTCTACCTGAAATGGGTATCAGTGCTAACAGATCTCACATCTTGATGAGCTTCGTAATTACATTTCCTGAAACAGAAGTTGAGGCTAAGGAAAGGTGGAGTAACAGCAGCGTTTCCTTGTGCCTGCAACATCCTGCCCATAAAAGCAGGGAAATAGCTGTTTGGAAAGAAAAAAAGAACAACTTCTGAACTTTGTTGTAAAATCAACACATTCTCCCATTTGCTGCTTAAGAACAAAGCCTGTAAGTTTTTTTTCCCCTTCTCTGGTTTCCTGGTGGCCATTCTCCAGCATGGCAAAATAACTTGCGCTTGGAGTCGGGCCACGCAGCCGGGTTGTAAGCCAGCAAGCCCTTTTCTCCAGGGCAGGCTTAGTGTGGTTGTCCTGACCTTTCCTCAGAAGAACACTTTTGTTTATCCAGCTTTTCCAGTGGGATACTCATTAACCATGTTTTAAGGTCTTCTGTTCGCACCTCCCACGAAAGCCTACTTGGTGTGACCTCCTGCTCCGTCCTCCTCTCCGCGGTGTCCTGCCAGCCCTGGTCTGCAAGGCACTGCTATCGCCCTGCTGACTGCACTAAAAGCATAAAATGGAATCTGGTTGTGACGGTTGCCCGGTAATTCGGCAGTGACTCAGTACTGCAGCCTGGTCAGCCCCGAGGCAGGACTTGAGAGCTGGTCAAGAGGGAGCGGCGTGATCACCTCGCCCAGGAGGCCGCAGCGCCGACGTGAGCCCTCGGCCGATGTGTGGCACCGGGAAGCTGGGACCCACGTGCCGGAGGGTTTCTTGCCCTGCAGTTCTCTGCAGACCTGAGCCATGCTTGTTTGCATAAACTGTACCCTTTTTCTTACCTTAGTACAAGAACCAAGACAACAGAACCTCTTTCCCATGCTAGTTCTTTTGTTTTAGATCGTCCCAGCCTGGATTTCTAAAAGTTGAGGCATCCGGGTTCATTTGTGAGAAATAGATGTGTGTGTATTGTGGAGAAACAAGTTCATACTGAAACGAGGCAGGCGGCTACCATTCAGCTAGTGTATTTTTGCAAAAAGGGCAGGGTCAGATAAGGTGGCAGGTTTCCATTTTTGTAATGGTAGTAGTGTTTTTTGTCTCTCTCCATAGAGAACATATGAGTTGTAAAGAAACTTGTCCTTTTTTCAGTCTCACTCTGCTCACAACTGAAGTGTAGGGTAGCCTGTTCAAATGTGCATCTGAGTAATAAAAATAGGGTGTAAAAACGTGGGATTAAAACCCCTCAGGAAGCAGATTATCATTACCATACTGATGAGGTTATTCGGGGCACAGTCTTGCTGCATAAACTGCTGTTTCCTCACAGTGCAGCAATCTGAGGATCAAGCACCACCTTAGCCATGTGAACTTGAGATCACTGGGACACCACGACAGTCGTGGCGTGGGGTGGAAAGGCCAGGGTCCAGGCACCTCCTGCCTTTACTTCTCACCTGGGCCCTGTGACTGCATTCATCATCTGCAAGATGAGAATAACTCAAAGCAGGGAGCTCAGCAGTGTAAAAGACAGCCCCCAGCCCTTTCTTTCTTTTCCTTCTTGCTGGAACTGCCATTGAACCTGAGCTCTGAAGCTTCAGTCAGTTCAAGCTGGAACTTGAGTCAAATTGAACCCAGGTGGGGAAAAGAACCCAAACCAATCTTGTTGCTGCATCTTTGAGATAGATAGATCATTGACTAAAGGGGTTGGGGTGTTTTTATTTTTGCTCCCTCCCAGCATTCTATATCTTAAGGCTGGAGATGCTAAGGAGAGGTAAAATCCTATCATTAAGGTTAATGTAAGTTGCAACATAGCAGGACACGGTGGTGGTGGTGAGATAGTTGCCTGCTTCACCCCCCTCCTCTTTTTTTTTTTTTTTTCTTGAAATACTGAATTGAATTTTTGCCAGATCATACCTGGCAGCGGTAGGTGAAGCTAATGGTTGTACTGTGCTTCTTCAGAAATGTCTTTTGGCTACTATCCTGTTTTTAATAAAACATGAGGCTGTTCAGAAGGGTGCAGTCACTACACAATTAGCTGTTAATGCAGTATGCCAGGTGATCTAAATTTTCTGGGGCGTAAAGGGAGCAAAATCCTTCACACAGGCTGGTCTGCAGGGGCGTCGCCTTTTGTTTGCCTTTTGTGAAATACCTCATTTGGATGCCTCTTTGAAGAGACCAGTAGCTTCTTTGAAGAGCCTCCTTTTTAATATTTCGGTGGAGGTTGTGTAGACAGTTAATCACACAAGGTTCAGTGAGAAGGCTGGTATTGGAGTACAGATATTTCCCATGTGCTATTTCATGAAAACCTCTCTTTTTCTCTTAAAAAAAGAGCTGCAGCCACTGAAAACTTTATCAGGTGTGGGGTTAGATTTTGTCCCGTGCCATCTGATGTGCGGATATGAAGCTCCAGTTATGTAGGTTGACTGTAAATCATATGGAGGCCTTGTCATAGTCATATTCAACATACTAAGAAGATGGTTAAGCTTTTTAGTGGCCTTGAGGATGTAAACTTTGCTAAAGACAACAGTGATGGCTTGCAACTTTTTTTCCCCTAAATTACTGTGGGCCTTTGAGACCTTCAGAATGCGGACTTTAGTTGTACTTCCTCGGTTTTGTGGGGTTCCTTGAGAAGCACGTGTGGTAGGGGAGGGCTTTTTCTGCTCAGAAAAGCTTCGAATACAAGGTCAGCACCAGATGAACCAAGAGAGACCCAGCAGCTTCCTCAGTTTTTCAGGGAGCTGTACGTTCCTCGTCAAGGAGCTCAACCTCACCGTCAGCGTTTGCTTGGGAAGACCGCGTCTGTTTGAACAGCATTGTTTTCCGTGCGGTGGCCTTGGTCGGGGAAGGCTGTCGGTCAGGGCTGTGCTGTATCAGAAGAGGCAGTGTGTTGCATCACGCCTCCTAGGTCGGAATGACTACTGCGCCGTTTTTATGAGCTTGTGTTATTTTCCTTTCAAGTAGGAGAAATCCAAACAGAAATGACGGGCTTGTTGGGAACATGACCACGTGCAGGCTCTCCATTTCTAACCCGAGCCCTGAAGCTGGGCTAGGTAGGAAGCTGTTACTTTTTCTTGACACAGGCAGGCTTTGTCAGATGGCTTAAAAAATAATTTGATGACCTGGAGGTAATCTGCTCTAATATACTAATTAGACTTCTATGCAGTATCTTGTATAAGCTTGTTTCCTAACGGCCTGCTGAAAGCTCGATTTTGTTGCACAGGTCTCAAAGAGGCTGGCAATCCATGTTACTTCATTAAACTCCTTATCTGCTTGAATAGTCAGCAGTCAACTCACACGCTTTCTGTAGAGAAGACCCGAAGGAAGGAGGTTATTTGATGTTTCTTGCATCTGATTTTAGTGGATGTAATTTGCAAAATTGAAACAGCTGCAAAATGTTACTTAATTCATGTAATGTATTGCTTTTAAAATGTGTCATAATATGAGAAAAAGAGTACAAATCTGCGTAAGACCTGCTGTGTCCTTGTGGATAGAGCCTAATGCCAGCCGTTGGAGACTATTCTTCATAGGGTTGGTTTTCACTCTAAACAAATGACCGCCTTTTAAAAACTGGGTTGCGTGCCAGTAGTTGAAGTACAGCCATATAGGGTATGGCAGGCTTTGTAACTGGGGGTTTTCAGAGGTGAGGTCATGATAAACTTCAATGAAACTTCAGTAATCTTAAAGTCACCAACAAATAGATTTCTTTTGCTGTCCTTCCTTTCACAATGCCTGAACGTTAACTGTGTTTATATTGACCCTGTATAAAGGAAAATAATTTGTTAAAATGAATAAAAGGAAGTTAGTTAAAGTTCTTGTTTTCTTTCTCTGCTGATTAAAAGTGTTCTCCGTATAAACATAAGAATGTTTACATCGGGGAGGTCAGGCAGGAAAGATAATGCTTTGCTTTACCCTTTCATTAGCATGCCAAACCACATGGTGTGGTGGTACGTGGGGGAAAAACTGGAAGCAGTTGGAAAGTAACAAGCATTTACTGAGTGGAATGCCTGTACCTTGTAAAATTATGCCAAAACTGTGGTATCTTACAGTGGCTCTCTTTGAATGTGGTGAAAGTGCCCTGGCAGAGGCGCCAAGCTGCATCACAGGTATCTTAGTTAAGGATTTCTGGCAGATCTGTAGTGTTCAGGTTATTAAATAAAGATCACCGATGCTGTGGTGCACCTGCCGTGAGTCCTGCATGCGGCTCTGCCCATCGCATCTCAGGAGAGGCGTGCTGGAGCTAGCTGCGCTGCTTAAACGGCCGAGAGGCTGGAGCAGCTGTATCAGGAGAGAAGACTAAGGAGTCTGGGGCACCTCCTTTTGGAGAGAGGGAAAAAAGTGTATGATTCCAGTTTACAAAATGACAAAAACGATATATAAAATGATGTGAAACTTGGACTCCAAGTTCCAAACTTTGGAATCCAAGACTAGGATGAAGGGGTGCCCAGTATACATAACAGAAGTTTCCTTTTATCTCAACAGAAGATCGGTTTAAAGCAGGTGACAGTCCTTCACACTGCAGCTGTGAATTTCTGGAAGTTGTTGCCACAGGAGGTGCAGAGACGGGGCAGCATCGGCAGGTTCACAGAGGGTTTGTGAGCTTGCATAGGCAGCAGGTCCATAAATGGAGACCAAAAGCACTCGGAAGGGAGGTACCCTCTGCATTCCTGCTGCAGCAGTTCTGGATGCCAGCAGAGAGGCTGCAGGAAAGGCTCACGTGCTCTCTCGAAATAGCCTTCGTTTCTGCTGCCATGGCAGGCGGGATGCCAGGCTGGATGGACCCTACACCTGACCCAGTCGGGCATTTCTGCTGTTGCTGCCACCGGAAGGCACGGTGCAGGCTGTTCTTACTTTCTCTGTTAGGATAAATTATTTAAGACTCGGGTCAGCAAAGCCTGTGCAAAAAAAAAAAAAAAAAAAAAAAAAAGTGTTTTAGACTGCTTCCCTGCCCAGGTGCCACTGAATGGAGGGTGGGAACTGGGTCACACTGAGTGCGGAAAGAAAAAGGTACTGAACAGGATGCAGAGGTTATTCTGCCTACATCATCCATCCTGTCAGAAAATGCCCCATTCCCTGACCCAGAGAACAGTGTCAGCCTGTTCAGGAGGACACAAACGTTTCAAGGTGCAGCTGCGTGAGAAGGTGCTGAGCTTAGAGCTCTGTCTGTTTGCTTTTTGTTTGTTTTTAGTTTGGGGTGGGGTGTTTTGTTTTAACTTGGCTGTTTCCTCCATGCTTTTCTGGCTGTTGGTGTGTCTGACCGTTTGTGGATGGGGATGACCAGTATCCACCTTGATTCTCAGGCAATCCTAATGAAAGAAGGGTGCATCTTCTGAGTGCAGATAAGAGAAATTGCTGTTGCTGGAAAAGCTGCTTTGCTCTCAGGAGAGTTAAGATGGGGAAAAAACACGATGTTTGTTTCTAAACCATGTAATTGCAAGGTTTATTTTCTGTGGGAGTGCTGGCAGGTTGTAGGAAAAGGAGCATTTTTTTCTTGTGAAAGCAGCTATTGAGATAAAAGTAATTTCAGTGTTTTCTTCCCTGTATTCTCTACTAGGCTTCTGTTATATGATATATGTTAGTTAAATCATTTCTTAAATGCAAACAGAATGTAATACTATGCATTAGCTTCATTTTTTTATTACTAAAGGAGATGTAAATATATTTTTTCTTTTTAATGTAGATTTGGCTGCATTTCTCATTTGACAAAAAGGTATTGTGCTGTAACTCAGAAGTGATTTCTAGCCATGATTTACAGCAAGATCAGCACATCTTCATTCATTTGGCTGAATCATGCTTCACTGTATGTATGGGATTAATATGATGTGTGAGGACAGAGGATAGGGACTGCTGTTGCTTAAAAGTTGGCTTGAGCTGCCACAGGTGTTCAGTTGTTCAGATTTGTTACAAAACTATGGTAATGTTCCCGGGATAGGTTTACTTTTTGTTCATTTTCCTTTGTCTATCAGGCCAAAAAGTTAAGAGAACTTGGTTTCCCATTCCTCAAAGGTACTAAATTCCTAGAAATTTTGTGGAAGTAGGTTAGATAGAGGAGAGGCAGCTTCTTGTATCACCCTATAAATAAAAATCTGTAGCAGCAGTTTGGGGAAGCTGTGCATCTGTCTCAAGACAATGACCCTGAGGAAAGAGGCTTCAGGGCGTGGGGTATATTTTAGTTTGTAGAACTGTGTCGGAGCCTAATTCCATAGCAGCTTGCTAGCTGTTGAGGTTAGAGCTTTCTCTGGGCTTTGGCAGTAACCGTGGGACTTGGACTTCATGAAGGTCCCAGATGTGATGTGATTCTTTCCTGGGACCACAACTTGATTTGCAGTTCATTTCAATTGTAATCTGTGCACTTTTAGTTGTGCTCCTGGAGGATTTGTGCTGAACTGGTCTCTGTAGGCTTTGTGCTGGGCATAAGCGTCAGAAAGAGAGTGATTCTTCTCCAGGCTTCTGTCATGCAATAAATGAGATGTGTGGGGGGTGTGGAGGGGATAAAGAAAAAAACATTTTCTGCCGTTTTTGTTGAGAGGAAGCTCAACTGTGAAGAAGCATTGCCTCATGATTTTTAATGAAAGACCAGCTATTTCCCTTGGGAAAACGAGAGCACTTGCCTCATTTCCCTCTTGCTGGCAGCTGTTGCTTAGGAATTTCATTCGCAAATGAACTGCTGCTTTGGTGACCTGAGGAATGGTTTTAATGCGAATGGCTGTCGGTGGTGTGTGCTGTAAGCGTTGGGAAGTACGGCGTGATTTTCCCAGGAAGTTAACAGCCTGGGCTGGCAGTAGTGTTTTGGACCCAAAGACGCCATCCATACGGATTCTGAAGTATTCAGCTGTCTTCTTGAGATCAGATTTTTATCTTCCACGTCTGTGCTGGGCTGGGGAAATACCTGGTAGCATGAGAAGCAGGGAATGGAAGGAGACCAGGAACTCTGATGAGGAAAACACACTTAATTGGGCTGGGAGGAGGAAGCGCTGACGACATGGCAGCCATTGCTGAGAATATCATCTGGCTAAGTGATGCAGGAGCTGCACCTAACTCAGGTTGGATTTTTGATTTTGACCAGAATAACACGGAAATGTTTGTGCATTGTTTTGTACGGAAGATCCATTTTTTTCACACATGAACTGCTGTGCTGATTGTGCTTCCGCAGTGATTGATACGCACGTGGATCTGTGGCTAGGAAGCTCATCACTGGGCCGAACTTTTGCAGAAAGGCAGTTTCGCAATTCCCAACTTTCAGATGTTGCAAGGTGTGTGGGCTGGGTGTTTTACAGGGGTCTGGGATGCTCCAGGAGCCGTATCGGGGCTGGCAGAGTGTGCCTGCGGGGCTCAGGGGCTGTGGAGGAAATGGAGGCTGTGCCCTAGGCTGGGTGAGCTGCCAGGCGACTTGGCCTGGTTTCGGCTCTCGCCAGGCCAGGCAGAACTGTCAGAAGACCAGGCCACACGTACTTAGCTGTAACATCTAAATCTCACCTCTGAAATGCCTTCTGTCCCTTGAGCTTCGTTTGAAATGCTTGAGGTCGGAGGAATTTCTTTTGCAGCAGTCCCACTCAGAGCGGGCGTGAGTTGAGCCGCGCGGCGGCCATTCCGTAACAGCACAAGGCGAGCGTATTGCAAAGCCTGGTGGAGACGAGGTTATTACTGCTGCTGCTCTGCTGTTGTTGGATGCCCCAAGGTCTTCTGCAGGTGGTAGGTTTATCTGCTGAGATAGCAAGGTGGAATTTGATCTGCTGAACCTATGCAGAGATATCAGAGGAGGTTTCCGTGTGGTGGGTCTTGTTATGGTGTGACACAGAAGTGAGGAAATAAGACAGTCCTTGAGTTTGCCAAGTCCCTCCCCACCCACCTGTAGGCACACTGGTCAAGGATTTATTTGTTTTAACTCAAGGCATGGCTAGACAGCTGCGTGGCAACAGCTAAGTGCCACAGAGCCACTGAGAGCAATTCAGCTCTGGGAAAATCGGCATACCATCTCACCAACAAGCTTTACTTGCATGTTGGTTAAGTGTAATTAGGAAAAATTTAAATACACAGGTGCCTCAGATCTGTGTGTGGTATTGAACGATAACCACTGCGCACAGCTGACCCAGTGAATCACAGCGGTCCAAGGCTTTGTGTCCGGGATGGGCTCGGTGAGCTATGTCTCCGTGGGCTTTCTCCTGACGGCCCTGTGGTGCTTACTGTCGCCCAGTCCGTGTGGCAGCGGGGTGATTCCTCGTGTGTCTGGCAGGCGAGGAGGTCTCTTTGCTCGGTTCAAGCGCATCCCCCCTGCATGCACAGCTGGAGCACCGGAGCTTTTGTTTGGGAGTGGGAGTGTATTTCAGGGCGCATTCATGAAGACGTCGGGCCTAGGTTTCCCGTTGTAATTAAAGGCATGTTTCCTTTTCTGTGACTGATGTCCTCCACTGCTCACACTCTCTGGCCTTGATCAAGGATGGCGGATTGGAGTGAAAATGATTACTGAAGTAAACAGGGTCTCCATCTCTCGTGTGTGTAGTGATTTTTCATGAAAGGATTCAAGTCTGTTCTTTAAGGTTTAAATCCCCAGTAGTCTTTTTTTGTATTCAGTCCATAGTTTTGCGTAATGTACATGCTGTTAAAATTAGTTGAGGCACAGACTCTGGTGGCTCAGAAAATGAGTTATAGCAACGTTTGTTGCCAGTGTACTACACAGTGAAGTTCTGTCAGCTTTTGCGTAAACAGGGCGCTATGTTTTCTGTGTGTTGAATTAAACTTTGCCAAAATCGCCTGGCCTCAGTGCAAGGAGCCGGGAATTGCAGTGGCACGTTCAAGCAGGGAATGGTATGCAGCTCCGAGAGGGAACGATGCATGCCCCGGTGTCACCAGGCGCTGCGCAGCCCTGTGGGGAGCCAGACCTGGGCAGACAGGCACCTCTTTCTCTCCCTGCATGCCTGTCTGTTTTTATTTTTTGCCCTCCACCTCTCTTTTAATTTTGCAATGTAGACAGGTCGTTTACTTGCTGTGAGCCTTGGGAACTTCTCCTGTTGCTATTAAAGGCAATACCGTCTTTTTGTCATCTCCAGTTATAAGTCCTTGCTGCCAGATTCAACCTTTGAAGTTGCCCAGCAGTTAATGCGATGATGCTACTGAAACAAAGGTTGAGCTTTAAGCAAAGGAAAAGTGAGGAGCAGTCTGTTATCTGGTTAGTGTTTTCTCCTGATGGTGCTGCTGTGGATGACTGTAATAACCATGATGACAGCTCCGACAGGGTAGAGGAGAGAGGTACCTGCTTGAACAACCACCAGTGAAATAATGACAAATATTAAAGCTGAGGTGTCAATTACTGGAAACTCGATATCAAAAGTGTCAGGAGATTGGAGAGGGGTGAACTCCACAACGTGCTCGTCTGACAGAAAAAGTAGTCTTGGCAGGTATCTGTAGTTAGGGGCTCATTTGCAGCTTCAGAGGCCGGGAACTTTCTGAGTTAATCTTTGGGTAGTGAAAGCAGTCAGGTAGATAGATGGTAAATGCTCTGTCGAGTTTGTGTGGCCAGTCCTGGCCCTTTCTTACAACACCATTTAAAGAAGGCATTCAGAATGCCTATTCTTCCAGACTCTGACTATGGGTCATTGCTTTTGGTACCCATTTTGAGTATTAAGAGGAAAAACATCTACTTTGATGCCAAAGGAAAAAAAAAGACAACAACAAAAACCACACTTTGGCACACGAGACAAACAAACAAACAGTTTTGTTTTTTATCCACTCATTTGCTCCCAAACTGAACACTACAAAGCTGTAAGAGCCCCTGAGGAGATGAAGAGAGAAGTTGAGAAGATTATGGCAGTTTGGGGGAAGGGGAAAGATGACAAATAGAAGGGTAAGAGAGGTTAATTTCTCTAGTGAGAATGAAGACTTGGATTCTGAAACCATTTAGTAATTTGCTGGTTTGTAATAGATTAGGTGGGGTTTGGCGGCTGTGCAAGGTGCTACATATGCTTAGTAAGAGTTGTGCTGAAGGAGAGAATAGGAGAGTTGTCAGGCTGTGTTTTTTGCCTCAGTTTCCTGACCTGTGAAATAAAGGTGTGTTCTCTGTCTTATGCTGGAAATCAGTGTTCGAGTCCAGATCAGAATTCAAGGTTTCGGGCTCCCAGTTCTGCACTCAGGCCACGCCTTTCTTTTTATAGCTATGGGAAAAGAAGTCAGCTCCAGCATGTCATTTAGTAAAACACCATATAGGAAAAGCAACCCTAAGCCCAGAGGAGCTAAAACTAGCTGCTTTTAAATTAGGAGACGGAAAGATGTCTTGCAGAGTGTTTCTGGGAAACGGCAGCCTTCAGCTCCCCACCGGCTGTGGTCATGGCTGGGGTAGCTCCCATGCGAGTTGTCCTAAGGACGTGGTACGGGGCTGGGCACGGCAGGCAGGGACCCCCTCTCCTAGGGCAAGCTGCGGGAGGATGCGCTCGTGAGGACAGGACAGAGCGCGTCGCTGCCGCTTGGCCCCTCGTTCGTGCGGTGAGCGCCTGTCCCTGTGTTCGGCTGTGCCCTGAAAGCTTCGAGCCGCTGCTTCCCCCTGTCCGAGCGATGTCTTAAGTCGTTAAAGCTGGGAGCCGAACCTCTTCCATACTATATATGGCCTTGGTGCTCGTGGTGGAAATCGGAGTGTATTTATAACGCTGGTTTGCTGCAGCGACGTGGATTGGGAACAAATGTTTGTTTGGATAAAATCCAGCTCCAGGGACTGGTTTTACTGCTGCGTGTAAAATCCATAGAAAGCTCATAAAAGCAGCAGTCGAAAATCGAGCGGGGCCTTCCCCATGGAAAAACCATGAATTTGGCGTAACGTGATACAGCCAGAGAGTTACTCACCATGGCTCACGTAGTAGTCAGCGGCCCTGTGTGCAGCGTGCGGTCTGTCAGGCTGGAATGCGGGGATGCTCCTGCGTTGTTGGCACGCCTGGGGGTTGCTGGTGTGACTTGTCAGGACGTGCTGCTATTTTTGTATGTATTCTTCTGTTTGCTTAGAAATACCCATCTGCGCCCTAAGTAATATGTGGTGAAAAATTGCAACTGTTTTCTTAACAATATTGCATAGCATCGACATGAGCAAATCAGGCCATAAAGTGAGCTGAGCTGTTTTACATACTGCTGATAAATATTGGAATGGAAACACTTGGCAAAAAAGTGACCCAAGTGTCTTTGGGTGTGTTGATTTAACCGTCTCTGTTCAGTTCAAGTGCGCTACTCAATTTGCCTAACTTGTTAATACTTTCTTTTGCAGTAGAGATAATTAATATCCATTGAACTCCTGTGAAGTAATTACTGCTTGGACTGAGAAAGCTCATATGCAAAGTCATAAAGGAATTGTTCTTCGCTTTGTTTTCTAAAACTGCTCTTTCTCTTGTTGCTGCAGGATGTTCAGAAGGAGAGAGAACCTCATGTTTATCTCAGTAAAGAAGAAGTTAAAGAGAAAATACAAAGCTATAATTCATCCGTCACTGATAAATTAAAGATGACCTTGGTAAGTTTTGCATGTGATTACTATAACCTTATGTTAGGAACAACTGTGTGGTAACTTTGAATTGAATTAAGAATCATTTTATTCTTAGCATCTTACATATGAAACTGTCTCTGGTTTAATGACTTTGTAGTAGGCTCTTTCTTAGATCTGGAAATTAAATCTTACATCTGGAATATTTTTATCCATGTCTCCTTTTTATATGGATTGAAACAAATACAGATGTCATTTAAAATATTTTAAAGATAAATTCTAACTCAACACTAAGATGTCAGTTTGTCAGATGAAAACCCTTCAGCTGGTAAACGTGAAGGTAGTCATCCTGTTTGGGTTCATAAATGTTTGTCAAGTGTCTCTTTGATAAAGGTGCTTCAACAGCGAGAAAAGTTGAAACATGCCATATTTATTATAGGAGACATAATATTCAGAGCAGGTGTAGTGGTTTTCAGCATTTGGAGACTTCCTCCCACTATCCCCTCCATACACATAAAGCAGACAATAAATCCCATATAGGTTTGTGGTTTCCAAGGACTGTGGACCAGTCTGAGACTCAGTCTGACCTCCAGACCCTGCTAATAACATTTGCGTCTACCTGCCTAGCAAGCTGTCATTCATTGTCGAGATTTTTCTGATACATTATGTATTCCTCTGGGTGTACAGTACGTGCAAGCTTAGAAATTGTACCATATCCTAAACCATACAGGCATGAGTGTCTACTAGAAGGCTTTTATGTATTTCCATGTGGGTCAGGACTTATGCCTAAAACCAGGTTGCTTAAAGTTCTCTAGCTCAGTACTTGATCAAACGATCAATTTTGCTATTTTCTTACAGAAGCGATCAATAAATAATTGGAAATGTTAATTAGATTAATGTTTATTCTAATTATTTTGGAATTGAAAGAGGATTTGAGCATCTAAATACCGTACGCTAATTTGTAGCTAAAATGTGGGGAGGTAATTTCTGCATTTGTGCGTAACATTTATAGTTAGTTATAGAGGCATAGTTATAGACACGTTACTGGTCTTTTTTCACTTCATAGTTCTTTCCTGATGTGAAAACTTACCACTAGTTCAGAGCACCTTTTGCTTGGTGAGATCCTAATAGCCTTAGAATTCGGTTGTTACTATTAACGTGGGTATTACTATTCAGCAGAAATACCAGAAAGAATAAATATCTGAAATACTGAACCAGTATCTTTCCTAGGAGATGTCACATATTACAATGGCATTTAAATTCTGTTCCCTGTAACCACTTCTGTCTGCCTTCTCCACCAGTATGCAACTGTTGGTCATTACTGACTTTAACTTCGCACTGCTTCCTTCCTGTTGCAGAACTCGAATGGGATTTACACTGGCTTCATCAAAGTTCAGATGGAACTATGCAGACCGATCACTGTGCAGTCTTCCCCCGGCCAGGGAAGGTGTGCTCACAGCAATAACGAAACTGCTTTTTACTTGCCGAACGACTGTGTGAATACACTTCACATCAGCAGCACCAATACTGTTCGTGAAGTTATTGAGGCCTTGCTCAAAAAGTTTTTCGTGACCGACAACCCCGCGAAATTTGCACTTTACAAACGCTGTCACAAGGAAGACCAAGGTAGAAATTAGACTTGGGGCATTTTGGTGGCGAGGTGGTTTTGGGGGGTAGCTGTGTTATAGGAATACTTGAAATGAGCGGGGTTGAAGAAAGATAAAGGGAGGTGGCAGCCTTGCTCTCTCTCATCTTCATTCCTTGAGAAAAGTAGGGTTCATAAGAGTGTAAGTGATTTGGGGAGAGTTCGCAAAAGACAGGAGAACCCACTGAGCCATCTACACGGATCCCCTCTGCTATGCAGTCTGTTGCAGTTCATTTAAGATGCTCCTAAATTTCAGTTAGATTGATACACTGCAGGTTTGTGAGATTAAATTGTAGAATAGATTTTTTTTTTAAGAGAAACCATGATGTCAGCAATACCTGCAGTCCCTGTGTTGGCAGACAGCTGCTGGGGTGATGACCATCATGGGCCGTGGATTATTTTCGTATGTGGCTCTTGGTTCATGTGGCTCTGTCTCTGCATGACTGCTGTTAAAATTTGGTGTTTATTGTGCTTGGAAATACCAGGAGATGCAAAAGGTATCTTTACTGAAAAATGCGTTTTGCCAACGTTGTGTTTGTGCACTTAGGAATCTGCCTTCTTCTGTGTACATGGACAGTGTTGCAGGAGCTCAGACGTTTCTGGCTGCCTGAAAAAAAAGTTTCAGAATGGTGACACCACAGCTGTGATGTTTTCAATACTTATTTATAGCAACAGAGCTGTGCTGGATTTTTCTTTTCCTGCCCCCAACCCCCACATGTATTCAGATACTGTGTTGACTGGAGGCCACTTCATTCATAGTTGAATGTAGTCTTGCACGGTTACCGTCCCTAAAAATCATTTCTCAAAACCAGGATGTAGAATTTGTAAATTGATGGCTACATATGCGTATCTTTGAAAGTTGCCAACATTGGCTAGCTTTAACCATTCAAAACACTTCATTATTTCTAAAAATGATTAATTTCTGCCTGTTACTCTCTTGCAGTTTATACGTGCAAGCTGTCAGACCGAGAACATCCCCTCTACCTGCGTTTGGTGGCAGGCCCCAGAACGGAAATGCTTAGTTTTGTTCTACGTGAGCATGAAACTGGAGAAGTTATGGTACGCTACACTCATGCTTTTGTTTGTTTGTTTAACTTCACAAGTGCAGTTAAAGCTCCTCTTTGATCTGTGCTGACATGTTGATCCATTTTTTGGGAAGCATTTTTTTCTTGCGATACTAATTTTGTGCTTCTTGTAAACATTTAGTCTGCAGTTAGCGTGACCTCCTGTTACGTGCAGAACAAAGAAAAAGTTTAAAAGAGTAAAATGTTTTCAGATCTGAAGGACTTGCAAGAAGGGTGCCTGATGCTGTTTCAGTGTTGAAAGGTTTTGAGAGCCTGAGGTTTTGTTTAAAAATGCTGTATATATAAATGGTTTGTGTATTTCCTGTTCAGCTCATCCGTTCTTTCCTCTTCTCTCTTTACAGTGGGAAGCTTTTAGTCTTCCTGAACTGCAAAACTTCTTGCGCATACTGGACAAAGAAGAAAACGAGCAACTTCAAATCTTAAAGAAACGTTATGCAGCTTACAGAGACAAACTTGAAGAAGCCCTTGGTGGGGTGTGGAAACCTGGTTAAAAGGGGGCCAAAGAACACTCAGGAAAAACGCACGCTACCAAATGTCAGTATAGCATGCCAAACTCAATGTACAAAAGAGCAGCAAGGGGTAGTTTTCTTTTTTCAGAAGACTGTTTTGTGATGCCAGGGTACCTGAACTTTGCTATAGACTTAGTTCCATAAGCCAGGTCACTTAAGATCTTGCACCCACAAGTGTAAGGGATTCTGCATGTTTGTACATCAGTTTGCAACCCTCTGTGTGCCTAGAGAGTTTTCCAAGTTATCTTGGTGCAAGCTGTGAAACTGTAATCAATTTTCTAGGATGCTATGAAATAAGATTATTTTTTTTCTTCTTTGCTTTAATGGTAGCTTTTCAAGTAAGGAGGTGCAAATTAATTGGTAGAAAAAAAAATGAATGAAACTGTCTGGAAAAGAATTAGTTGGAGCACTATCTTTGAGATGAAATTGATTTGCACTACCTTTCTGTTTTCAAATAGTTACTGTATAATTTGTGAGGAAACTGTTAGAGATGGAGGGCATATGAGATCTTTTGTTTTGTTCCGTGAACTTGTGGAAGGCTTTAAATTAGTCTTCCTGGAGAAGGTAAAGAGAATGTTGAAAAGAGGGTAAGAGTTGAGGAAGGAAAAGCATAGTAGCTGATGGAGGAGGACTGGTTTTAAATAGAAATAGTATTTATACAGAGGAAAGTTAAAATACTAATTCTACAAGAATAAAGTTTTAGGATGTTATAATATTGTGAATAAGTTTTAGGGTTTTTTAATTGCATAAATCCACACTGGAAAAGAAATAAAGATAATAGAAATACTGGGAAGGAATGAGAGGCGAAAGCTGAGTAAGAGTAGAAATGGAGCTGCACATACAGGTCACCATTGGAGAAGCTGGTTCCATAAACGTATGATGGGGGGGTGAAAGGTGCAGCAAAGCTAACAAGTGGCAGCTTACTTGAATTCTGAAATGCAGACAATGTCTCCGAGAGCTCTGAGAAATGCCCAGAGTGTTCAAATCCAAGCTCTAACTGCAGATACATTCGGTCTTACTGTAAGTCAGATCTTTCCTCTGGCTCAGCAATCCCTTTTTAGGCTGGATACTTTTAAATTGTCATATCTGAAAGACAAAAATAGCTTCCTCTGCTTCCTTGTTTGTTAAAGGCTCAGTGATTTATCATCAGTGCTGGTGGCTGAGCATGGCAACTCCTGCTTTTAGTAATTCAGAAAGTTTTTTCCTAAGTTTTTAAAATTCTTAATTGAACAACTGATTACCAAATTCTGTAGACTGCTGATTTACTTGATTTAAAAGTAGGAAAAATGTAGCAAGAAAACATTTTAATGTAAATAAAATTGTTTTTCTTTCAGAGTTATTTATCTAAAAAGCACGTTCGAAAGAAACCAAAGAAGTGGGTGTGCAATAGAAGCATGAGGCAGGTTTGAGTAACCAATACTTTAGTCATTACCAAGCCCGAGAGGAAATGAGTTATATATTGGGGGTTGGGGTGGGAGGGAAGTGCTAAAGATTTAAGAACAGCAGAACTTGGTGGTGTTTTTTATTTTATTTTTCCTCCACTCTTAGGATGTTCATTTTAAATTCCCAAGGAATTGTTAAAACTTTGGTGACATCTAATGGATACTAGGTGAAACTCCAAGAAGCTTCTGTTCACCACCTTAATTTGATGTACTTGTGCCTTTGTTTCCTTTCCTAAGACTTTTTTAAAACTCTTCGCAGGTTGATTTTTTTTTTGGTTAAAAAATAAAATAAAATTAGAAAAAAAATGCAGGCTTAATGAGACAATCATAATGTTTTAAAGTGTTAAGAGAAATTAAAAGTAGGACTAACTATAAAGTATATATAAGGCGTATCTTGTTTGTTTTTTAATTTCACATGTAACATTGTAGTGCATGTGTGAGTTAGTAACATTATCCTCAAGTGAGACACTTTATAATGGTTCAGGGAATGCTTTTATGTTTTGTTACATTTTTTTTTAATTTTATTTTTCTGTGAATGCAGCATGTTGATGGGTATTCTGTTAACATCTACTTATTTATATGCCTGCCCATAGCTATGTAATCATTACATAATCGCTGTTAATGTTGAACCATTTGTTGCTTAGATTTAAACACTGAGTTTAAAAGTGGAGTATAAAAATATGTGAATTTTGTTTTTACTTGAACTGAACTATCAGTCTTTTAAGTAGGCACATCTGCATTTACGTTAGCCAAAAACCTCAATCAGTGTTGTATGCACTACAAGTTTCAAATTGGGGGAAGAGAGGCAGGATCCAAAACAAACTTACTATATTTTAATTTTGTCTTAGTCCACGGTTAATTATTGTAAGGTGTCGTGTGTGGGGTTAATTATTTTTTTTTACACACTGGCAATTACAGCAGCTTTAATTTAAAAGAAATGGTCATGCCTGGCCAGTTTTTCTCTTTTTAATTTTAGCATCAAATTAAACTGTCAAAACTTGTGTTGCAGAACTGCTTTCATTTCAGTATATGATGGTACCAGAATGATTAGATGATGGGGGAAAGGAGGGATGTGTTGGGGGGCGGGGTGGGGGGGCAAAGGGGGATGGCAGGGAAACATTAAAATGTATGTCTTTAAAAACAAGCAAACATTATTTATGATTTTGACAAGCTTAGTTTTATTTTTATAGGGAAGTTTTTATTCCCCTAAAATTTATTACTGAAATGGCAATTGATGGTTCCATTATTAAAGTTGAACTTGGCAATACTTAGCTACGTGGTATGTTTTTATTTGACCATTATCTGGAGTTCATGGTGTGGTACTTGAATACTGGATGAGACTTCCTTGTTGCTGTCAGTCATGCTGAAGAGATGCAGCTCACCGTAAGCATAAATTAAGTTGGTCTGGAACAACAGGTAAATTTCAGTGTCTGTGTATGCATGTGTCCCAGTCATACCTGGATGGAAGTACACGGCTGTATTTTCATTTTGGCTTCTGTTTTTGATAAAGAATACAGGAAAAATTAAACCAACGGATTTTTTTCCAAGTACAACAAGAAAAAGTAAGTAGATTCCCACAGTGGCTGCCTCCTGTTAGCCTTCTTAAGAGTAGGTGTCTGGTGGTTGTTAAGAACCTACTATTTAAATTCCTGTTGGTCAGTACAGGACCGGAACTGTTCATACCTGGAACTAGCACACACCTTGAAATTTAGCTTTTTTTTTTTTTCCTATTGGAGAACTGACTCAACATGAATAATAGAAATATTTCCACTGCCGTTTTCTTAAAAATCCAGAGGAGATGCTAGTTCTAACAAGATGCTTCTGTGCTGTTTTTAAAATTTGTCTTCCTAGTCAGGAAATTACAGTGCTTGTCAGACTTCATTTTGTTAGCCGAGCTTTTTTTGATAAGTCTGTGAGTAATTCGTGTGTCTGAGATGCTATTTTTAACACCTGGCTAAAACTTGAGTTTCAATCTTAAAGCCCTGAATAAACTAAGTGAGTGTGTTTGTAAGAGGCCCCTGCCTTGGAGGATCACTCGTGGGTGGGTGGGCATTTAATGTGGCACATTCCTGACACATTCCTTGGGCAGATGCCTGGGAGCCAGACGTGGTAACCAACTTATACCTTGCCGTATCCTTTGGAGGAGGCGCTTGGTGAGCTCTTGGTGAGTCAAAAGACCCCCCCCCCACACCAGAAGACCCCTGAGAGTGTGAGCCGTAGCAGACTGATGTTGGTGGAGGAGGTGAAGGCCCAGTGGCCTGCAACAAACAGGAAGGCCCATCCGCAGGAGTGGAGACTATCCTAGAGCTCCCCACCTGGAGCCAGGGGCAGCGTCGATAAGAAATGGGCTGTGGAGATGTTCAAAGAGGTGTCAGTGTCTCCCTGGCTATGTTTCCTGTGTCATGTCTATAGTCAGAGCTCAGGGACTTTTGTTCATTAGGTAACCTGAGGGTATGTGGCCATGTGTACAAAATCACATACTTGGACAGGCTCCAAACACGATGCTCCATCAGGAAGGAAATGCCACTCACCAGCCACCCGTGTGTGCAACAGAAGGGCAGTGTTGGTATCCTCTCCCTGAGTTGCTGTGTCTGCCCCCAATATCTGCCATCAGCTGAGGAGCTCTCATGGGTAGCGTATCATCATGAACTGCAACATGAGTGAAGTAGGAGCTATGTCTTCTTGTTCTCCAGCTGCGACTAGTCATGATGGCATCTGTGTAATGGAAATTAGGAGGATCACACAAGTACATAAGCCTGATCATACTTCTGTGGGATGGCTGTGCACTACAATGCTCCTCTGGCTCCTCCGGAGTTTTTATTAGTGCCCAAGGCAAAAACAGCTCCTCTTTGACCGTGGTGTGAATCCAAAATAGGTGAAGATCAGACCATGTTCCTGCCTGCCTGGAGAACCTCTGGTGCACAGTGCAGGAGAGGTGAAAGTAGGAGCCAGAGAGGGGTGTTGCAGGGTGAATGCGTATGTGCTATTCCCCCAGCAGTAAAGGTGCTCTCAAGGGTACAGAGCTTGTGAAGCTGCCCCAGTGCTCCAAGCTGGCTGACAAGAAAGTCAGGGTGAATTAAAGCAGTGTTGGAGGTGCTGTGACTATCAGAAATAAAAACAAATCACCACCTGACCAGCTCTTACCCTTCTTCAGGGATACTCTGGTAACAGATTTCTGGAAGAGCAGTGGGATTTGCCGATTAACTCCCTGACTGTTTTTTTAACCTTCATTAACAGGCTCCCTCTGCTGTTCACGATGCCTTGGTGCTGTGGCATCACCATCCTTGACAAAGGATGTGTGACAGGGCTCCCTCTTTGGCCAGGGACAAGGATGCTTGCATCCCCCCAGTCCCTTTCATGCAAAGTGTTGTGTTGGCAACATCACCTCGTGGGCCTTGGGGCTCACTGTGAATTTCAGGGCAGGGGGCACTGGGATGGGGCACACGGGGTTGCACCAATGCTTGTAGCAGGACGTGTGCACACACACATCCATCCGCACAGGCTTAGACAAGCACTGCTGTGACCGTGTCTCCCCGTGGCCCATGTGTCACCCCAGCTACACCGTGCTGAGCCTGGAGCTCACACTGGAGACCTGCTGGACTGGGCACCCATCAGGCTCCAGCCAACCTTTGTCCCTCAGAAACTGAGCACTTCTGAGAAGAGCCTGGCTTACCTTCCCCACACACCCCCTTCAGGTGCAGGTTGACTGCACTGGATCCTCCTTTGCCACCCCTTTCCTGGACAGCAGAAACCCAGCTACCTCCATCTTTCCTCCTTAGCCACATTCTCCAGCCTGGGCCACCTCCACGGGCTCTGTCATGCTTGCTCCAGCTTACTGACAGTTTTCATGGTGGGCTGGATGTGGTCTCAGCATGGTCATGCAGCGGAGACTAATCTGTTGTGGCTTCACTGTTACATAGCTTTTGTGACCGTGGAAGTCCCCAGATGCTCAGAGGCCATCAGCCGTCCCTCACAGCCTGGCCATGTGACACAGGGCAAGTGGCACAAGCCTTGTCTAGACCAGCAGTGCCCAGGCCAACCCAGCCTGTTCCACAGAACAACCCAGCAATTTCCAACCTGCTTGGCCATGACTGAGCAGCCGTGTGGCATGCTCATGGCACTCGGTGAAAAAACTGGGCAGAGCCTTCCCCAGCAAGCCAGCATCCCTCCACCCCTGCCAGGCAGGAGGCCAGGCCAGGCCAGGCCCCGTGTGAAAGAGGAGGAAAGGCGGAGCGAGTGTCAGGTACTTCCCAGCAGCACAGACCTTTCTTAACCATGTCATGCCTTGGCCTTGGTGATGACGGAGCCCTCCAGGGGGTCCTTCCCTGGAGGAAAGAGGTTGATGAAGGTGAGGGTGGTGGTGACAGAGGTGCTTCTGTCCCCACAGCCCTTTCTGAGCCCCCTTTCTTGCCTGGGCTGGACCCTTGCTCTGTGCTGCAGATGTCAGGACAGCACGTACTGTTACAGGCATGCAGTTGTGTGAGAAATGAGTAGGGCCTTCTGTGGTATTGTGATCGTATCACGGTGCAGCGCCTCCACCTACAGTAAAAGTATTAGCCTGTCCATCCCACATCCAGGTTCCTGGGTAGGGACCACCGGCCCGGGAGGTGGTGTGGGTGGTCAGGTGGATACGCTGGTTGCTTCTACCCCACTGGTGGGGTTTGGGATGTGTTGGGTCTCAGTTGTTCATGTTAAGGCTTGAGGCTAGCAACTTCTGTGGGTTTACCTGATTACTCTAAAGCACATAAACATTTGGGTCACTGCCAGATTTCCCAGTGCACGGGTAACAGTTGTCTGGCACGTTGTTTTCCCAGTGGCTGGTATTGAATTCTCACCTGATTTCTTATGTGCCACGCCAAGGTGCTCAAATCGTCCTGCTGGTGTTGGTTCATCATAGGTGATGGTTCGAAACCTCTATCTAGTGGGTTATCAGTAGGAGCCTGACATGGCTTCAGCATTTGTATGGCCTCCCATAAGTTCCTTCCCCAGTTAGCATTATAATTTTGCCATATGAGTTGTTTAACATTCCATCTTTCTACTACCCTGTTACTCTGATGTCAATAGGGTAAGTGGAAAGTCCACTTAACTCTATGCTTAATACCGTTCCTATCCTATTTATTTTAAAAAATGTGTCCTGTTATGTGACTACCTCTTGTAGCACTGGGTGCATTGCAAACCACAGGATTAATTTTGCTGTAGATGCCAATCTGGATGCGGTATGTCAGGTAAACATTACCCAAACCACTCAGTATGTTAACTCCAATCATAATGAATCCGTTCTTCAGAGGTATGTGTCACGGGTCCAATACTGAGTACCTCAGAGGACTTTCCCTTCCCCAGGGTTTGCTTGTGGTTGACTTTTGACAAGATAATCCTTCATTTTCATTACAAAATCCACAAGTGGTCACCAGTTGGACTGCCTGTTGTTAAGCAATTGGCCTGCCTCCTCCTGCTGCATGTGGATACAAGGCACGTGCTAGTGTGTCCCAACCATCCACACAGTCCTTTGCCTAATTATTGCCTCCCTCTGCAACAGCTTCTAGGGGAGATACCGAGCTATAGAAAGGAGATAACAAGTTAACCCAGGGAAACCCCCACGGACAGATGGAGCCAACCAGCTCCACCTCACCCCACTTGATCATTAACATCGGGTCCAAGAATATTGTTTGACAACATGGGAACAAATATTACCAGTCCCCTGTGGACTTGTGCGTTGTGCTGGGGTGCACTATGCATCCTATTCATGGGGTGATAAATGATCAAACATCTCCGGGGTTGTTGCAACTGCTTGCTCTACTACTGCTCAGGCTGTGACTAACACACCCCATCTTGTGCGGTGTTCTGCAGAGCTAAGAGGTCATTATCTGAATCACTGCCATTGTGCAAACTGAAATTATAAGTGTTTTCAGTTGTAACATAGGATGGGAAGGGACCTAGCGCAGCACTTACTGAGGCAACCATTCCTATTACATCCTCTCAAAGTTGGTTCCTTCCCACTTTCCTCAAAGGTGTCACTTTAAATAGTCTGTGTATTACACTTTTTGTTCTCCACTGCTTTCTCTACAGCTTTCAGAAAGCATGCTGTTGGTGACTGGAGTTTTGCATTGTGGATGCCCCCTCCCTGGAAGTGTTTGAGGCCAGGCTGGATGGGACCTTGAGCAACCTGACCTGGAGGTCCCTTCCAACCCAAGCCAGTCTGTCATTCTAAACTTCAAATATGAACACTAGTCCTACAAATGCTCCATGTTGCCAAATCTCACCTCTTTCATGGTGCTGTATAAAACGCTGCTTTGGTTATATTTGAGTGTGTTAATCCTACCATGGCTCATCCCTGAACTTTGGGGTGGTTTTGGATTCTGTCAGGTGAAATCTTACCAAGACTGGCCAAGATTGCAGTGATGTTGCGTGATTGAGGTAAATGCTGCTTTCCATATGAATAAGACGGGATGTTATGGGTAACTAGAGCAGTTCTGTTTTGCCTTGAATTTACTACAAGTACCTATGAGACAAGTCTAGTGCAAAGCTCACTTGCACTAGCTATATAAGCCTAAATATAACATCATAGCCTAGTGCATAGCATGATAGAAAATAGCAGTACAAGGCTAAGACTTCTCTCCTTAAATACAGAATCTGGTATGTGATCAAAGATTTCAGCTGTTTCCAACATGCCCAGGGAGGTATTAGTGCACCAGCAGATTTGATGACAGAGAAGTTCAGCCTGGTGGGTTTTTTTATTTTATTTTATTTTATTTTATTTTATTTTATTTTATTTTATTTTATTTTATTTTATATTTTATTTTATTTTATTTTATTTTATTTTATTTTTTCAGGCAAAATTATTGTATTGAACAGTGGCTCTGAAGCTCTCTGCTGGGATAAACAGGTGCTTTCTGTATGCCGGTAATCCTAGACAATTCTTTTAATCTAGACCTGACAGCCGATACCTTGAGAATCTCTCCTATCTGCTCATAACATTTTTCCGTATCTGTGGGTGAGCAGATGACAGACATTTCTGCATCTGTTTATATGTTTAGGTATACGTGCTCCTTGGACAAAGAGTTGGTGTTTTTTTCTAATGTTGGGACAGGAAGGTAGCATAACTCTTACGGAGTATCTCTAATGCCTGCTGCCAAATAACAATGCACATTTTTAAACACAAACAAGGCTCAGCTGAAAATGCAGATCACATTTGAAGAAAATAATGTCTACCTCGTTTCAGCCTGTGTGAATTAAGGAGAAATCAGAGGAATGTTCCCAGAGAGCTAACAGACCTCACACTAATGTGTATGCTGTTGAAGGGTCGGTCTAGGACTGGCCATGTGCACTGTGCTATTTCACAGCCTGGGCTCACCAGAAGAGAGCAGGATGCTCCTGCCTGTTTTTGGAAGGAGTGGCCTCATCCCTGCTGGTGCTTCTCCGTTGATACTCTACAGTGTTCGGGTATCAAACAGAAATTTTCAGAGTTACAATACGACGTCATAAGATCCACAGATCTTCTGTAATGTTTTTACCTTGTTAATTTAAGACATTACAAGCAGAGGAGAAAGCAGCTGCTAAGCAGTTGAAACAGTGCCCAGTCCTTTAGTGCTAACACATTTTGGTATTATTCTGGTAGTTAAAGGGGAAAAAAAGAACATCACAACTTCTTTTTTATTTTTATTTATTTTTTTTTTTCCTTAAGATTTTAATGTCCTAGGAGAAGGGTTATTTTCTTGTCTCAAACAAGTCATTATGATGATTTTCTTTTATCATCTCCTGTCTATTCTGGCCAGCTGATAATGTTGCAGGACCCAAGGAGAAAAACACTGATTGTGGGAGCTTTGCTATTGTTTTCACTGAATTTCATCAAAAGCAGGAGAACATATCTGTGGATGTGCAGTTCTGTCCTTGATGCCTTAGATCACTGCTAACGCAGAAGAGTCTGAAGATAACTTTTACATGTATTGTGTTTATTTAAAACAAACATATGAGCAACTCTTATTTGTGCTAATCTCCAATTTGTTATTGCTCTTTCTGCTTTGTGAAAATATAAAAAATATATAAAAAGCAAGCTGTATGTTTTATTTACCTTGATCCCTTTCAAAAATTCTCAAAGAAAGAATTCTCAAAGATTTCTGATTATTATTATTTTTTTAATTGTATGAAAATGTGTGGAAGAGGCTCAAAATGAGAACAAAAAGATTGATCTGTTCAGAATGAGACCAGAGCTCAGCTGTTAACTTCTGGCAGCTGTCAGACAGTCGGTCAGCTCATGTTACTGATGTGCTGGTGCCCCCTGCTCAGCAAAGTGCCATGATGGGGGAAGATATGTGATGTGGGGTAGAGGGCATTAGGTCAGAAAAGTGCAGGGTGTCAAGCTTCACTAACTTCATTGCTCTCAGGAAAATAAAAAAAATCATTCACAACAAAAATACTAAGCAATGTGTGCCTGGCTTCTGCAGTTATGGCTGAGGACTGCTCTCATGGAGCCTGGGGAACTGAGGTAAGCAGTTGGTTAAATCTTTCCTAAAAGCAGTTTTCTCTGATCTGTTTATTGGGGATATAAATGAAGCAGCTGGTTATCCTTATTGTTTTACTGAGTCAGTAATCCTACCAGGTCTTCAGCCACCTTTAAAGTTGTCTGGGAAATGGAGTAGTGATGAATATTGCTGAAGGTTGGGAACATATTGTTTCCTAAGGAACAGAAGGAAAAGAGATGACTGCAGAGACATTATGCTGCCATTTCCCTTGCAAGCCACTTTTAGAGATCCTTTAAGGAAGCTTTTAAGGATCTGATTTATTCAGGGTGGATAGTTTAGTGCTTTTCAGCCTTTGCATATCAGGATCTTTGTTTGCTCAGTCTCCTAGTCTTCCACACCTTCCTACCTCTGTGTCAGGACCTCCAGACCGTGAACCAACACACGGCTGGCCCCATGGGGCCCAAATGGATTGGGACGGCAACATGATTGTGGTGGATTCTTAATTTGGCCTGTACAAAGTCAATCCAGGGACAGGAGACAAAACACTCCTGTTATCGAGGGAAAAAGGTGATGCAACAGTCAACATGAAGTAGATTGTCATAAAAGTCATATGGAGTTTGGAATTTAGCCTGGGACAAATTAAGGATAGCATTAACAATGAGATTTGGAATTGAAATAGATGAAGTCTTAAACTCATGTGGATCTGAATAATTTTGACGGCTTGGTGGATTTGTAGTTATTTTAATCACTAGTCATGCTTATTAACTAGGTGGGGATGGCCTTCCTTGCAAAGCCCTCAGTGAAATAGAAATATCAAAGCGAAGGTTGGTTTACAGATATGAGCAGCAAGTGCGAAAGGCACCAGCACAAATAAGAGGTGAGACGAGATGTCCTCACAGCCATGTGTCCATTTTTGTGCCAGCAGCACCACGTGCCACGCTGCAGGGCAGATGAGTGTCCTGAACGCGGCCCAGCGAAGCCCTGAGGCCCGGTGGGCTGAAGCAAGCCCAGGGTGGGACTGCCTGAAGAACCTGTCATGCCTGGGTCCTTACAATGTGGTTTCTCTGTGGTATCTGCCTACCAGCGTGCTCCTGTGCTGCGATGAGAGCATGGTAGCAGACTGCTGGGGTACCTGAAGGTGTCTGTTCTGTGTAGTGATACCCTTTGAACAAAAGTTTATCCAGAACGGACTGGCTGTGAAGCTGAAATTCAGTGAGGTCCCAGGCATGAAGCATACGCTGAGTCTTCTTACAGAGAATTCTGTGTAAAATTAAGCAAGGAGAAAAGTCACATGAAGGGAAATACATTTAATAAGGGGTGGGATTCAAGATCCAGGTTATAGAAGAGGGAGAAAAAAAGACTAGCTGAAACCCCTTATGGATATCTTGCTGCTTCTTAGAGCACTCAGAATTACTGTTTGGGAGCACACCGTGGCTACCTCATCCGCCATTTTGTCTTTCAGCCTGGCAAGCGGGTGCCAGTACGCATGGCAAACACAAAAGCCGTTTCTTCCTCACGGGGCTTGTGTTTATGTAATTCAAAGCTGCCTGCGGATCAAAAGTAAAACATCAGCTCATTTCTTGCTCACCAAACACTCGTGAACGCTTCCCAGTTTGATTTGAAGAGGCTGTACTGGTTCTCAGGACCACGCAGGCCTCAGCGCCATGCTGGAGCAGGAGCTGCAGAACGGCGCGTGTGGAGCTGAGGGCCTGTAGCCCCGCGTTCCTCTGTCTGTGAGAGCTGCAGCTCACTGCTGTACACTGCGTACTCCTTCAAGGGCTCTGAGTTTGCTGTTTTTATAAGGATGCCACCTGTGAGTCTTCTTTTAACTAATTTAGGTGAACGCAACTTCTGGGTATTTCCTGTTCTAATTGAAACCAGGTGTTTTGATAACTTCATCTTTTGTTAGAGCTAATGTAGGAAAAAAAAATAGATACCATGCCTGGGTATCCAAACAACATCAGATTACCAAACAGAGGGTTACACAAAAAAGACAGAGGTTTACAAAAAAGTTGGAATATGTATTTCTTTCTTAGTTTCTTTTCTCCTCTTTTAGATGCTTCAGGACCATACCTATTCCTGAAGAGATTATTGCAGAAGTAACTTTGATGCTGTATAGCATTAACTATCAGTGTCACCTCAAGTCACATTTTTTTTAAAGCGTGAAAAGCATGAAAGAACTTGCTATTTTTCATTATGAAATGCAAGAAACATTGCTTGATCTTTATCAACCTGTATGCCAGTATCCCAACAGAAACTAACTTCAATTTTTCTGGAATACTTGAGGATTGGTATCTTTTTTATATTTTGAAACAACACTGAGAACTCATTTCTAAAGCAGAAAAATCAGCATTAACAAAAATAGCTCACATTCACAAGCACTCATCCCTTTGTTTATAGAGACATATTTTCAATGCAGGTGAAGAACCCTTTACACAAAACACGGGGGATTTGCTATAGGAATCTAAAGCTGCAGTCATTCTTGCCAAGCAAGAATCACACACCCTGTTATGATTAAACATGCTACTTTTTCAAGGAACCCTGCTGCCGTTTCCCCAGAACTTGTACAGAAGAAACTGAGGTTGGTGATGCAGTCGTATTCCATCAAGTACCTCTTAGTCCTCTTGTCTTTAGTGTGTTTGCTTTGTTTTTAAGAAAAAGTTTCTTTTGGCAGGTGGAATAGGTTCAAGTACCATCCACACCTTGAGCAAGCAGGCACCAACTCTATTTTAAGATTAATGAACTATTACAGGACTGCCTACTTCAGACACTGTCCAATGGATATCATCATATGATTAAATGACAGCTTAATCCAAATAGAGTAAGATCTAGAAAACTCTGTATTAGCATTACCATCTTTTTATTTCCTTGAATGAACGTGAGTCCTTTATCATTCTTCATTTTTCTTCATACACGACTTAGTCTTAGAAAGCAATGACAAAAGGAGACAGTGCAGAAAGCTTCCATGGCCCATATGGAAACATCACTTGGGCTATCAGTTATGCCTTTAAGCACATGGGGAAGATGCATCTAGGTAATAGAGATGCATTTTCTTGTGGCACTACAGTAAACTTTCAAGTTTTCATAACCTGAATCAAAAAAAAAAAATTCTTTAAGTAGCTGTTAGACATTTTCCTCTACTAAATGAAACACTGCTACATCACTGAAGCAGAAATGAAGACACAGCGCAGAAATACTTCTTTAGAAGTATTAAACAGACTTAAATAGGTTAAACATACCTGCTGTGTAGTCTAGAAAATTGTTATGTATGTACTTTTTTGTTATGTGTATACTTGTAAAGCAGTTGCACAGAATCATCCAAGGAATTGAAACAGGGATTTTGAGGTGAGGGCAGCAGTTAAGTAAGTGAAATAGCACTTATTTAACTGTTGCACACAGTTCCCAGTATTGGAAAAAACCTTACACAGGATTGTATTCTTCCTCTTTCACAGAGGGAGGATGTACTGCTTTTGATTATGAACAAGCTTCGCCATTGTCTGTTCTTAAGATTTTCCATCTATTCAACTACATCAGTTTCCAAATAAATATTGGAAAGCAGAGCCTGCATTTAAATGAAATCACTCACCTCAGTGTTCCTACCTCCTGCAGTGGTCATGTGTGGTCTTGCTAGACTCTGTACAAAGATCAACTGTGACTCTAGAAGTTCACTGGTAGACTTCTTTTTTTTTTTTAAATGTAATAGGGCAGTAAGCACAGAACTGGCTTATCGGTTCAGAAGTCCATCTTTAGAAATGTGACACAGCTTGATCCTTTGGAAAGCTTTAATTGAAGTTCAGTAACAAAGATAAGAAGTTTGATAGGCAGTTTATTTTTTCTTTTCCCAAAAGTGCAGCAGTGAACAGGGTCCTCTGGAAGGGCACTTTCTAAACAAATGTTCAAACAGCAGAAACTAAGTATGCTCACAACATGCTACAGCAAAGTATGCTCACATACAGAGAAAAGGAATACAAATAAGATTCACTTTAATTGAATCATAACAAAACTGACAGTTGTTTGATTATGAGGAAATGTATAATCAGTCTCAAACTTAAGTTGATTGAAGAGGTATTGCACCTGTTTTGTGTGTCTTCATGCATGTCCACATTACAGCTTTATTCCCCAAACAGAAGTCCAATTTACTGAGCCTATGCTGGGTAAACATGTACTAGCTGTATTGATTTATGCTCAAGTGATGATATAGAATGTTTCTTGTTTAAGGGTAATGTCAAAGTTATTAACTGTATTTCTCCCTGCATAGTAGTATCTGCTTTACCACATCAGAACATTCAAATTCACAGCTCTGCTTTTGATAATAATGACAAAAAATAAAAAATAAATCACATGTTACCTAAACAGATCTCTGCTCCGATAAGGCCCCTTCATTTAACACAAATGCCTTCAGTAACAAGGTAGACACAGCCACAATCAAATAGCATATGAAATTGAACATCCAGGAAGACCATTTAGCTTTAAATCCATTTGGTTGGAAATTAGATCTGGTTGCAAATTAAAGTTCCTTCATAATATATATTTAATTGTCAGGGATAAGAATTAATACTGTTCATTCAGGACTGTTAAAATACTCAGAGTTAATAACTCCTGGAAATAGACACCAGACAAGTCACAACAAACTTCTCCAAAAGCAATGGAAGCCAGGCAGATGTTGGTTCCTGTTCTTCCTTCAATTATGTGCCTTTGCTGAACAGATCTTATGTCTCTATCAAAAGTGAAAGTGAAGTTATTTTCCTGAATAGCTAATTCTCAGGGTTTTAGCTAAGAAAGGACTAATTTCATTCTAAAGTTGAGTTTATAGTATGACATATATTACCTACAACAGATTTCGAGTATAGTGTGGTTCTGAGTGCAGAAAGTAAGTTTTGAGGCTAGTTACAGATAAAGTCATACCCAAATTAGCACTTGTACTATCTGCACAAGCCCATGAATAATTTGTCTTATCACACATGCTGAATAGTCTATGTCAATTCTACTGTCCACTTTCACATCATTTGTTAGCCAAAAAGTAAAACCTTCAAAAGGAAAAAATTTGCTTATTATGGCTTTAGATCACTTTAAGAAAAGTTTAAGAAAAGTGAGTGTAAGTTATGTATTTGTACCCATAACAAAGATTTTTTCTATTCAGAAGCATCATAATGAAATCATTACTTGCACTGAAACTTAACAGAAGTATAAACTTTACATGACCTCCTAGATTTGATAGGGCTATTGAGGGTTTAACATAAACAGTGTATTTCATACAAGCCTCCACACAGCTACCAATATAAAGTTTATGAAGTTTAAACAAAGACCAAGTCTAACTTGCTAGAATTATGTGAGCAAAACACGGTGTAAACGAACTTTAGGTTTAGTTCAGGGTGCAAGAAAATAACTTGAGCATGAAAAACTTTGGTTTTGTTTTTAAAGACAAAACAGTCTGAAGCAAATGGATGGGCAATACTAAGGCTTGAGAAACAAAGATAAAAGAATAAAGCTACAATTGTAATGGAGGAAAAAAACATCCTGAGTATCTGAAAGTATGCAAATAGTTTGAGAGTATCCAAAAACCTCAGTATTGACATAAATGCTTCAGCTGAGAAACTACCTTGCCAGCAATTTTTCTCCAAATATTTGGTCATGATAGATTTGAAACAATGAGCTAAATTGGAAATAAAAGCTCTAAATAGAGCTTTTAAAAGCTTGAATAAAACCCTACCATCACAGAAGTTTGCAACTAAACTGCATGAAAGGCAACTTCTGTGCTTCAGAATCAAAAGCAAGCAAAGCTCGTATGATTTTACTGTAGCATTGTTTTTATCTGGTGTGTGGCTCTGTATCAGGTTATGTATCTCCACAGTTCTGATATTGTCATACTTGTTGCCTGATCATCTTTTTCCCCTGTGGTAGAAGGTTTTGTGTGACAGAAACCGAAAACACCACTCTCTCTTTAGAAGATCTAAAATAGCTGGCTAAAATCTAGACTTGCGCCACAGTTTGTTTGACAAGGGAAAGTCCACCTTGCCTGATAATACAGTTGATCCGCACACAAGCAACATGAACTTGTGTTTCAAAATATACACTGTTTTTAGAAGGTGTTTCACTAATGAGTCTGTACAGAAGTTCTATGCTAACTCAAGTTCAGGTGTTTTTCAAGATTCAGAAAGATACTCAAGTTTGGGTACAAGTGACAGCTGCATCTCAGATTAGCCTAATCAGAAGGTTGAAAAGTCAACACCACCCTTCCAAAGGGAAACCAAATGATAACACACTACAGTTAGATGTCTACTGTGCACTCCTTTGATGTGAAGGCCACTTACTGCAGATCGTGTAGTTATGTCTCAACCAAAAAGCAGCTCTCTACAAGGAACTTAAACTGCCTAAAATAGCCCCCTTACCTTAACTTCTAGTGAACAGTGATTTTAGTTTTCTCTCAGAATAATTTACCTTCAAGAATCTAATGACTTTGTTAGACAATTCAAGACATTTGGAGGTTAGAGACAGATCAACTCTACTATGGTGCCTTGTTCTGTGTTTTAATATTACTTCTTTCTGTGTACTGAAAGATTTAACAGCTCAAAATACAGGCACACTTGAATACTTGTTAGTCCCTGTTTTGATTAACACACTAGGAAGCCTATATTAAACCCTAAGTTTTTTCAGTAGTACATAACAACCCATTCCAGCATTTCAAACTAGGAGGCTGAAATTACATTCTTGTTTGCAAGCTACCAAAGCAGATCTACAGGATTCATTGGTCTCATTTAAAGTGGTCTTATTGAAAGAGGATATTTTGCATACTGATTTTAGTCTGCAAGAGACACTTGCTAGTCAGATCCTACAGTTTTGACTAACGCCTTCCCTATGCTATTTTAGGCTAGGTTGCTATTGTCATTAACAGCTTTGAGCTCAACACAGGAAACCTCTCATTAAACATGCCTTCAGGAAAGTGTGACACTGAATATAGGTGAGCATTACTGTGCAATAGCTCCTGCCTATCTAACCCAATTCAAATATGCATTTATTGACTTTCAGAACAAAATAAACTGTTCAGATTCATAGGCCATAGATTCACCTCTGTGCCTGTGATATGAAAAGGTACTTAAAAGACAAAGGTGGTAATCAAATATCTGAGCAAGACAGGTTAGCTGTGTCTAATGATTTAGAGTTACAGTTCAGCTGTAAAATATACATATTGCACAAGGCAACCAGCTAAAGACGAGGGTTTTTCTTCCAAACAGGGTTTGAATAGCCCATCAGAAGTCTTCCAGCTGCGATCAGCAAGAGTTTCAGAGACAGACCTGCTGCAATCACTGGAGAAACTGGTCAGTGGGAGCTGATTGCAAGAGGCTCTTAAATGCTTCATAAGGACTGCGCAGAAAACCTCCGAGCCCGAACACCGTGATTGCTGAACATCAGCCGTGGGTCAAACCTGTAGCTGTAGAAAGGAACAGTGTGAGTTGCACTTCGTCTACAGTAACAGTCATTTCTAGAAATAGCTGATCTCTAAATAGGTCCAATATAATGCTACATGAATAGTTCCTTTCCTGATATCTAACAGGTAGAGAGATTGTTTCTATCATATGCTGAATTATAACATGCAGTTAAGGAGTTGATATTCTCTAGAGAAATAAATACGAGCTACAACATACCAACAGCATATTGATATGTATAACAGTAGGCATCCTCGAGATGTATTTGCTGCCTCAAATTACAGATTTATGTGGCACAACTGTAAGAACATTTTAAATTGTGCTTAGGAAAGCTTCAGTCCAAATGAGTGCTGACTGAATTTTGACATAAGCAGCAAAAATTACTTGCCACAGCTGTCTAATACATATAGCTTAGGTCCTGCAATAAAATGTTTTTTGCTAACAGCACCTCCAGGAATAATCAAAGCAAGGATTTGGAAAATTCCTGCCTATGGAAATATGCAGAGCTTTTCATTGCTTGCAGGCAAGTCTGAAGTCACTTGTGTCTGACTACCCGGAATAGCTGCAAGCTTACAGCTATGCTAAGTCAGTGGCTGACAATATTAGAATAGTAAAATTAATACCATAGTTATATTTTGTAGGTTACGTTACAATAGAAGTTAAGATTTTAAGAAATAAAAGCATCAAGAAGCTATTTTCTATTAAACAAAAGCATGTATGTTGGTGATACTCTCATCATAAATGCCTTCTATGAAGAATTTCATATATATATTAAGTATATTGTTATACTTAAAAGTATTATGAGTTGATGCAGTGTTTACCCAGGATCAAAGACTCCAGGTGTACGGCAAGTTGCTCCTGAGCAGGACTGCAGCATCATTAATCGATAGTTCATCTTCTCTAGAATTTCTTGATCAATTGTTTTAGCGATGTTGTTGATCTGGTGTGGATCTGCAGTCAAGTTATATACTTCCACAAACACCTGTTGAATACAAGAAAGTTCCCGCACTGTATTAAGTCCTACATGCTAATTAACATTAATCACATTATATTGCTGTAATGAAGTGTTCTTCCCAGATAACCTCAAACAGCATTTTGTTATATAGCAGCTTCCCCACACATAAGCCATCTGTAGCCTGGTGGCTAAATGGCCAGACAGAACAGTGTGTATATAAAGCTAAAGTTTTGTTATAGTGGAGTTGTTTTTAAAGAGTATTTTAGGTGGCTACAAAACCATTTACTACAGTATAGGTCTTTTTAATACTTAAAGGAGCCTGTCTTAAACCTACAACTCCAGAGGAAGAGGCCAAGGAGAAGGTGGCTGTTTTTTCATTAATTGATCTCAAAATACAGTTTGACAACAATCATATCACCACTGTATGCTCATCGTGTACTTCCAGCTGTCAAAACTCAGACATCTTAACTCCATGTGCAAAACATGCTGAACACAAATATGCAAAACCTTAAAGAAAGCTTTTGCATGTGTACATACTTTGAGAACTTCATTTGTCTAGACAATTTTGGGGCATGTTTGTTTCTTGGCACATTAAATCTCTAAACTAGTCTGTGGGACAAACAGTAGTCAAACATATCTCAAAAAATTCAGCTGGGGTTTTGTCTGTGCTGCACTAGGAGTTGGGATTGCAGATAACGATTAACACTGACTCAGTTGTGTCTAACTTAGATAAGATGCATTAGAACATAAGAAAGCTTGCAGCCAAAGTCTAAGGTTCACTGCAAGGTCTCAAATACTACATCACTGCATCTTTCCAGTATTGTTAGCCTTAATTTAGCTGACCCAGGTAAGATGAGTGACCCAGAAATTCAGCCAATGAAGTGCAGAATCTGCTATCTTTATTTCTTGTACGGTCTTTTTTTGCTGTCTCCCTGCAAAAAACAAACAAAAAACCACACCTTGTGGGATTGACTGTCCTGCTTTAAGTTGTTTATTGCGGATTACCAGATATTTGTGTGGCAGCATGGTAATTGGGAATACCTGATTTACTGCACATCTGCTGACATGGCAGCTTATTGAATTTGTGACCCTAACACTTGCTTCAAACTCAGTATGCTCTCTGGAACAACTGTTTGTAAATGGCCACAAGTAACAACCAGCCCTGAGACTCACCAGCTCTTGCACATACAGCTGGTGCTCCACAAGTGAGATGTGAGCAGTTTCTGAACAGACAACTACATGCCATACAACCACACAACTTAAGCTAACAGCAGAGACTTTTCTCAGAGTTGTAACAGACTTTTGGCCGTAACAGGCAAACAAGTGAGCAACAGAAGAGATAATTAGCCTGAGGCTTCTGTTCAAGGAAAAGAGTTGCAGTTGAACATAGGAACAGCAGAGTACAATGCAACAGAAAAAAACGCTGTGCAGAGCAATCTGTCACACGGAATTTAGGGCAAAAATGGGAACCGAATCCAGCCTCCAAACAGCTCCCCCATAGGCTGTTAAGTAATGCCATGAAGCAAAAGTGATAGTTAGGCTATTCCCATGCTGCCCTGACACCTGCCTCCCCATCTCACCACAAAGTTTTGGTCAAACATTCTCATCAGTAGTTAAATACTTTACTGCTTGTCCTGCAAGCAGTGCTAATCCGCTTTTCAGATTACTTTATGCAAATGTTGAGAGCAGACAGGACTGTGGGCAATCACTCGCACAGCTGTGAACAGCTAAGGTCTGCCAGAGACTCACCTCCCGGTCATCAAACTCACAGTACTGCAGGTCCCAGGAAGTTGACATCGTCCTTACACAAGCATACGTGTTGTTATAGGAGTCTTCACAGACGCAGTCTGGGAAGCAGTGCTGTGAAGTAAGCAGTTCACAACTACTTGAGAACAGGGACAAATAAAGATGAACTAGCAATCCTTTCCCTAGAGTCTATACCAGCTCAAGCCAAATTGATGAACACCTGGATCTTAGTCTAGCACACAAGCATCCATTGGGGATGTTAAGCAAAGGTCAGCTCTTCTTGAGAAAGTGTTGTTAATGAAATCACCATGATTATAAATGCATTTTGTCTGGGAAGCTGCATATCCATACTAAACAGTATAACATAAAATGCACTACTAAATAATACAACACAAAAGGGATGCTTTCCTTAAAGGAAACTGATTCAGAAAGCAGATAGTGACTTAAAAAGCTGTAAGATTGTATTGTTTCACGAGACCACTGGAACTTCAGAAGGAAGATGTCACTGCCAGCCATTTTGTCCAGTCCACTCCTTTCTGGATATTTCTTCAGCCCACAGGCCCCATAGATTCCCACTAAAAGGGCAACTGTTCTGTATGGTCATGTGGATGCATCAGTTCCGCGTGGCTGGATGTCTCCCTGATTCTTAAATGCTGCACAGCACCCACAGAGCTAGCCCCTGCTTACTAAGACACTGGAAGCTTTCTTCTAGAACCAGGTTAGCCCACAGAACAGTCAGAGCTTTAAGTCAGCTGCTGTTTTCTAGCATTAACAAATCTTGTCCTACTTACTGTGACACCAGGTCCTAGGCCGGGACAGGTAGGATCACTGCCGTTATATCCTTCTCCTTGGTATTCCACCAAGAAGTCTGATCTCCATGTCACATTTTTGTCTCCTCTCTAAGACAAGAGGTTAACATGACTTAATATTCACTGAACTGTGAAAGAGAAGAAATGTTCCATGCCTGGGAAAATAAATTCTATTCATTGCTTAAAAGGTAGTTTGAATCATGGTCCCTAGTTTGAATCAGTCTTAAAATAATATTCGGTCTTAGGCTAGAATGCCTTGGGTAGCTAAAAGACAAGGAACCAATCAAAGAACTCTAAATCTTTATAAAAAGGGTACTGAAGTACCATCTTCAAGTTATAAGGAATCAATCATGCAGCAATACAAAACATGAGCCACAGGGCTAGAAACTACTGTATTACAGACAAGCTCCCTGTAACAAGGCTGTTTCTCTTTCTCTTTGATTTATATCAGATGACCGCAACAGATGGAAAAAGATAGCCTTAGCGTAAAAGATAAACAGCTTTAAGAAGCAACTAAGTTTTAAGCTGCTCTATTTGTAGATGCATTTTAAAAGATAGAGTAGGGGAAAGAACTGTAAGATTAATGTACAGCACCATCACAGACATACGCAGTGAAACAATGAGTTTCACATTTTTGCTTGTCAGAGTTTAAACTAGATACCTTTTATCTGCTTCCATCTAATGAACAGCTTAAGGTTAGGATACAAGGTTTTAATAGCAAAGCACTGTTTTAAATCTAGATGATCTCCCACATTTCCAAGTAAGCTGTCTTCAATTTATAGACTAAATTTAATTAAAACTAAAAGGATCAACTACAAGCAGCTTTATTTAAGTAGGCTTCTGCTCACTTAGTGGAAAGGTCAGGTTTACTTTATGAAACCACCTGCATTGTTGCAGAGTTTTAGGGGGAACCACTACTTCTGCTGAAAACTGAGGCAAACCGAAGAGGTCGTAAAAACAGCCTGCTTTTCTCTTACATCTATACTGAGAAATCCTAAGGAAAAGGCAAGGGGTGTTGCAAACTGGAAATAACATACAGCCTCCATCGTAGGAGTTCTTTATGTACGGCAGGATTAGCCAAAGGATGACAAGTTTTGGTTACAAAACAACCACAACGCTGTAGTGCTTATCAAAATATACCTGCCTTTAAACAGCACACCAACACCCCCCTCTCCCTCCCCACAAGCTATGAACAATCTGTAAAAGTAAACAAGTGAAGAATATGAACTACAAGTCCACCCAGCACGTTGAAGGGAACGGTACGCACTTTGAACAAGCCCTACAACAATCACTGGTTACAACAATCAGTGGTTACAATGCCGGTCCATCTACTTACCAACAGTGGCAGTAACGACATTCCATCCATCTGGGTCTTATTCAAGTCATAGCCTGCAATGTCCAGAATAGTGGGACCCAAATCAATATTTGCAACAAGCATCTGCAGGGTGAGGAAGACTGTTAGTTCAGAAGAACAGAACCTAACAGATAAAATAACGAGACTTCTAGATTTTAGTGTTCAGGTGTATCTAAAATCATAAGTACTTAATTTCATCTTCATTGTCTTATAGAACATAACATTCACAAGCAATGCTAGGGTCTTCAGAAAGAGATCTCCACACCTAATTTATTTCTGTAGCCTGCAATTACTTAATTTTACTGATTCAAGCAAGGTCATTCAGCTTTTTTTTTTTTTTTAAATAAGGTCCTTGCATTTTCTACCACCCCACGCAGGCAATAATTTCTAAATGATATCAAGTGGGTAACTGTGAAACAACGGAAGTAAAGCAGTATTGTGTCTTCACTTCTTACCTACCTTGTTTGTCTGATTTGGTTTTATCCCTGGTCCTCGGACTAGCAACGGAACTTTGATATCAAACTCATACAGCTGCCGTTTGTCTATTGGCAAAGAAAACTGGCCTATACATTAGAAGAGAGAGAAAGTTAAATAGGTTCTTGTTTTATATTTAGAAAGTCTTGTGTTACTCAATTTCCAGCAACCAATTTTAAGAAGTCAGGGGAGATCAACATCAACTACATTAACAAAGTAGAGGATATTTTGAAGCTGACAGTTCCTGTAAGACATATCTCAAGGATTAACAGCTTAGATACCACATATTCAGCTGTGCAACTTGATGTAGAGTTCTGAGACAGATACTGGTCATCTCTACAAAGATCCTTCCTCCATTTCTATCTAATTTTAGTAGTAGACAGTAACGCTGAAAACCAACAAAACACGAACACCCAAACAAACCAAGAAATATCCCCAAACACTCCACACTGCAACGACACAATGTTTTGCAATTAATATCAGTACTTCTCATGTCTACAGTTTTCCACAGCTGCTGTTCCCGTTTTCTGGAGTGGCCACAAGAGTGACATGTTATGTGTGATTTCTGGATCTTCTACAAATGTTCAGTAAGCAATGAAAACCTTACCAGTATGGAAGCCATTGTCTGATGTGTAGAAGATGTATGTGTTATCCAGTTCTCCGTGGAATTCCAATTTCTTCACTAGTTTCTCTACCAGGTCATCTACTGACAACAGAGTTTGCCACCTATACAGAAACAAAGCAATTCATATGAAAATGAAGAATTTAGAATAATTCTGACTGGTAGGGCATTCACGTTGCTCTAAATTAGTAATGTATGCACTGTAAGTTTATTTGCAAATTCTGAAAACAAATTTCACAGATTACTATTCTGTACTTTTTGAGGCTGCAACTTAAGATAGAAATGGACTGTTTGTCTTCACTTCTTGTTGATTTTATTCGGTAGTGTCTGAGAAAGACGTCAAGATGATGATTACTTCTTATCTTATCTGGAGACAGCCAGGACCAACTTTGAAGCAACACAGTAACAGAGTCAGAGTTATCTCCTACAAGGTCATTTGTTATTAGTTCTTTATATCTAATTTTTAATACTAAAATACGAGTCTTTCAAGAATTTCATCTTCTATAGCGGATCCTTTCTGCCTGGAAAGCACATCAGTTATTTTGTATTACATAGTATCATGGTCCATTCTTTCAGGATATCTAAAAGCCTGGAACAGTCACAGGTTATTCCTTCCTTTGTCATGGTGTCTATCACTGAGAACACTTCCAGTAGGTCAATAAGACTTCTCAGACTAGTATTATGCTGAATTAACTGGAGTTATTTAATTACTAGATCCTGTTGTCTCCAGGCTTAATTTAAGATTACTGCATAATTTTGCCTCCACATTTTATAAAGCAAGAGCCTTAAAAAAAAAAAAAAAAAGCCTGGTTATCCACCTCCAGAGCAACAAGCTAATGCCTGATAACTTAAGTTTAACATTTAAATTTAAGCTAACATCTCCTTCAGAAAACTATGATGTAAACAAATACACCTTTCTTCATAGAAAGGGAACAAGCTGTATCTTTACATCCCTCCTCACTTTCCCTAACCCCTTATAAAAAGGGAATCAAGCACTTGCCTTAGACAGTCAGAATTGTTGCAGATATTCCTGTCTGAAAAGATGGGACTAAGAAACAGACAAAGCCAACCTTAATGAGATTAGCTGGCTGATAAATTTCATTTACATCATGGAAGAATCTGGAATTCAAGTGCTTCCAAAGTAGAGAATTATATCTTTTTTGTTACTATTTTGGAAAATGTATTGTGCACTGAAAAAAAAGCAGTAAAGACACTGAGCATGATGTCTTTCTATGATTTAGGAGAAAAGTATCTCCAAGTCAATTACAGCTTTCTTTGCAAAAAGTAAACTCAAAGTCAGATGTGTTGAGACAAATGCCAGAGAACGATTACAGGTAACTGAGCATCTATAGCCAGACTTATTACTACTCTTTTTTTTTTTTTTAAAAAAAAAAAGAAATAAGAGACAGGTTTTGAGCAGAAATTTTAAGCAAGAACAACAACAACAAAAAAGCATACCTCTTTCTATAAGCATCATCAAGGAACTGTATTGAAGAGTTAGTCATTGGAGTCTTTGCTTGTCGAATCAACCAGTGCTTGTTCTAAAGAAAGACAGAACAGGGTAGAAGAGAAGAACAAGAAAAGGTTTGTGTCAGCCTTTAAACCTTTGTTAGGCTGATTACAAAACACATCTTTGTTTAGGGCAATACATCTGCGTGATTCCTGGGAAATAGCTAGGTAATACTATCAAAATGACCTGACTCCAGTTTTTCCTCTTGGTTTACGTAAGGCCTAAGTTGCAAGAGAGAACATGTTACGGCTCCATTGTGCTTGGTCCTTGGACAAAAAAAATAGCTGTGAATATTTGCAAAGCAGTCCAGGGAAGAATTCATGCAAATTACTAGGGAAGGCTCTCCCAGACAAAGTTTCAATAGCTTCAGGAAGAAGCCTGATACAGATCTGATAGGAAAAATATTTGAAGGATTGTGCAGCATTATGAAATTGGACATGGTTGTCAAAGTAAGGTTCTTTGGGGACTGATACTTGGGAGCATCCCAGCATAATTTGAGAAGTGAGGAGAAATGCCTGCAATTACAACTACCTAATTTACAAACAGGTGATAGACAGAAAGGTCTGCCACTATCAGATTCTCAGTAGCCTATGAACTCAGGGCTAGAGGCTATTGAGAAAAAGAAAAAAATCAAGTTTAGTTGGATTTTTTATTTGAGAAAGAGTGTTTCTTTTACTGAAGGGTTATTGATTTTTTTTTCCTAGACTTTTCATCCCCAAGTTTCAGAAACAGCCCTTTCCCTTCTCTCCTCATCCCCCCTCTCCCCAAGTAACAGAGATGATCAAACTCTTAATATGAAAAGTTATAGCTGCACATCCTGAAGCACCAGTCTGAACTGGGTCAGGCACCATATAAATAATACCTGGGAAGGGCTGTTGTGAACAAGCTGGAGGTTAGCATTAGTGGGGAGCAGAATAAAGGAGAAAGTCATGTCAATGCAACTTCACACTTTTTTGTTTACTAAGTCAGACATGATCCATTCCTCATCTCCAGCTTGAGCCTATATTTAGCTGGTCACTCCTCTCCAGAGCCTCTAGTTATGCAATTTCCCCCCTGTCACAAGTGAATGACTGAAAGGGTTCAGAAGGCTTTAAGGACTCACAATGAAGTGACTCATCATCTGCAGTTTCCCTGTTCTGTGTTTTGCAGGCTGAAGAGAAGATTTTTGGCATGGAGAACTAATATCATGCCCAGTTTATTTTAATTCAGTTGTATCAGCTCTTGCTTGTGGCAGTTGTAAAGCAATTCTCTGGACAGATGCTACATCCATCTCGGCAAGAAAGCTGATGGCATCATCAAGGCCAAACACCTAGGCCTTATGTGTTGGTCAGGAGTGCAAAAATAAAGACAGGCATCACAAACCCCATCCCCAGCTCAGCACAAGTTCTTCAAGAAATGAAGGATCCAGCAATGTCACCTGTGCGGACACTTCTCAGGAGGTGGACTTGGGAAGGTCCTCCCCAAGGTACAACTGTGCTTTGTTTCTCTTGCTGTGAAATAACAAATCCCTGTTTTCTGGAGTATTCTGATATCCCTACCTTTCTCTTTTAAGTTCCAGAAACTTCACAGAGCACCTTAACACCTTCATGGATTTCAATAAACTTCATACTGATGCACTGCCCTCAAAGTTGTTTCCCTGTTGAGTTTCTTTCACCAGATTATGTATAAAGCTGTCCACCTGTCCTGCTGCCTCCCTGTGTCTCACCCTGAAAGAAAGTTTACAAGACCTTGAGACAGAACACACTGTCTTGCCAGCAGAATCTGAACACAGCTGTGCTCCAGCTTGCAGGGAAAACAATCCACGCAAGAGAAATACCTAACACACATCTCGGTCAGCTTCTCTCTGAACAGCTTTCTTAGACCACTCACCTGGAGCATCAACAGCCTCGCTTGGGAAACCAGACAGCCACCTACCACCTGGTATAGTTCACTGCTGAGGATCGTAAGCAGAAGGCAGAGGACACATCACTGGCCAGCGTGATGAGAACTCAAATCCTACTCTTTATGCAGAGATTGCACCTATGCTGCTCCTTTTAGCACCTCTTGCCCACATACTACACAAGGAAGCTAGGCAACGTTGATTTAGGTATCAAGGCTGTAAAATGCAAGACTACACAATGCGAGATTGCCTAGCAAACATTACAACATCAGCGGCTTGAGGGTCTGAGCCAAAGTGCACGTTCATTGCTATGGCAAGAATTGCACTTGCCCCAGAAAACAGCGAAGCTCAAAAAAGAGCTAGGCTTGAAGATTATGACATGACCACCTGAAGAAATGCACACTGCTAATGATCGTAGCTATTCTATGCCTAGGAAGATAGGCAGTGCCAGTCCATTCCTATTGTGAAACCTAGCAAGATCGCTGCACCCACGGATATTAACTACCAAACATTAAATCAGTCTGTCATTTTGCTTTGTATTATATAAGCACACGCAGAGCTTTTGCCTTTGCTTCACATAAGTGACCTCCCAAGCTGTATTTTTTGGCTAGGTGCTGACTTCACTGGTCATGTTATTTCTAGCTCACACCTTTGAAAGCATTCAGTTATTACAGGAATGCAGCCTAAGACAAAGTTACGGATATTTTTTAATGGAAAAAAAGACTTCAAGTCCAACCAGCAACAAAAAAAGACAGAAATTCATCCACGGCCTTCCCCTCTGCCCTTTTCCTGCCACCCACCTGTGTTCCTTATCTCCCCTGTCCCTCCCCCAGCAGATGAGGAATGTGTGGCTGCAGTCAGTCCCTAACAGCACATCTCTGCTGCTCCCTCATGCTTTTCCCTCCTCCACCACGGGCCTCTCCACAAGCTGCAGGGGAATCTCTGCTCTGGTGCCTGGAGCAGCACCTCCTCCTCCCCTCCTTCTTCAATGACCTTGGAGCTCACACTGCTGTTTCTCACAATTTCCTCCTCTCCTGCCTGGGAAGGGTTTTCTGCCCTTTAAGTGTATTTTCCAAGTGAAATCTTGACGTAAGTTAAACAGTGAAGTGCAGTAAGATCTGCATTTGAGACTAATTGGACCAGAAAAACACAAAATCCCACAAATTAAATATCTCACCAGATTAACTGTTTGTGGCTTACTCTACCAATAAGCGGAAGCAAAAGCAGCAGATTAGTCTAAGCTAGACCATACACGGCTAAGTTTCCCAGCAGTGGAAGGTACTGGCCTGTCACAAACCTGTCTGAGTTTGTAACGCTAGGCTGAGCAATTCTGGTTACAAGTTATTTCAACAAATGAGAGCCAAATTCTCCAAGTCCTTTACGACCCTGGGCCCTGCAGCTCACAACTTCACAAAGCCTTCTGGCAGCTCTGATAAGCTTGTCAAGTTGGAGCAGCTCTGCTATGAGCTCAAGCAAAGGACCACCCCACCCACATGAGCAAAAGACAGCGTTCTCATTCTTCCTCTGAGCCTTTGTGTTATCACACCACCCGTGTGTTCCCCTGAACACGCTGAAGAGCAATGAAAGAACACAAAGTGCTTCACGACAATCTGGAAACTGGACAAGGAATTATCTTTTTCTCCCACATATCAATCATTATTTTATTAAACCATGTTATTTTTGCCACTAACTTTTTTTATTTACAAGATATTGGTATGCAAAAACCTAAAGTCACAACAGACATACCTGACACAAAGGGTGATTAAGATAACTAAACAACCAGTAGTCACTGCATTGGCCTATTCTTCCGCTTAAACTTCACATGCAGGTGAGGGTCACTGCCTCCTGCGCTCACGAACTAGTGGAACAAGCTATGCAGATCCCTGCAGGGTAGCTTACCTTCCCGTGAATGTTGAAATTGCTGTTTCTTGGCGCACTGACGTTCTGAAAGCTGTTTTTGTACTGTGGCGCAGCTGTCCAAGGCGAGTGTGGTGCTGGGGTTGAGATCATCATGAAGAAAGGTTCAAAATTAGATTTGTACTCCAGGAAGTCCAATGACATGTTGGCCTGTGAACAGTTTTGTTGAAGAATGTAAGTCCATTTACTCCAAAAGTAAAATGCACTCAAACAAAACCAGACTAGGCATGCAAAACATTTAGAGCTTGGAAGTACCAGGAACATTTAAGCCACTTCAGAAGCTTATTACTTGCCTATCTACAAACATCCAAAATAGCAGCTCCCAATAAAATAAAATCAAGTGTTAAATTCTTTGTCCCACATCTCTGAACAGCATTCTGCTTTCAACCTTTACATTATTTAAGCCTGGAAAGCTCAAAAGGATGCAAAGAACAACTCCAGCTTCTCATACTACTTCACCTATTCTACATCTTAAAATCCACTTGAACCCTCCTGTCACTGAGTAAAATTGCAACTTTAATATAGCCTGAGTCTTTGAGGCTCTCAAAATGCCATCTCATGCCTGATAGATCAGTCTGTCAGATTCAGTTGTCTTATGAAGTAGCAGAAGTTCTGAAAAAGTTATTTTGCTCCACTGTTTATAGTGTATGCTCACGATGCAGTCAGCTCCTGCTTAAAAGGGGTGCCACATCTGTGCTGGTGAAACCAGAAGCTCTAAGATAAAGAACAGTGCCAGATCCAATCACTCATGCCAAGTCACTGTACTTTCATTTTCACTTCAGTCTACATCCAACTTCAAGTAGCCAGTTTGATGAGATTGTGAGTTTCATTTTGGCTTTAATTTCAAAGATTGGCCAGGGGAAGGCTTCAAAGATACTACTTGCTGGTGAGTTCTCCACTATTCAGTTATTGCAACGTTTTCTTTTCCTGTCTGATTAGTATATCTCTGAGATTTCCTTCTCATCCTCTAGAATAAAGGGAACACTAGGAATTCCCTGCCAACACAACCTCCTCTTCCTTCCTCGTAACTTCCACAGCTAAGCAACAGGGACTGGACTTCAAGTACACAACTACAGACTTAAGGGAGGGTAAGAACTGTGTGAATTTCAGGAACTGGTATGAGGAAGGCAAACTCAGAACTAGTCTGAGCTAGTTAGGAGCTTAAACTGCGTTAGACAGATCCAGATTCTTAATACTAGACTTCATCACCTGGATGTCCTTAGGACAAGGAGATTGCTCACATGCCACCAGGCAACACAAGAACTTCGCATAAGCTACGTAAGCTTTTTCCTGGTGGTCTCTATTGCCACACACCTGGCAGCAGAGGAGTGGTGTGCAACACCCACATAGTGAACTTAACTGAAATGCTAATTTGAAATGATGAATACATATTTGATAGCTATAGGCATAAGTTAGAAGCAACACACTGAAAATCATCATAGACTGCTGTATCAACAGGCAACCCACCACAACTAAGAAGTTTATGCAGCAGTCTGTTGGTTGAAATGCTGATGAGCTACTGAAGGGTCAATAAGACTGATACAATGCCAGTAACAGAACAGTTAACTCACTACTGGCTTATCAATTCCAATCTAGCTTTAGCCACTGTGAATCTAAGTTTAATCAGACAGCTGTTACACGCCCTAAGAAACATCAATCATTTCTGTCCCTAGTAAGCAGCTGTCTAGGTTAAAAAAATAGCAATGAACTTCAGCGTCTCAACAGAAGACCACAAACTCAATGCTTCAGGAGACTTTTTAGGGAAGAGTTTTCCCGAGCATGCAAGCTCTCAGGAATGCCAAATAACATACTGTAACAGACAACTAACTAACACTCCATCTTTTGGAGGGAGATAAGGGGGTCGAAGCAACAGAAAAACACACACAAGATCCAAAGTACTTGCTAAACAGGGCCTCAAGAACTAGAACTCTTACAACTTTCCTTTAAGTATTTTATACCCTTGTTGACTTCCTTAATTATTTTGTCTCCAGAGGATAAAATGCTAAAGATTTCCCTGGCCAGCAACACATTTTGGCAGACAGGTTGCCCTCACACTCCATGGTGCATTAATTAGCTTTTGATATGCCTAAGTTATCTGTTTGATGTAGTTAAGGAGGACAAGACATTGACACGCTGTAATTACTACCAAACAGAACAGCACGGAGTTACTTTTACATGCTTAATTTCCTACTGAAATTTTGGTGCAATTAACCTCTTACAGAAGTTGAGTACTATAATGAAATACATCCTTCTAAGAAGTAATTTAAGACGTGGCTTGTACCCATCACATTCCTCATGTACCACAGCAGTCAGTAGTAACCTCGCACTGAGGTTACTGGTAGCAAATGGACAGTTGAAACCAATTTCCTTTTCACACCTCACGTACAGAAATGTGTCATTTTTAAATTCACACAATCTTGTGTCAATCTTGTTTTGCTGGTTAATGTCTGCCTATGACAGTGACAGCACAACCATGCAGTATTTATGAACTAATGAATTGCCACCCCCAGCCCTCCTCAGACCCCCAAGATGAGACATTATCTGGTCATACGTAGCTTTTGTGACACAGATGTTGTGAAGTTTCTTACCAGTACATCTGTCAGGTAATCTACGCTGTAGTTCTCACCGTGCCTTCGTGCTTTGCCATTTACTGAAAGAGTATAGTTGTAGTACTTGGAATTTTTCTCCTATGAAAAAGAAAAGTTACATGCATTTTTATACAAAGCAACGTGTACACTGATTACTCAAAATAATCAAAAACTCCCAAAAAGCATTCACTGAATGTGTTGCAAGCATTCATCACAAGGACGGACCAAGAATTCTCAAAATTGGTCCCCAACAACAGCACATATTGCAGTGGTATCTTACGCTGCTTTGGCTTTACAATTTGGGGTTTTTCCCCAGGCATCTGAGTAGGAGCAACCCTTGTGAAAGCCAACAGACTGACATGAAGTAGAGAAATAAATTAATGTAAGATGTACGTTGTTAGATGCTCTGACTGCTATTTCACAACCAGTAAAGTTAAGACATGAATTGGATTCTAAATCATACCAAAATTGAGTATATTAAAAACAAGTCACATACCAAAGCATACCAAAAACTCCATCCAGGAGGGACATGGCTAACTCCCCCTGCATCCTCTGCTCCATACTGAAAGAAGACAGACCATGACTCAGTTTCCATTATCATGAATAAAAGCTAGAAGTTACATTTCACATTCACGTGCTTTATCCAACATTAGTCAGAAACCCCAATAAGCTGAATTCAACTTCATAAGAAATATATCTACTCGTACATAAGAGCCTATGTACAGCCTGCTACAGAGATCAGGGTTAAAATAATTAACCTATTAGGGACCCACAAATAAAATTTAAGTTTTATTCCCTCTTCTGCTCTGCGCATGAATGTATGCGGAAATACTACAGAACACATGATAAATCATCATGTGATAAGATATGATCAAAACGTGCAACAAGACAGTCTTGGGTTTTGAGCTAACGGTTCAGAAGAGATTAAAGATAACTTCACACAAACCAACAGCCTCCCTCCTCCTGCCTGAAGAATTGGTGTGAACTTAAAGCAGTGCTAGCTGCTGTCATCTTAGTGCCAAATGATCTACAACAACCAGCCCTGAAGCCAGAAAAAAGGAAACCAACGGCTGAACCAGTGCCAAATTTGAACAGAGGATGCCTCAGAGCAACACAACGTGTCTTCTCAGTGCTGTCCTCTGCCATCTACATGGCTCCCCTTACTGCAGGGACAGGAGATTCTGCTGAGTCAAGGGAAGCTCAAAGGAAGCCAAATAAGCCTTCCTTCCTCTACTCACATCAGTAACTTCAGTAGAGACAGACTTGTGCCTGGCAACGTATATTTACATTCCATTATTCTATTGTACCACCAACATTTTCCACCAAGAGATGCAAGGAAAATAATGCTGTTAAGAACTCTAGCTCATCTAGCTCCAAATACAACTCCATCATGAAAGAACCACACCTCATCTTAGACTGTCAGCAATGAATTTTAAACCTTACCATAAACTACTGTGAACCACGGCTTGGCTGCAAGCAGGGAAAAAATATAAGAAGTGCACACACACACAATTAATTTAACAATAAAGTACAGAGTAACCTCTGCAGAGAGCTCCACTAGTACCTACTCTCCCAGTGAGTTTACTTCATTGTCTTTTAATATTTAAAATAGCACATTCACTGCTAAAAAGAAAGTAGTCCTGATTCAAGGAGATACATCACGCATAGTGAGATAGACCTGATTTAAGTAACACTGTTCTAACACCTATGGTGCTGGCCTGATGGCATTCTTCATAGATACTACATGCCAGTCATCTATTTCCTACAGTCATAAAATGAATCATCTCTAGCAATTAACACATCTGAACACACTGAAAAAAGACTTTGAATGCTTTCACAATCAGCTTTTAAAAACATTCAGGGAACTAAGAATTTGACTTCAGTTAAGTTCCAGATTTGAACTATGCATCTTATTTACCCCATTGCAGTACAGAGAACTGTTTATCCAAATAAAACCATGTTAAATATTTGGGGAGTACACAATTCATGACAAACATAAAATCACTGAATATTTCAGAAGTGTGTGCAAACAGTAGAAACATAAGCACATAATACCTCATTCAAATACTTTCCAGCGAAGAACGTTTGATAACCACACGCAGATTTGAGCAGGGCTGGGAAGGTATAAGGTTCTTGAATCTTCTGCCATGACTTGCTGCTACAGTTTCCTTCCAGAGTGTTATTGACAACGTGATGATTATGAGGGTATTTTCCTGTTAAAATGCTAGCGCGACTGGGACAGCAAAGTGCACTGGGAACATACTGGGAAAAAAAGCGGGATGAAGAGATACAAGATTGATATTGTGGAATGTTTTTTTCCTTAAATTTACAGGTTTGAAACATCAGACAATAGGTTGATTAAGAAGCTCAATGACTTTAAAACTGCACAAGATACTCTCCTTTTTGGAGGCAAAGAATGACACCCCAAATATTTTCACTAGTGAAACGCTGCACGTGAAACCAGTTTTTTGTTTCTCCAGCACATGGCCTCCACCCCCACCCCCTGTATCACAAACACTGCTTACCAGTTGATTCACTAGGTCACTTTAGCCACGGTGATATATTAGAATGTAAGATGACTGAAGCAGGTTATGAACACACAGAAAGCTCTAAGTTTTAAGTAGCTTTTTTTAAAAGCTTCTTAGGTTATAATAGAAATACTTACTAGGCAGTTATACTTCACTGGCTAAGGAAATTAGCCTGAGTACTTTTAGGAAGTGAGAATTTCCCCTATAAGACTCCGAGCGTGACTTTCAGCTATATACGTATTGAGACTTAAGAGTAGTTAGGCATTAGATTAAGAAAGCCAGCCGCGTACATACGGATTTGTAGAAGTTAACAGGCTCTGAAATTGTAGTTTAAGCACAGACACCCGCACCTGAGCGGCCCAGAGAGGTAACGCAAGCACTCACCGCGTTCACGAAGGTGACTCCCATCTGCGCGATGAGCGCATTGGTCTTCTTCAGGGGGGTCTGCAGGAGAGGGGAGGGCGCCGTGAGGCAGCAGGCCTGCCGCAGCCGGCTGCCACCACACACCGACAGGGCTGAGCCCCCCTGCGCCCGTTTTCCCCACACCTCACGCGGGTGGCCCCAGCCCGCCGGGGAACGCCACATTTTCGGGCCCCACGAGGCTGAAGCCCGGCTCCCCTCAGCGTTTACCCCAAGCTCCCCCCCGTGCCGGGCTCACCATGCCGCCCAAGAAGACGTCCTGGTCGTCGGTGAGGACGAGCACCACGTTGGGCCTCCGCGCCGCCTGCGCGGGGCTCGGCGCCGGGCTCAGCACCAGCAGCGCGGCCAGCACCAGCCCCCGGGCCGCCGCTGCGGGAGAAGGAGCAGCAGGAGGGGACATGGCGGCGGCGGGGTGCGAAGGGAGCCGAGGGGAGCGGAGCTGAGGCTGCCGAGCCCCGGGGAGCACCGCGCGGCCCCGGCCCGCCCCCGGCAGATGAGCGGCGGAGCGGGGGGCGGGTCACGTAGCCCGGCACCGCCCGCCCGCCATGGCCGCCCCCGCCCACCGGAACCCGGCGCTGCCGCGAGGCCGCCGCAAGATGGAGGCGGCGGAGCGCGGCCTGCGAGGGGGCCCGGGCAGCAGCGCCGACAGCCAGCCCGAGGAGGAGGAGGACGAGGAGGAAGACGAGGAGGATGAGGAGGGTCCCCGCAGCGGCCGCTCCAGCCGCACCTCGTCGCTGGTCAGCGGGCTGCTCACCGAGCTGTACAGCGCCGCCGAAGCGGGCAGCGCCCGCGCCGGGGTCCTGCGGGAGCTGCAGCGGCAGCGGCCGCCGAGCCAGGGCGGCTACCTGCGGCTCAAAGGTACGGGACAGCCGGGACAGCCCTCCCCGAGGGGCTCCTGTCAGCGAGGCGCGGCGCTGAGGTGGCAGGAGCCGCTGTGGGAACGGCCGGGTCTCCCCGTGTGACCCTCACCCCGTCCCTTTTGAGTGTGGGGGAGCTACGAGAGGTGCTGCATCACACGGGGTAGCTGCTTTTCGCAGGTCAGTTTTGTTCTGGCAGGCCTAAGGTTTGCTGATTTTAGGCATAGCTCACCTGCACGTCAACTTCCAGGTGAAAGCTGAATGATACAACGTGTAAATGCAACAGTCAGCTACCCCAAATCAAAATGAAGCCACCAAACAGCACTAAATTCAGAATGAATTCATCAACCAGTGTTAAAATCAAAATGAGGCCACCAAATGGCACTAACGACAACCAGGCAGCTGTGGCGGTGAATGCCTGTGAGAGGATGGGACTTGCAGTGCCAGGCTGACCTGACGAAGAGGGCTCTGCAAAGGGCTCTGGTGTCCCGATCTTAAAACGTTCTTGGCTTTGGCAAGGAAAGAAAGGAGGTGAACGAATGTGACTGTTTTTCAGGCTGTGCAAACAGCTTTCTGCTTCCGTGTTTGGCTTCTTAACGTGATGATGTTACAGGATGTAGCTCACGGTCCGTATGTCCCATGGTGATCTGGCACTCAGCAAGAGATCAGCTTCTTCGGGAATACACGTTAGAGAACAAATCCTCTTGAATTTTGCTGCAAAACTGATTCAATGTTTTTATAGGGACAGCCAACTGGAACTAGCAAGAAAGAGTAAAATTCAGCTCACTGTTTCTGTGGTGACTCCACAAGTCAATTGGAATGCAATTTATTTATTTTTTCCCTTGAGGTTCATAAATGCGCTTTGAAGTCACCTTGCCTGATCCCTGTGATTGGAGGCACCAACTGAGCAGCAGGTGCCAACATGGGTGGAGACTACAAAATACAGGATTGTACCCGTGGCTGCCCTGCCTTGCCTCGTACCTGGCTCTTTATCACCCCATAACTAAATAACATTTTAGCCTACTTTGCCCTTTTTTTCTCAGCTCCCCAGAGATTTGGGGAAGGCTTTGCTGTATGAGTTGAGCTGGTCACCATCTCGCTAACAGTAGCTTTTGCACGATTCATGAACTTTTTTCTCACTGGATCAGATTACCAAAGTACAGATTATTTTTTTTGATTGAGTTTTCTTTCAGCATCGGGGAGGCGTGATTGAGCTGAAAGTGATGTAAAGTTTGATAACAGCCTCAGGAAGAAAGCTGTTCAGATACTAGTGGCAAACTTCACTCACTAGGCTGTTACAGCAAAGACCTGAAGAGGTCAGTGTGCGATAGGCAAGGCCCAAGCATTCCCTGATGGGATGTGCTGTTTTGAGGACAGATGAGAGAATTCCAAATTTTAATGGAATTAAGACAAATCCCACGCAACTCCCTTTTCTCCTGGACCCAAAGCCAACCACATGAGGGCTAATAGGAATATTAGAATTAAGCAGAATCATTTGGGTGAGCTGAGGGGGTTTGGTGGAACAGTGACTGACCAGTGAAAAGAAGTGGAAGCCACGTAGTTTGCCTCTTAGTGGAAAGAATTTCCCAGTTACAGCTCATCCCGGACCTGCGTTTCTGGCCTTGCAGGCAGCTTCTTGAACATGTTCCTTTGCCTATTATCATTTGCTTATTGCCCATGTGCGTTTTCCACAGGCAGTTTTCAGTATTTAAAATACCCCCCCTGCTTTTGCTACTCTAGATGTATTCTGACTACATCTGTCATAAAGTTTCCAATTTATAGCAGTATAATTAGTAAGTTTAACACACTGGGCAATAAGTTGAGGTACTTTAGTTCAAATAAAAACTAAAGTCTTTGCCTCAGATCCTGAAAATCTTTGTAACTGAGAATTGTGCCATTCAATAGAACTTGTCATTTATTGCAAGTTTGTATATGTAAATGTCTGTGGGGGAAAATCACGTTGCATGTCAACCACAGGAAGCTGTTTATATATGTATCGTCCTGGACTGAAGCTATTTTCTATGATTGTTGGCAGATGTCGATGAATTGACAACCATAAAACGGGAACTGAATTACAGAATTTCTGTCCAGTCAGCAAAGCTGCTTCGTCTGCTAAAGCAGAAAGACAGGCTTGTACATAAAGTCCAGAAGAACTGCGATATTGTCACCGCTTGTTTACAGGCAGTTTCCCAGAAACGATGTAAGTACTGCTCTGTGTACGCGTATATTAGTGTAAGAAGTGCATTTCATTAATGTGGGCAGTATTTCAATTAAGCCCTTGCACTTAAATTAAAATCAAGAGGCAAAGCTGTATTATCCCTTAGGTAGGACTGGCTTTCAGTGGTCTGTGACACCTGGGAAAAGGCAAAGTACACCTTGATTTAAGCAACTGACTGGGTAGGCTGTTGGAGCCTCAGCTTTCTGTGTTGGTGCGGCACCCTTACTGCTGTCTGCCAGACATCTTCACCTTTAGCTTACAAAAATTCTGAGATGAATTTTTGGTTGTGCATGCTGCGTTTGACTGTGTGCCTTCATATGGTTGTAAGGAAGATGCTGGAATTGGAAATTCCACTTGCTGGCAGCTACTCATGGCGATGTAATTGTCTTCCCAGAGCATTGCTAGTACTGCATGTGGCTCCTTTCTATTGAGTTGCTTCAAGATGAAGAGTATTGGTAAAAAACCCACTTTCCTCAAAATGTTTTATCAGCACGTGTGTTTTGGTTTTTAAAGGGAATGTGTGGGAAAGAGGGGAAACACTGTTCTTTAATTCTTTAGCCTTTTCATCTGACACAGTGAAACCTTTTTGTTTACCTTGGCCATGTTGGCCTCTAAAGACAGGCTGTGGTGCTTTTGTTAGTTCTGCTTAAGTGAAACTGAATGTAATGTCACATGTAAAAATAAGTAGAAATTATACCTTTGTCAAACGGACGTGTTGAGAATAACCTATTTCCTGTCTTATTTTTTATTAACATGCTGCGTGACAGGTACAGAAATGTTCAGGTACAGTAAATAAAGCATGGTCTCTTCACAAAAATGCTTGTAGGAGCTTTGAGGTGCATGTAAAAATGTTATTAAAACACTCTTACCATAGTGGCATGTGCTAATTTAATTTAGTTAAGGGTTGGTCTATTAATTTTTTAGTATTTATAACTATTCCTTTGTTTGACTTAAAATGCAGCATGAAAGTTCTTGACTTACATCCACTAATTAGGCATATTTATTCTTCTCACCTATTTTTCTCTCTCAGCATCGTTTTGATAATTGAGTCTTCAGCACTGAGCATACACTGTGGTCTCCTTTTAAATGAAACTATGTTATCTGAATTTTGCATGCACTTTTTATAGGATTGACTATCGAATCTGAAGGTCTGAACATCCTAGCCTCATTTGTTAGGTTAAAACATGTTGACTCAAAGGGATATGGGATTTCGTCCTAAATATGAATGTGTCTTTACAAACGTCAGATACCATTTTGCATTTACATTTTAAGCATAATGCCTTTTCCCGTTAATTTGCTAGCAACACCTGAAATAGCAGCTACTACCTCATTTTTAAATGTTGGAAACATTGATTTGTAGATGACTTTATTATTCCGGACTCTTCAGATGAAATTACATGCTTGTAATATCATGTTACATGCCATAAAACTTTACAATATGCTTTCATGGACAGCGTTATTACTACAGTATCCTGTACTGCTAAAATCTTTCTCAAGTAACTAAGAAGTTGTTAAATATTTTTTCATTTTTAAAGAATATTTTTAGTGGCAAATAAAGAAAAAAATCGTTTCCCTGTGTTATCATTAATTCTGACGTTGCAAATTAGATAATAACACGGAGGTTCCTCAATTGATTCTGTAGAGCTTCACAGTATGTTAATACCACTGCCACACAATTTTTTTTCCTGACATAGCGAAATCGATGTGTAGAGGTAGAAAGCCAGTCAAATTAACCTTAGGGTCACATTCACGTGTTTGAATGCTACCTTTAAATGACCTGTACGGACCAGATTGCAAACAAAGACTGTTTCAGAACAAGATGGAAACTATCTTAATTCTTGATTCTGGATTTATACAAGACTCTTTACTGAACACTTGAATTCACTCCTCATGGTAAATTCAGTTAAGTAGGGAATGACAAAGGATAAGATTTATCCTTTATTTTATGATGAAATGTCTATCATGCTTTGTCTGCTTAAACAAAGACAGAGGCACTATTTAAACAGTTGTATGTTTAAAACTGTATATTCAGTATCTGGAAGTTCTGTGTTTGCAAGAAACTCGAAACACAGAATGCTGTCCAGGGATCAGTTTTTGGCCCGTGCTGGCTCTTGGTCTCTGTTCAGTGCATGGAAGAGACCTGGCCTTCTGGCAGCTTTGGAAGCCCATCTTGGGCTTGCTTGTGCTTCAGCACCACCGCTACCTGGCACAGCACCTGCAGCACTGGAGCTGCCGAATGGATAGAGCAAACGCAGAGGAACAAACCGTCACCAGGGAAGGGCTTCACATAACCTGCTGTGCTTTTCATGAAGCTGTTGATTCTTACCCCTGGTAGGTGATGCGTGTTTTGCATACAAATAAATATTACTGTAGAAAACAAAATTCACAGAGTAAAGTGCATTTTGGTTGGATACGTGAACAGCTGTGGCTCTGCTGGGTGGTGGATCAATTGCTCTGTTGGATACGTGCTGAAAGCAGGACTCCTACAGAATGCTTAGAAGATACATGCAAGACCAGTTTCATTTTAATAATGCATATTTCACCCCAAATTTAAAAACAAACAAAAACATTCCAGAGAAGGACATCAATAAGAAAGAAATAACAGTGACAGCCTGATGCCAAATACAGACTCTAGGCAGACAGGTCTTTTATGTAGTAACAGCATGCTTATATTACTAAATTTATTTTGAGTAATCAGATTGCAAACCAGAAATTCTTAGAATCGCAAATTTTGTTTGCCTGTCCTTCTAATAAAAAAGCATGTGCTGTCTTGACATTTATAAGTAAAATTACCCTGCTCCGTTATAACTCAGGCTTCCTGCTGGCAAGCAAGGATGCTTAAATCTGTTTCAGTATAAAATAAGTCAAAGTTACATTAACAGAAAGTTCATTAGTATTCTGTTGTATTTTTAATGAATTAATATTTTCAGTAGGAACTTTCACTGAGATTTTGGTTTTTGTTTCCTTTTTCTCCTCCTGGTTTAATTTAATGCAGGGCCAGCAGAGGGGGGCAGTATGTTTTATTTTGTGCGGAGAATGAGGTTTCTCTCTGCTTGTCATAGGTCGGTGGCTTTCAGATGCTTTCCTTCAACATAAAGTGCTTTGCAAACATATTCAGGCAGTAACTGGATGAAAAGATTTGAAGTCAGGTGCAGCCTAGCGAGTAAATGTTGTTCCCAAGGGAAGTATTAGGTTGCACATGTGAAGTGGTTGGAAAAAATGGTGACAGATGGTTTCTTAATTAGAACCAAGATCATTAATTCCCACACGGCTGCCGAGGTTATTTCAGAAGCTCCTGATCATACAAGCTGAATGTTTTGGGGTCTATAGAAATGCTGAGGTTTATATATTTATACTTACTAGCAATACTTTTGATGTCTTTGAGTGTATCTTACCTAAATGGAAAGCCAGCACAAACTGCTATTATCTGGCCACAAAGAGGCACCCTATGTGTTCCCAGGGATGGACAGAGTTCTCTGGGAGATGACCAGGCTATGAACTGCTTGCCTGTCTCTGCTGAGAATGTGTTATTGTCACTGTAGCATCAATCCTCACAGGTTGTGGAACTCCCTTAGGGCAAACTGTGAAAGCCCTGTCTGAGGTCGTAGTAGTGTGAGGTGGTTAGAAGAGGAATGAGCGAGACCATCTTCATCTGGTGTCTCTGGTTAAGTGTAATTTAGATATGCAAAAGTACTTGATTAAACTTCAACTTGATTAAGCAGATTAAACTTCTGCTTTCTCTCTCCTCTTTCCCTCCCTGCAAAGTTTCCCTTTTTTGCTTCTGCCTTGCCTCATCTGTGTGTCCTGTCCCATCTCCCACATTCTTCTTCCCTTCCTAATTCATTATTAGCTTTTCTCATTTGCTCTTTGTCTTTAAATATCAGACTTCTCAGCCTTGTTCTGTTTTTTTTTTTCCCCCTCCTACATCTTATCTATTCTGCAGCGTCCACTGCTGGTCTCAGCCAACCCCGATGTTGAGTTTTCTTCATTTTGTTCCTTGGCCTTTTTCATACGTTCTTCCTTGCCTTTTTCTGAGTGTTTTTGCCTACATGCACTAATTACCCATTCACCTGTTTTTTTAGTCCCTCCTCTTCACTCAGTTGCGCTAAGGCCGAGGCAGACACTCACGAATTTTAGTTCACAGGGTGAAAGTTTGATAAAGTGTGAGAACAGTGTAAATGCAACATATTGTGTACTGTTAGCACAGCTAATGTTGATTTGACTGTCACTCTGGATCAGATGTCTTTTTTTTTTTAACCTGGGGTGTATACTTGTGTGCTGGTATAATAATTCATGCAGGTCAAGGTGCCTTACCTGTCTTCATACTTCTCACAACCCAGTGGTTTAGGGTGCTCTTGCAGTTGTATAAATGTCTTTTAAGCTGGAACATGTCCATTGCTCTGGTTTAGTTTCTTTTCCTTCTCTGTGAAGATCTGAGCTATTTGGCAGATGCTGCTACCATGGGAGTTGTTCCCAAAAAAAGACAGACAAAACCTGCTGAATCTCCACTGTTATAAAGTGGGGGACAAATTTTAAACTTGTATTTGCAATTCACGTTTGTCATTTTGGTGTCTTAAATATTTAGTAAGGCAGAGGATGCTTTGTATTAAAAGATGCTGTCAGTGCAATTTTCATTTGCAATGGAAAAAGAAACTGTTGTGTACTTGCTGTGTTCATCTCTAACTCTTCTTTAGATTGCCAATTTTAATTGTCTAGTATTAAATATCTCTGTTTGAAGCCAGATGGATTTGCTTTGGTAACTTTTTTTTAGCAATATTTTTTTAAATTGATCTGTCAAATACATTCCTGCTTTGATGCAGTTAAAATAGGAGGTTTGCTTCTCATGGAGTCTGATTTCATTTGAGTCATCCTCAAATGACTCAGTTGGCTGTATGCTTCAGTTCAGTAGCTTTCCTATTGTCTCATCTGGTTTTGTGTACTTGTTTATATTACTAGCCTATCCTTCATGGGTGTTAATGAATTTGATGCTTTAAATTGATGCTGTGACTTTTTGAAATGCATATCTAAGAAATACCGCTTGTGGCTGCTTCTTGTTTTTTTTTCCTAATGAATTGTTTTTAATTTATTCTACTTGATCTTTTGTCCTTTGGAAGAATTCTGGGGTGGGGAAGGGGAAGTGGAAAGAAACAGAATAATGGGTCTGAAAATGTGATGATCTTTTTCAGTTGTTTTTTAAACTGTTGCCAGAGGCCAGAGGTATGCTGAATTGCCTTTACACTTGGTTGTCCACTTGTAGCAATGCATATTTGCTACGACAAATAAATGGAATACTGCTATTGATTTTTAATTGTTGCTATTGTCAACAGACTGTTACCTATGCTACACAGAGCAAAGACTTTCTCTGTTACATATGACTCAGGATGTGGAGGTGGGCTGAGGGGTTGGTTAGCAAGGATTTTATAATCTGTTCTATGTCCTGTGCTGGTTTGTAGGGAATGAAGTAAAAGGAGAGGAAAGAAGAGAACCTGTTTCTAAGGATGCTGGAGCTTGGCTCATTGTGGAAGGTAGCTGTGAGAACCCTTAGAAAGAGCCAACTTTAGAGGTGAAATATGCTTCTATAAAACTAAATGACACTTCATTATCATATTTTATTCAGCTATAGCCAGCCAAGATCCTGAGAAATCTGAAAGCCTATTTCAGTGCAACAGGAGCCTGGTCTGAGGGTTACTTGCAAACAGTATCGTTCATCACTGTGCAACAGGTCACGGAGAAATGTTTCAATAAATAGCCGTGTGTCATGTTTAGTATTTGCTTATGAACATCAAGCTATGTATTCTTGGTATTTGCTAGCGAGTCTTTGAGACAGAAAAGTGAGTGTTCTCATACACAATACCAGCAGTGTGGAACAGTGAACAAGATGTTGATTGTTGCAAGGGCAACAATTTTGGGTTTTAAACACTATTCAGACTTTGCTGTTTTAGTATTTTATGCAGTTATGGAAGCTATTCACACAAAAAGTGCCAGCTCTGTGTTAAAGGCTGACAATCAGTATCTGAATAATCCTGAGGACTGTTTAGGTAGTGAATTCCATGGTTACTTCATTTTGATGAGAATAGGGTCTTGTAACTGGTTGATGGGATGTGCACACAGAGTATGGATTTTTGTGTAGCTGGGGTAGGTAATGAATGCTGACATCTGTGGTCATTTGGCAGTCTGTAGTATTTGTAAGCACCATGGAGAATTCAGACCAGCCCACTTCATTGTCCCCAGACAGTTCTTCAGGATGACTTATGCTAGCCCCAGAAAGCTGACTGGTGTGAGGCCAGAGAAGCCCTTGGCTGCCTAATTCATAATAATTCAGCTGACTGCCATCTTCTCTTGCTGATATTCCTCACTGTAGAACTGTAATACAAGTTGTAATATAAGTTCTGTAAGTGCTGTAATATAATTTCTAGATTGGGAAACTGGTCAGTTTCCTTACAAACCTAGCAAATGGTGTGATTGTACAGACTTGGTATCACTCAGAAGACCACTTCAGGGTTAATTTCAGTTTGATTCCTGAAATAAAGTAAGAATTCTCTCCATTTCTAAAGTAAAAAATGAAGTAATATTTTCTTTGTTCTTCTCTAAAAAATGAGAGGCTGGATTTGCTGTCTGATTTGGTCATATCCCAACTGAAAAGTTTCTGTCAACTGTGCATTTGCAGAATATCAAATTCAAACTAGTGCTTAGAGCAGTACAGAACCTGGAATCTTTACTTGGAGGGAAATTCCGATTTTAGAGTACAGCAACAAAAATACCTTGTTCCAGCATGAAGTAAAACACCTACTCACAAAATTCAATTGCTTATGAAGCAGAACTCTGAAAGCTTACATTTTGAGCTAAAACTCTTTGTTCAGATCTTGACACTCCTCGCCCTTTCTCATTTCTTGTTATATAATGAGCTATTTTTAAGACATTAAAATGTTTAATCCTAAAAAGAGTCAAGATTGAACTACGCTTTTGGCATTTAAAAATGTTTTTTGTCAAAAACAAAACAAAACAAAACATTTTGTTATTTCGCCACAAAGGACTTTCTTCTCCACAAGCTGATGTTTTATAATGGAGGTTTCCATTAAAGTGTTTCCAACAAATTTGAGATTTTCCTGGGAATAAGCAGCCATCCATCTCTGCAGTTCATTCTCTGGAGGCTCAACACTGCGGTTGCCAAGATTTAGGGAGCTGCAGAACTAACACTCATAATTAAGGCATATGTTTTCCTTCTGCCTCTTTGGGGATTATGTGGATCCTTATTTTTCTGTCAGATATTCCCTACTATGCCTCTTTGTCCCTTGCCACCAAAGTGTCTTGCCTGCGTTGAGAATATGTCACTGCCCCACTTGAACAATACTTCACGTATTCTGTCATTGGCTAAAACTTGCACAATTCACACAATTCTCAGGAGTAGCTTTTATCATGGGCTCCTTTGGCTGAATTCTACAGGATTTAACAAAGCAAACTCTCTTGACTGCTGCTTGGATTAGTGGCAGGATCCAGAGGTAGGATGGCTTTTGTTGTGAACCTTGGGAGTCTGGTCAGGCTCTAGGCACTCACACTTGCAGAGGGCGGTGGGCAATGCTCAATATCAGCGGGGGATATGCAGATATACCCGACTGCCACTTTTGTTGTAGGTGTCATTCCATTGCTACTTTTATTGGAAAATCGGCTGCATTCAGGGTTGAAGATTGATGCTGATGGTAGGTGGTTTCCTGGGGACAGTGGAGGCTGCTAAGACTGCTGCCTCCCTATGGGAGGTACTGCCTCCTGGCTCGCTGCTGCTGCTCATTTTCCAGCTCGGTGAGAGCTGTTGTCTCTTGAGGGGTGGGATTTTTTGGGAAAGGGAAACAGTAGGGGTTCAGAGCCAGGTGGGTGCTGAGGAGAATTGGGAACTCAGCACTCCCTTCTGAGAGGAGATAGCCTCCAGCTTCCTGTTCTCTTCTGCCTGATGAGCCTCCAATATATTACCATGTGATAAGGGAGCTGCGGACCAGCTGATTGGTGGTGTATTGTGTCAGGCGTGTTTTGGGAGACACCAAGCCTTCACCCAAAGGAGTGTGGTGAGACCTGGGAGGCCCTGGTCAATCAGCTCTGATGTCCCACTTCTCTGTAGACTCTAGGCCCTGCGAACTTGAGAACCATACACCTGCATGCTGCCTTCTCCCCCAGCTCTGAATACTTGCCTTGGGAAATGGTCGACATCTGGGGTGAATTGGGGCTGAACTCGTAAGAGGTGTCAAATTGGCGCGGTCAGTCATTGGTCTCTGATGCTGAGGTGGAGGGCGCACCGCCATCTTGTAATGCTTGCCACCTCAGGTGGTGAAAGCCTCAGCCACTGCTTATCTAACTACAGCGTCCTCAGTGAAACAGTTCTACAGCACTTGTGTAGTGTGCAGACACCTGATGGGATATTAACAGCTGAATGTGGCTATGGTATTAAATAAATTACCAGAATGAATACTTCATTTTTTTATCAAGGATCTGAACGGTGAATTCAGTAAATCCTTCTGTGATCAATAAACTTGCTGCTGAACCTAGGCCCAGTTTGCAATTGAAAATGCAGGTTGCTCAGCATATAACTGTGTGACAAGAACTCGATAGCAATCCTATAATCTGTACAGTGTTTGTTATAGCATGTTGTGAATATTCTTTGTCAGTGTGCCAGCAGCTGTGACAACAGAGAAGTAGTTGAGTTAGTGCTACACCTGAGCTCGTGCTTATTTTGTATACTCATACAACTTGGGTTGACTGACTGCTGCCTTTTCCATGTTCTTCTGTGTAACGGTGGTCCTGTTTCTGCTACAAAGTGATAGCAGACCTCATAGGATTAGTTTTGTGATGCAGGCAGAATTTTGAATGGAGTGAACAATGTTTTTCACAACAGCTGTGCCATGAAAAGTTGATGTATTGGATAGTACTTGTTACATAAAATGCTTGCTGAGTATTAGAAATGTGGATTAATCTGATAGATTATTGCATGTGAGTTTCTTTTTTGGATTCCTTACCAAGTAATGCTCTAGTGGTTGTTATTTACTAATTTCCCTGAGCAAAGTGGTTCTCAGATAAGTGGCATCTTTTTTCTCTAGTACTGCAGTAACTTTGAGAGGTGGTATTGAATCAGCTTGAACTGAGGAGATGCTTTAGTCTCCTGAAGGAAGGATGCTGTTGTTTGATGATAACAACAACAGAAAAATCAGAACAGCCTGTTCTCTATCTGCAGTCTCTTGTCAGTCAGTCGTGACATCAGGAACACCTCTCAGACAACAGTTTCCTCTTCACACGTGTAGTCATCAGGATGGAAAGCTGATCCACAATGAAGTTCAGTTAGCTTCCTGTTTACCTGAAGAACTGGAAAAGCAAGGCTTTTACTGAAGTCATGTAGGGATTATTGTGGTTAAGTGAGTTGTCATGCTGATTTTCTGCACATGTTCAGGAACAGCGTGAAACTGAGCTCAACCTGTTCCAGCCCAGTGAGTCTGCCCAGGGCAGGGGAGCGTCAGGCAGGGAAGGGAGGAGTGGAGTGTGCAGCTTGGCCAAGCAAAGGGCTCAGCCTGCAGCTCTGTGTGACGTGAGCAAAACCAGAATTAAAAGCAGTCATGGGCTTTGCTGTGGGACTATCACTGGCCAGGATATCCAGGATGTAGCCTAGGATTTCATTGTTTTAAATGAGAATTTGAGAGGAATGTGGCTGTACAGCCAGTGCTGCCAAAGGCCATACGTGAAGGAGTGATGCGTGAGGAGTGCACATGATGGAGATTTCCAGCCTTTGTGTTTCCCAAAGCATTTAGATGCTTCTGAACCAATGATAGGTCCTGCTCTGACACCTGCAGGTAGTAAAAACCCATGGCAGTTACTGGAAATGTTGAACATTCAAGATGTAAAGATGTGTTTGTGTGTATTAGCTCATAGGCTGGTTGGCTGTATGAGCTCTGTAACCATAATACAGTTGTTACCATCTTTAATGTTTCTCTGACAAGCTTTTGGGTGTGGAAATAGCCTGAGAGAAAAAAGTGTGCAATTAGATGGTATGCATAGTCTTTCACATACTACCTTTTTTTTTTTTTCTAGGTACTTCAGTACAATTAACTTTACTGTTTTCTTTTTTTTCCTAATTAAATGCCATTAAAAATTTTTTTTTTGTCTTAAATCTTTGTAAACTTGCAGGAGGGCAAATGGAAAAATGGAGCTTCAGTGAAAATGCCCTACAGAGTACATGGCCTTTAAGTAATATAGATGTGTTTTGTCTCTGTATATGACATATAAAACATTCTTTGGTTAAGTTAGGCTTTGATGAAGAGATTTCCTGGATACTGAAGATCAAATGGAGGATAACAGCTGCTTGGGATAATTAGTCCTAGGAATAGACCGATTTATGGAGCATCAGCTCGCAGCTACATTTCTGCAGCCTTGCAAAGTAAGTTTGACATTTAAACACAAGATACTAGAAAAGCGAGCTGTGAATTTAGTCCATTTGGATCGATACCCCTGCATATAATTCTATGCTGAAGCAGCTCTGGAAATCTCAGATTTTACAGTGTTTTGCTGCTTGAAGTTAAAAATAACCTGAGTTTGACTTGCTGAGCAGTGGATGCTCCTCAGAAACACTTGAAATTTGCCAAGGAAGTGAAGTCCATGTTACATCTCCATGTTACATCATCTTACTAAAACACTTTTGTAAGAGAAAAGTGACACAAGCATATTATTTATATCTTTCTTAGTAAAAATTCGGAAATGTGTTCTCTTTTAGTAGCAGTGAAATCTTTTTCTAAAATGATGTTCCTCCCTAAAAATTACAGCAACTTGAACCAATCAGTATGTTCTTCCTGTCGTCCATGCAGTATGTATTGCCAAAATCCAAAGTATGAACAGTTTGTGGTTCTTGGGTTGCATCTCATCCAGTCATCATTGTCAACAGATGTTATTGGGCCTTAGGCAAATAATTACTCAGTGAGACTAAAGGAAGTTGGAATGGGGAGGTAATGTGTGCATAGCTGGATAGCTGGTCTCTTTTTTTTTTTTTAATGGGAATCCTAATCTGAGGAATTAAATAATTGTGGTAATGCCTAGAGAAGCCCAGGGAAGTCAGAAATCTAACAAGCTGGTTGCTGGACAAAGACATGGTAAGAGACTCTCTAGAAAATAAACTTCTAGTGAAAGTAGACCACTCAAAAGGTGATAGAAGTAGCACGTGTTCAGAGGAGCAAAGTGGATTGTCCCAAGCTGCACAGTAGTAAGTAAACAGAGTTTGCGTGTTACCAAAATTCACACTTGTATAGTGTTGTACATATTGAAAAACAACTTTAATGGTTCAGGCTTCTGTACTAAAAGAAGCTTTGGTTGATTGTGCACATACTTGGTTCAGTAAACTTGTCCTGTGAGAGTGGGTTATAACCTGAAACTTTGTCATTTAACTGTTGAATAAAAAAGCTTGGAATAGTATTGTGGTGGTGACTGATAACTATTTTCTTCTCATTTCACTCTTGAACTTCAGTAAAAGCCTGTTACTTTGTCAGTCTTGTTTAAATGTTTGATGTACCCTCAGTGGGAGGTGGTAGCTTGAGGTTCCTTTATGCTAGTCACCTCCTTATTCAGCACTTGCAGAGGTTGCAGAGCACTTGCTCTGAAGCCTGGGAGGTGGAGAAGAGAATTACCTGGACTCAGGGTTGTAATACCTTCATTTACAAACAAAGCTTAATGGGAACATTTCAGTTTCTTTAGAGAGCTAGTGGCATCTGCAAACAGAGGCTGATATATATGGATGGGATCAAAGATCTTGAGTGCTGGCAGAGGGCTTCCATAGTGAAAAAATTTGTGGTCCTAAGAGCTCCATTAGCTTCTGTTAGAGTGAACACCATTTTCCTTCACAAACCCAGAAAGGGTTTTGTTTCCATTCCTCTGTAATGAAGCTCTGTCCATGGAGGCCATGTGAACTGGGAAGGGGAGGATCTGTGCTGGAAACAGGACTCCTATCCTTGGGCAGTGCCGGGATGAGGTCTTAGCATTAGGCATTTTTTTCAAACTGATGATTGCTTTTCAGTCAAAAACATTTGTGTGTTCTGTCTGTGGATAAATCTTGTCTTGGGGAACATAGTATTTGAGTTTTCATAGCTTATGTTAGGGGCATTAAAACCTTGCTGTTTCTGAAATAGCAGTTCAAACCTTGATTGCCAAACAAGCTGGCAATCTGCACTGTAACATTCAATTTCTATGCTAGATGCTAAGCAAAGAAATAAGTTCTAATAAGGGAAGAGCAGCTCTGTTTGAGAGCTGGAAGCTTGCACTCAGGTGACCTCTCTTCTTCTACAAATATTATCTTAAACATGACTACAAACAATAACTGTCAGAAGTGTAGTTCTTGTTACTCTTTTTTTTTCATATATTGCATTAGTCTTTTCTGCTGATTTGGTGATTTGATTTTTACAATGACCATGTGGGATCTAAGCAGGATTCTCGTGTGTGAATGCTGGCCAAGACGTGCATTTACTTTCCATCATTTAGCAAGGTAAGGGAACATTTCTTAATTCTTACACAAAATATTTTTATGTAGGCCTCTTCAGTGATTTTTCTTACTGTGTCCTTTACAAAAATAGTATATTTAATTCTGTACTTCAGTGGAGACAGGTAATTCCTGTGTCAAAAAAAGGTATTTGCTCTTTGAAATCTCACTGCAATTAATGCGTGTTTTATTTAAAACACGCTCCTCTGTATATATTTTATTGATCGTAAAAGCATTGCTGTGACTTCTGTTCCACCTGTTAACATTAGAATTTATGCAGTTTACTACTTGGTGAAATACAGTGTTGCTATAGCAATGCCTTCATGACACGTCTTTCACCTTGCAAATATCTGCTTAATGTGATCCCCTTTACTGCTATAGTCGGTGCATTAATGAGTGAAATAAGCTGACGTCTTCCACCCCCCACACACTGTATTTCTGTATTTCCTCCGTCAGGACAGCACTACTGTGTCCCTGAAATGGCAAGGATTTATACAGTTGAACCTAATTAGAAAAATAAATAAATAAATAAAAGGAAACCTGGATGCTGTTGTTCAATTCCAGCACTCTATAATTTCATAACAAGGCAAAAACCTTCCACTGATTTACCTGTCAACTTTTTTTTCTGATTAAGATCTAGTTAGAAGCATTTGGGACACAACACTTCTTTCTCCAAGCTCTTTTCCTGCTGGCTCTAGTTGTGTCCTTTTAGAAGACTACATACATGCTGCACAGAGAATTAACCGTAACAGTACACTTCAGTTTGAGTTTAACCCATCTACATTTTAGTATTCGTACATCGGTGTTTAAATGTGTGCGAGGTGCCTACGCCTCCCTTATGGTCTTCAGAGACCTTCCCAGTGTTTTGCTTCCATTGCGTTAACATACAAAGCTCTGCACAACCTACTCTTCTCCGTTACCATGTATTTGTCATTTCCTGTTCAGGGTTATCTCATGCCTTCTACCTCCATCCCACACTTAGCATTTTCAAACAAGTACCTTCTTAATTTCTCCCTGTGCTGGTGTGTGTTTGTGGGAGTTTATCCATGTTGAAGTTCATTAAAACCTAATCCCTCAGCCCTCTTACTGACCTCAGGCTACGTCATTGTCCTCCTCCAGGTGTGTCCCTTGGTACTCTTGTTTTGCCATGAAGCCTACAGAAATGCAATAGCAGCTCCTATATTAAGACTGCTTCCGTCGTGCTTACCAATACAATCTTGCTGTTTCCATGTGCTCCTCCATATGCTAATATGTTTTCTTTTCTTTAGTTCTTCCTTTTAAAGTAGGCAGTCTCTTGCTGTGCTTGTACAGCACCTACTACAATAATGCTGCAGCCCAGAATTAGAATTTATGGGCATTGTAGTGAACAGAAATATCTTAATAGAATATCAGGCTTATTCACTTGTGCAAGTTTGTTGCCCTCTTACTGGCATAAGGGGAATTAACTCTTGTCCTGTAATCAAGTAATACTATATTTAAAACCCTTTTTGTTTCCTATATGGATGGTTCTGAGTTAAAAATCTTTGCCTTGTTCTTTCAGTGCACTGTGTTAAGGTAAAGTTTTCCAAATCACATCTAGCTTCTAACATTATTTTTTTTTCTTCTGAAAATATTTGAGGTGTCCTTGATCTGTGCCATATGCTGTTTACAGAGCGTGAGTTGGTTCCTACTTCTCAGAAATTCTTTCAATTCTCTCCTGTTCTGCGCTGGAAACAGTCATATCCTGGAACAAAATAGGCTGCTCTTTGTACCTGGCCCACTGGCACCGGTTGCTGTCGCTTGTCTGCTCAGTGCTGCTGCATTATCAGCAAATTTAATTCTTCCATCCTCAAACAGTTTTGCCTAGAAGCTGCAGATGCTGCAGAATATGAGCTCTTCAATGGTGTGATTGTGAGAGATGGTTACGTAGCGAGGAGAGTTAATAATTTGTGGTGTATAGCATTTGAGTATTAACATATTCATAGCTTTCTATGTGATTGTGTCGCTCACGAAAACGTTACTGCTGTGTGGTTTCGTGAAGGAAACTAGGGTCTGGGAAGACACGAGCATGCAGTTCTGTCGGTGTTGGCCTCAGTGAGTGCTGGCACTGTTCAGATGTCTTCCTGTGCATCCCCTGTTCACGCAAATAGCTACGTCTTTACAAATGGAGATGGTTAAAGGCAGGTTCAAGGGGGTTACAGTCGTGTCGGTACTTTTGGTACTTTTTTTTTTTAGCAACCTGTGATGCTTTTGAGAGCTTTCACATTCTCACCCACGTGATCCTATTGCATAAGCATCGCTTGTGCCGCTTTGAGAACAACGTATGAATTGAGGGGTTTGCAGCTGACCTCACCTGCACTGATTCGCTGCCTGTGAATGTGGTGCCTGCCTAAATGGGAGACTGGTCATCGCAGTTCCATCCTGGTGTGCTAGAAATTTCTAGAAAGTGCTTTCACAACTGGTTTGCACATGCCTTCGTTACAGATAGGTGATGTTTAGGTCTTTTCACTGACGATGGAAAAGTCTGGCATACTTCTCGGGCATACTTAACTGCCAAAAACTTCCTGACTGTGTTGTCTGTTGTTGAAGGGAAAAACAAGTAAGAGTGCTGTGTGTAGTCTAAAGGAAGAAGTAGGACTGGAGTAGAATTGGATTAGTTTCTCAGTTCTGCTGCACGCTTCCTGAGACTAATCATGTAAGTCTTGTTTTTTCATTTCTTGGAATCACAGAAGTTATTTCCTGCCCATGATGTAGTTTATATTTGCAGTGAATACCTTGGTAAGCAGGTATTGGCTCTTACTCTTCTTTCTGTGATGTCTAATAAATGGGTTAAGAGCTGGCTGGATGGCCAGGCCCACAGAGCTGTGGTGAATGGAGTCAAATCCAGCTGAAGGCCAGTCACTACTGGAGTCCCGCAGGGCTCGGTGCTGGGGCCAGTCCTCTTTAACATCTTTATCAATCATCTGGATGAGGGGATCGAGTGCACCCTCAGTAAGTTTGCAGACGACACCAAGTTAGGTGCGTGTGTCGATCTGCTCGAGGGTAGGAAGGCTCTGCAGGAGGATCTGGATAGGCTGCACTGATGGGCTGAGGTCAACTGCATGAAGTTCAACAAGGCCAAGTGCCGGGTCCTCCACCTGGGGTGCAATAACCCCAAGCAGAGCTACAGGCTGGGAGATGAGTGGTTGGAGAGCTGCCAGGCAGAGAAGGACCTGGGAGTGATGGTTGATAGTCAGCTGAATATGAGCCAGCAGTGTGCTCAGGTGGCCAAGAAGGCCAACGGCATCCTGGCCTGTATAAGAAGCAGTGTGACCAGCAGGGCTAGGGAAGTGATTGTCCCCCTGTACTCGGCTCTGGTGAGGCCGCACCTTGAGTACTGTGTTCAGTTTTGGGCCCCTCGCTACAAGAAGGACATGGAGGTGCTCAAGTGAGCCCAGAGAAGGGCAACGAAGCTGGTGAGGGGCCTGGAGAACAAGTCCTATGAGGAGCAGCTGAGGGAGCTGGGACTATTTAGCCTGGAGAAGAGGAGGCTCAGGGGCGACCTTATCGCTCTCTACAGGTACCTTAAAGGAGGCTGTAGCGAGGTAGGGGTTGGTCTGTTCTCCCACGTGCCTGGTGACAGGACGAGGGGGAATGGGCTAAAGTTGCACCAGGGGAGATATTTTACCATTTTTAGTCTTCTGTTTATATTTAGTCTTGTTTGTGCAGACCATAAGAGAACCAGTGAAGCATTTGCTTTCCATGAGTCCTGGATCTGGGCAGCTAAAGCTCCCGTGCACAAAGCTGCGTCCTTTTCTTTAATCACAAGGTTGCTCTGCAGCCCCATTTCTGCTGTTGTTCTGTCACCACCCCATCTGCTGATGCTTAGCCTTCCTTTCGAGCTGCACATCTTGAACCTTGTTGCAGCGCAGATTGAATAGAAGTGGGCTGGTGAATGGGGAGGTGTAGGGAAAACAGAATTGTTTTTTCCCTGTCAAAACCTGGTGGTGATCATAGGACCAAACACCAGAAGGCAGATTGTGACAACTAAGCAAGTTATACTTGTCATCGAGGATTTCTTATGCAGTATGCTCAGGCCTTAAAAAGGCACAGTTAGCAGGTGGTGATAAGACTGCAGAGAGATACCAAACGAAGAGGAAAAGTTTTTTAGAAAGTGACTGTGCTGTGTGGGAGGGAAGAAATGATCTGCAGGGGAGAAAAGCAAAGTCTCAGGCTGATAATTATGAAATATCTGGAGGTTAAGTATCTGGGGTGCCCAAAACTTTTTTTTTTTTTTTTTTTTTTTTTTTTACTGTATTTTCTAATAATTTGCAATCTGTCTTGCCAGTAATTATAGATAAGGACTGGTGAACATAGCCAGCCTTCTCTGCCTCGGTGGATCAAACTAGATGCGTGATGGCTTGTGACATCTTTGGGTTCAAATTGTTGCTTTTTCCTCAGCTTGAAACTGGTGATTTGTCTGTGAGCTGCAGTGTCTGCACTTTGAAGTTTCCTTCTTGTTGAAGACTGTTTACAAATTAGTGGTAAATATGGCAAATTTATACAAGCTGCTGACATGCAGTGTCGTGCTTAGATGTCTGCAGGTCCAGGGAGTGGGACAAGCCTGCCTTGCCACTGGCAAGTTACAGATTTTGGCTGATGGGTGGTTAAAAACTGATGCGATCCATTTTTCTAGAAGCTAGGTTCTTGCTCTTAAGATATATATATATATATATGTATACATAATGGGAGACTTATCCATGTCTCTAAAATCCATTTGTGCTAATGATCCAGTGAGTCATCAAACCCATTAGTATGTCTTGGCTTGTTCATTTTGTGCACTAAAGTGCATTTTTGCATTTTTCTTACAAGAAATGTTGCATTAATTGGCTGGCAGGTGGGCTGTTGTCCTTAATGGTGTGCTGGTCCTTGCAGGTATCCATGTCCTGAGTCACAGAGTGATTGTCCTGTTTGGTTCTGGTTTTCAAAGACTGACAGGATGACAAGTCGGAGAAACAGCAGTAATGAGGACGCTGAATTGTTTGGTTGTACCAGAGCAGCTGGTTAACCTCATCAGTTAAATACTGATGTCTTCCTTAGAGCTGATTTGTAATTGTTTAACAACTGAAGGAAGGGTATGGCTGTTTTGGGTTTGGTGGGATGACCAAGTCATCGTCTGGATAACAAGAGCGCCTCCTTGGGCAAGTCCTGAAACTTCGGCCATGGCTGCTGAGACTTCAGCCAGCGGTTTGTAGCGTTGAGTTACCCAGTCCTGAAATGATCAAAGAATGGTGTGGAGCTGTTTGTATGTGGTGCCCAAGGAAGAGGAGAAAAATATTAGATTACATGGTTATTTCAGTAGTTAAATATTTCTGTTACAGTCCCATTGCTACAATCTGTCCACCAAGGGAGATTAATTTATTTCAAATTTGATACTTTCACCACTAAATCATCATCTCCAGCTGGCACTGAAACGAAGTGATTTACATCATCTACATCAGCAGGGAAGTGTCACCTTTGTTAAAAAAAGAACCACCGACACACAGACTTAATTATCTATTCAGAGTGCAAGCTAGCAGCTCCAGTGCGGTGGCTTTTCTGCAGAACCGAACCAGATACTTAGAGGCATGATCAAAATCACGCTTACATGAAAAATTAATGGTAGCTTGTAAATATAGATAAAACTTTTTTTTTTTTTTTTTTTTTTTTTCCATGTCTTTTGTATAATTGGCTTTACTGCTTACCTGTTGCCAGCTTTCTCCTGCCTTTGTACAGTAGCTGATACACATCTGTTTAATAAAGGCGCGAGCACGGGGCTGTGTCACAGCCACGGATGTTGGCGGGTGGACTCGGACTTGTGGCAGCTCGCTCTCCGAGCCTGACCAGCGTGACGTGATGGATCCTACTCGCCTTCTGCAGCAGCACCGAGCGGTTTCGCTCATCAGAGCTGTCAGTATTTCAAGTATTTTCCTTGATAATTCCATATCAAGCCCTTTTAAGCTGCTGTTAGGTCGAGTGCAGGTGCTTGAGAACGCACCCATCATGCTGGCAGGTAGTTTGGGGTGGGTGTTTTTTGAAGCGTGTTGGTGCACAACGCGTTGTCACTAGCATTAGGTGAGGCTGCGGCTCGGATTCACAGAAATGGCCGTGAATCTGGTGGAGGAGGTCCCCAGCCCGGGGTCCCCTTGCCGGGTGCTCGCCCCCCGGGCTGCAGTGCTGCTGCGGGCCCCCCGCCGCCCTTTGTTTCTGCAGCCCAGGTGCTGCTGGAGGAGGAGGAGAAGGAGGAGAGGCTGCCGGTTTTCACGCAGTGATGCTAGGATTGTGGGCGGGCGCAACTCCCCCCCCCCCCCTTTTTTTTCCTCTTTTTCTCCTCTCCTCGTCCTCCCTCTTTCCCTTCAGCACCTCGGCTGGGCTGCCCGAGCCGCTGTCGCCCAGCCCTGCCCGGGGCTCTGCGCCCTCGCCATGCCCCCAACCCTCCGCTCGGGGCCGAGGGAGCCGTGAGCGGTGCCCAGCGAAGCCCCGGCGAGGCGCAGCCCAGCGGGGCCGGGCACCCATGCGGCAGGACCGGCTGACGGGCTCGCTGCGGCGCGGCGGGCGATGCCTCAAGCGGCAGAGCTCGGGCGGCGGCGTGGGCACCATCCTCAGCAACGTCCTCAAGAAGCGCAGCTGCATCTCCCGCACGGCGCCGCGCCTGCTCTGCACCTTGGAGCCAGGTACCGCGACCCTAATCCCTTAAGCCGCTTGGCCTGGCTCGGCCCGGCCCGGCTCGGCTGGGCGGTGCGGGCGGCAGGGCCGGGAGGACGCGGCCGGACGGTGATGGGCGCCCCGGGTAGGCGCGGTGCGGTGCGGGGAGGCGGCCGGCGGCAAATGGCCGCCCCCGGGCCTGCGCGGGGCGCCGCTGCCTCAGGCCGGCGGGCAGCGGGCGGAGCGGCCTCGGGACCCGCCCGGCCCCGCTCCACGGCCCGCAGCGGTCGGCTCTGCCCTCCAGCTGCCCCCACGTCGCTCCTGGACCCGCTGCTGTGCCGCCGGGCTGGTCCCCGCCTCATGGCGGAGCCCCCTCCTTTGTCTGCGGTGCGGGGCTGACGGGCTGGCAGCTGCCGTGCCGGGCTCGCCTCAGCACCGCGGGCTTGTGAGGGGCAGGTGCCCTGCCAGCGGCTGCCGTGTCCCAGGGAGATGGGCTTCGGGCTGAAAGGGGGATCCTTCTCAGCTCGGGGGATCCTTGCTGGGGGGTGGTTGCTTCCGTCACGGCGTTAGATCCTTTGGTTTTTAATGGAAATCCGGGTTTATAATAAGCGTTGTCAGGTCTTGCCTAATCCTAAGCATACTGAATACATGAGCCTGAGGTCTTAAACCTAGAGCAGTGCATGGGGATATATATGGTTCATTTCCCATTGTACTAGCACTCGTGTCCAAGATGGCTTTTGGAATTGCATTGTGCTGACTGCCTCTGTGCTTGAGATTCGTTTGGGATGCTGTTATTAATAGCAGGTTTATTGTGGTGTAGGTTTATAGCATTGCTGCTACTGAAAGGATTTCATTACTTCTGATTCTCACAGACCCCTGTAGTAGTCTTCCCATATTCTAGGTAATGATATCTGGGTAACGATGTTCTTAAAGGCTCCTGTGAAGACCAAGATAGACGATGAGAGGCACAACCACAAAGGCCATAGTCCTAAAGCTAGGAAATCCCCCAGGTCTGGGGTTTCCACATGGTTCAGTGTAAGTTAATAGGATGACATCATTCGGGATACATGCTTTCATAGTGCTGGAGAGAGGGAACCTAATGAGCCCTTAAAAAATATAAGCTTAATGAAATTTTCTTCAGGTTTTCTTAATACCTGTGTCAGCATATGTTTGCAGTGAGAGGCTTTTGTGGGCTGCAGATTTTGGATATGCTTTGATATATCCCAATGAGCTCCTTTGATATATCCCAATGAAATACCTTGGCTGCTATTTCTGATTTTGCAGGTGAAAATGCATATTTAGAAAAAAAAAAAAATTACAGGGTGAGACTAGGAGTCTTTCTGGTTCTAAAACAAGCAACAGCAACGTAGTAGTTCATGTTGCCGTTTTTGTCTCCAGGTTTGGACTCCCACAGGAAGCAGCTCTAGGCCCTTTTCCTTGTTTGTTTTCCATAAAATATTTATTGGTTTTCCATGGGAGACATTTCAAGAGCTGCTTTTAAGTACCAAGAGCCTGCAGCGATGTGCTTTGTAAGTTTGAAACTCTGGCTCACATAAGTGCATCAGAACAGATCATCTCCCTATGATTTTTCTGTTTTAGTATTTCTGAAAAAAATAATCTGAGACTTCAACCCCATCCTTTTGGAGTCTTCTCTGAAAAGAGTGCGTGATAATGTAGTGGAGAGGAATATGGGACAGAGATGGAGGGTGGACAAAAAGGGCAAATCCAGTGAAAACGGGTGCAGAGGGTCTGTGGCAGGCTTGGATAGGTGTGGGGTGCTGAAGCAGGGAGAAGGTGTTGGGGCATCCAGGTTTGTGGGGCGAAGGCAACTGAAAGCAGAGGTAAAGGGATTCGCTGGTAAGATGTAGCACATGAGGGAATTTAGGAGGGAAAAGACTGGATGTAGAAGGAGGCCTGGCTCATCACCAGCCTTTCCCCAGAGGGAAGAGTGGACAGAATGAACAGGATGACGGGACTGACTGCAAAAGAAGTGTGTGACGGGTGGCGAGTGTGTTAGGAGAAGGGGAACGATGGGGGTAGGAAGGTTTGGGAAACCAGGAGAGCTTGGAATAGGGATAGCCATTCATTTCCTTGGGGAAGCTCTGAAGTCCGGGGACAACTCCGGTGAAGAGCGCAGAAGCTGCACATGCAGAGATGTCTCTTGTGTCAGAGACAAGTAACAGGCAGTGGGTTTTTATTTTGGGAATATTTCTGACTAGCAACTGGGAACAAATAAGGGGCCACAGACTCCATGGCTTTGTGGAGTTAGGAGGTTATAGTGCACGGGCTGACCATGAAGTTTCTCACTGTACGGCAGAGAGACCTAGCTGCCTAGACTAGTGTTACCATGTGATGTTAGCCTTATTTCTAGTAATTTTCACATCTGTCTTAATTGTCAGCAATGATTTGATAAATTTATATGGATGGAAATTCACAGGTCTCATCTCAGTCTCATTTAATCAAGAGAAAGACAGCTTACCTGGTGTGCCATGTGAGCTCCCTTGCCATGATGTTAAGTAAACGATAGACACATTCCACCTTACTGCGAGGTTGTATCTGACCGTGCGTCACCTTTTGCAGATCGGGCTGTCTGCTTGCATCTTTCTTAAAAAGTTGGCAAGACAAAGGGAGAAGTTGTTGCTGAGATCTTTAGATGTCTTAGAAGACTGTGAAGTGATTAGTATTTGGCTGTTGACTTGAAAACAAATACGTGATTAAAGTGGAAGACTATTGCTCCTTTGCTACCAAGCAGTGTTAGATAACTTTTAGCTTAACAAAAGGAGTTCCTGGTCGCGACGCTGGTTTGTAAGTACTGGAGCTTTCCAGTACTTACCACTAAATTGCTTGGGAGTAAGAATCACTCTTTCACATTTACAGCGAGCGTGATGTGATTGCATCTTAGTAGGTTACCGGCATTGTTACACTGTTCTGAATTATTATGAAAAGATTTATATATTAGTTCCTGCTGAGTGCCACGGATTTATGGGGTAGAATATAATCAGCAGTTACTTCCAGGAATTACTGTTAACACTTGAATATTTTTGAAGGCATTTCTATTGTGGTTTGAAGCTTTTATTTTTCTAAATCTGAGAAGCGTGTCTATTAAACCTGAAGTGGGGAAATGACAGCACCCATCCCCAAGTCTGAATGATGCAATGCCAAAACTCTAAAATTCTTACCAATGCTTATTTTTGTGTGAATTTTCTTTATTTTTCCTTCTGCATGCTAAAACAAAAGCAGCCTTGAAGAAGAAAGCTTTGTCTTTTTCAGGCATTGAGGTTTCCCTGTTACTTATTGCCCCTTTTTAAATTACAGTGTGCAAATCCTGAAAGATATTTAACATTCCAGAACTAGCAAATGCCACTGCAGTTTGGGTTTTCACAGACTCACAGGCGTCAAAGTACTGGGTATCACTTGTGGGTTGATTAGTGTGGATTCTATATACTTAAATCTCGCAGGATTCAAGTATTGTTGTGTGGTGATGTGGGTGGTTGTTGTTTTTTTTTAATATGACTATTTAAATAGATATGCAAAATGGTTAGGGTTGATACTCTAGGAAGACCATAAGTTATGCATGACATACATATGGAGCAATACACGGTACTAAGTTTTGGAGGGAAAATACCAAAAGGCTTTGTTCTTTATGCCAGAAGCTCAGAGAGCGGCAGGACGCGCTGTTCAGGACCCGAGCGCTGGACAGCGGCAGCTGAAGGACCGGAGGGTTGCGGAGGCGAAATGGGTGCTGTTACGCAGCCTGACAAGCGCTGCTGTTCTCTGTGCTTACCAGATGCCCTAGTCAGGATACAGTGAGGCCTTGAGATCCTCATATTCATGTATTTTAAAGCGTATCCACTAATTTTCTATATAAAAACTAACATAACCTGTCCTTAGAGACAAAAAAGTAGTAGGTTAAATATTGGACATCCTGAGCAATACAATAGTTTTAACACCCCAAAGTCAGAAATTAATATCAAGTGTTTCAATGTCCAGAAGTTGACACAGATGGAAAGCACCTCTCTGTATATCTTTTTTCAGTGGTAGTTTGCAGTAAATCTTTTGTTTATCTTTTTCTATATCTTTTCATATGGTAGTTTGCAGTGTCCTAATATTATTTTCAGAACAGTGAAATACCTCTTTTTTTTTTTTTTTTTTTTTTTAGTTAAATGAATTGTGCTGAACGACAGCATTAATTTGAAGAGGGCAAAACTGCATCACAATTATTTTTCCTTTTTGTTTCTAGGGGTTGATACGAAATTGAAATTCACTCTTGAGCCATCCTTAGGTCAAAATGGTTTTCAGCAGGTAATTTGATTCATTTTTCTCTGTGCTTGTGAAGGACTGGGCTCTCTTCAGTTGAGATACTTGCCCTAGTTCAAAAACGCATCTGTCATCATGTCAGCATATTATTGGCTATTGTATGAAGAGCTGTTCCATTAGTATTTGGAAACCACAATAGGTTTTCATTATTTTCTTTTTTTTTTCAATAGTTTTCTTGTTTTCTCCTACATCTTTGTGTTCTAGAATATTATCGTTTTCTTAGATCATTAAGCAATTAATCTGTATTTTCCCTGTAAGTGGATTAAGCAATTAAACTTTGAAATGGTACAGAAATGAATGTGCATGTTCTCAGTGTTGTAGATGTTGCCACATTTTTGCATGAAGCTAACGGTGGACTTTTACCCTTTTGGATGTTTTTGCTTAGTGGCACGATGCGCTCAAAGCAGTGGCCAGACTGCCGACAGGCATACCAAAAGAATGGCGCAGAAAGGTAGGTAGACCTGTACCCGATGCAGGACACGTCACCTGTGGCTTCCCACGAGAGGGTGATTAACATCAATCTTATCAGTGGTTTTCAACCATTTATTTACTGGGAAATTTTACGTGAAAGTTGTGCTGGGATTTTCCTACTTTCAGTTCTTCAGTGATAACCTCATTCAGCAGCTGGAGAGACTGAGAAAGGTAAAGACAACGTTTACACCCTATTTAAAGGTTCTTTTTGGCTTAGATAACTTATCCCAGTGCAGCCGGTATTGTTTCAGCCTGTCAGTCCCAAAGAACTGCACTGGTGAAGCTGCACCAGCAGCTGAAGGTCAGCTAAAAGGAGAGATGAAGTTGCCAAATGCTGCTGCTGGCCAGAATGTTGATAGAAACATTTGACAGGGCAAAGGCAGGTCCCCTAAATGGGGGAGAGTTCAGAGTCAGCAGTGATGTGGAATAGCAGAGTACACCATCGCTGAGAAATTGCACTTGGTTAGTATTGTAGGAAAGGGTCCAGTGGGATTATGCTAAATTTGCCTTACTGCTTTCTTTAGCAACATTTGAAGTTCCCTAGCCTAAAAAAAAGGCTGTGTATGTATTCATCTTTCTTAACAACTGAGCAAGACACATGATCTCAGCTTTAAAAATTTAGTTCTACTAAAACAAATATTTTTAAAGCTTTATAAAATATAGATGGTTCCATATATTTTGATGTATCAGGTAATTTTCTTCCCTGTTTTCTTCTTGCTATATTTCCAAACTGAAATGTTCCTCTTTACCAAATGGGGAGGGAAAGGTAAGATTTAAGTGGCATTGCTTTCCTCATACCACTACCGTTTTATTTTTCATCTACAGCTCCAGTGAATTATTATATCAATTTAGTAGCCTTTTTCTTTCCTGAAAAGTTCTTTTATCCTTATTCAATTAGTCTCTTAGAACTGCTGTTTCAGCTTTTCTGTGGTGCATGAGTGGCAGAGGTGACAAAATCACTGAATTGCTGAGGTAGGAAGGGCCCTCTGGAGGCCATCTGGTCCAACCACTTCCTCAAGAAGCGTTACCTGGAGCAGATTGTCCAGGACCATGTCCAGATGGCTTCTGGATGGCTCCACAGATGGAGACTTCGCAGCCTCTGTGGGCAACCTGTGCCGGTGAACAGTCACCTGAACTGCAAAGAAGGGCTTTCTGATGTTCAGGTGTAACCTCCTGTGGTCCAGTTTGTGCCCAATGCCTTTTGTCCTCTCACTGGGCACCACTGAAAAGAGCCTGGCTGCATCTTCTCTGCACCTTGCTCTCATGTATTTGTATACGATCATAAGATTCCCCCTGAGCCTTTTCTTCTCTAGGCTAAACAGTTCCAGCTCTCTCAGCCTTTCCTCATAGGAGAGATGCTTGTTTGGCCCTTCATGGGATTCTTTCCGTGTGTCCGTGTCCCTCTTGTACTGGGGAGCCCAGAACTGGACAGGTTACTACAGGTAACTCACTGCAGTAACCTGAGCAGTGCTGAGCAGAAGGGAAGGATCACCTCCTGTAACCCATTTCTCCAGCCTGTCCAGCCCCCTGTGAATGGCAGCACAGCCCTCTGGTGTTTCTGCCACTCCTCCCAGATCTGTGTCACCTGCAGACCTGCTGAGGGTGCGCTCTGCCCCTTCAGGTCTCTGTCTTCCTTCCGACTGCCCATCTGTCACTGCTCCACGTGGCCCCATGGTCCTAACCAAAGAAGCAGTGTTAGAAGAAGGGATGTGGTCTTTTCGCTGCTCTTCCTTGGCTTTCCAATGACTTTTAACGTTGATACCAAAACGAAGGAAGCATTTGATGGTTTGGCAGCTTGCTCTGCTGGCCGCAGAAGGGGCAGGGCGACATCTGCCTTACTGCTGTGGCATATGACACCTGGGGTCCGGAGCTGGCAGAGGCAAGGAACATCACTAGGACGTTAGCAGTGCCAAATGCTGCTGGCAGGCAGAGAACAGCGTCATTCCTCTGTAGAGGTGGCTTTGTAGAAGTGGGATGGCATGTTTAAATGGAGAAAAACCCAAATTCTGTGAGTTGCCTATAAATTCCTTCACCATGCGATTATCTAAGTGTTTATATTTGTGGGAAGTGTCTGAATTTCTTTTCTCACTTGGGGGACTTAACAGCTGGTATAAAACTTGACCCATTTGCTTTCATGTTTTCTTTCTTTTTGTCTGAAGACAAAAATCCTTCATTGTTAGTTGTTGCCATTGTGTGCTCTGTCATGTGTATTTATGGCTCAGGAACTTTTCAGATGGTTAATAAAGGTCCATCCTTAGTCTTTAATACATGTAATTTTGGTAATTACTAGGCTTTAAAAGTAGGCAACATGTCTGTTTTCAGAACTGTGCGTTGTGCCAGTAATTTAGGAAGTCCTTTTGGAAAATTAACTTACTCTGATCCAAGTCGTAGTTCTTCAGATCAGCCCCAGATGCTTCATACTCAATGCTGCTTTTCTGCAAAGTTGATGAGATGAGACCACCTCTGCAGGAGAGAAGCACTATTAGATTTCTCTTGTGGTGTTTGCAGGAGACGGATCCAAGGCGGAGTTTGAGGAAAGCCTGCAGCTGTTTTATCTTTTATAAAACACCTTGCTGGTTGCGAGGTTAGAGGGGCTGATCTGACCAGGAGGGCCCTTGCAGTAGGTGGGCTTCCGTTTTGGAGGGCCCCTGGAAATTCAGTTTCTGACAGTGGACGTGCACCTTTGTAAGCGCTTCACAGGTTTGGATGCTTACTGCTGTTTCCTTCCTTTCTGCTTTAGGGAGCAAGGGTTTGCATTAATTATGCAAAAGTTATTTTAACTATAGTACTCTTCTGCATATATGAAGTCTAACAGCAGATCATCTGTGGCTGAAGTTGGTGAGGTTCATCTCACAATGGTTATAAAAACTGCTCATATTTTATATGAGAAATAATGCATTCTGTTGATTTTCCAGGTTTGGCTGACCCTAGCTGATCAGTACTTGCACAGTATAGCCATCGACTGGGATAAAACTATGCGTTTCACCTTCAATGAGAGAAGTAACCCTGATGATGATTCAATGGGCATCCAGATAGTAAAGGTAGTCAACTTATTGTTAGTTTCCTTTAACTTTTTAATGAAAAGTGGAGAATTTTTTTAAGGTAGAGTTTGGATTTATTTTTTTCTCTGTAACAGCTTTGGGAAAAGCTGCACCTTAATTCCATTTATGGCTCAGTAACAGAAAAAAAATTGCTATTACTGAACCTTTTTTTTCTCAGTTTATATATAAATAGATAAATACATATATATATAAAGAAATACTGGAGTAATGGAGACAGTTATATGGTTTTGTCCTCATCTCTATAAATAAAGCCAAATATTTTCTGGGGTTAAACAGTGTTATGTTTTATAATGAAACAATTCAACATCTTTTCAGTTATTTTACGGTAGTGAAACACCTTTGTCTGTATATATTTCTCAGCTGGTTGACACTAAATTTAAAGCAGAGAGTAGTTTCGGGGAAGGGCTTAACAGATGTATGCTTCTGTGGTGACTTAGATGTTAGTCTATTTACCTAGGAGCGATTGCTTGTGTTCTATAGCCGCCTTAATTACTGTACATGGAGCAAAGTACCTTGTGTTCCTGACTATTACAATAGTCGTCTGTACTTGGTAATTTAAGGTTATAGATATTACTCATGAAAAACTGTAGTGTGCTTTGCCTTTCACAAATCACTTAAATCAAATTCTCAAGGACACTGTTTTTGTTTGTTTTTGTGTTTTGAAAACTTTGCTTCCTGGCAGCACTTTTATAGTTTGATTTAAAACAAACAAATGGTTCCTCTTGTTTTACGTGGTCATTTTAAAAAATTGATTTTGTCTGTATTCATTTCCTTGTCCATATTCCTTCCCTAGCACAAATTACCGCCTCACAAATTTAATGAGAATGTCAAGCACATCCCGGTCAAAAACTAATGCTTTCTGAAACAAAGGTCTTGAAGGGGAAGCCCTTGACAGATGCTCGCTAGAAATTTTGTATCTAGCTTCAAACCTTGAAATTGCTGCTGGCAATGTCGGCTTCACACAAGCATCTGTTCTAATCCTTTGTTCCATGTTGTGCAATAATAGCAGGTCATGATATTCTGCTGAGCCAACTCATGGTGCAATGGTTGCCCCATGCAATAAAAGCAATTCAGAAATAGAAAAAATGTGGTATTTTTCCTTTAGGCTTCTGTTTAAGATACACAAAGTGCACTCTTCTGAAGTCTTACTTTTGGCAGTCTTTAAAATTGAGAGAAATCGCCACTCTGTGAAGGGAGATTTTAAAAAGAATTTCACAACTTTTATATTTTGCATATTTGAAACTTAGATGTCTTCTAACATCTAACATCTTCATAACTTCATATGAACATCTTCTGGATAACTTGTTAATTTAAGACCTTGCTCAAACTATTCCTCTTCACTAACCTAAAGGTTTACAGATGAAAAAACTCTCATCAACTTCAGGAGTATGCATCGGGAGGGTGGAGGTGGAAGGAAATCTTGGCCAGGCAGGATAGCTAAAGAGGGAAGGAAAATTCACACCTCTTCTGTCTCTGCTTTTCTCCTTTTTTCTTCTTTAAAGGACCTTCACCGGACCGGTTGCAGTTCTTATTGTGGCCAGGAGGCAGAGCAAGATCGAGTGGTATTAAAAAGAGTTTTGCTGGCTTATGCCAGGTGGAACAAATCTGTTGGCTATTGTCAAGGTTTTAACATACTAGCTGCGCTCATTCTGGAAGTAATGGAGGGCAATGAAGGGGATGCCTTGAAAGTGAGTAGAATCTTTTGCTGCAGTGTTGAAGAACGTGTTTGCTTAGTGAACGTCAGAGTAAATGAATGTGCAAATGCTGTAGACGGCCAAAAAGAGGAAGATGTGGAGGACTCAGTTGATTGTTATCTGTCAATTGTTTGTTATCCTGTCTGAGCTAAATGTGGACAACTTGAATGTTATTCTCATTAAAAAATTTTCAACCAAATAAGTGAGGTTTTGGCTGTAACAAAATGTAAGAGAACATTGCTACTGACTTTGGAAGAATTTAACCCATAATCCCAAATCTACTTCCAAACCCTGTATGTGGCTAACGCCTCCAGTTTCCATTACCAACACCATACACAGCAGTTAAAAATTGACTGTATTTTAAAACAAATTCTAGGAAGACACAAAATAGATATTTAAAATGAAAATGAATAGATTTGAAACTACCGTCAGGGCTATGTTAGCCATTATGGTGTTTTATTTTTTTTAGACCTTTTCTATTCTAATTAAGAGAAGACTTCATGAAGTTCATAATAAATCATAAAAATGAACCCCAGCTCACTGCAGTCATATGCAAATTTAATTGAGTAAACTCGCTCGTATGTGTCAGGGTCAAGATAGTAAAAGATTACTGTGACTCTTGAGATACTGAGCCATTTGTTTTGCTTTTGACAAAAATGTGGTAAATACTTAAGTCTGCTCAGAGCTCTAAAATATAAAGCTTTTTGTAATAGAGTCCAGCTACTTGGCATTTGATGCTTCATTTTAGAAAGCTGCCTGTAAAAATAAGAAAACAATATAATACGCTTACCTTGTCAGTCAGTAAACTTTTCTCTGAATAGTTTGTGCTGAAAATGTATTCAATGCTTTCAATTACTATTTTCATATGATTTTATACTGTCCAGAAACTTCTAGGATACCTTATTGATCGTATAGGAAAATTGGTTCCCCAATGATCTTATCAAGTCCAAATTGATTATTGGGAGCTGTTACTTTTGGGTTGTCTTTAATCATGAGCGGCAGCAGGCTTCTTGTGCTAAGGAGGCAATGGAATGGCACCAGACTGCCCTGGAGGGGGGGAAGCTTTTGTCACTACCAACTGTGGGACAAGCTAAAGAGGAAGGAAACCTGTTCGCAAGGAGGCATGAGAGAGAAAGGGGCTCTGAGGGGGTCTGGGAGTTAGCAAGGGCTGAGAATCTTCTACTGTCAAGGTGGGGAGGCACATGCAGGTGTTTGTAGTTGCTCTGTGTTCTGTAAAATACGGAACAGAAGACTCTCATTGCCTGAGAAATCTTGCAGACAAGGATAAGTGGCAGCATGTGGTCACAGGCAGCTGGGAGAAAGCAAGGAACAAGTAAGACTGCATAAGGCAGTACCCTCAGAAGTTCAGTATCTGACATCGTTTTTGTGGTCATCATAAAAGAAAAGAGGGATTGAAAGGCGGATTTTCTCCTCCGTACCAAGTACCTCTCAAGCCTTAGATGCTGTATGAAACGGAGGATAAAGATGCTTGTTTGAAATTTGAACAAGTGAGTAATGGAGAGTTGAAGCAGACATTGTGAATAGAGATTGCCAAGGATCCTGAAGTGAAGGCCACGGCCTTCTCTTGGGCTGATGAAATAAATTGCCTTCTGTATATTTGTTTCATTTGTTCATTCTCAAAGTTTGGCAGTATCCAGTTACAGGATTATTACCCATGCAGTTGAGCCGTCTTACTTGAAACAGATGTCTGCTTCAACTGTTAAACCGTTAAATATGCTGCTTAATTTAGCACCTTTTAAAGTGACAAGATGAAGTGCAGCACACGGTGACACATCGCAGTAAAACGTGGGAGGAATGTTTTTTAAAGAACAGTATCTTGCATTTTGGGGAGGAAAAAAGATTGTTTGGAAGATAAGTCTTCTAGTTGTGGCAGTTAACAACCAGACAACGGATAATGGAACTTTCCAGCAATTTGGAGAACCTCATAAACACCTATGGCATCAGAAGTGCAAAAAGTTGCCTTTGATTCAAGTAGTGCTTCCAATTTACTCATAGCTTAACTGTGAAATGGATTCCAGCCATTCATGGTTCATAAAATCTGACCAGCTTCAAGAGGCTGTCTTAGGCTTTGCACCTGGATTGCTTGTGGTTACCTGGAGTAGCTGTGGGTACTTAAAATATTTCATTTTCTTACAGATCATGATTTACCTAATAGATAAGGTGCTTCCTGACAGTTACTTTGTCAACAATCTCCGTGCTCTCTCTGTGGATATGGCTGTTTTCCGAGATCTTTTAAGAATGAAACTTCCTGAACTGTCCCAGCACTTAGACACCCTGCAGAGAGCTGCTAACAGAGAAAGTGGAGGTAGGCTCAACAGAAAATGCTGTTAAATTCCTTCTTGTTACTGTTTCATCTGAGCACAGGTCTAAAAAATAGTGTTGTAAGTGTTTACCTGAATATATGTGTATATATTAAGTTGTTTGAAGTGAAAGATGACCATTTCCTTTATTGATATGCTTAATATATATATAGGTGGCTTTCTCAGGAAACATAAATACCAAAATCATTTGGCCCCACAGTTAACTGCAAATATGATGATGTTGACGTGGTCATAAAATGAACGGAGTGGCAACACTAATGCACAGCATAGTACAAAAGCTACCTTGGAAAGGTGGTTCCTTGCTCAAGATAACTCTCTAACCACATACTGCTTGTAGTTGCTTGAACTTAGCTGTTCTGAGAAGAATTACAATGTGAGAGCAGGTGGCATTTGGTTAGTATTTCTTCACCTGGATGTTTAGCAATACACTGGTGCAAAACTGGGGTGGTACTTGGGTTACTACCTGAAAACTGGCTTTGCACTGTGAATTTTTCTCCAGACTTAATTCATTCTCTCCAGACTTAATAATAATAATAATAAAATCCAGCTGTTTCATTTGGGATTGAGTTGTTTTCTCCCCCCTACCCCCAAGTCTGGAATCTAAGCAAGTTCCATCTCAGAAACAATGTTGTGCGTAAATAAAATCATGACCGTGCCCAGACTGTACAAAAACAAAGGGTATCAAGTAAGCATTTGCTGTTTGGAAGTGTTTTTGTAGACAACAGCCTCTCTGGGGCATGGCCTTCAGTGCATCAATTGATACTAGGATGCATGAAGTTTTCTCTAAGCATAACAAGAAAATAGAACTGGAGGTCTTCAGGCTGACATACTAAAACTTGTATCAAACTGTTATCAAGCCAAAAGGAAAACTGAATATGTTAATGGCTGCTTCTGCTAAGCTGGAAGTGCATCAGCAGTTTAGGACAATAGATAAGACAGACTTCAATGAGAGTTGCCTTCATGCAGCTAAAGACTTCTTAGGCCTTTAGCTTCTGCAGAAATACAACTACTTTTTTTTTTTTTTTTAATAAAAACTTCTAGCTCCTGTCACTTCGGTGGAGGACAAACATTTTTTCTGATATTAAGGAAAAAAACCAAATGTTTAGTGGTGTTTTCAAAAGTTTAGTCAAGCACCAGTGCTGTTGCTTAGAGCTTTTGGCAGTGCAGCAGAATGAAGGAAGACTAAGTATGTCGTTTTTCATTGTTCTTCTTAGCTTCTCTTCAGACAGCTGCAGGCTAAGAAAGTTTTGAGCATTAAAAGAAGTTACTAGAACGTCTGGTGGATTTCTGTATCTGTTTCATACTCCGTGTAAAATAACAGTAAATGACAAAATTACTGGAAGCATTTATATCCTTTTATTTCAGGAGGCTATGAGCCCCCACTTACAAACGTCTTCACGATGCAGTGGTTTCTGACTCTCTTTGCCACGTGCCTGCCTAACCACACCGTTCTGAAGATCTGGGATTCAGTATTCTTTGAAGGCTCTGAAATTATACTGAGAGTCGCACTGGCTATCTGGGCAAAGTTAGGAGAGTAAGTGGTCGTTTCAATCTGATTTTTCTTTCGGTTTGAGCAATGTAAATAATTTCTATGTTGTTCTGAAGAGCATGTTCTCGGTTCTAAGCAAGATGTGACCTTTCAGGAGAAAGTGCAGCTTTTTTGAACCAGAAGCAATGTGTCTCTATGTCTTCCCTCAAAATACATGTGCTGGAGAATATCTTCGTGATGCTGGAAGAATGGGCATGATGATGAATCAATCCTTCTTGTCTCTTGTTGTTTGCATTGTCTGTGTATAATGTCTTCATGGTATGCTAAGATATTGGTTGGATTTCCCACTACATAAACCTCTGAGTGAGTTAGTAAGTACTTAGGGGGGTGCTATACAGAGAGTCTTGAGGGTAACTGGTTAAATTGGTCATAATTTACCTGAAACTGGAGATTTTAATTCTTAGATTTCCATTTATGGATTTGATCTCATTGGCTATACCGAAAAAGAGTTGATTACTAAAAGAATGATTTATTGCTACATGGTTCTTTTCTGTTAAAGTCTGCAAACACATTTTCTTGAAATGCTCTGCTTTTAAACACATTCTAGCAAAAATACCACTATTGATAACTTCTATTTCAGTTATTATTAGACGATTAATTTCTATTAATTTTGGTTATTATTGACTCACCACATAGGGCAAAATACAAGAGAAGATTAGTTCTTCTAAACTGTTTTTGTTGTCATGGCAAATATTTGCATTCCAGAGAGCGTACGCTCCTCCTGGAGAAGTAAAGGTTTTGTCACCAACTCCAGCGGGAGGCGTGAGCTCTTACAGGACAAGCAGATATTAGTTCAGCTGGAAACTTCTTTTCATCAGCTGCATCCATTTTTTTTGTGATGGTTATCCACACTTGCAATTTTTCCCTCACGGGCTGGACCAGCTGATTTACATTCAGCTCTGTCCTTGGATGTTTCATTTTTATTCTTTTTTTTCCTTTCTGAGTGAATTCAATTGTTTAGTTCAGTAGCATTGCAGGAGACTGTTAGAGTGTATCTAATTTTTAATCTGAAGAACAGTAATTAGAGTAATAATTACTTGAGACGTTTGTTTTGTTAAGTTTGTGAATGAAACTTTCCCAAACCATTTGCATTAGGATTAAGCTGTATGTAGTCCTATTGTGCTTTATTACCTTGTCCTTTAGATAAAGGTCCTATGGGGGTGGGTCTCCATGCTCTTACAAGCTGTAACTACAAATGTTCCAGTTCATAACATGATTTAAAAAAAGGGAAGTGATTGCTTTGAAGATATTTACTATAAAATCTAATAAAAGCAAAAATGAAACACATTTTATAAAAATGGAAAGGAACGGGATGAAGGAATCGCCTGTAAGAATATGGCCAAAAGAAGAAGCTATTTCACACTTAAAACTATTGTCTGTGGGGAATGGGAGGGAGCGTGGCCTCTGCATACGTTCTGTGACACTTCACAGAAAAGGACCCCTGGTGTGATAAGCAGAGATGCAGAATATAGTGGGTCACAGAAACTGAACAAGCATGGAAGTTCTGTAAGTTTGTGATTAATGATATCTAACAAGATGAGGATGTAAAGCGAGGGGAGAAGACTGATTCTTTTCCCTCTTCTCTGCTAAAAGTAAAATGGGGAATTGAAGGAAGTGGGACTGGGGACGATGATGGTCTCAAAGTCTTCATGCTTCTCTATTTTCTATACTTAAAAATGGGGTGAGAAATGCTGGAGGTTCAGTCATGCTTCGGTTTTGATGGAAAGAGACTAAAGAATGAACAGTTTTAAAATAGTGGTAATAGAGAAGATGGGAGAGGTCATGAAAGACTGAAATTATTAGGGAAGACAGGTAGTAAGTTTGTGGTAATTGGCTACATACCTGTTTATTTCCTTTTTCAATATTTTAGCTAATTCAGTCAAGGTTTTGATAACAGCTCAGTGGTTCAATGGTTGTTCCCTAACATAAACCCCTAAGGTAGATCAAAAGAAGCTTCCTCTTGTAATCCTTAAGAAAAAAGACTATTCTTTTTTTTTTTTTTGGGGGGGGGGGGGGGAGACCATCTCAGCAGATAGTGGCCACAGTACAGAGGAAGCTACAGTATGCTCATTTCTTTGAGTTTTCCAAGTCAAATGTAGGCAACACATAAGATTTGTTTAAGAGAAGAGAAGAGAAGAGAAGAGAAGAGAAGAGAAGAGAAGAGAAGAGAAGAGAAGAGAAGAGAAGAGAAGAGAAGAGAAGAGAAGAGAAGAGAAGAGAA
>CM021731.1:36110732-36191316 GCA_011075105.1 Heteronetta atricapilla
AAGAGAAGAGAAGAGAAGAGAAGAGAAGAGAAGAGAAGAGAAGAGAAAAGAAAAGAAAAGAAGTCTGTTGTGGTTTTAGGACGCTGCCATAATTGATGAGTGCATTTAAATATGAAGTAAAAATAGTGAGGGTGAAAACAGTAAAGATTCTTGTAATCAAAAGCAGATACTTCAGCAATGGTTGTGTAAACAAATAAGCAACCTGGAGCTAACTGCTTGTTGCAGGAGTGGTAGGAAGAGAGCTTTACTGTCCTGAAAGATCAAAGGGAAGCCTTTAAAGCAGAAGGTATTCTGAGGAAACTCAACTGTTGCAGAGACGCTCAGGAGACAGTCTGTCACTTGGAATGGGAGGTGAATTGGCAAATGTTCAGTGTCATACTAACCAGGTGGGGATTGCCTCTAGTTTGCCCGTTTGGGGTCTAGCCACAACAGAGAAACATGTTCAGCCCCAAGCAGTGATTCCACAGAAAATTATGACCATCTTTTTGCTGTTAGGTGGTCTGATGATGCTGTCTCCTACTTCTCCCAGTCTGTTAAGAGCAACAGGAAAAACATCAGTAGTGGAACATCCAGATGGCTGGAAGTAGCTCTGTGTGCTGGATGTGTTCCTGTTTGTATCTGTTTGGTTTTTTTTTCATCAGTGTTTGCAGACACTTCCACTTCAGCAGGATGAGATTGATGGCTTGGACACCTGGACACTTGAAATCCAGAGCTTTAAGATGCAGTGTGTAGAAGGCTGTGTGTGTTTGCAAATCTATGTCTACCTTTACACATTTTTTGATTCGTTGTTCTGAATTTGTTTTTCTGCATCACAGCTACATGGAAAGAATCACAGCTCTTTTAATCAACAAAGAACAACTTTAGAACTCCTTTTTGAGCTAGCTGATGATATATTGCTGTTCTGGTGAAGTCCAGAAAAGAAACAGGATTTATTTTCCCAGCCTGTATTTTTTAATCTCTTTTCAAATTCCTGGTGTAAGCTTGGATGAATAATAGGACATTCAATTTATTTCCTCAGAATAATGATTTCAGCCACAGTGATTTTTGAACTATGATTTTTTCCAACTGATTATCCATCCTGGATGGATCAAAGATCCATTCTGTTTCTAGAACTGTTACAGCTAGATTTACTGACAGTTTCTTTCCCTTCAGGGTATTTTTAGGAAGGAAAAAATGACTTGTGTATACATCTCAGACAACCAAGCTTGAGAGTGTAGATTACTTCTATTTTCTTCCAGGTTTATTGCAGAATTTCATGAGTCTTTCTAACCTGTAAGCTTCTCATTGACGGGGTGAAGATAACATTTATTTGCCCCTTGAAGGTGATGTGAAGTTAAATTAATCTTTGCAAAACATATTGGTATCTTTGAATGGACGTTGTTGCAAGTGCGAAGAAATATGATTGTGTTCAGCTATCTCATTGGTGGTTCATTGTGCTGCTTTGCATCCCTGTGTCTGTCTTTAATGGGTTTGCTGTTTGGAGGTCAGACAAAGGCTCTTAAAAATAAAAGAAAATAAAAACTGGTGGGAACAAGGTTAATTTTTGTTCTTGGAGGTCTGAAGAAGGGCCTTGAAAGTCTGGAGGTTTTTCTAATTGAATCAAGCCAGTGTAACCCGTAATCAAACTATTATACAGTGGCTTTATAATATGATCAGCTAAACTGACCAACTCATAGGTGTGTATGTAAGAGAGAACATCCCAGTCTTGTTTTTTTTTTTGTTTTTCTTTATGCAAGCATGCAGAATGTTACAAGATGAATTTAGCAAGAGACACTCCATTTTTGAGCTGATGGGTAAGCTCCTTGTGTTAGTAGGGGGCAGGGTTTATTGATCACTGGGTTATAAAAGTGAAAGGAGCAGAGTGAATAACCTGTCTGTACATGCGTGAGTCCTTTGTCTTAGGTAGTCACGACAATATGACGTGCACCGTCTTATTATTTGGAAGTGTAGGGGGGATTGCAATAACATAGGAATTACGGTGACTAATGGAAGTGCGTATTTTATGGTTGCAGAAAGTTCAGTTTTGGTTTGGAGGGATATGATCATGTGTAAAAGTAAAATAAGAAAAAACATTTGTTTTGATGTAGGCAAATAGAGTGTTGTGAAACTGCAGATGAGTTTTACAGTACCATGGGCAAGCTGACCCAGGAGATGCTGGAAGACAGTCTGATTGACAGCAATGAACTCATGCAGGTGAGTAATTGTGATGTAATTATTGTGTTTTCTGTTCATCCTTCTGGTGCTGATTTCTGAATAATTACACTTCTGTTTCGATGCTGCAGACACCTAAACTCTCCCAGGAATAAAAAGATAAATGCAGATGGCTTGCAGTTAAAACTAAAGTCTTATACGTTAAAAATAGAAAACCAGTAGGCTCCATTTGATAAAGATTGGGTATATGTTGACAGCTGAAAGTTTGGAGTGACACAGTGCCCAATTCTATTCAAGCAAGATGTACAGTCTCTTTGTAGTCATAATTTTGGGGGTTTTCTTTTCTATTAGTTTTTGTTTTGGCCAGTTATTTATTACACTGTGTCCTTTTCATTCTGTAGACACAGTAGGAGATACGAATTTATCAAGTAAGAAGGGGGAAAAAATCCTTCATTATTAAACAATTATTTAAAAATATAAATAAAAATGTCATGAACAGTGTCAGTGAACTATAAACAAAGACGTTTTTAGATAACTGAGCTGATTGAGTTCTTAAGCTTACATCATTGTGTAAGAACAAAGATCTACGTTGTTCTGGAAAAGAAAAGGGCCTTGAGTATTGCAGATAAAATTATATTGGTTTGCACTTGCATTTTTTTTTTTTTTTTTTTTGCTAGTGTCCATGACATTTTACTTTTTTAGGTGTTTTATAAAGGTTTCATGTTGCAGTTCTCAAGTCAACTTCTGATGAGTCAGAAAATGGTGGTTAAATAGGTGCAAATACAGAGCACGTAATTCACCTGAAATTTTTTTTAAGCGAAAAAAAAAAAGTCTGAAGTGTATGAAGTTGGGTAGATTTATTCATGTAGTTTACAGGTGAGTTTTTAGCCTATTATTGGCAGCCAAATTTCTTGACTGGGATTCCATAGCCCGGTACTGTCCTGAAGTAAAGGATCGCTTTCAGATTTGTGGTGGTGGTGGTGGTTGTTTTGTCTGAATAAGGAGCTCTGGTGGTGGGAAAGGTAACTACTATGGCTTTGTTTTGCTTCAAAACATAGAAGTGCAGCTGGTCAGAGGTACTCACATGCTTTTTAAATAGGTGTTAAGGTTCCTCATGGGATAGTCCAGATAATGAGGACACGTGAGGAGGGCAGCACAAGCTGGTGCCTTTTCATATTCAGTGTGTTTCAGTTCCTGGTCGCAAGGGTTAGCACAAAGTCAAGATGTAGCATTTGTCACAAACGGTGATGTTGGGAAGACTGAAGGGTGCTTCAGTGACTCTACTGTATTTTTTTCTTTGCTGTTGCCTGTAATGAAGATAAGGCATAGGTAAATTCCTGGAGGGTTGGAAGGATACTTTTTTTTCACTGCTGTAATTGTTGTGAATATGTTAATTTAGCAGTCATTTTGTGCGTTAGCAAGAAATAGGCACTTGGTGCAAAATGACAGGAGTGCTGCGGAGGGATATCACTGGCATTGACATGAGAACGTGGTACTTCTCAAAGTTTGCTGCAAGGAGAAGCAGTATGCCTGTTTCCTGGGTGTCCTCTCAGCTGAAGAAGCCACCCTACAGTCCAGGTAGCATTCATCCTGCGAAAAGGCAGGCGTTGGCACTGGAGCCATCTCTGTCTGAGGTGCTCACTCCAGGCACTCTTTACCCTAGGTGAGAGAAGTAGGCACTGTAAATGTTTGCTGTTAGGGAATATGAATCCCACCGCGTGCCTGGCCGCTTCATTTGAACGTTTTTTTCTGTTTTGGGGAAGAAAATAGAGAAATGTGAACCAGTGCATTGAAGAAAGGATCCAGGCTGCTTGAAGACATTATTTTTATAAGCTGCTTTAACTTTTTCCAGAGGAGTTAGCCAGAGATGAGTGTTTAGACTGCTTTGTTTTCAAAATGTTTTTTTTTCTGTAATCAGAATCAGAGCAATGATTTTACTTGCATCTGATACTTTTTCGAAGTATCTTTTTCAAAGAGCGGGAAAGGATGAATATCCTACTCTGCTTTTTCTGTACATTTCAGTGAAGGTTGTTGCTGATGATCATCTCACTTCTTCTTAAGCTTGTGTGACGCTTCCATTTGTATCTGAACTACCTGCCCAGGCTTGCTTAAGCCAGTGAAGAGTAACTGGCACTTCTAGGCCACTGGGAAAAAAAGGCCTATTGCCTTCAGGAACTAGAGGAGGGAGGTGTGGCTGGTGCTTCAGGGGTAAGCGTTGGCAGGGCAGATACCTAAATTATATCGGAGGACTCCTGTCCTTATTCTGTTCACCAGCATGTGTAGTTGGGGCAAGTGTATCATTTAAAAACCCCTCCCTTCCTCCCGTGCAGACAGTAAATAATATACTTAAGACTTGCAGCTTTTGTGGATTTGGCCCTTACATAGTAAGAGTTCTTCTCGTGTTATGCTGAGGAGAGCTCGGAGGGATCGGAGGAGCAGGCAAGCCTACAGCCTCCTCCTTTTTCATCATGAACAGTTCAGGTAAACAAATGGTAAGTGCTGCACGCTTCAGATGCTAGACTGCATATGCATTTAGGCTTGGAAGCTAAACAAATAGGGTATTCAGTAATGTCATTTATTGGCCTATTAATAACCTTCAGCTCTCGCATGGAGACAGAAGGCTTTTTGCCAGGTGTCTGCAAGTTCTCTAAGCAGCATGTGCTGGCTAGGTTGAGTAGACGCTTTGATCCCTTCTCAGAAAGCGAGCGTTTTTACAAGCAGCTAAATTAATTCAGTTTGTAGGCTTAGAAACATTCCAGTGTAGAGGAGATGAGAAGAAAACAGGAAAAGGAGAGGCATCCCTGTACGTTTACTGTATTGGAGGGAAATAGGGGTTAATCCCTCTCTGTTATCCTAGTTTTAGGATAGACAGTTACCTGGATGTGATGGTATTCTCCTTCTGCTGGAGGAGCACTTAGTCTGTTTTCTTTTGGGTTTGTTTGTGCTTTTGCTTTTTGTTTTGTCTTCCTAATGAAAAGAGAGAAAAGCCATAAACCATTGCGGGACAGCTCGAGTGAAGTGTTTGTGAGCTATCTGCCAAAGCAAAACCACTTGCTCTCTTTTGGAAGTCACAGTCAATGCCTTTTGCATGGCATTCTGCTGAGGGTGTGGATGGCTTTGCATTTTTAGAGAGAGGCACCAGACTGAGAAAGTACCGCTGATCTGAGGTGAGAAGGGAGGGTATTTTTCTAGTCTCTTTTAGTGTTCCCAAAATCTGTCCCTCATGACCATAACTAAGATAATGAGTTTGGCTGCATTATGTTTTTTATTTGTATGCAGTTTCTGACTGACACAGTTTCATCAGAATCAATCCAATAGCATCCAAAGCAGTGTGCAAACTAGGAGCAAGATTCTTTGCCTCTGAAGCATTGCTGTGAGATCACGGGTGCTGAGTGACAGTAATGTTTGGATGTCCAGGGGAATTTGCACCAGCATAAAATCTGTTTGTGAATCTCTCAGATAGCAAGCGAGGCGCCTAGTTACTATCTAATAACAAGTAATTAAGTTAAAAATGTGGACAAATGAAAGAGATTGCACAGGATCTGGAAAAGATGCAGATTAGAGACATGCAAAAGCTGAGAGCATAATCTAAAACAGTAGGTGCGAGGAGTAAATGGAGGGCTCAAGCTGACTGTTTCACATAAATGGTAACTCGCATATGGAAAAAGTTACCTGGAAAGGCTGTTGACTTAAAAAGTAGAAATAAATTCCAGACGCACCTCCTCCTCTGTGAAGGGAGAGAGTGGAGACATATGGGGAAAAACACAGGAAAGCATGATGGAGATCAAACAAACAGACAGGCACGTTGGGCCGGAGGTAGGTCTTTCTCCAGATCATAAAATTCCTTCGTCTGGTAGACTGCCGGCGTATCACTGTTCAGGCCCTAGAGGATATTTATCTTTCACAGTAGCACTGCAGTTCTGTGGAGTGGCAAAGCCTCTCACTTCATGCTTGGGGTTTCTGAAGGCGCTCTCCTTGCCTTCGTTTTTGCAGAGCTCAAATGAGAAAATTCTTTTTGTGCAGAAGCCTGTTGAGCTGCACTATTGACCTGTGCCTGATCCAGCCAGGAATACTCTTCCTGCTCCTAATTGCTTACATCATTGCCACTGGAGAAACGTCTATCTGTGTTTTTTTTCCAATCAGGAAAGGTCCAGCCCTGAATCTCACTGTGTTTAGCACAAAGCACTGTTCACGAAAGGATTAAATAGAAATTGTTCAGAATTTCCTTTCATCTTAATTGAAGTTATTTGCCTTCACATGAAAATGTCACTGACTTAGTAGGACAGAAAAAGAAGCAAAGATGTCCTTTCATAGCCAGAGATATTTTTTTTTTACATTGCTGCCTTTCAGAAGACATTTAATTTTCAAAAAGCTTGATTTTTCAAAGAAGCTCTGAGTAATGATGTTTCTTTTTTTTTTTTTTTAATGCAAAAGTAGGGGGAAAATGAGCTACTAAGATAGGAACAAATCAGCAGTGGTACTGCAATGAATTTTATGTATTTTTATGCCAGCTTGGCTGGTGACATGCATTCTTTTATTACAGAATGAATTAAAGCAAAACGGATATGGAAAGCAAGTACCTTTGCTACTGTTTGTCTTGTTAACTCTGGGTATTGAAATAAATAGTATTAGGGCTTCGTATTTTAAGTTCTACTGCAATGCTGCACTCAGAGAGTTGCAGAGACTTTTTTTTGGTCTATGATAGGACAAGTCTCTTCTCTTACAATTAAAAAATAAATAAAAATTGTCCGCTAGGTGGGTAATTTGGGGTCCTTCCTGTTTGACTGTGACTCAGGTGATGTAAGGGATCTGTTAACAATTCCTGTCAAGTGAGGATTGTCAATACCTTGCTGAATACTTGAGCAGAAATGTAGGAAGATGCCTAAACCCTCGGTAATGCATGTGTGCTGGCAAGGAGAGGACTGGTAATGATTATGGAATAGGTACAGTAGCTGAAAAGGATGCTACCTCTCATATTATCTTACATGCTTTTAAAACTACGAACCCTGCATTTTTCTATTGAGCCAGTCTTTATTTTTCTTACAGGAAGCATTGACTGCATCATAGAACTAGACCGTTTACGCTTTCTTATAGCAAGACTGAAAGTCTGTTCAGGGAGAAATCTTTTGTGGGACTGTTGGTTAAAGGGACAGTTTTAAAACGTGCATATTTTTTTTCCCAGACTGTTTATACCATGGCTCAGTTTCCCTTTCCACAACTGGCAGAATTAAGGGAGAAATACACGTACAACATCACTCCTTTCCCTGCAGCAGTAAAGTCAACTTCGCTTTCAGGGTGAGTTTGAAATGCACTTCTTACAGCATGTAGGATCATTGCTTAGCCTAAAAGATAGTGAAATGACAGTAGTGTCTTCCCTTATATGCACCTAAAGGAGATAAAGATGTTTGGTGGTGATCACATTTAAGAATGCCTCTTCCCTTTTCCCTTATGTTCTCATTTGACAGAAGGCTAGGCAGAACCAGAGACAGCGACGAGGAGAACGACCTAGATGATGAAGACTCAATTGTCAATGCGATTGGCTGTCTTGGGCCATTAAGTGGATTCTTGGCACCAGAGCTCCAGAAGTACCAGAAACAGATGAAAGGTAAAAGTATTTCAGTTAATTTTGAAAAATGTGGTGAAATCTGCGTGACCTCGAGAAATCATTTGTATGTTCAACTATGGAAGCTGCTATGCAAGTTGTATTTTGAATTCACATCGGGATTACAGCAGATACTTGATCTGCAGTCCTTGAGGAAGTCAAAGTCGATTTTGAAGGCTGCATGCATACAATCAATAATGGCATAGGGTATGGATTTTGCTACAATAGTGTTTAAAAACAAAACAAAACAAAAAATACAATAGTGATGCCTACACACAAAAAAGAAGCAAATAAATGAAAAAGAGGTCTACCCTAAATCCAAGCTAATTTCCTAGAGACCTATTAGGTAATCAGCATCTTCTGAAGATTATACTTTCAGTAAATAATCTTGATCTTTATTAGCATGTATAGTATTGGAACATATCAGTGAGGAGTAAATTCTGCAGATAATTTCACTAACCTATTGGCCAAACCTTCACACTCTTGTGTATGCCGGGTATATTCACATTAAAAAACAAAATAATAAAGGTAGGGGGTATGACGTAGGGTGTTCTGACAAAATGTTACTATCATTTCTTCAAATCCTTCCATTGAAATGAAACTGTTGACAGAATTACATGTTCAACCATGCAAACACTCAAAGGAGAAACAATTCTGATGCATATGAGAAGAGCAGATCATCTCGTAGTGGCCTTTATGAAATGATGATCAGTGGTGATTTTATGATGCCCTGGGAGAAGCTATAGTTGTTGTTTTATTTTTTTTGTTTGTTTTTTAAAAGAGGATGAGTAGAGGGGGACACAGACTGATGGAGCAGTCACTGTTACCTGATTACACGTCATTGTTCTTGTGGTTTGGTTTTGTTGAGACCTTTATGCTGGAATCTTCCTCTTGATTTTTGTTTTTTCCTTCCTGAGGGGACTGTAAGTCTCTACCTGCTGCTTGAAGCTAGCACTTAGAACATCAAACTTCTATTGCAAACTAAGCCCAAGACAAACATCCCTTGGAAAAGAATTATCCCCTTGACCCTGGAGTGTCAGTTTGGTGATGCATCAGAAACAGCTGTGAAAATAAATTGCACTGCTTCTGTTGCTCTGTGGCTGTTAATCAGAAAGGCTCTGAAGTTGCCTGACTGCTCAGCTGCTCTGTATCTATCCCTTCTCTTGCTACTGGCAGCTTATTCCCTGGGGTGCTGTAACTGTTTCTTGATGCCTCTTGCTACTATCCCTTAGGTGGCTGATTAACCTCTCCTGCCTTCTCGCCTGTAATGTGTTTTAGAACTTGCATTGCTAGCCTCATCTTTGATCAACAGAGCATTTTTAAAACCACTTCTTGAATTACTTTATTGATGGTTTGGTGTACTTTAGGGTAATTAAAAAACTGACAATAACTTTCCATTGCTGTGTTAATTGATGTACTCTTGAAATGTGCACGCACTCCCCCCCCACCTCTTCTATTTTTAAGCAGTAGTTCTGGAAATGTAATGCTTACAAATATACTGAAGCTTTGTGAAAAAAACACTGTATTATCCTAGCTTTAATTAAAGACTACAGTTAAATAAGACAATAGGAATCAGACATCAGCTTGCCTTGCAGATAATCTGCAGTATTCTTCAGTATGCCACTTAACTCCTCACCTTCCCTTTATTCCCACTCTGTGCAGACCAGAATGAAGAGCAAAGCCTGGGCTCCAGCAACATCGCAGAGCTCAGCCCAGGAGCAATAGACTCTTGCCGAAGCGAGTATCATGCTGCTTTTAACAGCATGATGATGGAGCGTATGACCACGGATATTAATGCACTAAAAAAGCAATATTCCAGGATAAAGAAGAAACAGCAACAGCAGGCTCACCATGTGTACATTAGAGCAGGTAATATATCAAGACACGTTTCATTTGCTGATTTATTGTAAGCTAGCCTCATCAGGAGACAAGGCAAATAAGCTTATTTTACTTTAAACCAAACAGAGAAAACAAGAGGTTGATGCGATGTGCAACACCGTAGCAGTAGAGTGGGTACAGCTTCATACGCACCAATCGTACATGAAACAGTGATGTTGTTTTTTCTCTTGTCAGGATCTGAAGATGATGACCCTGGGATATTTTTAGGTCCCAGGGACCAGCTGAGCAATGGTATTTAAGCGTCTTTGTTGTCTGGGTGCCTTGATTTGATCTCTCTGCTTCAAAAGCTTAAATCTTTGGCATTCTTGGAGTTGACATACTGATGCACTGAAAAAAGTGAAATGAGGAAATGAGTACGCCTTGGATCAAGGGGCAGGCAGATTCCTAACTGCTACATATCCTCCTACCTCCCCCGAGTTCATCAGGGCATGGCAGGTTGCACAGCTGAGGAACTGGCCCGAGTGTTCCGCTGTGGCTGACAGTTTATCTAGCCCTAACGATGCTGCTCTGAAAATTGGACCAGGCATCAGTTTATGTGGCCATCTGTGTTCTGAGTCTGCTTCCCCAGTTGGTACTCAAGGACACGGAGGTTAGCCTGAACAGAGCAGCTGAAGGTTTTTAATGGGCGTGCAATCGTTTGTAAGAAGGGTTTTTTTATTTCCAATATTTGGAAGCAAGGTATTTGCTTTGAACAAAGGCAGCAGCCATGCAGAAACAGTGCAAACAGGAAGATGTTGATTCCCAAGGACTGCCAAAAAAATAATAATTCAAAAACTGTTCTAATTTTACTAATCATGATTCAGGGCTGGTTTTGTGGTTTAATCGAACTCTCACCTAATTACCTAATCCTGGATTTACTGCAGTGGTTTAATTAGAGAACCTAATAGAAGTGAGTTGGTGTGGTTTTATCTATTACAAATATACTGTTCCATTCGCCAGTCACACAGGCCTCGCACACAAGGAGGGGCTTATGTGGCTGACTTCGCCTAGGGACTGAATTGCCTCTTACAGCTGGAAGAGAAGTGAAGGGGGGGACAGACATCAGAAGCCAGTATTATTGTTGAACTTTCAGTGACAGTGCAATTCCAAAAATGGAGGAGCTGTACTTGTACAATTTATTTATTTATTTATTTTCTGGCTCACGACCTAGCCGTAGTTTAGAAGCAGGGAGGGAAGATGGGAAATCTTTATCACAGCACTTTTAGCTTTGTGTTCAACTCCAAGATGTAAGAGGAATTCAGTGATTTTACTGGAAGTCAATCCTACAAATCTCTGCTATACCTCAAGAAAGGCTTCAAATTCTTTGCTCGCGGATCCTTTGAACATCAGTTTGTTCCGATGTTAACAATACCATGTTTCTTTTAAACCCTTTCTTTCAGACAAAGGGCCAGTTACCAGCCTCCTTCCTTCTCAGGTAAACCACTCCCCGGTGATAAACCACCTCCTTTTAGGAAAGAAGATGAAATCAAATAACAGGTCTCTCAAGAATGCTGTTATTCACATCCCAAGCCATGCTCCAGGGAAGATGTCTCCCATTCCCCAAGAAGATCTTAAATCAAAACTGAACTCTCCGTGGCGCACTCACATACGAGTTCATCGAAAGAATATTGCTAGAGCTAAAGACCAGCTGGGCCATGGGGATACCGTAGGACTAATAGATGAGCAGAGCGAGAGCTGTAAAACAAATAGTCCTGGTGCAAAGGAGGAGACTCCCAAACGTTCTGATTTCGGAGAAGAAGGAGGTGGTTTGGATGACAGGACTACGCGAAAAGCTGACCAGCAGCAGTCTGCTGACCCCGTCTCCACAGACAGCACTACAGACGTGTCAGTGGTTCAGCTAAAACTGGAAGCGCTGGAGCTCGTCTCAGATAACAAAACTGATGCTGAGTCAACGCCCAGTCAGTCCTGCCAGCCACGTTTATCTGAGTCGAGCGGTTTGTCTAGTGACAGTGGGCACCTGGCGAAATCTCCCCAGCCTGGGATCCCAAAGCCACAAGTCTTCAATCCTTTCCCCAGTGTCAAGCCTCTTCGAAAGTCAGCGACAGCCAGGAATTTAGGGCTGTATGGCCCCACCGAAAGAACGCCAACTGTACACTTCCCACAGATGAGCAGAAGTTTCAGCAAGTCAGCAGCAAGTGGCAACAGTGGGACCAAGAAGCGATGATTTACCACGTGGCACTTTCCATTTCTGACAGGGAAAATGTGTTTTTTTTTAATTTGATTTTATTATGTTTGTGTGTATGTGAGTCCCAAAGAATTTCTGATCTTTAATTAAGTAAAGAGGACAAAAGTGGTTACCAGATGTATAAATACGTGTCTTTGAAAATTGTGCTCCCGTGTTGCCATGGGATAGGTTAGTGAAGATGCACTTTGGCACCCTGTTGTCAATTCTGATGGTTCTGGGGTAAAACAAACGTTGATTTGCAGTGTGAAGCATACTATTTCTTTAAATCTAATCCAGGCATGAAATCACCAGCTGCCTTCAACCCCGTAGGCCCCCGTGGCTGCCTCCTGTCTCTTTGAAGGCTGTAAGGACAAGTTGTCTGTCTGGTGCAGCACAACAGTAAAGCAGTTTTTATGACTGTTAGGCAGCCTCCCTGTTAGACCTCGTTATTATGCTCCGTGAGTAGCTGGAGAAGCCACAGCTAACAAAAGCACAAGCAGCCCTAGCAATCTACAGTATCACGTTCGGTGTCAAGCATTGCCACTTATTTATGCTGGGCCATCTGGCTTCAGGCATCCTCCAACAGCATGTCCCGCTTCTCTTCCCGTGGCAGTCCTCTGCTGCTAGTGTTCTTAATATAAATGTAACCAGTGAGTGTGAGAATAACAGGCGTGAGCCCATCTACAACACTGCTTTGCTCCTTTTCTATTGCATACAACTGCTGGGGCATTGCAGCACTGCAAAATTAGGCATAAGGAACAAGTAGCCATACGGTTGTGTTGAATATTATGACACATCTTGGCTTTAATCTGTGTAAAAAAAATCCTACCGAGATTGCAACCAGTTTTGTAATTAAAAAGTATTTGCCTGCTTAGCAGTAGGTAAAATATATGAATGTTCCAAAGTAGTTTAGGAGTTTACATGCTATAAATAGAGTAATTAGATACTGAGGGTGCCACTTGTCATTAAAACCCAGCGTATCAGTCGCGATGTCAGTGGATTGGACGCGTTGGGCTGTCGTGGGGTTCCTTGGCATGGTTCTGGTTCGTTGTGAAACAAAAATGGCTAAAATACAGGCTGAGTATTTGCTTCCGAGTCAGTCCCTTTTGCCAGCTGCTTACAACATTTTCTCAGAAGCTGAGGTTTTTGATACGTCCCCCACTGAAGTCTTTTAAAGCTGGTGAATACTGCGAGACAAATGACAGATACATGTATTAGTCAGGCAGAGAAACTAAATGTGGATAATTCACCTTCAGGGTTGCAAAAATCAAGCATTCTGACTCCAAAAATAATAAATAAATCATGTTGCTCTTAAAATACTAGAGCTGTGCCATGCTGTATGTATTAACTGTGATTCGTGACCTTTTTACTTCCAAGTTTCTCATGACTTGAAACTGCCCTGACTTTAAACTGGTGTAAAGGCTGTGATGATGAATCGATCCCATTGTATGCAATATCTTCCTCAGTTAAAACTGTCTGTTAAATTTGCAAATTAATATATCGTTGTCTATTTATTAATGTATCCCATGATCTCTAGGATGTGAAACCCATTTTAGCTGTACAGTATACCCCTGTTTGTTGTTGTGCGGATGATTTTATTTCACTGTTGTATTTTATACAGGTGTGTGCATATAAAGTAATATACAAGTATGAACACTATAAATGGAAAACGGTTGTAGATCAGGTTTTGCCCCCGCCTTATTTTCAGGTTAACTAACATTGTTGCTCATGATTATTTGTAGCACTAAGTTTAAAATAATGTAGAGTTTAGTCACTGCCCATGGGCTGTATGAGAATGGTTTCTGCCTTGATTTAAAAGAAATGCACTTCTTTTCAAAATCTTACTGTGAATCATTTTCCCGATTTTTACCTAGCTTTAGCATATCGTGCAGCTGTGTGTGGAACTAGTAAAAATAAAAGGATTGTCATGCTGAAAAAACTGCTGAAATGTCACAAGTACATGCATGGATTTTCAGCGCATTAAGATGTGATTAAGGTAATGGAAAATGAGCAAGCTTCGCACAGATAACAATCAGGGGAAAGAAATACCAATAAAATATTGATTCAGATCTAATCAATACTTGATGAGTGTGCTTTGAGGGGCCTGTACTGTACCTGGACTGTTAGGGTCGAGGCAAAGGAATCACAGCAACTCTCTGCATTACTTCGGTGCTGTTTGCAGCAGGAAATTGTCTCTAAAATGACATTGAGTTTTCTTGTTTCCCATAACCAGCACTATTGACTAGTTTGGTACCCCAAAGGAGGTTTGATCTACCTGAAATCTGTCTGCTGAACACAGAGCAAAATCAATTGAGTCACTTGGTACTAAGGAGAAACATTAAGGATAGGTCCAGAGAAACAGCAACCTCCAGAGAAGTTTCCAGTTATTTTTCTCTAAAGATTCCCTTCGTCCAGTGAGGTCTGTGGATGTAAGGGTGGCTTTGCAGCATCAAGGACGTTGGGAACACGGCAGCAGGAGTCTCTTCCACATGAACCTGCATTTTGTTTTCCTTGAGGCAATTTTCCTCAATGAAGCCTCATTGCTTTCTCCCATGCAACTGAAGCAACTTTCTATTTGTTATTATATTTTTTTAAATTTCTTGAGTCTTTTTATGAGAAACTATTCTGTTAAGGTCAGATAGACTTTTATTTCCAGGAACTCTCTTCTGCATCATCAAAGGGAAGCTCTGAATGGATGGGCACTTGATTGGGTTTTGGTGGTTCTTAGAGCTGCGCAAATGGAAACTGGTCTGAAGCTATTCTGAGGTTATTAAAAATTCACTTTGCTTTTTGGGTAGAAATGGTAGATAGAAGTTAGTTTTCCAGAACTGCAGGCAGAAAATAGTTGATTTCATCCACAAGTGCAGCTAGGGAAAATATAATTTTGTATACTTAACAAAAATCCTACTAGAATCCCTTCAATACATAACATTGCTAGAAAGTTAACAAAAAAAATCCTTTAAAAATAAATGCATCTCTTTACCCTGCTGTTTCAAATTCAGGTTCAAGTTCCAAATTTTAAGAGAATCTTTTAATGTTTTTGTCATGTATTTTAAGCCTTGTAAAACTGTACAGAAAGGAGGCGGGTGGTTTCACCACTTTGTATTTTCCTTGACCTTCTTTCAATGTGTTACTTGGTGCCCATCCACCAAGCAGGCACACCTGCAGAGCTGAAATCATCACCTGACATCAGCTACAGTGATGGATGAGGAGACAAAAATTCATCCTCACTGTCCTTGTTGTTGCTTTGTTTGCTCCAGTTTTGCACATTTTGTTGGCAGAATATCAAAGCAGGGAGTTGCCACGGCGCCGTGAGTGATCTGAGATGTGCAGACTCGTCCCCGCCAAGCACCGTTAGCCTGAAGGTTGTCAGCCGTGAGGAGCCGGTGGGGTGACCGGTTTCTTGAAGACCCTGAAACGGCTCCGAGACGCGTGTGGGCCCCCCTGCTTGGTGGCAGCCCCCCTGGGAAGGTGTGCTTCTGTGCAGGGGTCAGCTCTGGGAAGGGCAGATCCAGCCAGCAGGAGCGTGAAGGTCTCTGCTGCACACCCTTCCCTGCTGAAGACCCAAGCCTCAGTGGATTGCACTGGAATTTGAGTGATCTTAAGTGTGGCAGAGGAAAGCTACAGCGTGAAAGTCCGCGTGCTCAGTCCTGATGAGGGGGTTGATTGTTTTTGACCGACACAAGATACTTAACAAGATTCAGGGCGCTGAGTTGAATGCCATGGTGTTGGCAGTGTGAGATCACTGCAGGCTAGACAAGGGGCTGGCCCAGACACCTCAGCCTGCAAAATGCAGTTTCTGCTGTGCTTAATCCTAAAACCAGCGTGCAGCAGTTACCACATGCTTAAGAAGAACCACAAACGTTTCCAAGTCTTTCTCTGATAAAAGCATATCAAACCACATCGGCTCACCACAAATAAGCAGGGAGGACCGGCGGTGGTGGCAGTGGCGTGGGAGGCAATGCATGTTGTGGGGGGTGAGAGCATAAAAAGGTGTAAGAAGGCTTGAAGGAAAGCAAGCTCCATGCCTGTGCTTTTGGGGTTGTTTATAAGCAACAAATCAAAGGATCAGATCAGCTATGTGCTGCTCCCAGCTTCATGTGTTCAGAGTTGTCGTTGTCTTGCCGGAGGGCAGCGAGGAGCTGGTCCCGTGGTGGTGTCCCCCCACGTTGTAACCCAGCTTCCAGGGTGCGTCCAGAGGCAGCCTTCCTCTGGGGCAGCTTCTCAGCCTCCAGCCGTCTGATTCTGGCACGGCACGGTGCCAGTTGCTGGCACTATGAACTGAATTAGGCTTTCTGTTTGTTATAACACCACCTTTTAAATAATCTTTTTTTTTTTTTTTTTTGCTGCAAAGTACTCCCATGTAAGCTCTGAGAGGTACATGCTCCCTGAACTACAGAGTTGTTTATCTGTCTTGTGAAAACTACTCACATGAGATTCAAATAGTGTTCCTGAGAAAGGCTACAGAAGCTCCGAATTATTTGTAGAGGAGATGACGAACATTTGTGGTGCTGCCAGTGCCACTGAAGATGCAGACCTCTGGCTGGAAGGGCCTCTGGCTTGGTCACACACTGCAGACCAGGAGACTGTCACCCAAGTATGATGGTGCCCGGAGGGGAGATACAGATGCTGTGACAGCCAGGTGGTGCTTCTGGATGTGTCTACCCATCTCTCCACTCTGTCTGGATTTTAAATCAATACTTTTGTACCACCGTAACCAGAGTCAGACAGGGCTGAAAACAGGGTGGCACATCCGATAGCCTGTGAAGTGATGAAGGCAATGCAGGAACTGTTTCCAAGCCCGTATTTCAGCCCGTATTTAGGATGCACCCAACAGGTGTTTCCATGCTGCTGCTGCTCTCTGTCAGTAAAGGTTTCTCTGCTGCACGTGTGCATGCATTGCTTTCTCTTCCTAATGGGTCCAGTGACTTCTTCAAGTGACACAGGTGTGAGCATGGGTCAAGAGTCAAAGGCAGGAGACAGTGAGAGCAGATACACCACAGAAGTGGAGAAGTGTAGTCAGCAACAAGCTGGTTTATTCAGAGAAAAGTAGAAGAGGTCTCTAGCAGCCATTCAGCACAGGTATAGAACTGCGATATGAAAACTTTCAAAGGCCATTGATTCATAGCACGCCTGCCACACTTGTTCAACGAGAGGAGAGCTGCATGAAGAGCTAACTTGGAGCTCCAAACACCAAAACTGCTGCTAGAAATCTTATAATTGTTTAATTGTTTCATGACAGGTATTTATAATTACAGTTTTCCTTACCCTCCTAATGAATTTTTTACATAAAAGTTGTTTGTTTGTTTGTTTGTTTTCCCTTGAATGTAGGTTCATTAGGTTCATTACTCCATGTTATCTGCATCAAAATACAGGTGTAAAACTGATAATTTTCTGGTCATTCTCGCAGTACCAGTCACATTAGACATCATGCCCTTCTGAACTCCAGATTACTGTATATATATACATACATATATTTACAGTTTCGCCTGCACTAGTAAACTTTTCACCCAGTCACAACACTGCCTAGTGTCTGCCCCCAGCGCTGTAGGAGGAGGCCCTTCTCCCGAGGGAACAGACAGGCAATGTATCGTCTGTTTGGCCGAGGGACAGAAGACATGGTGTTGGCTGACACGTTCTCCATCTCCACCAGCCAGCTCTGAGCCACCGATTTCCTTCTCCACCTGAAAGCCTTTGCTCCAGTCATGCCTATGAGCCGGTGCTTCTGCCACAGTGTGAGGCAAGCTGTCCTGCGCCACCGCCGAGCCTCGAGGTTGGTGTGGCAGACAGAGGGCTGGTTGGCGGGGGATTTCACTGCTACAGTCTGCAAAGCTTCATGGCAGCTTCAGCTAAAAGGCTAACATTTCTGACTGTGAAGACGCGATGTTTCTAACTGGTAGAGGTTGAATCAGGTCTGCAGATACCACCACCAGCAAGTCCATGCTGTGTCCCCTGCCCTTGGTCCATGCCGCGGCTTTCCGTGTTCATACACATTTGAGGTAATCTCGTGTGGTCACTAGATGCCACTGTTGCTCCGTACGAAGCCTGCTGTGCTGCTGAACTACAATTCCGAGGAAGGGAACCACACATAGCTTAGTGTTTACAACTTATTTTTAATCCTCGATCAGGTGTGAATCAGTTACCCAGTCATCCACCCTTGTTTCCACACTGCAGCCTCTCTGCTCTGTTGGACTCCTCACATTGACCATGAGCAGCAGACCCAAAGTACAGGCAGCCTAGCAGTGCATCTTTTGAAAAAAATGTCCATAGCAATACAGTAAAACACCAAAAAAGGCTTTTTCTCAGTTAATGGTAAAATACATTTTATCTCGGGAAGGAGCTGGCAAACACGATTCAAGTGGCCGGCAGGTGAAAGAAGCTTGCCAAGTTCACTGTGTGCCTCGTATAAACTTATTTTGTCTTAAGAGTGGGTCAGCAATAACAATCAGATACAGTCAGCGGTGAATCAGCTGTGCTCCTGCCTTGAGGTTATTTCTATCATAATTGCTGGTGTGAAGCTGGTCAACCCTAATGGTCAAAAAACAGAAAAGTGTTGTTGTTAAATTTCTGTAAAAACAAAACATAGCTACACTAACAGGAACCCTTCTCGGTTACTCACTGCCCTACCCTGAAGGCCTTACTGTTTCAACCCCTGAGTGATTTCCAAGGCTTTGTGTTCAGGTGTCTCACCTGTGGATCCTCTGCCTTGAAGAATTACTTGTCCCCACTGTCCACCCGCAGTCCACCTTCCTGTCCTCAGCAATTAGGACTTTCTCAGGCCCATGTGTGCCCCAGGCACATCCTTCACCAGCATCCTAGCAAAATGGGAGAAGCATTTAGATTTATATTTCATTTTTTTTCAAGGAATTTGTGCTGCAAACATTAGTGAACAGACACAGGCCGAGACACACAGGTTCAGCACAGGTTTATTGCATGAACACTGTCTAGTTTACTACCAGGAGAAAAAGAACCAGGGAAATGCAGGTCACTTGAGACACAAACATCCTAGATCCTTTTAAGGACTTCTGCTACTTGCCGTACAATAATGAATCTCAAGACAGGGCAAATGTGCCTGGGCAGAGCCAGAAATGGATTGCTTTTGGCCAGTAAGTGCCACAAAGAGTGGTCATTTCTCAATCTGATCAAGTGCAATTAGTCCAAACATGTCTGGGGAAACTCAGCAGTTGGTTGTTTTTAATCTCTGTAGGGATATGCTTCAAAGAAAGGCATCATTTCCAACATTACTTTTATTCCTTTCCTCATTTACCTCAGTGACATCCATGATCAGTGTCCTTGAACCTGAGCAGTTCCCATCCTGACAAGCAGTGCCTTAACTGTTGAGTGTTGTCTGGTTGAGGGCACACAGGGGTATTTTCTGTGCCTGCTGCTGAGGTGGCACCACTGCAGACATGCAGCCAGGCTCCAGGACATGGGGACATGGCTGTGTGCCCTCTGTAAAGGGTGAACTGGTTTCATCCTCTGGGCTGTGGATTCATAAGGGTGAAAGGGGTGGAAGGCATTGACCTCTTCTAAAATTGCAGGCAGCAGTGTTATTGTTTAAAAAAGTAGAGATACAGGGTTTGTGCAACCAATGGAAAGGCTGCCAACCAGAAGCAGGTGGCAGAGGGAAACCTGAGCCCCAGCACCTGCTTATGTTTATATTTTACATTGTGCATTACATATATGTATATTATAATACACATTGTATATATATATTATATATACACATTATATAAAAAGAACACAGAACTCTGTGGAGAATAATCTCTACATGGGAGTTACTCAGATTAATGAAAGAAAGCTTGAAAGATATCAATGCCATAATTTAAATATGCATTCTACGTTAAGGATAACCCCTCACAGGTCTCCTGTGTCGTTTCCCAACCTGCTCTCCACTTCAGTGAGTAAAGAAATGAGATCTGGGCAACTCTGCCCAAGGGAAAGACTGGCTGTGCTTCGGACAGGCTGAGCTGAAGTGCCTGCAGGTGCTGAGATGGTAGTTGGGAAAGAGAACACAGGTGGGTAAGAGAGGGAATACAAGGAGACATCCTTTCCTAGCCTGTATTTTGAGTATACAGATTTTTTTCCTTTAAGGACACCCATGTACCTCATGTCACAGTGTCACCACGCGAGGCTGGGCAGGAGGCCGAGAGCCAACCTGTGCCATGGGGCTGGTGGGCCCCATGCCACACGTGGCCCGGGCCGGGCCTGCCCCAGCCTCCCCGGTGCCATGAGGGGTTCGAAGGAGGCCGTGTGGATTACTTCCACTTAGCATTTACTTAACAGTAACAAAATAAGACCTCTTTCATTTCCTTCCTTCCTTCATTCCCTCCTTTCATGCCCAGATGGTTCAACAGCATTTTCCAAAGGTGGTAAAAAAAAGTTTGCATAGAGCAGTACCCAACCTGTTTCCATTTCATATTTATTTCTCCTTGTGCTCTTCTGTGGTGTGTCTGCATGTTTCCAGGGAAGATGATGAAAGAGCTGTGTGATTTACCTCTGTTCCAAGATGCTGTGGTGACCTGCATGTACCGTCTGGTGAGGAACAGGGCCATTTCGACATACACACTCCTGCTATGAACCAGACACTACTTTGCTTTTCTTCTTTTACTTCATGTCTGTTTTATTGCCTTATATATATATATATATATATATATATACCTTTCTGCTATGTTACATGCTCTCACAGTTAGATATTGACTCAGCCAAAAAAAAAAACAACCAAAAAAAAAAAAAAAAAAAAAACAAATATCTTTTTTAATTGGAAGCTCAGCTGCTAGTATCAGGTATGTATAGCTACATCTACTATACGATAAATTACCTCAGTTTTCTTTACAAAACTAAACCAAAACCAGCTTATATATGGCCATCTTATATCTCTTACCTATGAAGAAAAGTTCAAGAAGTTGTTTAGTTTTTTTTTGCCAAAAATTTGGGCATTGGAAAGGAAAAGCGTTTCCCAAAGTTCTTTCCCCTACTTTGAATCTGGATGTCTTTGAAGGCTCAGTGCACGATCTCTTACATTTTGGTGTGAAACATAGTGCTGTCCTCAAAAATAGACATCAGTGATTATTCAAATTCACAGCAGCAAATAAATGACCTGACTTTTGAAGGCAACTTTTCTCAAATAAGAAGAGCCAGAAACTGCAGAAGGAAGGAAGGTACATATCTGAGACTGTATTTCTACACTCACTAGAGTCATTCCAGTAAAATGAAAGTCATTTGAGGGAATTACTACACAGCTAACATTGCTGAAGTGCTACTTGAGAGTTAAAATCAGCTCAGTCTCAGTTTATTCCAGTGCTACAAATGACAAGCTCAGAGAAGATGGATGCGCTGGGACTTTGCTGTCACCAGAGCTGACTATGTGAATAGCGAATGAGTGAAGCACGGTTATTTTTCTTTCAGAAGTGTGTTCTGCTTTGAGGTGCTATTGGAGGATATGGAAAGCTTTGATGAAGGTATTTTGATAATGATGAAAAGAGCCATCAAATGTGTGTAGAAATAAAAAGGAATTCCTTCTTTTATCTTCTCTTTTTCTAGCACAATGGATGGACTAATTGGAAGTGGGACTGCTAAACTGAATCACGACTATTCACCAGCTTTTAAACTCCATCCAGGATCACAGAACAGAGGGTAAGTCCCACTTGCTCTTCTGTTAGGCAGAACATGTGCCTACACGATTTTCCAGCTCTGCCCTTCACAGATGCAGATCGTTACAGATGAAGTATATTCTTTATGTTGTTTTACTCACTACTCCCATGCAGCGATGGACTGGGGTGGAGAATGCCTCATACATTGTACAGCTGAAATCATTACTCTCAGAAGGAGTGTTGCAATATGAGTGTGTTGCCTGGGTTTTATACCCAGGCTCCCTTTTCAGCTTTTGAAAACATATACAGCACTGTTGCAATCCAGCAGCTGTGTCAGGGCGTCTTGATTTAAGCTCAGGATGGGAAGAGGATGTCGGTTTAGGTCCTTAGCTACCTTCTCAGCTCAGGAAGGATGGACTTCTGCCAGTGTTTGGCAATTCCTTGGGCTATCGAAGGGAGCTGAGACATGACAGCAAGATACCCCTTGCCTGTCTTCTGGGGCATAACGTGCCTCTAAACCAGTCCAAGTTTCCAGCTTGAGCTGTGGGTTTTATACAGCTCTTCAGTTGCGACAACTGGTCTGCGGGATGCCTCCCTCTATGCTGTTGCCATTTTCTTTGGAGGAGACAGTGAGCTGCTCTTGAGGCTGGGAACACTGCCCTAGCAGGCAAGAATCTCCTTTTCCTGTATTTTCTGTAAGTTCTTACCAGAGAACATGACTTCAGGGCTGAAGTACAGGAAATGTGCCTCCCCAGCTTTATCCTCAGAGAGTCCTTTAGTGGCTTAGACCAGAGACCTAGACAACGCAGCAGCGGCCGCAGGAGGCTGTGCAGGATGAGGGAGGAAGGAGGAGGATCTATGGGGAAAGAGCATCCCATTGCCATCAAGACAGCCAGAAACCATCACCATCAATAACAGCCTGTGGGGAGTGGATGTCCCAGAAGTGGCATCCACCTCCAGTGGCCGCTGATTTTGGGCCACCCTGATTTACCACATCAGGTTTTAGTCTGTGACCAGAGCACCAAACAGCAGAAAGTTTAGAAGAATTTGGAGTACTGTTTGCTGCTCTTGAGAGCTAAGTGGAAAAACATAATCAGGATGATAAGCCAAATCCCTTTATCTACCAGTTACAAATCTCCAAGCAGAAAAGCTGAAGAACTACACAGAGAAAAGTCTCTGAAAGGTAGCAAAGAGCTCTAATACTTGTAAAAAAAAAGGGGGGTGGGGGGGGGAAGGGAGGAGTTGGCAGGGTAATTTTGAGCACTGCCTTCTGTCCCATTAATCAATATTGGACAATGTATGTATAAAAGAACAGTGTTGAATGAAACAAGATCAATTTGATCCCAAAAAGTGGAGTATAGAGCTGACAGGAAAAGTGGAATAATATTTCATAAGGAAGGTGGTTGAAACATTCTGGGTGGATTTTGCTAGATTTAGTGAAAGTGAAATGAAGTTAAAGAAATTTTCAAGCAGTGTCAACAAGACCTCACACTCACATTTTTTATTAAACTTTATGATTTTTAGTTTCTATTTTAACAATGTTTGCATTATGTGGTCTAACTCAAATCATATGTTACATGTTACTTAAAACACACACACACACCAAAAGCATACACACACACAGAGATGGGTTGACTTGGAACATCCCAATATTTTGGCATTTTAATTTCTGGAGAAGTGTTGGGGTTTTCTGCTCCCAAAAAAATTCATTCCTAAAGAAGGGAGGAGGAATTTGTCCTTCCCTCCATTTGGCACGCAATACACAAGTGCCTTTCTGTAAACAGCAGATTCATTTGAGCAATAAGCAACCCACACAACAGGCTGGCTTCTGGCGCTTGCTAACTGGAGTCTGAGGGCTAAGTGCAACAAAAACTTGAGTTGCCCGCAGAATAGCTACTCTGATTCAGCTGAAACCTGAAGCAGATTTTGGTCCTTCTTAGAAAATACTTTTACTTTTTTTGTTGGTTGTTGTTGTTGTTTCTAACAAAGACAGAATTGAACCAGTCTCCCAAGCTGGGATGCTCAGAGATGTCCAAAATGAGATGTGACTGGCAAGAATACAATACACAGATTAATAAGGAAGTCATTAAAGGACAGAGAAGCCCTGAAGGGATGGAGTGGCTTTTAGTTTGAGGAAGAATAGGTACATAAGCTCTCATTTTGCATTAAATTTTACCCTTCCTTTCTGCAGCAAGCTATAAGTCAACTGTTTGCTGTGACTTCATCAGAAAACAATCTCTCTCTTTTCTTTCCTGCTCATAGGCATCTTGGGCTCAATAGAGAAAGCTTTTTGACTTGGATCCAACTGTTTGCTCAGTTTAGAGGAAGTTTCTGATGCTATTCAGTATTTCACAATGGCACCAAAAGGAAATTTATCAGCACAGGGACTCTACTTAATTAACAAGCTGCCAGAAACACCCCTGAAACAGGAGAGGAGAAAGGCTATTGCGAGGCACAGCTGGGATGTCAGTAGAGGAGGTGAAGAAAGATTGCACCAGGGAAGGAAGTGTCCTGCAACATGGAAGTAAGAAAAATGGAAAGGAATGACCATGTATCTGAAGAATAAAATAAAAGGCAACAACAAAAACAAATTACTCAGTTTTTCCACACTTTCTCTTACTTGCCTGTTGAGTCAGACACCTAGACTCAGTGCAGACTGAAACAGAGTGTCTTTGTTACTGGTGAACTTCTTTTTATGCCTAAGGCTCTTTGACAGGGACATATGTGCATCTAGGGATGCTTATCCTCCATTACCATTACCCAGAGCAATTGTAGCTCCCTGTTGCATGGCTTGGAGATGCTGTGCATGCAGAGCTTCTCTCTCTGTCCTTTCTAGAATGGCTGACTTGCTCCTAAGTACCCCAGAACAACAGATGATGACATCTACTCCAGGAAGCAGACTTGGGCTCCCAACTTGTTTCAGACATATGTCCTGGGAAATGAACTGCAAGGAGCCACTGTAAGGAGCTAGACCTGAAGTTCCCACCCTGTGGTCCAAGAAAAGCTGGCAGATCACACAGTGAACAGCAAGGCTTATCTTATGCTGCTTTGATCTGCCTCCCAAAGAGCCTTTGTATAGCATCACATCACAGATAGCTTCAGGTGGTCAAGCCATGGCTAGAAGAGAAATCAGTGCATCTCTGCTTTCCACAGTTCTCTTCCTAAGAACTTTGAAAGTTCTTGGATTTTCTTTAAGTAACTTTTACTCTGTATTTGCAGTGTCCTGCTCACAAAGGACTAAAGGTGAAGGGTTTTTTGGAGGCATTTGTAGATAGTTTCCTATTTCCTAGAAAGTCCTTTTGCTTTTTGAAGTTCACACAAAACTGTGCCAAAGCTATGAGCAGAAAAACTGCAGGACAGCATCAAGGAAGCGTGTTTTTATTAACTACATTCCCTTGGGACATTTCTTATCCATGTGGGATTTGCACTTGACTAGTTTGTGTCAACTGCTTCTATGAATCTGCAGTTTGCTAGTACAGTGTACTACAGCAGACTCTAGTTTCCTCTCCAAAGCTTTCAAGTGTATCTGCTCCCCAAGCAAACCCTCTGGCTTGGGTTTGTTTTTTGATTCCCATTCTAGTTTCCATCATGCATATCTCATTCAAGCATTCAGATTCAGATAAAAACTTAATATTTCTATCCCTTGCAAAACACATATCTTTTGAAAAGTTTTATTCTTCAGGAGTACAGTCCTGCTGAAGTCTCTACAGCAGGTTCTGTAGGTAGGCTCACTTTCTCACTTTCTGTAGCTAACTGAGCTGGAATATGTCACCTTTGTCTCAAGGTCTGCTGATCACCTGGAGAACATACCAGGAAAATATCACTGCGTTTGTCCCATTCTTGAACTCTTCCCTAGACATCTCTGGTCTCTGGGCTAGAGAGACTCTTGGGTTAATTTAATACAGCTGTTACAATGAATTTCTCTTCTATCATTAAATATCCTCCCTCTGACCCAGAATCATTAAAAAATCCAGTATTTTTTTTTTTTGCTCCTTTTCTCTTCCTGCTTCTCCTGTTGCTACTAGGCAAGGGTGAAGATCTTACTCTTGGTCAAACCCCTACAGTTGTTCACTGCTTTTAAAGAATTCAACTTTCTTTGTGACTTTCCATTTCATGATTTTTACTCACAACCTTTTCTCCGTTCCCTGTTTCTGGCTGTACACTTCCATTTCCATCTCAGCTTCTTCACCATGTGTCATCCCCTGATATTATGATTAATGGTAGCTGTGGATAGAAACCTATAATTAAATACTTAATTAAATAATGCATAACAAGTGTATAATATAACAATAGACATGATGGAAGCAATGAACAAAACAGCTCCTCATAGATGAAGGAAGGTCACTCACACTAATAACACTATTGCTTAGTCAGTCTTCTCATTAGCAAACTGCTATAACTAGTCTTTACCAGAATGTTTGATGAACTGTTGTATTTTAGTCCTCTTGTAGAGACAGATACTCCTGGGGAGCTATCTGCCAGAAAGGTTGTTTCACATTTCTTTTTTAATAATTGTCAGTCATTACTGAGTGAATTAGTCATGGTTATTAATATTGCATCATCTTCTCTAAATGTAAAGAAATAAATAAACAATATTATTGTTCATTTGTTTTGTTTTGCTGTGTTTTGTTGTATTTTATTAAGGAATACATTGCATAGCTGGTGAGAGCATAGATCTCTGCATACCATGATTTCTATCCTTACTATTGGTGATGCCATAGTACACTAGAAGGATCAACAAAAATGGCATTTCATTATGTCAGGCCTGATACTGATAGTAAATAATAACAAAAGAAGTTACAAAAATGGCATTTCATTATGTCAGGCCTGATACTGATAGTAAATAATAACAAAAGAAGTTGCAGTACAGTCTGAAGATTACAGAGATAGAAGTTACTGGAGTTTTATCATTTGAAAGACACAGGCACAGAGAAGTTAGCTGACTTGTTCTGTATGGCACAGTGAGCCAAAGCCAACAAGAAGCAGAACCCAGCCACTGTCATTTCCAGACTCACATACAACCATAAAAAAATGTTTCTTTGCTTCAAAAACAACCAATTCAAAACAAAAACCATTCCTCTTGGGTATGAGCTAGTAACCTTTGGTGTCCATAAGTGGCACTGTCTTTTAGAGACCTTTACCATTTTGTAATAACTGTGGTATTTTGTTCCATCCAGTGTCTGATTAATTGTGCATTTCTTTTTTCTTGGATACTAAAGCTGGAACTATCAATTTTATATATGTTTATTTACTTTTAAAAAGCACATAATTTAGTTTTCAGTAAGATGTACCCTATCCCCGAGAGTTCTGCATTCAGTCACGCTTCTGGCATGTCACTTATAATTTGCTTTTTCACAGTATCTGGATAGTCCTCTGTCTTGTATGAATAAACTTATTTCTCCTGAGCGTGTCTCAACACAAATCTGTTGTTCTAATCCCTGGCCTTTGAAATGTAAGTTATACAAAAACTGTTCTGCTGTGTGCAATTTTCTAAAAACAGAATGTTTCAAGTTTATTACTTTTCTAGCTTTAACTAATTTCCCTCAGTTTAGACTGTTTTTCTGCCCCATAGTCCTTTATTGTAACGTTTCTACTTTTTCTATAAAATTAAATTGAAAGTTCTTTGTTGGAAAAACAAAGAAAGGTCATTCCTTGTCATGACACTATTGTGGTCATAAGAAGACCAATATATCTGAGGACTAAAGAGTAAAATTGAGTAGAATATACAGATTTTGACTTGAGATTCTGACTACATCTCCTGTGAGGCAAATATTCCTTGCTGATTTCAAGACATGATGGAAAAGGAGAGTATCTGAGGAAGAATCACCATCTGAAATTATTAAAATAATTTTTCTTCATGCTTTCAAATTTCTTGAAACTATGTAAGTGCTGCCAATGGCATAAATGAAGTATTCTTTTTGTGAAACGTTAACGAGCATTGTGGTTATTAAGTAGTCATTGCATTTCCATTTTAGTAAATCCATCTGTAACTGAAAAGGGAGAAGTCAGGCTTAGCTATGTGGCTTATTGGCCAACTTCTGTTATGCTTCATCTCTAAGGTTTTCAAAAAAAGCTAAATTTTGCATTCTTTGAGGAGAGAGAACTTCTACTGGAGCAAATGTGAGCTATGAACGTACCAGAAGTGTAGGATGCCATTAAAAATCTTTCTGCCAGCCAAAAAAACCATCAGAGACTATCAGTCCAAGAAGCCTCTTTTCAGAGAAGGGTTTTTACTGGATCCCTTCTAGTGTTAGCAGCGTTTATATCAGTCATATATTTCTGGGATGGTGCTTACAGTTTCTCAGATTTTGCCATTCTGTTAATGATATGGTTGAAGTCCATATGGTGAAATCCACCCAGCATTGTTTTCTTATGAAGCCTGATTTCCAGGGATGGACAATCTCTACAGACAACAGCAGTTTCAATCGCTAAATATCTTTGCTAATAGTGTGGTAGGCCTCATTTTCTGTGTTTATCTAAATGGAAATCCATAACGGTGGCTCAGAGAAGAAGTGCCTTCCAATAATAGATGTAGTTTTGCAAGTATGTACATAAAATCTTAGCTTTCTGTGCCTTAAACTATCTATAGATAGCCTTTAGTTTTCACAACTCACCTCTGAAGTTCCAAGCTTTTAGGCTTGGCCAAGCAAGTATGTAATTAATTTAGGCAAATAGAAACTCTTTCAACAATAAGGCTGAGAGAAGCCCAGTTCAGAGGAGCCTGTACACCACTTGTAGAATATAATCTTATAATGTGAAGAAACTGGTTAAGAAAACATTCAAGTGATTATGAGAAGCCCTGTGGCTGGGCCTTGTGGGAGGCCCAGCCCTGTAGACACGTCCTGAGGAGATCTTGTCCCCTCAGCCAAACAGGCATTTATTTCTTAATCTGCCCTGTGAATTGTGCTGTGCCACGTAAATGAGGAATTGGGAGGTTAGGTGATTTGGAAACCTGGATTCCCACAGGATTTACTGGAAGAAACAATATCAGTAACACTAACTGGCAGATGAGAAAAGTTCTAGAAACTGCCCTCAAGACTCAGATAATGCCTCCTGCTGTCTTTGTGGTTTCTAAAGCTCCCAGTCTCGTGTTTTCTTTCTTTTAGTCATTACTGAAAAAATGATAACTGGAGCAGGGCTGATTACAGAACCTTGCAGTACTGGAATGTGATTCTCCCACCTTCATTTACATCTATCTATTTAATCCAGTTTCTAATTCAATTATGGTGTGTCATGGTCCCTTGGCACTGTTACAATATCTTAACCATTTGTCAGTAAAGCAATGTGACTTTGCAGCCTTGGGATCAGTTTTCCCACTCTGCTCTGTGCTGGTGCGGCCTCACCTCAAGCACTGTGTGCAGTTTTGGGTGCCACGGTATAAAAAGGACATAAAACTATCAGAGTGCCCAAAGCAGGGCTACGAAGATGATTGAAAGGTCTAGAGGGCAAGATGTGTGAGGAGCAGCTGAGGTCCCTGGGTCTGTTCAGCCCCGAGCAGAGCAGGCTGAGGGGAGGCCTCATGGCGGCCTGCAGCTCCCTCCCGAGGGGAGCGGAGGGGCAGGCGCTGAGCTCTGCTCTCTGGGGACAGCGACAGGACCCGAGGGAACGGCCTGGAGCTGGGACAGGGGAGGGTCAGGCTGGGGGCTAGGGAAAGGTTCTGCACCCAGAGGGTGGTCGGGCACTGGGACAGGCTCCCCAGGGCATGACACTGAGCCTGCCAGTGTTCAAGAAGCATTTGGACCATCCTCTCAGATACATGGTCTGATTTTTTTGGGGGGGTGTAGTAATTATATTACCATCTTCAAAGGGGTGGTCTACATCCCATATGGTCAGGGAAAGGAAAAATGGATCTGGGGAGCCATAGTATTTCTCCTGTCAATGGACACTTGCCAAGGGCTTAGCTTTCCTTTGAAAGGGTGCTGACTCAGATGAATACTTTGAAGGCAAGTAAACTATACGAAAGCTGTGTAAGACAAAGAGATGCTTTGTGTTTTGCTTTCCTGTCATATGAACTAGTCTTGTTTTACAGGTGAGGGGATTTGAGCTGTCTCTGACAGAGGTGAAGGTAAAGCCACCATCACGGCACAGGCACAAACAACAGAGAGGTGTGTGATCTGTATCACCAATAGCTGCTCCTGAGAGCCTGGTTTTGCACCCTAAAACCATCAAGTTCTCTGTGTAGCCCAGCTGTGAGCCAGCTAGGTGCTGTGCCAGTCCTTGGCACTGCTCTCACAGGGCATCTACACCATCTTTAGAGAGTGCAGGAGATATTTCCAGTTAGCAGCCTATGAGACTGAGATGGGAAGTGGGAAAGAACTGAACATGACTGGTTAAATGTAGAAAAGAGAAAAAAAAAAAAGACAAGAAAAGATGTGAGAGGATTAAAATTTAGATATGGAAGTATTTAAGTCTTCAAGGTTAAATGTATTTTTAAAGGGGTTTGGAAACAGTTCCTCTCCACAGGTTCTCCTCCCAAATAGAGATAAAACATTGTCCTCTAAAGCAGTAATGCCATCATTTCTCTTCAGTAATAAAGAAACACCATTGTTAGGCTTCTTCTCTGTTTTGGTCTACTAAGGAAAATACATTTTTATTCTCAGATAAGCCAACCTTAAAATCCTACTTGGGTGGTTGTTTTCTTTCTCTGATTATCTTTTTACAGTTCCTATTTCCTAAACTGTATTCGTTGCTATCAATTCATCCTTTCATTCATTTATTCTCTTAAAAATGTTTTTAGCTTCTGCTTTCCTTCTAAGTCAGGTTATTTTGTAACCAGTACAGCCTTCTTTCCCAGTTGTGGTATTGTGGCTTTCTTAGCATCTAGTGAAATACTCTTAAATATCTTCTAATTAACATTTTTCTTTTTAGAGTCATCTCCCAACTGACTTCAGTCAATTGTTTTCAGCTTGGTAGAAAGTTGGCCCTTTTCAGGCCTCAAGGATGTATATAGTTTACTGGTTTGGACTCTATTCCAGTTATACAGAACAAAGGTAATCAAATCATGATCGCTGGCTCCTAAATTTCCACTACCTCCTACTTCTGTGAATGGCCTCTGTGTCAGCAGAAGGGCTAAATATAAATCCTTCCCATGTTGGATATAGTATTTGAACTCAGATGTTGTCCATAATTCTCATAAATGAAGGAAAATCTCATATTTGCAGCATAAAATCCATGAAGCACATATTTCCTCCTTCCTGAATATTGCAGATGGGACCTGCAGGAGTCAATTGTCATTCAAACCTCTAACTTCACCACAACTTGAGTTCTTTTGCTGTGAAAACAATATAAAACATTTTCTAACCATCCACACAATGTGAAAATCAGATATGATGTTTTTCAATAGCCAGCAAAGCACGATATACTTTTGTAGGTCTCTGGATTTGCTGGAACAAAGCCCAGCATGCTAGACACGAAGAGATTGACTCTCAGGATCTCTAATTGGCAGAATTCCTCTGAAGTTATTGAAAGAGGAACTTCAGTGATACTGGTAGGTAGAAACCTCTGTGGATGTAGTGTCAAGCCAAGAGCTGTAAGTCTGTTTTCTAAATCCTTTACATAAACTGTGAATAAGCTTTCCTTGATAATCACCATCTCCCCATAAGCAGAAATTATCCAGCAAGGTATCTGGGACTTTTGTTTGTTTGTTTGTTTGTTTGTTTTATATGAAAACTATGAACCCTTTCACTCCTATTAGATAAATAACTGCAGCTCTGTGTCTCTCATTAGGCCATCCTGGGGTGCAGTTTTGCAGATCCCAGGCTGCATGCTGAGGGCTGACTGGCAGCTTTGCAGAAAAGTGCTGTGTGTCCTGGTGGACACCTAATTGAACATGAACCAGCAATGTGCCCTTGCCACAAAGAAGGCTAATGGTGTCCTGAACTGCCTTGGAGGAGTGTTACCAGCAGGTAACTGTCATGTGCTTAACAGAAGGAGACTAAATACTGACCTGCTGATGGGAAGTAGTGGACAAGTTTCTTAGTTAGCTTTGCTTGTATGCACAGCTTTTGCTTCACTTATTATTCTGTCTTTATCTTGATTCATGAGTCTTCTCAACCTTCCTTCTGTTTTCTCCACATACCTTGGGAGGGGGGAATGTGCACGTAGCTGTGCTGGTGCTTGGCTGCTGGCTGGGGTCAACCCACCACATTTGCCTAGAGAAGAGAAGGCTTAGAGGGTATCTCATCAATCTGTATATCTATCCAGACACATGGATGTCAGAGCCAGGCTCTTTTCAGTGGTGCCCAGGGACAGGACAAGAGGCAAAGGGCACAAAGTGGAGCAGAGGAGGTTCCCTCTGAACACCAGGCAGCATTTCTGTGCTGTGACGAAGCTCTGGCACAGGCTGCCCAGAGAGGCTGTGGAGTCTCCCTCATTGGAGATCTTCAAAAGCTGCCTGGACGTGGTCCTGAGCAGCTTGCTCTGGGTGGCCCTGCTTGGGCAGGGATTGGACCAGATGACCTCTGGAGGTGCCTTCCAACCTCCACCACTCTGTGATTCTGTGGTTTTGTCTTTTTCTTTTCTTGTCTATCTGTTTAGCCCTCTTTAACACTCACTCTGGATCCTGAGAGACACGTACATGAGCTGAAATAATTTACTAAGCCAGCACTACACCTTTTTTTTCTAGATTAGTAAATTAACTAAGCTCATAGCTCTGTGCAACAAGTGCTAAACCTAGTGAGAACTGGGAAGTGCAACATCTGAATAGTGGGGAGAAAATGGCAGAGCTGCAACTTTTTCTGAGCTGTTTGGCTGTGGGCCCAGGGTGGGGAGAGCCAGTCTGAGTGATCTTTGACAGAGTGGCCGAGTTAATTTTCTCTTGTGGGTTTTCAGAAACCAAGTTTTCAGTGTTTCACAAAAAGGTGAGGAGTAGTTGCGTATTTGGGGTGAAACCTACCCTTACCAAGATATCAGTGTCCAAACAAACACAAAATAACCCCCTGTTCCCCTGGAGCTGCCATCCCACTCTTCTGGCTTTTCTGTAGGGCATTTTCCCCAGAATACATGCCCTCTAAAGAACCTTAAAGCACCTTTTACTCAGATGGGATCTTAAGAATACCTATTGCTTCTCAGGCTTGTATCTCCTCCACTTCCCTGACCTCATTCTTTTCTTCCATTCCTGCCCACTTCAGACTGGATGAAGAGTAAGTCTGTCATGTTGTAGTGAAATCTGAGCTAAAATGGACCTCCTTTCATGGAAAAACAGAGAGAACAAAAAAGGTATAACCTTACCATTGAACACGGAAGGTTAAAATATTCACATTCTAGAGAAGAAAGGACTATTATGTCTTGGGTTGCAAGTAGGCACTGAAGAATTGAAGCAAGACTGATAGCAGTGATTGGGTTCCACCTACAGCTGTATGCCTTGGGTTAGTTCAAACTCATTTTATCTATTACTGTTTCCACCCAGGTACAACTGAGTGCTCCTTTTACAAGCACTAAACAGCTTCACTGGCTTCTTGTTTATGGACCCAAACATTGTTCATTCTCCCTTTAATTCTGACTTTTTTACTGTTATATCTTTTGCAAAATATCAGAGGATATAGTCAATTCTTTTTACAATTACTTGTACATATCTGTGGTTTTAGTAGTGGGAGCTAGACAATTTGCTGAAGGACTTGCTTTGCTACCTAGTTCTTTGTCTTTAGCACAACAATTTCTGAACTGCCAGCAGAACACCACTAGTGCATAAAGTTTCTCTATTTCAAAGCCATAAAAAAATCTACAGAAGGTTGTTTTAATGCAGTGGGGTGTGTGGTGTTTTTTTTTTTTCCTTTTTTTTTTTTTAATTCAATCTGCTGCTGAAGCATATGCCTGTGTGTTCTAGTGAAAGTCCATCTGAGTTTATAACATGTATTTTAAAGAGTAAGATATCTGTTTTCTAGGAACGTGTGTGGTTGATAGAGTCTTCCTGAGCTTCTACAACTGAAGTTATTGCTTCCTAGGCTATGAAGCACTGCTCAGCACACACAGCTTATTGTGGGCTTCAGTTATGATAGATATGTGTGTACTTAAGTCTCTCCTGGAGACATGAAAGGATTTTTTTACTTTGCTTTGCTTTATGAGCTCTTCTAAAATGTGGTCTCCACTTCAGAGACACTGCTATAATGAAATATTTTCTAATATCCCATGCAAATATCAGCCTTTATATGCTGAGGCCAAAATAAATACAGACAAAAGACTACATCTACACTGTCCTCAGGAACATGCTAGAGACCTGTATTTTAGGAGCCTGTTCTACATGTCCACGCTGCCATGATGCCTCTGTGCTCTGCATTGCCTTTCAGAGCACAGCGTTGGAGTCAGTGTTAGCCAGGTACCATTACCGAGCACTGTGGTAGGTCTTGTAGGCACTGGATGAACAGATCCAGATCCAGCTATGCCTCTCCTGCCACGGATATGCAAGGTTGGGTCACGGATATGCAAGGTGACTTAGAGAAGTCACCTCTCCTCTAAGAGGTACATATTTCTTCCCTAGAAGGTGAAGCAATGTGTGTCTTGCTGCCAGGCAACATAAAAGGGAGATCAATTTTAGGGCAAACACAGGCCCATTCAGATATGGTTGAAACTCACCACAGACGTGCCTAAAGAGATTTATCTTAGATTTGGGGTTTCTGAGCAGGCAGGTAAAATGGCAAACACTCCTGGCAACCCACTTGCCCTCCTTTGGCAGTCCACCAGAAAAGCCAACTCCCCCATCCACCCAAGACTTCTGAAACTATCTGGCTCCTTCCTCAAGACAAAAAGATGTCTGGTAGCTTCTGTAAAGAAATGTCTCTGTTCACTTGGCTTGTGTCTTTTCAAATGCAGTGTCCAAGATAAAGTTTGAGATAAAAAGATCGCCTAAAGGTGGGAGACGAATCTATTTCTGAATGTGTTAAATCCACTGCTGCATTGAGCACCCCTTTGCCAAGCCTGTTGTAAAAGCCTGGGGAAAGGAGAAGAGGAGCACAGTGTTCCTTTTCGATGTGTAAATGCTGTTGGATGTTTGTCTGAAGCACTTGGTTCCCTGTAATTGCAGCTTTGACTTTAGGACTAAAATGTGTACTTGTTTACTTTAGATTTCTAATCCTGTTCATTCTGTCATGGAACTGCACACATTATTCCAATCATAGCAGGGCAGTCCATAGCTTCTTGACTTACCATGTAGCCTGCCCAGCCCCTTTGAAATCAAAGGCTTGGGGCTTATTTTGTTTCTTTTGCTTCTTTTAAATAAAGAGACTTTCCAAACAAAAAGCCAAACAAATTTTCCTGTGGCCTTCCTAGATTTGTTCTGCTTCAGTTAAAGAAAGATGTAGGACAAGTTAAAGTATGTTAAGAAACAATGGAAAAAAAAACAAAGAGTAATCCACTTTTTCTGTGTTGAAGAGCTCCCTAAACAAAAGCAGCAACCTTTTAGGGTTTGAATCTGGGCGTCCTTGAAATCTGCGTCTGACCTCACCTCCCAGAACAATGAACCCCCTCACAACGCGAGTGCCAACTGCGAGCTGAGTGTTCATTTGAACTTCCTCCAGCTCGAGAAGAAAGGGAAGCAAGAAATTCCTCTGGAGATGCCAGCGGGTCTCCTATGTGTGACTGGCAGCTCAGAGGGATTCCAGATGGCTTAAGCCCTTCTTTTGAACATATCTTTTGATCTCATTTAAATTTCCTTCTGATTTCACCTGCTCTGTGTTTACCAACTGGAGAACACGCAGGTGGATGTATTAACTCCACCAAACGGATTAAAGGCAAGTTATGTACAGGATGGAGTTAGTGTAGTACAGCTAATAGAGCTGCAGCCCTGCTCCATGATTTATGATTCAGAAACCACAGTATAATTTTAACAGACAGAACAAACAACTGAAGAACTTTCTCCATCCCCAGCATGTGTTTTCTGAACGGTACAACGTTTACTCTTCAATCTGGTGGTCACCTAGAAAGTCAAGTAAGACCAAGAAGCTCTTTTAGAATTAACTTTTGAGATCACAAATTTTATCCTGTTCCTTGTTAACATATTTACAGTTCCCTCTATTCATAAACTTAGACAAAGTCATCCTTCAAACTTTTGAACTATGCTTAGCTGTCAGACTTTTTTCCATAACAAGTAGTAACAACTAACAGCACTTGTGCTAATGACAGCGGTCTTGTTACATCAACGTTTTAGCTGAACCATACGCATTGCAGAAGGAGGCAGAGCAGTCAGGATCCTGCCCTGGATGCAGGAAGACCTCAGAATCCAACAGATAAACAAGACAGATGCACTGGCTCCTTGTTACGGAGGGCATGAAGCAGGTCAGCCTGCAGAGACAAAGACTTGTCTTGGTTGGGTTAGTGTGTACTTTCATCTGAGAAGGGATTTTCTTGCTCCATTTAAACCGATGATGGTAGAGCACTTCTTAACTTCAGTGTAGGTAGGCACCCCATCTGTACCTCAGCTGTGTGAAGATGAGACCCAGGTGTAAAATTTTCCCCGTAGTGTGGTTGCTGTGGAGTAGATAAGCTATGAGAAAGCTGTGTTGCACTTTTGCCATGTTCATGGTGCACTGCCATGGACTTCAGACATCAGCTCTTTAAGTACGCGTTTGTACATCATTTCATGCAGTGTCAGTCTCAGGCACTGAAGATAAAATAGATATTTTAATCTTAAACCCATGGTGGAATCAGATAACCATATATCAAGACTGCTCAAGATACTGGCACAACTACACTAATGCAAATATTAACAGCAGGGTCAGAGAAAATTAACTCTACCCCAGCTGAAACTGAGACAGGTACATTTCAGGATAACCACCTCATTTGCTTAGTGGTGTCTAGCCTAGCAGCTGTACACAGCCCTTGTATTATATTCCTACTTCAGACTTCAATTGACCTCAGTGGGAATTGTGTATAGATGTGATAACATTTGGCTATCACTTGGTCTAAAAATAAAATAAAATAAAAAAAAAATGTTGCAACAGAGAAGATGAGATTTGGAGTTTTTGCTACTGGGAATAGGAAGACCTCAAGTTTTAGTGTCATCTTAAAAACCACTGGAAAAGAGTACAAAAAATGACATTACTCATTGAAAATAGGTCTAAAAAACCTGTACAGATGAGTTTTGCATCTACTGTGTCCCTATGTTATAGAAGATTCTTCTGTGACCCAACATAGAGCTAAGAGAAATTTAATTCACCTGGTGACATCTCTGGATATGCCCTGGTTTTGCCTCCTGTTTCATCTCATTGTCCTGGATCTTCTGTTTCCTTCCCTTCCAAGTGCCCTTCCACATTGTGGTCCTCCAGGAAAACATCATCAAGCATCTTGTCTTATAATTTTGAAGTTGACTAAACTGCAGACAAATGTGCTTTAGGCAGTTGCCGGAAACAAGTGACAGCCCCCTGCTCCAGGCACTTAGCCAGGAATATTCTGCTTCCTCAGCTTTCGTGCACACCAGCAGCTCCCATGCCTGTCCTTCCATCCGTCCTTGGCCCTTATTTTGCATCTCCTCCACCACTTACATCATCTGGGTCTCCTGCAGAGGCTGGGACTGTCAGAGTCAATGACATGGTAGACACCATTGATGATGCATTTCAGCCAGAGAATATGCATCGCTTAATGACTGTTTGTTACTTGTTTTTAAGTAAAACCCCAGTCATGTTGTTTTCCAGAAATACATCGGCGTTCTCCAGCCACATGATTCATACCTGCTAGAAAGATATGGTTGGGTCCCCAGCCAAGTCACCCAAACACCCTGAGCTTGCCCTTTCTGACTGTTTGCTTCAGAAGAGTCCCGTCTGACCAGCGTAGATGTTTGTAACTGAGAGAGCCTTCCAGACGCCATCTCTAATTAAAGGAGAGAAACAGGCACTTCCACAGCATGATTCTTCCCATCCTAAACAAACAAACAGAGCAGTCACTCCAGCAAACAGCTCCGCTGACGAGAGAGGGAACATGTGGCAGCCAGTATAAATTTAACTCCCTGCCTAACATCAAGCAAGAGCAGACCTACCACTTATTGATGGCAGAGTCACACTTGTTCCTTGTCCTACCCTCGGGGTAAGTCAGTAGGGCTGCCTCTGTTTTCTTATTTTCACTCGGTGCAGCGCCCAAACCCGCTTGGCACGAGGCGGGCTGAGAGCCCTGCCTGCAGCCATTCCTGTGGCTGGCAGCTGGAAGGGCCTCCCCTGGCTCTGGCATCTTCTCATCCATTCACATCGCCGCTGAGCAAAGCGAGGCACCTCCCGCTCCTCGTCCCTCGAGGACCGAACGTGTTGCTTTTCAAACGTTCCCAGCTCTTGCTGCTGCAGCTGCTGAAGAGCAGCCACGGGTTTCTCTTCCGCAGAGCCCAGCCTGCTGGTCCACGATCCCACCAGCCAGCCAGCTCCAGGTTCTCTTGACCTAAGTATGGGAACGAAAAGCCCTGCTTGGGCTTTGCTCTACTTCTAAGTTCCTGTGGAGCTTGTCTGTGTAATTAAGGGCTTGGATCTGCAACCTATAGAAGGCAAAGACAGCATTTGATGATTTGTACATTTGTACCTTTGGTTTTCAGATGGACAGCACAGTGACAACATCCTTCCTGTCATGCCCTGGCTGGCAACCGTGGCCTGCAGTCAGTGTGTCTCAGCGTTGGAGAACCAGGCCTGGCAGCAAATGTTTCTCACCATTTCTTCATGGTAGATGATATTCTAGAAGCTAGAGACAAGATGGAACGGTTTAAAGAACAGCCTTTTGAAACACAGACATGAAAACGAAGCTGTTTAGCTGCGCTGTGTGGCAGATGTATCTCTCAGCTCTGGGTACAATGCTGGTAGTAAAACCACGTGAACTTTCAGGCTATGTCCCAGGAAAATGTTCACATGTTGACTTTATGTGCATGAACGTTCTACATGGTGTGGAAATCCTTTTGTTACCCAGTATTCAAAACATTTTCTTAGAAGAAAAGTGGGAAAATAAATGTCTGAGAGGAATAAGCAGCTGTTTGCTGTTAAAGATCAGCGTGTTATACAATCAAGTTTACAATAACTGCTTTTAAATATAAACTAACTTCTGACCAGTGTTTTCCAAAATACTGCAAGATCTGCATGTCATTCCTTTTGTCATTTACAAGTAAACACCCACTGGAGTGTTTTATAGTTTGTAAAAAATGAAAAGGGCTTTGTTCATGAGAGACCACTTTGATTTACGGTAAGATGAAAACCTATATGCCAGAAGCTTTTTTGTTTCTCTTGATCAGAACTGAGCAAACTTTTCTGCAGCTTGACCACTCTGGTCTCAATGCCTAAACACACCAGCAAATAGCTAACAATTGTGGTGTCTTTTTTAATTATTTTTATTTTTTCCTTTCCTTTAACATGGCTTTGCTTCCCTCTGGACAGGGCAGATGTTGGAGAATGGCTTCAGCAGCCAGGAAAGGCCTCTTAATCTCCTGACAGGCCCACAGTACTTGAACCCACAAAAACAATAATGAGGAAGCTTGAAAAATAAACAAACCAAGTGGGTGCATCTCCTTCCCAGTGCCTCCATGCCAGACAGTAATGCTGAGCTGCTGCGTGAAACTGCAGCTATAAGAATAACGTGAGGTTTGCAAAGGTGGAAAAAAATCCCTCAGAGTCACTGATAAAAAGGTAGAGTTACCACAAGTTCAAAATTTTATTGTTACAAAGGAAACACTGCTGGCATTGCTGGATTTGTCAACCTCATTATAAAATTAGGCAAAGAAAATGTTTTGTACACTACATGCTAACAGCAAGAGCAACTTCTACAATTAGATAACAATCTATTCCTTTCTTCTCCTTTTGTTTTCTGAGGAGGAAGAGGGGAAAAAAAGTTTTATTTTAAAAATAAATAAATAAATTAGGGTTGATTTGAACATGAAGCAAGGATCTGCAGTTACGGGTTTCTTGAAATGTCTCCTACCCATTTCTGAAGCAGGTTTGAACCTCTTGCAAACAGCAACTTGCCCAATTCCTGTTGTGTGGCTGTTCGCATGGCATTGCTTTGCCACCCTTTCGGACACTCTCCCTTTTATGTGAGTCCCTGCTTCTCCCATGGCTTAATCACAAGGCCAGAAGGGGACTTGGCTCCATTGGCTTTGAAGTTTGAAAGATTTTTATAGAATTGTTGCCTCTCATGGAGAACATTTTTTAAATAAATTGATAAAGGGTAGTGGCTATTGCTATGTTTTCCACTGAGAATGGGAGTACTTTGGATATAGCTCACTGCTGGGTCTGTTGTAGAGCAGTCATGAGCAACTCTTTTGGTTGGTTATTAGTTGTTAAATTGGCCGCAGCTGGGCCAGGTGGCCCTTTGGAAAGCAGGAAATAGCTGACGGGACCTGGATCAAGCACGACCAAGTAACAGCCTCAGTATTTTCTCATTCTGGGGGTGAATAATTGGTATGGACTGGGAGGTGTGGGGGAGAGATGGAAGAAAAAACACTGTGTGCAAGGGTTTCATTTTCCAGAAACTTTCCAGCGAATTTCAGCAAAGTTTGCCTGTTATATCATGTCCCGTTGGGTTTGAGTCTTAAATGGGAGATAAAAATAAACTTCTTTATGTTCTGTGAATAGATCACTGAAAGAGTGATTTAGGAGGAAGGAAGGCTAAGCCCTTTTCCCTAACCATCCATATGTTTATCATATGCTCATGGGAGCAGACAGGGACTTCTCACCCTGGAGAAGGAGCTAAAGCACGGGAGAAATTCCCAGGGACTTGGAGAAAATTTGGAGCTTCTGCTCTTTCTTTTCTAGAAGCTCTGTTCTCAGGAATCCCCAGACAGACAAAAATAAAAATAAAAAAAATAAAAATTGGTAAAATATTAATTATGTGCTGGAACAATAGCTGGGTTTTAAAAGGAGTTTATGTGTGGCTCGGCAGGGCTTTGTGCTGGATCTCTCCCTGAGAACCTGCTGGGACTTCCAGCCTGGCACCAGGCAGTTCTGGGTGCACAACTAAGTTCATCAACAAAACTAAATTTGATCTAAACATCTGGAACGAGGATCCTTTTCAGGTGTTTGAATATTTAACAGGAAGCCGCCTATGCCAGCAGGGTGATGCCTGGCAGGCCAGAGATGTGTATCTCCCTTTGCTTCTGAAGATCAATAACAAATGCTCTCCCCTCCTGCATTTACACCCATGGTTTCCAAAAAAAATGTATCTGTCCTTACTCATTACTATAAAACGTGGCAGTTGGAGCACTCACCTGAGAGGTTAGAGATGCATATGCAAAGCTGGATCATGACACTAGGAATTCAAGAAACGATGTAGGAAAAGAAACTAAAACGGTGTTGGGGGGCGGTGACAGGGAAGGAGAAAGTCCCAGGGTTTGCTTTCCTGTCCTAATAGGAGTCTGTATTTTATGTGAAACATTCCTCGGACAGAAGCCCTTAGAAAAGGTAACCACGGGTGTCTGCATTAGCCACCGAGCTGGAGACCAGCTCCCCCACAGAGGCACAGCACCTGGTGCAGCGTGCAGAGCTCCACGGCTTGGGTGGCTGCAAACCTCAGAGCCAGGTGCTAACAGGTGAAACCCATAAAAACAATCCAGGTGCTTTTTCAAGCTTACCTGGGGAGTAGTAAAGCATCTCCCCTCGTCTTCCTTATGCTCTGAGGTACTCTGAGTCTCAGACCCAGGAAGGATACGTAGAGCTCCATGGATGCTAGTCAATTAGGAAGCTGCCAAATAGCACATTCACTTCACAGATCCCACCCCAAATCTGTTACGCATCTAGGCATTAACCTCAAATTTCAGTGCTGCTTTTCCAGCAGCTGAAAGAAAATGCCTTGTTCTGCAGTCCCTGCTCCCCCAGCTGTTTGTGTAGCACTGAGCAGCCACCAGCACCCCTCCATGTGCTGGGGCATGCCAGGCACAGCCTGAGCACTGACCACCTTCCCCTCTCCCATTTACAAGTCCTTCTTGTAGATTTTCTGGGCTCCAGCTGGATCTGAGAGCTCTGAGCAGCTGTGAAGCTGTCTGACTACAACACCGTGACTGCTTTGCCAATGCTAAGGAGAGGGAACATAAATGTCGAGGAGAGTTGTTGCTGTAGGAATAAGGTGGCACACAAATTTGAAGCTGAGAACGGTTCTTGTAGGACCAGTATGTTTACCCGGTTCCTTGAAAAGTCTACCCAAATAATCTGAGAGCTAAAAATGATTGTTTCAGAGCACTTTCATAGCCGCAGACAATTTTAGCATCTTGTTAATTGCATATTTTGCAGGAACATTACTTTTGGCTCAGGCAGAGGCCACAAGATGCATTGTTTGTTACAGAGGTTGTAGTCCTGTTGTCATGGGTGACTTTTTCCAGAAGAGAGGTGCTTCTCAAGACTCTCTGACTCCTTTCAGTCAAACTCTGATCTTGTAGCTATGTGGTATATAGGTCTGCTCGTGACTACCCTCGCACAGGTTGGCATGGGCTTTAAGCAGTTGCTTGCTCAAGAACAAAAGGACAAAACTAAGTCTGTGAAAGAATTATTTTCTGTATTTCGCAGATGGAGATTTACCAAGTTCTTTGCCTGAGGTCACCTAGCTGTGTTTCCACGAGAGCAGAGAACGGAACCCAGTGCTCTTCAGATCAGAGAAGAGCATGACCACAGGCAGCCTAGTTTGCTCTCATTAAAATTTCCATGGAACAATATATATAGCACAACGTTGCTCGATTATGTTATAATGGGCTCGGGTTAGTAGGTTAACTTCTATGGTGTCTTTTCCTTCATTTAGGAAGAAAAGTGAGCTTTTTTTTTAAGAAATCCTATAGGTGAGACCCATCTGGAAAAGACTAATGTGCCCTCTTGCCTGTGATGGATACCTCACAACTAGTTAACACAAGCACAGCCCTGCTGAGCCTGGACCCACGGTTGCAAAGGGTGCCTTATGAGATTATGGCTTAAAGGTATATGCTTTCTTTGATCTTGTGAAATCTGCATCAGGCTATGGGGGGACACATTTGACCTCAGGAGTTCTGTTGTTCAGGTATCAAGGTATTTAAATAATTTCCTGTTTTGTTTCTTTTTTTAATAATCGCAAGAAAAGGATGTTGTGAGTCAGGGCTGAAATGGAGAGAAACCCCACTTCCCACTCCAAAGGACTGAAAGAGGCCAGCTTTCTGTGGAGTCAGGCTTACTCTGTGAATTTGGCTTGGCTGATTTAACTTGAAAATAATAATGCACACAAATAAGAACCTGAACTCCTTCCCCTAGGGTTTCCTGCCCTGATCTTTTGCTTGAAGAGACAATTCACATTTTTCATCTCTCTCAAAACAAATTAGGCCCACATGCCAGCATGACTTAGTGATTATGTAGTAATTACCTTGAATATTTATGCAGGATTTCAGTAGATAAGCTCAGGGTGAGTCATCAGAGGGATTTTATTCTCTTGCACAGTTTAGTCCCTAACTCCTTCTAAAAAACATCACTTAGTTTCTACTGAAGTGCCTTCTGCTTGGCTTGAATTTCAACAGGATTTTTATGCCGTCTGCGTTATTGTTCTTATTGCAAATGACAATTTTATGAGCCATTCAGTGTTTGAATAGCTCTTTTATTTGCATCAGTTCAGACTGGATTTTGATTGAGAGCCACAGACTTTATTTTGGTGTGTTTAATGCAGACGTTAAATCACAGAAGTAAGATTTGAATTAGAAGGAAAAGTATATCAGGGCTTAAAAGTAAAACTCTGGCTTTGTATAACTCTCCATATTAAGGCAAAAAGCACGTATGTGTCTGATTTGTTTGCCTCAGTCTTCTTGACGTAATTGCACTTCATTTATTTTGTTCTGTTTTCTTAAAAAAGTGAAAGACCAAAATTTCATCTTCTAGGTCCAGTTTCGGTGTCTCTTCAAATGAATAAGGATTTGTAAATGGTTTAAGATTGATTTTTTTTTCCCCCGAATTAATTTTAAGGTTTCCTTACCTCAGTTCTACCCTGAATCATCAACCAAAGGTCCGGGATGACTTTCTTTAAATTGCTGACAATAAAAAGGAACGTTTCATGTCAGCTTGTGACACTGTTTTGTAACTCCGAAGCCTGCAGAAAGGTTTATCTCTGTTTTTGTGCAGTGAAAAACTTTGATTTTATTTTATTTTTTTTCTAGAGTGCAACTGCTACGTACCTGCAAATCACATGTATGTGGCTGTTCTGCAGCTCCTCAGTGCTGTCACGGTGTGCTGCTAAATTAGCGACCCTGCATTTCTTTTTCCTCTTCTTGCAGTCAGGTTTTCGTGGCAGAGCTTGCACACAGAGCATCTAGGACTAGGTGCCACGTGGCAAGAGCTTTCTCTCCTAGCTGTGCCAAGGGGTTCTCTGCTCTTGCACTTATACCTGTAGCTGTTTAATGTGAGAAATGGGGATTTTGTGTGCTTGATTGCAGCAGAAGAAACCCAAACTGGCTACTCTGAGACGCTGGAAGCACGCAGTCCAGCTCATGCCCTAGTGAGCTAGTCTGTGGCAAATGCTCAAGGGAGCTATCTTTGGCTAGTCTCTCAATTTTATTTTTTGACCCATCTACTCTGTTTTGTTTCTCAGTTTCCTTCATTTTCTCACATCTGTTTTTCTCCTTTCTGTGCTCACTTCCCATGTTGTTATATTCCTTTAATCTCTCTCGTTTTCTCTCTCTCTTTTTTTTCTCTTTTCCCTTTCAGCAGCAGTCCCTCCCTTTCTCTCCTCTTTCTCTTTCCTTCCTGTTCTTGCCATCCCCCAAACCTGCCTGCTTCTGGCTTTTGTACCCCCACACCTTCTCCCTCCGTCCTGCCCTGCTGCTGTAGTTGGCAGTTGATTTCTGTCAGGCAGCCCAGCCAAAATTGCAGCTAAAGATGGCTTTTTTTTTTTTTTTTTTTTTTTTAATCAACTGGACTAGCAATAATTGCAGATTGTCGCACATTCTCAGTGGGAAATGTTTTGTGAGTAAATCTCATTCAATCATGCTCTGGCACTGGAATAGGCACCTTGTTTAGTCTAGGGGCACCGCAGAAATTGGCCTTACATCTTTGCTTTCAAGCCGCATTTGAGCCCTGTTGTGTAATTGCCATTTGCATGCCAGAGGGATTGCGTAGGGGTGCTACCCAGATCAAAGTTGCATTCATCTGGGCTTGGGTGTATTAGCTGTAATTAGTAATGTAATTTTAGGAGACAATGCCACATTTGTAAGGTGAACTGAAACTACAGCAGCACTTGGGCAGAGAAGCAGTGGTGGTGCAGCCTGTTCCTCTCCCAGTAGCAGAAACTAATTGCAGTGGGAGGTATTCGTGTTATACACACACAAAACCCTGACATTTCCAAACCAGCATGAAATACTAACTGAAATGTAGGTACTTTAGGTCTGTGGCTCTCACCGGGTGGACAGCAAGTGATGCAAGGAGTGGGTATTTGCTTTGTACTGAGCAGGGAAATGGGAGGTAAGTGGCCACCTGTCAGAGTGGAAGGCAGCAGGATTTGGGGGAGGTATTTCAGGTTCCTGTCTGTCCTCTCATCAGCTTGTTGCTGCTCTTCCCCTTCTAAGGACAGTCCTGCTTGGACATTTCTTTCTGTGCTCAGAAAATGCCAAGCCAACAAGCCTAGATTTCACCTGTCCCCCTATTTTAAATAATAATAATAATAATAATAATAATAATAATAATAATAAAATGTTATAAATATTATGGTAGGCAATTTTTTGCCCTACTGTCTCATCTTGCATCTCCTCTCCATTCACTTCCCTGCTTTGACACAAGTCCAGCAGGGAGGGTGGCCAAAGACCCTGAGGAAACTGCAGTCCTAGGGGGTTATGGTCACTGCAAACCATGGCTGTGAGCAAAGCATGCTGCTAATTAATGACAGGTGGGATTATGACTATTGCACAATGTGGCAAATCATGGTGAAATCGTGCCTTAATTTGCAGTGGGTCTTGCAAATGAAAAGGTATCCAATGAAGCATGATTTTTGGACATGCATATCCAAGGGGCTAAATTATCTCAAATTCTAGGTGTCTTCAGGTACAGATATGGAGCAGGAGTTTGGATCTGAGCAGCACATGTGATGCTTGGGCATCCCAGGAATTGAACTGAGCTGTCTTGTATCTTTAAAAACCAAACCAAGTCTGAAGGAATCACTCCGGGTCCAAGTATGGACTGGAAGTATGACCAGTGTTTGACCACCCTTGTGGTAATTCATGCCACACATTATTTTTTTAAATTCAATTCAAGTTTCAAGATGTTCTCCCCTGAATATGCAATAAAATATGAGGGGGAGGGGGAGGGGGAAGAGGAGGGACTAAGAGAAATGATTGTTATTAAAAATCAGGTTTTCTAAGCAAAAAAAACAAACAATTTATTACTTTTGTACATAGATGTATTACTATACCAATGTGAAACAAATGTGAAAAAAATGAAACAAATTATTTTAATTTAATTGCAATAACATTTTAATCTGCTTATTGTTTTGGAATTTGTATTTACAATTGTAAGCTTTCAATCCCAAAGCCCGACACTTGGCTTTTTTTGTTTTCAATGCGCTGCCTCACATGATTGTCACTCAGTAAGGTTTATTACTCAATTAGAAACGTTTTCCTTTCACAAAGACTCACTGGTGGTAGAGGTATTTATGTAACCCAGGCAATTTGGAACTTACTTGGGGTCTGCAGTAAAATGCTCAGCCAAATGGTTTTGATAGTAAAAGGAACCTCTTTTTTTTTTTTTAATGGGTAGATCACAATGGAGGCTGAGAAATCTTTGTTGCTCCCTTTTCTCCCATCAGCAACACTCACATCCAGGCTGAATAAATCCTTCGACGGCATTCTTTGCTCGTGGCCGTTTGATGTGGTTCCAGCAGCTTCAAACACAGGAGGCATCCAAACTGCACGGAGCCAAAATGGCCAAAACTCCACCGTGGCAGGAGCCTCGCACAGCGGCGGGGCAGGCTGGCAGCGCCTCGCAGGACTGAAGATGCCCACCCAGCAGGCAAGGAGGCAGCCGAATCCCTCTGCTCTTCCATGACGTGGCAGTGCTGGGAGTGCCTTTCTTAGCTCGGACCTTATTAAGCTGCTCCAAACCGACAAGCCAAGCTCCCCACCAGCATTCGACCACTGTGCCAAGAGGAAAATAACGAGGTTAAAAGCACTGCGCAGCAGGAACACGTGGGGCTACAAAGAGGTTGGGATTGCTGGAGAGTCCAGCGTGGCCATGTCAGGGTGCTAGGAATGGTGCTACTGCAGCACTTGTCGAGGCCAGCGGAGGAGATATGTGGCTGGTGGCTGTGAGCACCTTCCTTGGACAGAAAGCGATACCTCTGATCAACTTTGGCCATTTCTCAGTGCCACAGGAGGCTGGGGAACCCAGCTTGGCTGGCCAGAGGGCAGCCACATGCCTCCAGGGTTAATGCTGTCTCTTATTTCCGAGCCCTCAGCTGGCTGCAGCACATTGATGTCCCCAGAAACCAAGGATGCCCCCAGCAAGTCTCCTTGTGGCCACTTTCTCCTTCTGCCTGCCAACTCTGCTTTCCTTCAGCCTTTCTCCTTTGCTTGGTCCTCTTGGACTTCAGAAAGTGGCTTTTCTTTTTGGTCCCCTTCTGTGTTTATACTGGGCCAAGCTACCTGCATACTGGATGAGGATACTTTCTGAGAGGAGGGATTTAGGAGCTTTGAATAAAACAGCACTTGTTGAAAATGCTGATTTGTCAAAACCAACTTTTTAGGTCCCATAAGAACATGGGCTGTTTTTTTTTTTTGTTTTTTTTTTTTTTTTTTTTTTTTTTTGATAAAAATGTCTATAGGAAACATTTCTTGAAACCCAGAAGACTAGAAGCAGACCCTTGCCAGGGACCCGAGGATTTGAGGATGAGTGAAGAGAGTCATTGTTTCTTGCTGTTCGTCCAGGCTCTTTCCTCATTTTTCATGCCTGCATAATGGGAAGTGCATGAGGCTTGCTACTGCCCCTGCTGAACTGTGCTGCGGATAGACTTTGTCTTCCTCAGCTAGCATTCTGTCACCTTTCAAGAGGGAAAAATTCATTTTAAAAACAAAAATCCCAAGTAAGAAACCTCAAATAATTGTAGGAAACCACCACAGAGGTATACAATATCCAGTTGAAGATCTTGTTGAAAACCGAACAGATTAAGCTTCTTATATGTGGTTAAACTGTGCCATTAATGTTAAAACTGTTCAAAGCACAAAATAAATTCTGATTTTTTTTTCTGTTAAAGTTTGTGGTTCAATGTTCACACATTCTAGGCTCCAGTTAAATGATTTACTGTACAATTTAATGTCTTTCAGCTGTCACTTGCATAAAAGAGATCCGTTGAACGATCTGCCAGCAAATGAAGGCAACACTTGTCCAGGGTGGAGGTTAGCCAGGCCTGGGAAACCCAACTTGCCAAGATATGCAGGAGCAATCACGTCAGCCACCGTGACCCATACGTGGAACCCAGAAAACATACACGGTGGTACGCAGCCACGCGGCTGTGATCAGATCTGCAAAAACACTTCATTTAAAATACGCTGAGCCTGTTACTTGGTCTTTGCAGTGGTTCACACTGTAGGCATGCTGCTATTCTTTGTCCTTCTTTTGAACTTTTCTCTCTTCCTGAGCTTCAAATGGTGTGATTTTTTGAAGTTTTTCTCAAAACTCCTTCACAAAAGCTTTTTAAAATCCCGATTCTCACGTAACAGCATATGGAGGAGAAACAGTTACCATGGGACTGTGAAAAACTTACCTCAGGAGCTCCAGAGCAAGGGAGGAAATAAAAAAGCCACAGCTCGTCAGAAATTACACGTTGTGTTGTTTGGCACAGCTTTGGGTTCTTGGCTTTGCCACTGTCTGGGGTGCTGCCGTGCCTCCTGTGCACGGGGCATGGGGACACGAGCAGCAGCCGGCGGCAACCCCAGCACTGCCCCGACGTGGTCTGCAGGACAGAGGGAGGAGAATGAGGAAGTCATGTGAAACCACAGAGTACACCTGGACTGGGATTTGGCCCTAGTTCTGGGGTTATTAGCCATTTAGTATGTTTATGGCCAGCACGAGCTGTTGGGCAGAAGCTGAGAGCAGATAACCGTGGAGGTAAGTTCGTAGCGTATCTTCTACAAAGTCATGGCTTTAATACTTGGGTGATGCAGAATCTGCCCCAGGTAAAACCTAATAATTACTGAATTCACAGTGGAACATGTGTACCCTGGACCCAGTATGAAATTTCTTTAGGTTCAGTCTTTCAGCCCCGCAGTATGCTTTTGTAAAAGGGAGTCAATCTTGCTGAGGAGTGTGGCTGAAATACCTGCTAAGGATCTCCCCCCTTCTGCTGCTCTGCTGGAGAGCTGGTTGGGGTCGCTTACCTGGCAGAAAACTGTTTTTCTCTTGTATGGAGGGCTGTGGGGTGGAGGAGAGACCTCTCTTCAGCAGCAGGGAGCTGTGTGGCCAGCCCTGCTGGTCCTGTTGAGTTGTGCTCAGAGCCTGTCGGTCTGACACGCTTCCCCATGGTTCTGAATAGCTCTTGCTGCTTTCTTCTCAATTCTCATAAATCTTCCAGGATCTCTTTTGAAATATGGGTACTGGAAGCAGATTTTTTTCCCTGTGACTAGCGCAACACCTCTTTAATAACAACATCTGGTTAGGATCTTTAATGCTGTCTGTCACAGAAAATTACATCAACATCACTGCAAGGTCCTCTCTTGCCCTTTCATGTGAGCGATGATTCAGTACTGCACGAAAAAGAAGGGAGCCACTGTCAGATCTCCGCTGCTGCTGCTCTGATGGGTCGCCCAGCTGGGAGAGCTCTGTTAAACCAGGGAAAGCGGGCAGGATCGCACAGCCCGGGAATCTGGGATGAGCTCAAGGGCAGTGGCCCACACAGCCGTCCCAGGACGGCTTGCAAGTCAAACAAACGTCCATGTATTCAGCAGAAGTCACTGCTAGGCTCCAAACACATCCCATGAGAGAGCCGAGTCAGGTTTGTGCCGTGCAGCTGTGTTGCCAGATCCAAGGCAATGGGGCAGCAGCTTATAGCTGCACTCCGGCTTCACAGCAAAACTGAAGTAACACTGTTGTATCTTTGTTTATAAGCCTGAGTGGGGTGTTACACAGCGGACAGGAAGGCGGCATTAATAACAGAGGAGGTTATAATTAACATGTGTAATTAGCATGCAAGGTTTTGAAAAGACCCCCTCCTTCCCCTTTTTCAAAGGGACATTCATTGTCTGTTAGGGACCTTACTTGTTGAGCTAAGTAAGATGGACAATGCATACCTCCCAGTTAGCCACTTTTTTCCTTGTAACCCCTATTTTCTGGGATGCTGGAGGGGACACATACAAAATTTTATTTATTTATTTATTTATATTTCTAGGAGAGGAAGCAGAGTTAAAGAGAAATGTGGGATTTTGCATTCCTCTTTCCATCTAGGTGTGGCATGCAGCAGGTCTTTTCCTTTTATCTTAAACTCTTCCAGAACAGCCTTCGCAGTGGATGTGAGAGTACTGCAGCATAGCCGGAGCTGTTACATGAGGACATGTCAAATCTACTTAAAAAGTGAAGAGGAATCTAAATGTTTAGCTGCCCTCCTGTCTCTTTTCAGGTACTTTCTGCACTCAGCAGCTCGGCCATTTGATTTAGGTGTTTGTATTACTCATTTGCTTCAGAGAAGGCTGGTCTCTCTCAAGCAGAACAGACTCGTCTGAGCGATCAAAACCTACTGCAGTCACAATATAAACCAACTATTTTCTTATTGTCCCCTAAATCCCCAAGGAAACGCCACATTCAAGGCATTCTGCTGGCCACATGGTTGCTGCTCTCCCTGCTTGTGGGTGGTCCACGAGGTGCTCACAGCCGCTGCAGTACTGTGGTACTGCTGGGGAAAAGGGCAGTCAGACGCAGTGTTACCGCCGCGCTGGGAGGCTTCTCCTAGCAGGCAGGAGTGGGGACGTCAGAGCATATGCAGTTCTCATGGATTTTCTGTCACTTGGGGTCAATCTGACTTTTGTTCCTGTTGTTTACTTGATGTTACTGAGATTTAACTCAATAAATAATAATACAAAAGTAGTAGAGCGACAAAACCTAAATCAAATGTTTGGTATTAATAAATCATGCACTGTGAAGATGTTCAGGAACAGCTACAGAGGCCCACAAGGTTTATGGTGATCCCAGTTTCAGCTCTTTAGTGGCAACAGAGCTGCATTTGCTTCCAGAGCATCAGCGCCCCCGCCTCACCTGGGGGTGCTGTGGGGCTCCACGGGGCGCTGGGAAGTTCTTGCTCCCACTGATCTCAAAGAAACCCAGAAAATAAAAGAAAAAAATAAAACATAAAAAATTGAAAACCCTCACACCATATTGCCAGATGAATCAGTTTATGATATCTGAAACACTGATCATTTTGAAGGGGAGAAAATGTCAACCTAGGTCACCATTTCAACTGTATTTCCAACACAGTATGAGCCGGCCTCTCTGTTCAAGGATAAGATCCTCCAAAGACATACCAGGAAAGCAAGTGTTAGAAGGGATTTATAAGGATGTTTTTCATAAGCATCTAGACTGCCCATGAGCTGTGGCTTGGCCAGGCATGGTATTTGTGTTAAACCCTGTGAAACATTCACGTTTCCATGGAAAGATTTGTGCAACAAGGCTGTTCCTGTCTTCTGATGGGTTATCTGGAAAGGGATTAAAACACACTTTCTGCAATTAGTATAAATAACAGAATATGTTGCTTTAATTCAAAAAGATAGAGTGCTTGAAAAATATGTAAAACCTTTAAATTGTGATCCTTCATTTGAATTGATATCATCTGGATGTTGTGAACTATGGAAAGTCACAGGTATGCTGTCAATCTGCTCAGCCTGCAAGCAAGCCTTCTCCAAACGCCGCTGCTCCCCTGCCCTGCTGCTCTCTGTGCCTCAGAAAGCAACCTGAGGAGAGCGCCTGGCTTCTGGTTTGGCTACGCACCTTTCTAAACACTGTTAACAAAGACACGTCTCTTACCTCAACACTTTCTGCTGTGACAAACACTTGTCTAAGAGCGTATGAGAGTTTTCATGGCACCACGGAGCAAGCAAGGAGCAGAGCCCCAGTGGGGGCTTGGCACTGGGAGCCACGCAGTGATTTCATGCAACCACCCTGTCAGAGCCGCAACAATGCATCAACAGCAACTGGAACTCATTTTACTTAAGAGGCTTTTTGTTCATTTGTTTGTTTTTTATCTAGCTGCTGTTGCATTGCTGCGCCTGAAAACACCCTCCAAGGAAATCGTGCTGGTGCAGTGTGGAGCTGGAGAGGGTATGGCTGGTCAAACCATGACCTACAGACAAAGCGGGAGAAAATTTCCGTGTGGGAAGTTGATGTAATTTAAGAAAAAAAAAATGTGTTAGAGTGCTGGGAATCTTTGAGGATCATTTTTTTCTTTTTGTACTGTTTCTGACCATATTCTACATTTGAGTAATAGTCTTTCCCAAATCAGTGGTGAAAATAGAAAAACAAAGCAGCAGCAGTCTCTGCAACAAGTAACAAAACAAATTATTCAATTTCAAAGAATACACTTGTTATTTTTAAGGAAGTGCATTCTAAGAAATTGATGGGATCAGGAAAAGTTCAGCCAAAATTTCTGAGGAATCTTAAGTCAGAAATTTCTGCATTTTTTCCTGCCATGTGTGACCGATCTCTTCAGCCAATCTTTGCCTCACAAAGAGCAAGAAGCTGGAAAACACGACATCTGAGTTTACAAACAGCTCCTGTAGCATCCCTGGAAGCTCAGACCCGTAGATGTGTTTTCTGTTCTGGGCAAATCATTCAGTCCTTTAATAAATGGTTGAATTTCTAAACATGAGGATAAATACACTAGCACGAGGAAGAATCAAGTGGATTAAAAACAGACATGCCTCGCAAGGGTGTGTTTGTCTACCAGTACGTTGGACACAGCTGAACCAGACTTGTATTTCAAGATAACTTCTCTTCAGGGAAACATCACAGGACCCAGAGGAGTCGCTTGTCCCATGTAGTGGATGGTGGTTACACATTTAATCTCATCCTAGTATCAATCTCTTTCTTTCATTGTTTTCAGTGCTCTGGGGACTGAGGTTTTCTCCTCAAGCACCCCCACGGCACAGCAATGCCTCCCAAGCACCCCGTGCCCCAGCCAGCCCCTGGCAGATCAGAGAGGTGCCGAGGCTCCTGTGGGAGGCACAGGCCCAGGACTGGGCTGGAGGTCACAGCTTTGGAGTCCACCAGCCATGGCAGTCACACATCTACGCCAAGGAAGCTCCTTCTGCTGCAAACCAGAGCTTCCCCATTCATGTTTCTCCCCTAACTGGACCCAGAGGGCACCAAGGGGTGGTCTCCTGTGGGACCGGGCTCGTAGGGTTACATCTGCAGCCACACCACAGGAAGGCTGTGTAAGAACGGCCCCTTGGAGAGCTGACCTTCCTCCCCGGCCAAAGCATGTCCTTTTCATTGCCCTGTGTGTCCATTGCTTGAACAAGACCAGCAAGATCAGGCTAATAAACTGGTCTTTTCCCGTTGTATCTCAAAACCTTTCACTCATTAAGATTGATATTGTGCCCCAAATTCTGTGTATTTCTTTATTCATGTTTCTCCCAGACAATAAGGCTCCCAGAACTGCAGTATAGCAAGGGTCAATATTTATTTGTTGAATAAATGTTGTTCTTCAGCATGGCAAGAACCATCTGCATTACCCTCTGTCCACATCACACTACAAATGGCCCATGACTGTCACAGGATGGAGCACCCAGACCTTACGGAGTCTGCGCGCACCGTGACATGAGAGCATCACCCTGGGACAGCAAACATCACCGGGGACAGGCAATTTTCTCATTTTCTGTCTTTCCAAGGCAGCATCTGAAAGGAAGCCTTCAGAGAGAGTAAAAATTGAATCTCCACATCTGGGACTCCACTTGAAAGCCTCAAACAGGGACGCAACCAGGCCAAAACTTGGATCCTCTGGATGCACAACACCCAATGCCAGCACCCAACAGCACTGCCATTGAGACTGGTGCAGCAACACCGGCAGCAGAGAAATGGGGACAAGGAAACCAGTCCAAGCCTGGTGTATGAAAGTCCTCTGGGGAAACCATCATCCCAAACCAGCACTGATGAGTGTGGAGCAGGCCCCGCAGAGCAGTACTCGAAAAACTACAGCAGCATCTTTATTTTATACATAACCGTCAGTATAAAAAAGTTTATTACATAAGAGCTGTTCTGTTTACAATATATTATATTGCTTCAAGCCAATGCAAAAAGTTCATACATTATAGTTCTACTTTGTTTTAAATATATTATATTGCTTACATGGCACTGCTGCGGTGTATTTTTAATACACAACACTTTGCAAAACTGTAAGGCCAAAAATAATGCTGAATTGAGTAGTTCAGTTTTTAAATTAGGTAACATTTATTTATTTTTCTTAGAGAAAAGTCTAAATACATAATAGCAAAAATGTTAAAGGCAACTTTCCTTTGACTTAGGCAAGCTAAATCTGCAGTCACTGAAATGATTCAGGTTAGCATCTAGGAGGCTTTCAGCTTGAATATTGTTACTTAAGTTTTGGAAAATGTTATCTTGCAGGTATATAATAAAAACAAATGCAGTTTAAACATAACCAAATTATAGTACAAAACACCATCCAAAGCACTGAAAGAAGAAGCCTATATAACCATGCTACAGAAGTATTTATAAAACTTAAAAGGAGCAGTAAATATCAGCTCAGTGGTTTATAATGAAGCTAATAAAATTCCAGCCGGTAATCTTAACTGTAGTGAACAGCATTTTAACATCCCATCCACGAAAGGTTAATGAAGGCTATGAACTTTGTGTAACACGAACCATTTCAGATGTTGGAGTTCACCAGATATAATTGGTTTCGGGTGGAGCGTGCCTCTCCTCTGCCTTTTTGGGTGAAGGCGTGTGCTGCCTGTGCTTGGTGCCGGCCGGCCTCAGGGCGCTCAGACCGCTGGCTCCGTACCCTGGAAAATTACCCAGCTCAAGAGAAAAGAAACCACAGAGGCAGCCTTGTGATGCGCTGCTAATACTGCAAGTGGAAATGGTGCCCCTGCTTGAAGAAAGACTTCTGCTGCACCTCACACCCATGTGGTCCCTTCCCCATCCTCTCCCTGGCTCTGGGAAACACAGGATGCTGTCGGGCAGGCTTATCCCAAAAAGACGGGGACCATCAGCCCTCTCAGGCTGTCACCCTGCTGCAGGTTCACACCTGCACAGCCCACAGCAGTGTGCACATCAGCCATGAGCCTCAGCGAGCACTATGGGTCACCCTGAGCATCCCTCTGGATTCAACCTGCATTAGGCATGTGAGCCTTGCTTTGTTTTATAGGAGGACACAAAAAGAAAGAACAGCAGCAACAATAAGCACCATGGGAGAAGAAAGTAGTCTGAAATAGGCTTAGGAGAGCTGGTTTATGTTTAAAGTAAAAACAAACAATAAATATGGAATTCAAAGTATCCTGTTGTCATTGTTCATAGTGTCACTTACCCATCTCACTCTGTAAAGCTTGTATAAATGACTATGAAAACCTGAGTCCCAGGTTCAGTTTTCTTAACCACTTTTTAAAAATAAAATAGCTTAATTGAGCAGCCATTCATTTGATATAAACATGAACTTTTTAAGATGGTCCTTCTAAACTTGGTGTTAATCCCCATGTGAACTGCCATCCCACACAGACTTGAATGTGTTATCCAAGCCCTACGTAGGCACTTAAAATGGAGGTAAATTTTACCCCAATGGCTATTTGCAGTGTCTTTGCTGAATACAGAGAGTTTTACAGTGCTAAACGCAGCAGGTCTGTGCCCAAACTCCACGTAATGAAGGTTTCAAAACCTTGGAGCTAGCAATAATGTGCAGCTCCTGAATCTTCCTAATAGTACAGTGCAGCTCTGTATTTTGTTCTTGTTTTGCAGACAATTACTTCATTGGTGCTGTTCATTCCTAGTACATCATTTTCTCACTTGCTATCTCAGTTCTTTATAACTAGAGTATTACAGGAAGAAAAAGTGTATATTGAACTTATGAATTGAAGTCTATATTGATTTCCATGCAACCTTTTTTTTCTAACCATAACTTATACTGGTGGTATTTCTCCTTCAGAGAACAACATAAATAATTAAATACAGGTCCACTAGCTAACAACAGAAAAACAGACTCCCCAAATGTATTTTTCATGGCATAATTCATTTCAGTTAGCTAATACTCAATTTTACCGAAACAACTACATATATTCTGATACATTTTAACATGATACACATCACAGGCATCAACAGTGATTAATATAAAAAAGATCATTCCATTGATGCTGCCATGTAGGATTTACATTTCTTACAGCTAGATGGTGCATTTTATAGCTGCAAAATATTTCAACGTTTTTCATCATTACTGCTGAATACATTAAATGTGAATAGTTTGCCAACAGTGCTTAAGATAAATGTTAATCCCATTAGATATCAAATGCCCCATTAGATATCAAATAAGCACAACAGAAATTAATTTTAAGGACTTCAACCTTGCTTTGAGACAATTTATTTCAGACTCTGTGGAACATGAATGGGTAAGAGTAGGAGAAAACATGAAAGATGGTAAGCATAGATTTTGCATAAGCCTGCAAATTTTCCCTCAAGCTTTTAAAGAACGCTTGATTTTTTATAAGTTTTAATGGGCTTTAAGACCTGGCAGAGCTTTATGCATAAAAATGCCAATTTGACACTTTACTGGGGAGTACTGAGGGACTTTCAACCCACCCTGCACCACAGGTGGAAGATACATGAGGTCACCTAGAGGCCTGGCTGACACCAGGCTCTAGAGCTTCTGATTCAGAAAGAAAGACAGGCTCAGCTTTGTAAAACAATTTTAAACAGTTCTGAGTGTGTTTTTTAAAAGTAGTTGGCATTGTGGAGAATTGAAAGTCTCTGTTTTATTGCTGGGATTAAAGATGAAGAGAAAGAGGAGTGAGGTATTACTGATGATGGTGGAAAGGCTCTGGAAGCTGCCATTTTTGTGTGGCTTCTATAGGCAGCCCCAGCATGGACTTGGGGGGGTGGTTCTCACTTACTTTTATTGCAGTGCCTCCCGTGCCAGCCTTCCTTGCACTGGCACTTGTTGGGTTCAGTGCAGGTCCCGTACAGCCCACAGCCAGGCTCGCAGACAGCTGTAACAGAGCGGGCACACGCGTTGGACTTGGCGACATGGTTCCCCCGTGCTCCCAACAACATGCTGCAGGCCTTGGTGGTGGCGGGGGTCCCCACAGAGAAGGCACGGGGGCAGCTCACCCCGCCATGGCAGCGGCAGCTCCGGCCTGGCCACTGTCAGGGGGAAGCGAGCCCGGCGGCCCAGCGCACCCTCGCTGGCACGGGTGGGACAGGACACTGGCTCAGCACCATGCTCACGGACGGCCAGCAGAGTGCTCCCATCGGGTTTTAATGTCACAACGTCCCAGCGTTTCATTAAGCATTTCGCTAGGAACATCTGTTATTGCTACACTGACACATTGCTGCTTTATAGGAGCCCAGAATGCAGACCAGACCACGGGGAGGCTTTTGTAAAAACGTGTCTGGTTTCGTAATTCCCCGAAGCCTGGTGTATGCTGTATGTCCAGGAAGTCAATTAATCTGAAATACTTTGATAACAAGCGGCTAGTGTTGCTATCATGGAAGAGGTCCCGTGTGAGCTCGATGCTCCAACAACAAGGACTGACTGAGTGCCGTGGTACTTACGCTTTGAACAGAGGTCTCCTTGGTAGCCTTTGGAGCACTTGCATTTATTCTTACCGGTACATTTACCTCCATTTCGACAGGGCTGATGGCATTTACCTAGAAATTGAAAGCACAAAAACAAGGGACTTACCCCCCAGAACAGCCCCCGTGTACTCCTAATGGCTGTCTGAGAGGCCTGCTTTGTACCCAAAAAACTCATCGGGCTCTGGTGTAAGTGTGATCTTACACTGTGGATCTGGCAGGAGGACTCCTGCGCAAGTCTTCGCTCCCCACCCATTGACATGCTTTATTCTGCTTTGAAAATAGGACAAGAAGGGAGCATGGCCAAAGCCTGTGTGTCCAAGCAGTATTCACCCATACTTGAGCTGCTTGGACTCTGCTGTAACCCATGCCACCAGCCAGTGTCTCCTCCTGGTCTCCTCACCCTCCATGGGCGAGGAGGTTCCCCTTGGTGTTTGCAAAGTGTGGAATCCAGAAGAACCTCTGGCAGTGTAGGAGAGAGATTTAAAGCAATGGGAAGCTCAGGAACTGACAGGTATGGCAGCCACTTGCAGAAAATAAGTAGATCATCTGGGCCTGGCAGCTTGTGAAAAGAGACTGTGGAGGACCACGATGCTGTGGGTGGTGCCGTGAGGAATGTTCCACACCATGGCTCAGAAACTAAAGGCGTATTACAAAAACGTGCCCTTCTTTCCTGTTTGCAAACAGCAGATCATCTTTGGTGACAGTAATTAGGATTGGCAGACATTTTTCAAGGCTTTTGGTCCGGAAATTACTTTCCTTCACATTCATACATTGCCAAAGGAAGAAGCTGGGTCTGACTATGTATGATGGTTTGCTTGGCCCTGACTCACCCAGGATGGAAGAGATCCATGCTGATGGAGCAGAGCCACATGCAAGTTCTGCTGGGCCTGTTTCACGCCAAGAAGCCTCCAAGGGCCTTCCTCACACTTAACATGAAGTCCCTGATCACCAAGTTTTCAGTCGCTTGTTAGGATTTGTCTGTATTATTTGCCTAATTAAATCTCTAAGATTTAGCACTAATATTTACCTGAGTTTGTGAGCAAACAGAAGCTGGAACCTGGGACAGCAAACCACTTCCCTTCCCTTTTCCTTTTTCTTAGGATAGGGACAGAGGCTTGCGCATAATAATCTGAGCACCAGCCCTCCTTCTTTCCGCTGCTGGCATGCTGTGCTGAAAACTTCAGGAAATGCACTCATCTCACGATCACAGACTGCCCCCTTGGGAACTAAACACCCCAAAGAGTGCCTGCTGGGCTCTCAACCCCACCAGACTTCTGTGATGCATGTGTGCATTGTCAATATAAAAGAAACATTTGTTCCTGATGTGTATAATTATTTTAATAGCCCCAAAACAAGTTTATAACCAGTCAGAGGAACAAATTGTGCTAAGGAGAGTTTCTGCAAAAGCACAGTTTCCTTGCAGAAACTTCTGGAGTGGGAACCTGTTGGCCTTCTACTTTGTAGGCAATTGGATCTGTAGTAATGACCTAAAGGAGCAATGCAATGCTAAGGAAATCCAGAAATTTTCCTAGCTCTTGAAGTAAATCTGGAGAACATGGGTCAAGGCACAGACTTCCACAGGGATGTGTTAGGCAAGCATTTGACTCAGCACAGCTCAATTAAATACAGAATAAAATATTTTCACAGAATGGAGGAAGCTCTCTGCTATTAACTGAGATGTGAAAAGCAACAAAACACTTGGTGACAAATGGAGGAGGAATCCAAAACAAAATAAAACTCTCAGTTCTCAAACTGCAATACTAATTAGAGACAATGCACAGCTATAGCTAGAAAAGAAGTCTGGAAGACTGTGAATGCTTGCTAGTATGGTAGGCTGGGCCCAGTAAATTTCCCAAGAGTCCTGGAGAGTGATTCAACTATCAGACAAGCACTCAAAATCTTTAAACAACGCTGGGAAGAAGAAAAAACAAATAAGAAAAAAAAAAAAAGAAGAAAAAACTTCTCAGTTTTCTGAAGGTGGCTTTCTGCCTGTTGAAAAGTTTTCTCCCCTTGTTATTTCAAGACCCCCATGACTGAATGTAGCTGGCCCTGGATCTAAGAAAACAGAAAGAGTTGTGTTTCCCCTCTGATGTTTTTAAGCCTCATCTAGCATTTCTTGCAGTCCTCTACTGTTGTGCTGGTGCTGGGGCAGTGCCCAGAGGTGGTAGCAGCCATCCATCACATACAAACAATTGCTGTCCGGCTTTATAAAAGCCAAAGCAAGTGAAGAGCTTTCCTTGCTCTCATCAAAAGACTCCTAGTTTATCTCTGAGCATCCTCTGAACCTGAACATTTTCCTTTCTTTTGTACAGGAACTAGTTTACTGCTTGTATTTTAATTAATTTAATTTAATTTGCACAGGTAAGCCTTTGCAGGAAGCCAAACTCAATTTCACCTGTTCCAAGCAGCCATAGACAATGAAGAGCTTTAGAGCCCCTGGGACAGACCAATTAAATGGAGCTCCCTTCATTATACATTCTGCAATATCAGTTCTAAGAATTCCCCCCCACTGGCATAAAGTAATCTACACAACACTGGCATTCAAAAACCTACTCCTTGAACTTTGAACCAAGCCTTACTCCTTATTTGAGAAGTATCAACACAGTTGACTTTCTGAGGAAGGAAGAAATGACATTGCATCCGAGTGTCAAATTTCAACTTGGTATAAAAAAGGTAAATTCAGTAGAAACCCACTCTGTTGTTCTTGGTGACATCTGATCTGAATATATATCAAAGGGCCATCTTCGTTAATAATTTTGTAGCAACACAAGTTTACTGCTTTTGTTTGGCTCAAATCGTGATTAGGTAAAAAAGAGTTGCAAAATGCCTTGCAATGCATAGAAATATGGTGAAACATTCACATACATCTACCTTTTATCTACACTTAAATATTCTGCAAAATGTTAGTCCTAAGGTATCTGCGTCCTTTCTTTGCATAATAATTAATGTATTTTCCTGTATTGGCTGACAGCATGTTGGAGTTTATTCCCACATTTCCAAGTCTTTGCTGCTAGGCACTTGGTTGCTGTGAGAAGAGCCTGTCTTCACTGATGCATACAAAGAAATTACCTCGTACACATCCCAGGCCAAATGCTGCTCCCTGTGCTCCTGTGATGGCTCTTTGAAAGTCAGTGGGATTATATACAACAGAAAGGTAAGGAAGCTCCACACACAGTGTCCTGGTAGAAGCTTTAAGCCCAGAAGGAACAATGTGGGTGTATGTTCCCAAAACCCAAATGCTCATACTCCATTCAAGTGTGGGGAACTATAGGATTAATCCAATTTAACAGAGCTGTGAGAAAACTCTTCTTTTAGCAAGATCAAATGCCTGACAGCTGACCTCCCAGGTCTGTTCCAGCCTGGCTATATCTCCACCCCCAGCTTTACACAGTACACTTAGATCAGCCATGAGCTAAAATATTTTCAATTGCTTTGATGCTAAACTTCTGAAAATAGCAAGTCTTTTGATGTTTGCGACACAGATTTTCAAGTTGCCATGTGAATGCAACTTAATACATTAAGTGAAAGCTCTCAGCACTTATGGTTCAGTCCTCCCTTCACCACAAACCCATCCACTCCCAGTTTATAGCAGCCCTTTTAGAGGCACCGGCTTAAACCTGATCTGCTGTGCACAAGTGTGAGTTGCTGAAGCTTTTGAAAATAGCTGCTCTGCATGGACTTGGAGCAGCAGCGCATCAGTCTGCCACAGCACAGTGCTTCATACCTATGTCTTGAAGGTAGTTACTGAGCCCAGTTACTGGTGAAACCAGAACAAGGAAGGGGGTGAGGCAGTCTATCAGCAAGTCAAATTTAGCAGTAAGAATCTCACTTGGAGGCACCTGGATCTCTGGGGGTCCCAACCAGCAGAGGCAGGTCATGCTCAATGATTTGGACACCGACAACAGAATAAGTTGATGTAAGGGAAAGCAAGCACATGGAGATGCTACTCACTGATTTCACATTGGTCTCCTTCAAATCCCGAAGGACAAATGCATTTTCCCAGATAGAAACACGTTCCTCCATTGAAACAGGTCGTTGTACAGTTTGCTGAAACAAATAAACCAGGAATGAACTAAATCACTAATACGAACTTAGTCTGGCTTGCCTTTCATCTTTTCTGCTGCTCACCTTAAATAAACATAGAGTCTGTTTCAAAAAGTTGCATTAAAACCTTTTCACCTGGTTTAGAAAGAAAGACCGAAGTGCAGATTTTCCTACATAATACTTTACATGGACACACGCGCACACAAGTCCTTAGAAAGAGACAAACAAATGAACAATACAGCAATGAGATTCCCAAGGAGAGGTTGTGTTACATCTTCATCAATCCTCACGTGTGGAGCTCACTGAAGGATCAAGTCATTATTGCTATTGAAGCTGGCCGCGTGTGGTATAAAGAGCACAATCTACGACTGGAAGTCACTTCCACCAGAAGACACTTCACCACAGCTCTTAATTAATGCTGTGGGAGATTTGAGGTTTAACAAGAAAGAAACCTGTATAAGTTTCTGCTGTGTGGTGACATAGATACAAATGCTGTCCCTCTCACTTGCTAAATTACATTGCATTGGATGTGACTTTTCACCAAACACCTGGGATTCACATTAATCTCACAGTTAAACTTCCTTCAAGACATTGGGAGCATTTCATTGCCATGCACTTTCGAAACATTTTCAAAGTGCGGTGAAGGTCTCATAAGTAACTACATACAAGTCAGAAGGATTTTGACTCCAGCAGTTTGTACAAGCATTCCTCAAGGCCTAGAAATGTTCCCGTTATTTTGCTGGAAAGGCCACTAGGACCTTTTGCATTTGCTCTCTACTTCATGTAGTTGCGCAACAACAAAAGCAATGTGGTGTTCTGCAATCTTCTCCGCCATGAGCAGGTCAGTGGTATTTCTGCAGCAAACCACTTGGTTTTCTCTATGTGGTCGCTTGCAGTGTTCCAAATTACTGTTCTGGACAACTGATTGCTCCTTTTTATCCCCGAGCCACAATGCAGCAACAACAACAAAAAATGAATAGACTGTTTATTATTTTTTGTGTGTCTAGATGCAGCAAATTAATGTACTAACTAATTAGTAAAACTAATTCTACTCCAGGAAACCACAGTTCAAATACAGATCACTTATTTTCCTTAGTGAATTTTGTGGTAGGTTCCATGGCTTTCAGTGGATCAGCTAAATAGATTACCTAAATTACCCTTCACTCAGCTGGCGGGTACGGATGCCTGCCCATGTAGCTGCAAAAGCACTGTGTGCCCCTGCGTGCTTCCTGCAGCTCCCAGCCTCGGGAAGGATCATGAAACTATGTCCTGTAAAACATACTTCACCACTTGCTTGCCTTTCCAAAAGGCTCTCCTAGAGGGAAATTAGCATGGAGCAGAACGAGGGGCCACAGGAGGCAGCACCCAGGGGGTTGGCTGCAGTTACCTTTATCACAGTTGATGCCGTAGAAGCCGGGGGGGCAGATGCACAAGCCAGGGGTGATGCAGAGCCCACCATTCATGCAGCGAGGAGCACACAGCGCTGAAGAGCAGGAAGAAGAGGAGAATCATCACTGGTGTGACTGCAGACAGGACTGTTTCTCTAGGGGATATGCTCAGAGGTGTCAGCAATTTAGTGGGGTTCCCAGGCAGGATCCTGGGAACCCTCCCTCCTGCCACTCCATACGTGTGCATAAGCACTGCTACCTAATTTAGGAGAGGGAGCATCTAGCGTGTTGGCCAGACTGTCCTACATGCTCCCCCTGAATTTTTTCCAGAGCCCCTGCGCTCTCCCAAGACTCCTCTGCAGTCGTGGCCACCCCACGAGGCTCTTCCAGGGAGGCATGTCAGGGAGCAATGTTTCATTCCGTGGTTGCCCACAATTGGTACATGCCGTGAAGCTGCGTCCATACAAGAGAGTTCAAAAGTGCCTGGACATGGGGCCAAGTGGGGGCACAGGATCATCCATCTTGTGAAACTGTTGGTGCTGTTCCTGGCGTGGCTTTGTCCCTGGCCGTCCGGGCACAGCCCCGGGGTGAGCAGCAGCCACAGGTCCCTCCCAGCCAGGAGTTTGGAGGTTTTTGCTTTGGAAGCTAGGAGAGTTTATTAAACACACAAATACAAACTGTGTCATGCCAGTTGGCCTCCAGGCCAGAGAACAGTCCCTGACCCTTTGTATTTAATATTTCGGATGCAGCCAGAGCATCTGGGAGAGCTGAGTGGAGAATGACATTGAAGTAGGATGCCCACAGGGGGGGTTGCTCTATCTCAGGCCACCCTGGTGAGGGTCTCCCACTGGCGGAGGAGGAAAGAAGAAGAAGACACAGGAAGAAGACCAACTTTCCTCACCAAGTCACACCAATGTCCTGGCCCCTCACTCTTGGAAACATTATTTGGGGCCATTAGTCACTAACAGAAGGAAAAAGGAGACTCTTTCCTTCATCTCCCTGTCTTTGTTGTCGGTCTGCCTCCAAATTGGATCTTATCTCCAAATAAACCAATGCAGAACAAAAGTCCTGTGCTTTGTTTTCCAGCTAGTCCTTATTAGCAGAAGAATTTTATTTAATCTTCTTGCCAGATGGATTCTCTGTGATTAAGGACCCCTTAACAATTGTGTCAGCTTTTGTTAAAAACAATCCCTTAGCAAGAAAACTTTTTTTTTTTTTTTTCCTGAGCAGTTAATGTTTCCATTAGAACATGGATCATAACAGTAATTCACTTAGATATGTGGACTCAAAATATATGAAAACTTCAGAATAGGTCATTAATATCTTTAGGAGTGTCTACAATGCAGTAGCTACAGTTTTGTTGAGATTATTGTAAAGAAGAGAGTTGAGAATTCTTTTTAATTTACCTTTCTCACAGTGAGGCCCATAAAATCCATCCGGACATTCACAGACATGTCTCTCGTTGCAAAACCCTCCATTTCTGCATCCTCCTGGACACTCCGCTTCATAAAACATAACGACAATCTTAGTTGGATATTTCACACTTCAGCTGTCACTCAGCTTTCACTAGTACCAATATACACCTTTGATAGAACAATAGAAATATTTGCTGACAGACAGGCAAATGATGGCCAAAGTGGAGATTCACCTTGCCTCAATAGAAACTGTTCCCTTTGTGTTCATCTACAAATACAGGTTGGATCAGGTGTGCGGACAAACACACAATGTGCTCATTGGCAGACCATGCACATCTATGGCTCTGCTGTTCTGCAAGGCAATGAGCGATGTGGGTGCTCTGCACGACCCAGCCCCATTTTCTCCACGTGGAAAGAAGCAGGCAGCTGCTGCAGGGCCTGCATTACTGGTCAGACCTCCCTTAGCATGCGGGGCCAGGCCGGCCTCAAATTCTGCAGCCTGAAGTTGACTGCACTTCAACTTGCATTGCATTAATTACTACATCTGTTGCTCCTAAGGTGGCAAAGTGATGAAATCTGTCTTCAAATGAAAGAGTCAGCTTCAAGGCTAGATGAAAGAAGGCCAGAAAGGAAGATGAAAGCATTCCTGCACAGTGATCCTGTATCGTCATCCAACTCTTATTCACATCTCCACTATTGATCAAACACTAGTTAAAGCGTTTAGCAACACTGGCTGGATTACACAAGGAAGAGAAATATATCTGGGTATCATCACCATCCTCAAAACACTGGAGTCCATCAAACAAGAGGCAGAATGAACCCACTGGAACCCCACAAAAACACAACTGCCAGGCAGAAAAGCAATTCCTCAAAAATGCCTTCACAGATCTCCCACAGACAAGCAGGAGGGCAGGAGAGGCTGCCTACTCCCATTAGAAAATGGAACACCACTTGTGGTCACTGGAACCAGGGCCACGAGGCAGCTTTAGCAGAGCAGGCATGACCTTCTCCTTTGGATGCTATACTGCATGACGCTCCGAGTGATCAAGTTCAAAATTATCAGATGGGGTAGACTGACATTTAGAAGTTGCAACCTATTCAACCCAAACTCAACCCAAACTCATCCATTAGACAGCAGCTGGCTGTATTTTTTCCATCATGTCTTTTTAATCCTTTGGTCTATCAGTGCTGTAAACCTATGTAGCTGGTAACACCTGCCAACATCATCATTAACTGTTTAACATCTTTGTCGGTGACATGGGCAGTGGGATTGAGTGCAAGTTTGCCCATGCCACCAAGCTGTGTGGTGCGGTTGACGTGCTGGAGGGAAGAGAACCATGCAGAGGGACCTGGGCAGGCCTGAGAGGTGGGCCTGAGCAACCTCATGAGGTTCAACAAGGCCAAGTGCAAGGCCCTGCACCTGGGCCAGGGCAATCCCAAGCACAAACACAGGCTGGGAGGAGAATGGATTGAGGGCAACCCTGAGGAGAAGGACCTGGGGGTGTTGGTTAAAGAGAAGCTCAACATGAGCCGGCAATGTGCACTTGCAGCCCAGAAAGAATCTTCAAAATGTAACTCTTATTTAACACAGAGGCAAACATAACTCTGGCCTTAAATTAATTTGAATTATCCTGCCCCCTTCTAACATTTGTCAGGTGCCACATCCACCAGCTATGGCTGTGAGCAGTAGTGCTTTCTGCTGCGCTCGGGTAGTATCACTCTCTTCACTGGAATTGTGAGGGGTAACCCCGAGACTAAACAGGAGGTAAGAGCATCTGAGGTATCGGTCAGGCGGCTGGGCGCCATGTGCAGCTGTCACACAGGCAGGAGGAGAGAGGACAAAAGGGGTAATTTTAAAATACTCTTAATTTTAAGATTCCCTTCCATCTAAGGCCATAGATGGAGGAGGGAAGAAGTGTTGCTTTAAATCTGTTTGCAGCAGTATTAATAATAGTAAAGGCTTTTTAATCTTATTTGTTCTAACAGTATACGCTAGGACTCTTTTTCTGGAAATGTTTCTCTCTTTGTAACCAAATGCAGAGCTGCTATTCATTACAGAAAATGCATGCTTAAATACATACCATTTCAAACAGAAAAATAGGAAAACACAATTTTTTGTGCGGTCACCTCTTAGCCACAACAAAGCCTCTCCTCTCCCACAAAATTGCAGCCTCGCTCTGCTCACTTCCTCTGGTGGGGGCCCCTCTGGCTGGCCACGAAGGACTGGAAACAGTGACTCGGGGCCCAGGCAGGAGGAATCTGAGCTCCTCACCACAAATGGCAGCTTTCAGAGGGAGGAAACTCACCCTCACACTAATACAAACCGGTAGGAACATCCTTGTCCCTCTCCGTATCTGTCCCAAAATTCTGCGGTGTCTACCTCATCGGACAGAGGGCAGCAGTGGGAGTTACCCCAGCATGAGCTGCTGTGAGGTGTCTCCTCCTCTGCCCACCTCTACAGTCTGTAAAACCATCTTTGTGCCTCTCAGGCTCAGGGTCAGTGATTGCCCTCAGCTCTCCTGAGTTTTATGATGCAATACTCCTAAATTTTGATTTTTATTTTTTTTTGTATCAGAATAGTAATAATAATAAAAACAACTAAAGCACGGAACCCATAGCTCAGATGAAGGCTGCTAAGACACTGAGTTTGGAGCCTTTCCAGGACAAGCCACAATGCACACCTGCAACTGCTGTCTCTATTAGATTACCCCAACACTATTTCCAAAGTTTATTAAGTTCGGTATCTTTGGGCTGAGCTGACAACGAAAAGGCATGAAATGTTCTGTGCTGTGTTTACCTCGGGAACAACTTTGTGCACAAGGTCTGATTGATTTTACTTCCATTCAGCCCCCATTTTCCTTCCTGTTCCTCTCCCCACTTCTTCCTCCCCTCCCCTGCTTTCCCTGGGCTAATTGGCAGCAGCAAGGCTTCAAAGGAGACAGCAGCCTGGCTATTCAGGTGCAGCGAGCTTTCAAAGAACAAACAGCTCCTGCCCCTGCTGCTTGCTCTTTGAAGCCACACTCCAGCCAATTAGCTCAGAGAAAAGAGCTCAGGGAAGAAAGTGCAGGACTGGGAACGGAGGTTTAATAGGAGAAGAATAAAAATATCACTCTTTGTACGTCAGCCCTGCCACGGGTTAATTTGATACAATTGCACGCGGCAAGGGATAGCTGCCTGAATTTGGATATGGATTTTTTTCAATTTCCACAGCCTCGATTCAAAGTGATAATTGCACCTGTTCATGATGTATCAAATGAATCCAGAAAGTCTCATTACATACTGTCTGTAGTTCATAGATTGGCTGATTAAACATGTTTCCTGCTTTCCAAGTAAACACTTCAACAGCTTCACGGTGCCCTTCCTCTATTGATGCATCTTGTATGTGTTCCTTGCTTGATGACCGCAAATACTGAGGACCAGCTTCCATCACCTTCCCTGAGTGACGCTTTGCTATGCAAACAATTCTAACAAAATCAAACCATCAACACACATAGTCAAGTGTTAATTAAAGAAGAGGGGATTTTCTTATTGGCTCAAATGTCTCATAAACTTTGTAATTATCAGACCAGCAACACAACGTGCTGCTGAGGCTGGTGAAAAATGTTGTATCCCAAACCAAGAGGTTGCCATCTTGAGCTCCAGAGGAAGGTAAGCCAACTTTTGCAAAAATTCTCTGATTTTTGCTTTTTTGATTCAATTGGGATGTACAAGTTCAGATTTAAAGAAATGTTGAACTATGCCACCAAACAGTGTTAACTGAAAACAGGGTCCCCACCACAGATCCCAGAAGCTAAGTCCTCAAAATTATGCGTCATTTCTGAAAACGTGAGCCTCAGCTTGTTTTCCATAGTACTGACTCTCCTCCAAATGCTTCAAATCATTTACTCACATTTGCTTCTCATATGATCCATTTCTATCGACATCCTTGAAATGATGAGCTGTGAACAGGAGGAGGAATGCCTCCAACCCAGTCTGCTAAGGGAGATGTAGTTCACAGTAAGAAAAAGCTTAGTAAACACATAGTAAATGAACAGCAAATGCAAATGAGCAGCAAACCTACAGACAGAACCAGAACAGCCTGGAATTTATAGCTTTTGCTACACATTGCGTGGCCACATTATTATCTTGAATGATTGTTATCCTGAATTAAGAAGATAGTTAGGTGACCCGGTCTAACAGTTCTTGTCATGTCTTCATTAGCATTACCTTGCTGACAGGTCTTAAAGAAGATGGCGTTCTGAGGGGTCTGGAGAATGATATTGCCTTCTGAGTTCATTATGATCACATTGACTTCAAATGCAGCCACCCCATCTTGCTTGCCGAGGCAAGGAAATCCAACCTGGACAACTTAAAGGAGAACAACAACAACAGTATTCATATTTACATGCATATCTACAAAAGCACACATTGAAATACTAGAGATAATAAGTATTTACAGATAAGCTTTAGAATCACCGTGTGCACAGACACCTGCAGGGCTGGAACAACTTCAGCACAGGAGGCCAGCCTGGGTTGCTTTACTGACACAACCCCAATAGTCTGCAGCACAGACAGTGATCTTAAGGCAAACATACCTCTGCCTGCAGACAGGGCAGTTAGTTACTCATGGAGGTATCTAACTCTTTTCAAAGCCACCAAAATGAGGAAGAAGCCTATATTTGATTTTCTAAGCTGCCTTGATCACTTCTGAGCCTCACTTTTATGGACTGTCACATAACTTCCCCGAAAAGATCTCATGCTTTATTATTATTATTATTTTAAATTGCTTTAGGTATGTTTTGCTGTTATGGTTCTTGCAATTAATACTAAAATAAAATCCTTATTTAATCAAAACTTTGTTCATAATATGCTGGCAAGACAGTGCACTTACTTACTTGTGGGTACAAGTATTTAAAATGAATAGAGGAACATCACTATGGCAGAACTTGTTAAGTGTAGCAATATTTGGAGATTGCCTTTCCAGGAAATGTATTCTAACACTTTTAAACTACAAAGAGTCCAAGGAAATAATTAAGGCCAGTAAGTCTGGAGTATTTTAATGAGGAAGCAAGCCTGATACCTCAGAGCTCTGGAATGTTCCACTGTGATGGTCACATGTGATCTCAAATAATCTTCAGATGAAATGATTGTGTCATTTCTTCAAAACTGGCTCTTTCTAGCTCATTTAAACATTAGATCCAGCTAATAGAAATTGTATATTCATTTCTTCTGAAGCTGGCCTGAGGTTTCAGAACAAAATGTGGAGCTAACAGCCTTACATTTGGTTTGTTTTAAATTGCTTGTTATAAAAACGTTGCATGTAATAATCAGACATTTTTTGTTATTTTCTGCCTTGGTATAATACCTTGGAATAATTATTGCTGAAACACATTCTGCTTCTGGTAAGTCCAATGGACTGAAAAGTCTGTTGCAGTTTTCATTATAAAGCAATTTCGTTGCTGAAGTGCCTTTACACTGATCTTTTAAAAGACCATTATAAAAAGCGTGTAACCATGTGGTAAGAAAACAACAACAACAACAAAAAACACTCTTACAGGGGATAAAAAGCAGTTTAAATGCAGTGAACTTCTTAAACTGTAGTAACCTCCTCATAGCTCAAGCGCAGGGAATAATTCAGGGCTTGTATGAGGATGTGTGTGACTTAGCTGAACAAATTGCTGTGGGGAGGAAGGCACAGGAGAAATTTAATGATGGCACTACAGCAGTTCCTAGACTTCATTGCGTCAGTAGCAAACCCCCAGTCTGCCTGGAGATTTGACAGCAAATGATGACAGCCTGTAGGTCTAAGTGCCCAGGGCAAGGACCAGCCATGCATCTGAAGTTGAAGGGGACAGGCCAGAAACCCTCCAGCACTCCCCAGACTTGGGCATTCAAGGCCCTCCTGACTGAGCTCCGGGGTGGCTCACAGTGCATTTGTCCCGCCACAGAACTGCCCCTCTTGCACATGTACACCCCTGCCTCCCCTGGAGCGCTTGCAGAAGTGAGGAAAATATAACTGATTCCTAACTGCGGGGTGAGCAGAGATGCTGCCGGGGAAGGCACCAGGCATGCCAGCTCACGTGGAGCCACCTTGGCACCAGCACGGCACTGGTGTGGTGTTCAGAGTTAATCACTTCCAGCATCAGAAACGCCTGACTTGGTTTTGAACTTGCTGACTCCAGTTTGAACCACTGGATCTTCGTGGGTTTTCCCCTGTGAAATGAGCAGCCAGTCTTTTCTCATTGAACAGATACCTACATGCTGTAATCAAGGCTTCTCTCAAACATCTTTTCTTTTTTCTTTTTTCGCTAAGCTGAGTAGTCTTAGCTCTTTAAACTCTCACTGAAAGGCATCTTCTTCAGCCCTTTTACCACATATCAATATTGTGCCACGTGGCTAGGTTCAACAACCCTAACTTAGGTGGCAATCCTGGGATTTGAGGATAGGATTTTCAAAGGAGTCTAAGGAACCTGAGTGATTTAAATCTAATTTAAATTGCTTCACTATTTTTATAGCATTTATTTATTTAAGTCAACTTAGCTAACTTAGGCTGGATAGCAAGCAGCATTAAAAAAAGCCTTCACACCAGTGGCTCATTGTTAAGTACTGAACATGCTTGAAATACTGTGCATGTACCGATTATCAATTGCTGTTAAACACCAGATGCAGTATAATGCCACACAGGACTTAAACACAGCTGATATATCCTAAGCACAGTGGTGCACTGCTCAGTGTCTGCATAAGGGAGCACCGTGGACATACCCGTATTAGTCCTGGAGCTGAGCTACCAGCACCACAGACAGGGCAAGTCCATCTTGGTTTTAATCAGACCTCCCACCATGATGGTTATCAGACCTGCTGGAACTAGATCTCATCCCTGGCCTCCCTGCATTTGGAGATTAGATGTTTTCCTAAACACAGTCAGACAGGGGTCATTTTGATCTAGCCTTTCTAGATAGTTAAAAATTAAAGGAGAAACTAGTTTATATTAGAAGATGCTGAGTGCACAGCCTTCCACATTTCTCACCTGCTTTAGATAGAGATGAAAATAATGCTTAACATGAACTTCATCTTCCTGACTTCTTGGTTAGAGTCAATGTCTATATTTGCAAACTTAGGGCTTGCAATCAATTAAATTGCAGCAATTATGATATGAATATTATAGCACCCTTCACTCAAACCCATTTTCAACACCACTCATTCAACCCACAGTGAATGGAGAGAGCAATCCTTGATGTTAAAGGGAAAAGTGGCAAATGCTAAGATTCAAAACCAGAACTTTTGTTTTTGAGTCCGAATGCCCATTGGCAGCAGCTGACACCAGCTGAAACTAAAATGCCCACAGACTGCAACCTCTGAGAAACAGAATAATTGGATAGCTATTCCTTACTGTGATCAAAGATTTTTGTTTTCCAAAAGTTGCACAGCAATAATTAAGTCTCACATACATTCATTTTATGAAAAAAAAAAAAAAAGCGCAAATTTCTGCTGGTTTATCTACATACAGAAGCTTCATGTGACTTGGCTCAGGCAAAATGTGCTGCTGTAGTCAGGCAAGGCACTCACACGCTGTTCAGTGTCAAGCACTGCGACAAGCATTTGTTTAGCAATAAAATTCAAAACTTCAGTTCAAAATAAGGCATGTAGGCTTTATGGGCTGTGGGATATTTTTTTACAGGAACAAAATCTATAATACCAACAGCACAAACCTGATGCTTTATGAGGAACTGTTCCAAGCAGAGGGATATTTATAGTTGGATCAGCCATTATGCCTTTATCCAAAGAGCGCAGAGACAGGAACTCGTAGAAGTACTCAGCCTATGACAAAAGACATGGGAAATTGTTATGTATTTTAATTGCAGTCACGGAAGCAAACCATTTAGCACATAAGCTACAGCAGAAAAAAGCTACATTTTCATTATGTCATTCACTGGATTTGTTTCAATTTCCACGATTGCATCTTTACCTAAGCATAGCTTTCTCATTACAGAAATAGGAAAGGACCATACAGTGAAATCCAGTACCTGGATAACAGCAAGGAAAATAGCGTGCATATGGCAAATTAACGTTATACAGAGTATACAGAGAATACATTTTTTTACAACCCACACCTTTCATCTAACCACAGAAAAAAAGGATGAATGCTGGGATACTTCTTAAAGCATTATTTTTGTTTGTTTGTTTGTTTGTTTTTGTGCAGAATTCCCCTGGAACTGACTGGTGAGCCTGGGCAGCCTGCCTGCTGCTTCCTTCCACAGGACCCTGGCCTCTCTGTTAAGACACCTGCCCAGTCTTTCTTCGTATTTGCTTCACAGTGGGATTCCTCTTGCCTAGTGTCATGCATCCGCAGTGTATATGTGCACACTGTGTGCACCTGAGGTGTCTGCACCTTCGCAAGGCACTTGAGGCTTCCACGGCTGTTAATGGAGATGGGCATTCACACAGCACAGCTGCAGGTGCACAGATTGGGTGGAAACAAACCTTTTCCCCTAAGTCTGGCTTCTCATTTACCCTGAAGCATGTATGGGATTATGGAAGGTTTTACCTGCTGCTCTCAGAAAAATACTTGAAGCTTTAGCATAGGAACTGTCAAAAAAGTATTTTCATACAGCAACAGATTGATGTGTAGTATTTTCATACAGCAACAGTGATGTTAAACCTGCCTTTTGTCTAGGACTGTGAAGTAAAGAGAGATTAAAACCAAAATGTTACGAGAACTTTGGGCCAATAAATGGCAGTTAGTTCATCTGTGAGATGACAGTCAATGTCCTTAGCCAGAAGGCTTTTCTTTTTCTCTTGTAATAACCAGTTTCCATAGCACATGAAGACACAGACTTACTGGAGAGAGACCAGTGAACAGCCACAACAATGATTAAGGGATTGGAGCACCTGACATATAGAGGGAGGCTATTCTACCTCAAGATCATCTTATCTCAGGTGATCCTCAGACCTTCTGTGATGCTGTGCTAACTTGAGCAGAAGCCCTGTCAGTGTGTGAGAGACCATGCTCCTTTGGTGGCACCATCAAAGCTCTCCAAAGCTGCTTAGAAAGGTTGTTATGAAATTCCTAATCAGCCCTGGCAGCACATCCACTCGGACAGCAAAGAGACCCCAAACAGCGTGCAGGAGCTACACTCTGCCCAGACAATGTCTTCAGGGGGTGTTGTGTAGGCATGGAGACCTCAGAGGAGGACTCACAAAGCAACAGTAGGGAAGGAAGTCATGAAAGTTGTTAAGGGTGGGTTAAACAAACACATGGAGCATGTGTGGGAGGGAGAGGGGACGTGGAGAGAAGTAGTAAAACAGGAGATGAAAATTGAAGTCTGGGGTGCTATTCAAAAGGCTGCTTTTAATTAAAGATTTTTTTTCCAATACATTATACCATGCCAAAATATGAAAAAAAAGCCATAAAGTCTTAGATTGTGAACATTTTTGTTTTCAAATAAAACTTTGGTTCAGAAAAATAATTATATGTCTCCACACATCTATAGAATACTACAGCGACTGAGTCAATGCTGTACTGTCTGTTTCTCATTGGTTAGCTTTGATGTTTGGTTATATCTAAAACAGGTCATAATAGGCTGGGATATTAAAACATTATGTTCTTACTATTCTAGTAAACAACAACTGGTAACTAAACCAAATAGCTCCACTCCCATATTTCCACTCTAGCGGGGCTGCTGTAGCAGGTCGGCCTGTGAGCCAAAGCTCTGAAGTGTAGGAAAGAAACTGGAATTCCATTTTTCTGGAGTCAAAACGTTGCTTAAAGACAAAGACAAAAAGCAAGTTCACTGTGGGAAAGGGGATTGATTGCACCATGAGTTACAATCCTTACTGCCTTTCAAGGAAGGAATTCTTTTAACCAGAACAGAGGCACAGCAGCAATTAATGCCTGAGGCAGGAGCTAAAAAGATGGGAAGAGATGCTGCACAAGCTACAAGTTTCCCAGGAGGAAAACCACTCTCCGCACTGGGGAAAGATACCTGCTCTCACCATTTCTGAAGAAAGGTCTGTACAACTGAACTTCTTGAAATGACATTAACTAAGAAGTCCTCAGGTAGACTCATCTCGTACGATTTTGAGGTTATGAAGCCATGTGTTACAAAGCATATTTGCATTTCACGTGTTGAACTAATTCAACTGAGTTGGTTAAATTTTGGCTTTAAAATACCATGCAAAATCAGTCTGGAGAGGCTGCATATTGCAGGAGGGTAGCTTTACTCCTCAAACCTGCCAATCTGAGGTTTGGCTGCCATAAATCCTATCAGTTTGGAAGCAATCTGTCCTGACACAATCTCCCCATCCAGTCTCCAGAATTGTCCTGGTGTAATTTGAGTTGATTGCCAATTAACTTGCATTAATCATCATGACTGAAAAACAAACAACACATTCTCAGCAAATATTTACCATGCTTCAGTCTAGCATGAAATTCAGTCATGATGGTTAATTGAGGAGATAGGCCTATGCAATTAAAATCCAGACATTTGGGTACTGTATAGTGACAACCACAATTCATACTGTAAGTGGTCATTGTGAGTGACCTGCTAGTGCAAACAAAATTTCTTCAGATATTGTTTGAGAGATAATGGGGAAAAACCACAATCTATAATCCATTTTCCTGTACAGAAACATTCTCGTGACTGTTTTTGAAGCCAGCCTGTGCAGTGTCTGGTATTTGGTGGGCCAAATTCGGTACTGAAGCTAAATCTTAGAGAAGTGGTGTTATCAGAGGTGATGGAGGAACTGGGGTTTGCAATAAAGTGTTGATCCTAGACAATTGCACGCTACATGAGTAGGATAATTTTTGGTTTTAGCTTGACGTCAGTATGCACCCGAGGAAGAATACTCCTTCCCTGTGTGTGAACACTTTGTCTGGGACCCTAAAAAACTCTGGGAAAGTCCTCTGCAGACCCTGTGTGAGCAGTATGGGGAGCTGGTGCCTCAAGGCAGCAGGTAGCTGCACACAGCCACCCGGCAACTCTTCCCCACGGGGGCACAGCCCTCAGCAAAGGCAGGAAATTTCATTCTAGGCAAATAATTCCTTGGTCAGGATTAACTTTTATGGACTTTAAGTGGACGCTTTCTATAAATCAGAGGAATTTAAAAGGTTATAAATATAACGAAGCCCTCTAACAAGTATGGTAGTGAACATCTGTCAGCAGTTTGGCTTTACACTTAAAATTCCTACAGAACTCCCTTCTTCTGGGCAAGACCTACTGCATTATAGTGTTCTCTTCACTTAAACGCCATGTTGTGCCCACTTTGGTTTTGTTTCATATTTAATCAAAGCATTCACAGGGAAGTTCTTTGCATTTTCTTCATTTTACATGAAAGACGTAGGATTAGAAGTGATGGCGGTACCTTAAAGCAAAGCAGAGTAGCTTAAACTGCTGTATGTCACAGCTCAATAGCCTAATGAAATCTGCAGACTTTCTAACAAAGACAAAACAAAACAAAACAAACAAAAAAAGAGATGTGTTACCTTTGCAAGGAGACGTAAGAAATTAACCATGTTTCCTTCTCATTGTTTTGAAGAGATCACTGGTGAGCATTCTGTTCTATGTACCCTAACACCAACTTTCTTCATTTAAAGAAAGAAACTCACTTCAGAAGTTCCCTTTTATCCCAGATCCATGGATATTTCTGGCTATGCACACACCAGAAGATTCTAGCATGGATTATACACAGCAGATGCTCACAGCTGCATATGCCATAAATAAAATCACAAAGTGAGGCAATGTATGTGCTTGTTAGGTGTTTACAGCATGGGCCATTGCTTCTCCAAGATATTAACTGCATTAAGTCAGAGAAGTAGGTCTTCTATGTTCCAAGATGAAACATGAAGCAAAATGAGAAGAATTTCAACAAAGGGGGAAGGCTCTAGCTGTACTGTATGTACCAGGCTATTGAAGGAGTTTGGCCAGAGTATGAGTATGTCTGCAGCACATTTTGTTATTGCAGTGCAGTCTAGACACTGCTGTAATGAACAACATAATGATCCCTCCTTAGACAGTAGATAATAAACTGTCTCCCTACAAGGTTTTTTTTTTTCTGCCAGAGAAGGCAGCTTGGCCTTACTTGCTAATTGGTCCCACCCCAGAATGTGGAAACCATTTTTTGCACCTCAGAGTGATCTCAAAGATACCTGCCAGCAGCCTCATCAGGTAGCCCCAGAATGGGAGGCACACTTAACATTGCTGAGAAAGTGATGTGCAGCCCTCGCAGGACTGTTCTCCGCAAAACCAATATACACAGAAGACAGGATAACCTTAATCCCAGACAACTGCCAGTTTTCCATTATGGGACTGGAAAGCTGTTCAGGTGTGGCAATGAACGAAGCAGTAGGATTAACAAAATGAGAGATGCACACAAAAGGCAAAATAGAGTTGTTGTTTTTGTGTGTGTGTTTCTAAAAAAGAAGGATCCAAATTAGAATTGAGCAAAATATCTCAAGGAGAAATGCAGTGTGTTACAGTGTTAGTTACACACTGGTGTGCTGAAATGCATATGGATATGGCTCTGCAGAGTCCATCATAAGCCTTCCGTCTTCATATTATAAAACTGTGGAGGACTGAGGAAAACCTATGCATGATGACAAAGATGACTTTTTAACAATCCCTACATGTAACTTTCAATAATGACAACTTGTGGTTGTAATGGCTTTGTATTTTATAAGAAGAATAGTACAAAAACTCTCTGACTGTCTCAATGGAAGATAATTAACTGGTCCTTAATGTCTCCTGTGTCACGTCATTGTGGATAGCAGATCAGATCTTTCAAAGGAATGATTTAGAAAGCAATCAAATAAATATTTCCTGATTGCTATCAAAAGGAGCAGATGATGTCACAAGGTTCCAAGAATGCTTTGTGCAGCAGAGAAGGACAGAAATTTTTGCAGAACGTATTATCCTTTCCTCCAAGAAATCAGACAATAATTTCTTTAAAGTTAAGTAATGTGAAGAAACTGCTGTCAGGAAGCTTGGTGAGAACACAAATTAATGGATTTAGATTACCTTTAACAACTAAGTTTCTGGTAGTTGTCTGTTCTTTGGGTGACAGGGAAAACTGGGCAAACACTTTTTCATTTTGAACAGATATTTTCTCTCATTAGACCTTAAGCTCTGGAAGCACTCTAGTATTTCAAGAGGTCATTTGAAACCCACCCGAGACTGGAAACTGATTTGGCAGAAAGAGCAGGGTTCTAATGGGACACCAGTGAAAAGAAAAGAAAAAAAAAATACCCCAGCAGAGTTAACTTTGAAACTCATCCTCACATGATGCAAAAGCAGGCTGCCTGAAACAGTGCCAAAGAAACACCTATTGCATGCTCCTGACCATTGCCAGTCTGCTAACGAAAACACAGCTCTGGGGTAGGTCAGAGCCAATCCCTTGGTGCAGGAACAGCAAGGAGGGCAGAGGCTCAGGATGCAGAGGGGATGCTCACCAAGGCTGGCACCTTGGAAAGCAGCACACCAACAAACAGATCCACAGCAGTCTCCAGGTAAGTACAAGGGCACGGCTATGGAGTCATGAAGCATGCAGGATTTCTTAAAAAACGAAGTCACAACAAATTGACAGCAACTTGCTGAGAAAAGATTTGGAGTTTCTTACTCCTTCTCTATCTTGCTTTATTCAACAACAAAAGGTTCTCCCCAGCTTAGTTTATTCCAGATTCACCAGACTTACTTTCTAAAAAATTAAGCTAAAAGAAGACAAAGTAATTAAGGTTTTAATAAATATGCACAGCTAATTACATCATGAAAGTCTCTATTGAAGAATGATATTTTTCAGCATGAACCGGGCTGAAATATCTGATGAAACACACTGTTGTTGTATCCAGAGAACTGGTAAAAGCCTTTCTGCTGAAAAGTTATTTCTTTTTCTGGCACAACAAGGTCTAATTCATTCTTTTGTCATTCAACAAAAGATCAGTGCTGTCTCCAGTGTTGATTTCATGATCAGAGATATTCAAAATGCCAATTTCCTGAGGCTAATAAAAAAAGGGGGAAATTATCACCGCTCCTCAGAGGAAAAATATAAATAATAAAGTCTTATCACATCAGTTCCTAACAAAACAATGCTGTACAGTTCTGCTACCTTCACCTGTAATGCATCTATGCAGCTCTATATACACTGAGATTAAACTGTGAGGTAATTTTCTTCTCCTTGCTGCCTGAAAAATAAATGTAAACCTGGGCTGGATGGTCCTGGGCATGCATTTTTACCTAATTACAAACTGTCTGCAGTTTCCAGCTTTGGATAGATTTATTTGCATTTAATAAATTAGTCACATTCTTTTCAGAGAATGTAAAATAATTTCAGTAAAACCTCTACAGTTAGGGAAATGATTGCACTAACAGGTATTTATATGAGTTATGATGGAGATCTGAGCAAGCAGCAAATTTAATTAAATGGAATCTTTTTTAAAAGCACAAATGTAAACCTTAGAGATGGTGGCTCATCTGATGCGATGCGAGAAAGTTCTCAGCCGAAGAATAGGCGAAGCCTCCTCCTGCATGGCGGTAAACACGGATAATGCGCACAGATTCATTTTGGCTGTGCTTCAAACTTCCACCCGTTTGTTCTTAAGCCTCCCAGGACAGCTTTGAAGTGGAGGATAAAGCTCCTCTAGCACACCATTACCAAAGAACAACCTTCTGATTATGATCTCATGAAAGTGTAATCAATAACTTACACAAGTTAAAAGCGTGGCAAACAGCAAAGGTCACGTAATTGGACCTTTATTGAGTCCATGTGTTTTGCTCTTGGCTTTAACTGGCACTCCTCTATCATAAATATCTCCCCCGAAATGTAAGCAATGAACTCTCTCAAAAATTATGAAATCTCACAGCAGCTTCTGTCAGACTGGAGTCCTTCTGTGGTCCCAAGGGGTGATGCTCCCACCTGTGGGTACCTAAGTGAAAGAAAGCGTGCGGCACCTAGAAGGTGAGGCTGTTTATTTACTGCTCCACAGATAATGGTCTTGTGCATTGTATCCTAAGCAAACAAGTATTTAAAAATTATGGTGAAGAGGTTTTGAAAAAAAAATCAGTTCTTTTCTGACTAGTTGTTAGCGCTTCTTAGACTTCCCTAACACTGCTCTCTTTTAATATCTGCCATGTGGATTATAAATGCCTCTTTTTGTGAAAATCCAGAGATATTTTGTAAGGTTAAAGAAAACCTTGCGTGTTTGCTGTGTACCTGAAATCGCACCAATTTGTCTATTGAGATAAGACCTTAGTCTGTGGGCATATATTAATATAATATTTCCACATAGGAAATGAGGACCTGAGCAGTTTCTGCACACAACTTTTCTGTCTTTCAGACTGTTTGCACAGGCAGTGTCTGTACAGCTTCATTCCTGGGTTATAGTAACAGCCTGATAGACTCTTTTGAGTTAAGGTACAGCGGTACGTGGAATTTTCCAGCAGTGAAATGAAGCATCTTCTTAAAGCCAATTCATCCTCAACTTCCAACAGGCTCAGCGGATATAGAGCAGCATTTGCAGGTGACGATCCAGCCCAGCTTGCTGGCCCGGCTGAGGCTACTGTGGAACCAAACCAGCAGTGAGGCACAGTGTTCCCTTGTCATTAGCAGGTGTCAAATATTTTCATCACACCCTCAGATTTCATTATCCTGGACTGGGGAAGAAACTAAGCTGAGAACCATTGGAGAGAAAGAAGGTGGTTTCACCAAACCGGTGCACCAGACCATGGCCCCCAAACAGGACACGCACATTCCTGATGGTACTGCCAGAGCCACCAGGCAGACAAGATGAAAAATTGAACAGTCCACACACGTGATTCCACCCCCAGAAATGTGATCTTGCTATTGCTCATGAGGTTAAGCACTGGGAATAATGCGAGTTGACTCATGTTTGTCATGCTTTTAAGCTTGAGGTTTAAGCTCCAGGTTTCTTTGGAGCAGCACTGGATTATGAAGACATTCCTGAAATGCAGTTGGGGAGCTGTACTCTTTACATGGCATACCTCTCAGTAACGTGAGAAACATGCCAGGTACTTCACATGCCTTTCTGCCTGTGGCATGCCACTAAGGTGTGCCATGCAGATGAACTGAGGCCAGGCTGCACATCTGCTTTCAAGTGGCTCTCTTGTCACAGCTTTGGAAAATGTTGCCCAGAGAGTTACAGAAGAGAGCAGCCAGGTCTGCTGCATCAGGAGGCTTTTGTGATCATACAGGGTATGCACAGCCTGTCTCGGTGCAAAGGTGCTCTGCTGCTTTTGCTCCCGAGCTGCTCAAGCAAAGCTGACTGGATCAAGAGCCTGACACTCCTTCTGCAGCCTTCTCAGTTTCGGTGGTGCACACAGCATATGGGCTCCCTCATGTGGATCTCCTCAGACCTACCAGAGGACCAGGCAAGCACAGCTTGGAGCGAGATGCCCCAGGAGCAGCTCCCCAGCCCTGCTCCGGGGCACCCAGGGAAGGATGGAGCTCCTCTCTGCACCCCTCTCCCAGTGAGGAGGGAAGGATGCGCGGCTGCCTCGGCAGCGGGACTGAGTTTATGGAACATGCAAGCTATCTGCAAACTTGTAAGGCCCTCAGAAACAAAGCTCTTTTCTTTTCTTTTCTTTTCTTTTCTTTTCTTTTCTTTTCTTTTCTTTTCTTTTCTTTTCTTTTCTTTTCTTTTCTTTTCTTTTCTTTTCTTTTCTTTTCTTTTCTTTTCTTTTCTTTTCTTTT